>JAQFVV010000105.1:2947053-4147053 GCA_028023455.1 Epiperipatus broadwayi | reverse complement strand
TAACAATATCTTACGAATCTATGCAGCCATTTACGCTTATTTTAAATTATTAATTTAAAAGAAATTAACAAGAATGGAAATAATATTAAACACACATATAAAAAAAATATAAATAATTTAAAATTTTAGTCAGATAAGAGAGAGATTTCTTTTGAAAGTTAAATGACACTTAAAATACTTGAAAAGTTAGCATTATATAATTAATGTTCATATTTCATTTAAAACAAAAGTTTATATTTTCCAATGCTGTAGGTAAAGTCCGTCTTTGCAGTCCTTGATGCGTCACACAATTCTAAGTTCTTTCCATTTCATATTGTTCTAGGTGGAGACAAGTCCATTGCTGGCCAGTTTCCGGGAATCATCATTCTCTGGAGCCGCCTCAGCTGGTGCAAACATGGAAAACATAAATTATTGCTGACCCCTACATTTTGGAGATCCACAATACACTTATAAATATATTTAAATAACATGCAATCAGCAAGAGCAATCCAAATCTAAATCTCAACTTCAATGTTTTCTTTTTATATCTTTTTGAATTCTTATCATCAAATTCCAGGATCGATCTTGCCTGGCTTGACGCTGTTCTTATTTGTGATGATGACTTTTCTCTGTGGACCGTGTGTTTATTTCTATTGTTATTGGTCAGCTTTCTTTAGAGCGGGAACTCAAAATTTTATTACTAGTATTTTTTTAATTTATCTCTTATCTGACATTATGCCCAAGGGCCTGTTTTCAATTACGTCAATATAAAACATCATTTCCATTCTAAGATTAAAAATAACTAATTAACAACTTTTTTATTATTATTCTTACTGATAAGCTAAAATTAATAGCTGAGGTGAAACTATAAGTTTATTATTAGTAAGCTTCTATTTTATGGATAGCGCTTTCGGAGCCCTTACTACTCCATAATCATAGTCCTTTTTACAGGCTGTTGATTCTATGCAAATGCATGCAAATTACAACATCCACCTTTTCGAGACCGCAAAGCACGTGTCTTTTCTGTTGATTGACATGGCATCGCTGGTGATGTAACATGCCTCTTTGATCTTCCTCTTGACATCGTTCCTCTCTGTGCACACGATGTCGGCTTTAGATGGCTCAAATCTATGGCTTTGCTCCTGCTGATGATCAGCAAATACTGAGCTGCCCTCTCCTTTAGTTGTAGCTTTTGTATATATATATATCTATGCTGAGCCAGTCTATTGCTCACTGTGGCCCGAGTTTCCCCATAATATACCGAATCACATCCTGTCTGCGGGCACACAATTTTATAAACGACATGGGGGGTTTCTTCTATATTTCTTTTGTCTTTGGTATTGTTGATGAGCCTATTTGTGTTTGGAGGGGTTCTGAATCCGAGTTTGAATTCCTTCTGTAATATTTTACTGAAATTTTTAGCTACTGTAGGTATATAGGGTATAATTAGATGTTGTCTGTCATCTTTTGTGTTTTGTTGCAGTCTTTTATGAAAGCTTGCAATCCTTTTGGTTATTGTTTTGTGATCAAAACCCATGCTTATTAAGTCCCTGATGTAGCTGGTGATGTTGTTTTTCCTGTCTGACTCCAATTTACACAGGTGGTGATTGCGAAATAAGAAGGCAGACAGCCCTGCAAGTTTGTGTGCTTTAGGGGATTTTGAAAGTTGATGGATGTAGCCTTGGATGCATAAGGGTTTAATTATCATGGAATAAACAAATGCTAAATTCTCTCTCTTAATTTTCAAATCCAGATACCTGACCGTGTTTTGCTCATCTTCGTGTGTATATTAAAACAATATTGTTTTTAGATTTTAAACTTTAAATAATTATATAATTAGTTTGCCATCTGTGCATTATATATATTATTTAAAATAAAATTATTAAATTATCTTTTTTTATATATATTTGTACTTGAGGGTGATTTTATTATTATTATTATTTTCGCTTTTATTTGAAAGTAATGTAACGGCATATATTTATACAATTACAATAGTTCATATAAAGTTTGAGCACCAAAAGAGCCAGAATTGGAATCAATCCCAGGATCATACATACCAGTATCTGATCTTAACTTCTGCACTAAATCATGCAGGAATATATATATATATTATAAAATCTATTTAATGAAGTGCAGTATATCAGCAAAATTTGAATATTCAAACTATAACTTACTTTTAATCATACTAACATCGTTTGCGCCATCTCCAATTGCTAAAGTGACAGCTTTTTTATATTTTTTGACTAGTTCAACTACCATGGCCTTCTGCAATGGAGTTACTCTGCAACAAATAACTGATTTGCATTCAGATCCAATTTCCAATAATAGTTTCTCTAAACCAGGGGTAAGTGCATGTACCTAAAAAACAAACAAAGATAAGAATTATTATTATCCACTTACTCAGACAAATATATACATATCTTCACAAATATCATTATTATATAATTCTGATAATAACTCTGAAAAAAAAACCCTGTAATAATTAAGAACAATTCTTAGAGTTATATTCTTTTTGTAAATATCTAGACAGTCCAAAATTAAAATAGTAAAATAAAAAAAAAATTCAACTCTTCAACTTAATGATCATTAGTATGAGCTTAATTTGTTTATGCAATGTATGTATATTAAGTTATCTGCTTTTAAAACAGATTGATAAGGCAACAAGATATATCAACTAAGCAATAACATTTGATCATCGATAATAATTGCTTGCCAGTCTCTTAATATAATTTGTTCTAACATCTTAATCTATGAGATATATATTTTATTGAGCTCTTTAATATTAATATTAAGTTGTCTATAACTTAATTTAATGACCCAACTAAATGAATCAATTATTTTATCTTTTTCCTTACATACATTTCAAATTCCTAAATTTGCACATTACTAATATAGCATGGCAATTTTCATTTATAAACTTGGCTTGATTTAGGTTATCAATAAATTTATATTATCACTAAATATTCCAGTATTATAGATTTTGTATTATAAAATAGCATCACTTATTTTTCACATTTATGTACATTAAGTTTGTTAACTGACAGTGCATTGAGTTATCTAGACAAGAAGTCAGATGGTGGAGACAAAGATAGCACTTAATCAAATAGATGAAGCTATTGTTTACAATATATCCAACCTTAAGTAATCCAATGCTCAAATTAAAAAAATATTTATCCAAGAGCTGCATCCAAAATAATAATTATAGTACACGTATTAGATTATTGGCGAGTCCTAAAATTCGTTAGGTTGAGCAGGCATTTCAAAAATATCTTTAAAAAAAAAAGTTGTGGCGTTATTTATAAAAGTTTTTATTGAAACAGAAGATAAGTTACAATAATTCTTTTATCAATAATTTTGCGCTAACACGCTTAGGTTAGAGAAGTTTAATATTATTAAAATTATATGCTTAGCAAAAGCTTTGAGATATGGATTTGCTTACCAAACTACTTATATCAATTTCAATTCTTGTAGTTATCAATCACAAGAAATTTTCTAGAGAATTGTCTGTTCATGAGCATCTGTATCTTGATTCAATAAATTTCATTGTGGAAAGTGTTTTTTTGAAAAGATAAATGCTTCTGAACATTGACCATATCTTAAATCCAAAGTTTCTCAATTTCAGGTTATTCTTTATTGGTAATTGGCTAAAAAAATCTTTTTAATTTCAACTAGTATAAAAACAGTCTGAG
Source organism: Epiperipatus broadwayi (assembly GCA_028023455.1). Taxonomy (NCBI): domain Eukaryota; kingdom Metazoa; phylum Onychophora; class Udeonychophora; order Euonychophora; family Peripatidae; genus Epiperipatus; species Epiperipatus broadwayi. The sequence goes on along the minus strand of JAQFVV010000105.1, from coordinate 4,143,385 downwards.
TGCAAATCACACAATTCCAAGTGAAGTCTTATATTTTCAATGCTGACAATGCCCTGTGCAGTTTGGCGTAGCAGTAAAGAATCTAACTTTGAGATTGAGAGGTCCCAGGATTAATTCTTGCATTTGCAGGTCTGGTGTTCGAATTTCTTATGAACTCCTAAGCAATAAAGTCATGAGTCTTTTTTTTTTTTAATGATGACAGTCAAAGAATTGAATAATAATTGAAATGCCTTCTTCAATTTCCTTAAAATCACTAAACTGATTCTCAAAATGTTCAACGATTATCTCAATATATTTCACATAGGCTGACAATGCTATTTCCTCAAAATTCTTAGTTTCTTCAAAATATTCTTTGCAATTCAGAAAAAAGGTAAAAAAACATTATTAGTCACGATTATTTTAAAAGCTTCAATTTATTTTTAAAGCCATTCAAATACCTATACAAATTAGCAATATTTTGTTGCTTTCTCTGCAGTTTTAAATTCATCTCTTTCTATCTGTTATAAAGGCTAATTCTGATAAAAATATGAGATTTTGCATTTAATTTTCAAATTGCTGTTGTGTCAGACTTTAATATCTTTTTTAAAAAAAAAAGGATATTTCTTTCCAAATAGTGAATAAACATCCCAGAGATTTTCCACATTCCATATGCTGCATCCATTAATTACAAAAAAATCATGAAACTTACACCAGAGATCTATTGTCTCTACTTATAATATAAATTATTTTTATAGCTACTTTCATGGCGATAACTTGATGTAGAAATTTTCCATAGAAGAGAGCTTCTTGGTGAATTATGAAGTGTACTGCAGGGCAATTAATATTGTGTTTCAATAGTTCACAAAAACTATTTACAATTTGAACCATAGCTTTGGTCCTATCTGTTAGGATGCAAAAATATTTAAAGAATACTCTATAGTTTATAACACAATTTTAAACTGCTTTGAAAATATGAGTACTTTTGCAGTTTCATGTAGATATATGAGACTAAGGAATTCTTCATGAATAGTAAAGTCCTCTTAAATAGTTCAAACAAAAATTTAAAAGTTGACTTACATCTTCTTGATGAAGGCTTTCATCCACACAATGAAAAATACATTTTATTATTATATCCACAGCTTTTTTGAAACACAGTGATCCATGTATTTCTGGGATCTTGCAACGACCTGTTGAAATAATGCCACTGTTTCAAACATCTTAACTAACTTTTGGCTCATTAAATTGTTTTGGCATTTCAATTACCTATTTCTTTACTAACACATTAGCATTAAAATACTTTTTTGCTTTTTCTATCTCCAATGCTATTTTATATAAAGCCACAAAACTAGATGTTTGTACAGTGCTACATTTCTCAAAATAAGTAGTTTGATGAATCAATTTCTTCTTACATTCTGTAATAATGGTGCTTCTTGATTCTCTAGTATATGCTTAAATGTTTTATTGTGTAATGTTCACAATATTTTCTTTAGACACACAAAACTTACATGCTCACAAGACATTGAATACTATTTTTGTTTTTATAATCAAATAGTTAATGCCGCTTCTTTGATATATCTTATATTTGAAAAACATGTGGATAAACATGTAAAAAAAACAGATAATAATATCAAGATTAATGATTAGTGATAGAATTAAAATATCTAATAATCCTTCGATTCAAATTGTTATTTTTTTTCACTTGCAAAAATCATAACCTCTAATCAGATCACGCAATCTTAACTGGCTTCATGTGCTCACAGGTTGAGTTTTTGACAGCTCTAATTTAAAATTTCTTCAAATGAACATTTTTGTTCTTTTTTAAAATTAATATGAATAATTTTTCTGGCATTGTGAATTTAAAACGTTTTATGTGCTTCTTTATTTTCTGATTCATTTTGCTCCTATCAAATAATGACAATCAAGGCCAAAAATTTCTTTAAATTAATGTTTTTTTTACAAACAATTAATTTTCATTGCTTTGTAGATTTAGAAATTGTTATGCAATTATTATCATCAATCATTACATGAAAACAGATACCTTTTTGGATTTAAATTTCCTATGAATTTGTTGCTGATAATTACCCTGAATTGTATTTGCTTTATAAATTATTTTCATGTTTTCCAATGTATTGGATGCCTCCCCCCTCCTCCCAAATCTTGGTTTTGAATTTTTATGGGAAAAATGCAAGTCATCAATTAACTTATTCTGGTATGTAATGTGATGCACTGTGACTTCTCCTTATACGAAGTCAGGAATCTTTCAGCAACTATGCCCAGAGTAACCTGTTAGCCACTTTAACTTCCCTTTCCATTACCTGCTCTAAGTTTTCCCATATTCTTCTCTATCCTGCTCCATCCCATTTTCAGAACCTAATCTTTGTCAACTCCATGGCCTTTATATCTAAATCCCCCTTGTCTTTTCTCAAACCCAGCATAAAAACCAATAACCCACTTTCTGTATAATCACTTTGTTTATATTTATTCTTCCACAACTTCATTATTTGTACCCTTTCTGTTTTCAGGCATTTACATTCAATTAACAATTGCCTAATATTTTCTATGCCTTTCTTACACAACTTATAAACTAAATCACCCACATTTTTCCTTTTATGTGTATATTCCTTTGTTGCTAAAGATCCTGTTTGAGCCTTAAACAGTAAACTACTTTCCTTGCTATTATCATAAATTAACTCGCACCCAATATTCTGTTTACTTCTATATATATTTAAACTCTTTTTACTCTCCATACTAGTTCTCCATCTCTCCAACTCCCTATTCTTTATTAGTGCATCTATTCTTCTATCCCATTCCTTACCACCATAACATTCAACAATTCCCCTAACACAATCATCCCACCTTTTGTACAAGTATACTGACATAAATTCTTTATCCAAATCTTCTGCATACCATATTACCTTTCTCACCCATCTTGTTGCCTGCCCTTTACTTATAACCCAATTAAATACTATTTTGGCTATTCTCTTATTATCCATAAACTGCAATCTACTGAACATTTTCATTTTGCTTTTTGCATCTCTCATATAAAAACTCGACCATCTCATTTCTCCCTGAACTGCCTCCTTTGTCATCCACACATCTGCATCTAATGCATGTCTTCCTACTTCTCTTTGTACTTTTTCTAAGTAATCTAATACCCCTTTACTAACACATAATGCATCATTACCATATGTTAACCCTGCTACTGCCACTCCCTTCCATACAATTCTAGCTACATCATATTTATTATATGAGAACACTGTTAATTTCTTTATCAATCCCTTTCTTTTCTTTGCTTCATTTATCAATTTTTTCTCCCATTCATCCAAGCAATTTCTCTGATTACTTAAGATGATTCCCAAATAGTTATATCTATTCACCACACTTAACTTTATATCCCCCAATAAAAATTCTTTGTCTTCTCTTTCCCAGTATTAATCATCATTAATTTTGATTTTTCTTCACTAAATTTAATCCCCATCTCTTCACCCACCCTTGCGCATGTCCTTAGCATAACTTCCATATCTTCCCTTCTTTCTGCACACAAAAAGACATCATCTGCAAATAAAAGACCTGACAATGTATATATTCCCTTGCCACCTATTAATGGTATCTCTATCCCTCTTCCTAGTCTTTCTATTGCTCTCTCCATTTCTCTCAAATGCAACAAAAACAAAATAGGTGACATACGGCATCTTTGCCTTAGTTTCATCCCATTTTTAACTTTAACTGATTCTATATTTCCTAATTGACATGTATAGTAATTATTTTCATATAATTTCTTAATAATATCCATTAAAGCTCCATCCATTCCCAAATTTACTAAACTTACCCATAATCTATTTCTATTTACTCTATCATACACCTTCTCTATATCTATAAAAACCATATGTGACTGTCTATCTATATTCCTACTCATATCCATGAGTTGTAACTACAAATAAAGTATCTCATATATGCCTATCTAATCAAAAACCTCCTTACATTTCTCCCACTATATTATTTTCTTCCATCCATTTTGCAATCCTTCCAGCCACCATATATGAGGAAACATTATATAGCACTGATGTTACCACTATTGGTCTATAATTGTTTAACTTTCTATGACGCTTACCCTTTGCTTTAAATAGTAGCCTTATTAGTCCAACTACCCAGAAAATCTCTCTGTGCCATCTTATTAAAAACATGATAATAATTTTAATTTTGCCCTGTGCCCCAAATTATAGTCTGGACTGTTTGGTTGCTCCACCAATGGGTAGAATGTACATACAATGAGCATCTTTTTTTTTTTTTAATAAAAAAATTATAAAGATTATAATTTCATGAAGATTAAATGATTAGATAAATATTTGGTCAGTTACAGATAAATCTTAAAATAAATACATAATGATATAAATATTTGCATGGAGAAAAAATATAAAATGTTTTTTAGAATTTTTCTATTTATAAGGACAGGTAAAAGACTGATGTGATAAAATCAAAACTAACTTTTGCAAAGCAATATTAACTCAAAAGTAATAAAATGGTCTGTCACTTGGGAGGTCATGTAACATTTGATGAATAGAAATATCAAAGCCAAGGTGCTATCTCTAGAACCTATTACCCAAACATCTAATTAACCACATAGGGCGGTATTCACACATATAATGACTTAGGATATTACAATTTTCAGCAGCAACAAATTCTAAAATGCCTGTCTTCTTTTTTTTTTTTTTTTTTAAAAAAGACTTAACCGAATACTGTCGAACAACATTTGAAAAGTGTATAATAAATTTTATCAAATTCATTATTAAACAAACCAATTCAACATTTACTAAATGAGTACTTACCAAACTGTAGCCACTTATAACAAAAGCAAATCCTGATCCTTCATCACTTTCTTGGTCACGATCAGATATTGTATTTTTAAATCGTACATCTGCTGCATTTTCAATATTCATAGCAGATCGAATTTGGTTACGTATTTGAAGAAGTTTCCGTTCAACATCTTCATAAGTACTTTCTTCTACTATAAAAATGTCTCTCATATCATCTGTTAAGAGCTTGCACGAGTAGCCAATATTTATTGCCGTTTCTAAAAAAAAAAAAAAAAAAGTAATTAATTTTTGTATTAAAAAAGAAAAAAATTATTTAATATTAGATTTTGATCAAATTTGTAATTAACTGTAATTTTAATTATATTATTATATAAGCAGATTATCTTCTTTTTGTTTGTTTAACTTTTTAAATGAGCATTTTTAAGACAAATACACACACACACACATATATATAAGTACACAAAAGAATTTATTTAACTTTTTAAATGCGCATTTAAAAGTCAAATACACACACACACACACACATAAACAAAAGTAAGAACTCCTTCAAATATGTAAATTATAAAACAAGTCTTGTATTTCAAATAAGATTCTATTTTTCTTTAAAGAAAAAAGGAAAAGTGGACCAACATTCAAAAATCATTTCCATAAGAACTTTTTCTCTTTTATTATTTTTTTATTTTGATATATATATATGGCAGTGAAATAAAAAATTTAAAAAGCCAATAATTAAATGTTATCTTACAATAATCACCATACCCCATATTGAGTGCCAAATATATATATATAGTAGCATATACAAATTGATGAGGTTAGTATGTAAATATACTGGTGTAGCAAGTATATAACACAGTAAGACAAGTAAATAATGGAATAACTAATAATTAACATTAATTAAATAAAATGATCAATCAATTCTGATAATGATAATTATGATCATTTTGGAATAACAAATTAGATACTAGACAGTGCTCTTATATGTGGTAGAAAACATAAACAAACACCTAAATAAATTCTCCTGACAAAATATCAATCTACCCAGAAATATGACAATGATATGTGTATTCCAATCATTATCTATACACCCATGCATGATTGATACAGAAGTAGAATGGCAGATATTGGAACATAAACTTCTTACAAACTCATGAGCAATAAACCAATTAATTTATTTATTTTAGTTATCATTGGTAAAGACATTAACTTACTAAATAATTACGTAAACATTTTCTTTAGCTCCCTTTTACTGAAATCAGCATTTATTTATAAACAGGTGCCACAAACTGAATTCAAATTGATTGATTCCATAAAGAAAAAAGACCTTTCTTTATGCTATTATCAACAGCAAAAGAAAAAAAAAACCTCAAAGTATAAGAAACCAAAATATTAATGATCCCTTAACTATTAACATGTATATTATACATATGCCTGAAGATTAGCAGTACTTTATCCAAAAATTTAAAAAATTGTTTCTTTAGTGACAATTTTTTTTTTAAAAAAAGTAAATATATATAATATGCACATAACTACTACTTCATTCTGTACTTCCATGAAAGTTACTTCATCCTGGGATTCATTAAAAGTGAATTACTCAAATTTAAAAAATACTTATATTCAGAAACAAGCACAGATTATTATATATAAGTAATAAAGAATGCCAAAAGTGTAATTCTTTGGCCAGCAAACATAAAATTGAAAATTTGATCATACCCAGAAAACAATATCCAAATTATATTCATATTTTTGTGAGAAATACAATTAACAATATAAAGAAAATAGAATGGAATAGTGGAAAACTATTTTCCTAGAAATTTTTTAATGCATTTGACTACTATCTGCTCTTTAAACCATTAAACATCACATGATCACCACTTCTCGTGATTGCACTTAACTGTTATTAAAACAGGCAAAACTCTTCATACAGTAAGCCACTCAGTGCCAGCCAGAGTAATCAATGGATGCCAGAAGGCTTGTGCATAAAATCCACAAGCCAGAAACTAGTCTGGGGATATTGGATGAGTAGGCACTAGATGGGGATTTTATGCAAAAGCCTTCTGGCATCCATTGATTACTCTGGCTGGCACTCAGTGGCACTACTGTATGGAGAGTTTTGTCTGTTTTAATCTTCTTTTTAAGTGTGTAGGAATGAAATAAAGTTTCTTAAACAGTCCAGGCAATATTTGTGTGACTTTTTTCTAGATAATATACTATTTTACATTACAGCCTACAATCTTTCTTTGTAAAAGACAGGTTTAAAATATAGCAAATTGTATATATTGGTATTGATAATTTTAGCTATATTCAAAGAGACCTTTGAGGGGAAGGGGTTACCCTATTTTTTTCATTTGATCATCTACTGAGTCTGGTTAACATTAGTTAGAGAGACAAAAGCCCAAAGTGATGCTTAATAGCTCATTCTTCAACAAAATTTAGCCACTTTGACAAATTTAGGGATTGTTAATAGAGAGAGTTTTAGCTCTCTTTTTTCACGCATTCAAGATCAATATTTTCATTTTCTTCAGCAATTAGTCTACAGAACTCCTTAAATGTTTAACATTTATTTAGCAGCAAGAAATTAAAAAGATAACTAATAACTACAAACTAATTAATAAAATATATATACACAAAATAAAAATCATTTTTCCAAAGTCAGTCCTATAAGATTCTATAATCCCATCTTGTTTTCTAACAACATTAGTTACTTAAAACGTTTATTTTCAAGTTTTTTAAGAATAAAACTGATTCCTTCTCTCCCCCCCCCCCCCAATTCTTTGTTACAAATTACTTGGTCTTTACATTTTGTAATTATGTAAGGACATTGCTATGTTTGGTTAGGTTTACAGGTTTGGTTCCAAATCAACAGACACACACAAAAAAAACAACTACTCAACAATTAATATGTACAATTTATTAGTACTAGAAAATATACACACTTGTTAGTTAAACAATAATATACATATACGGTTTATACAAGTTAATGCTGAAGTAATTGTGCCAAGTACAGAACTCACTTCCAGCTAAATGATTAGTTTGCTTTGGGTGCTCTGGTAAGACTCTTCCAGCTATGTATTTAGCTTGCCTTGAGTCGAGTGCGGACGTAGCAGTTTCCAGTCCATAGGTGGACGTCATGATAATGAGTAGAGAGACTATCTTTGCTGATGGCAGAGGGTTTATTCAAGAGCATGTTCAGTCATTCAAGTTGACAGAAGTAATTGCTCTCTCTCTGGCTTGCCTCCAAAAGGCTGACTATTTAATGGCAGATCTCCATACCTTACTGGAAACATACGGATTTGGTGTGCGAACCCCAGTGAAGGATTTAATCCCTTTGGATAGCAACTGGGTGCTAGATAATCATGTAAGGAATCTGAAATAGTCCACTTCTAAAGGCAAGGTCAGATCTGAGAGATATTAAATAACTTAAAAAATTTAAAAAAAAAAAAAAGAGTTTATGAATGCCTTTCTCCCCTCTTTTAAATTATTCTTTCTATTTTATTAAATTCTATTTCTCAATATGGGTGAATAAAAAATATATTTCTTAATTTTAAAATTATTAATATTGAAATATATTAAAAAAACAAAAATAGACATAACAATAGTCTTTCTAAAAATTATTATGAATAATAATTTAATCTTCAATAGTTTCTCTTCCTCTTTCCTTCTTTATTTTTGCTTTTCTAATATATAACATATAATACCCACATTCCACTCTTTTTACACTTTAAAACAAAATATATTTATTAATTTTATAGTTTTGACTGTTCCTAGCAGTCTTTGTCAGATCTACAAAAATTTAAACATTATATCAATACAACCATATTTTATACATATATCTATTAAATTGTTACAATTTTACCAACTTAATTATTAACATCATTTTATTTATAAAACTTAGTATTATATAACTTAAAAATCAACTTTACCCTTTATTTCTATTCTTAATTATTATCATATTTATATTTATTCACCTTTTTCCTTTGCCATAATTTTATAAATTCAATGTAATATTTATGAAATATTATATAAGAAATATTTCATAAATATTACATTGAATTTATAAAATTATGGCAAAGGAAAAAGGTGAATAAATATAAATATGATAATAATTAAGAATAGAAATAAAGGGTAAAGTTGATTTTTAAGTTATATAATACTAAGTTTTATAAATAAAATGATGTTAATAATTAAGTTGGTAAAATTGTAACAATTTAATAGATGTATCTATAAAATATGGTTGTATTGATATAATGTTTAAATTTTTGTAGATCTGACGAAGACTGCTAGGAACTGTCGAAACTGTAAAATTAATAAATATATTTTGCTTTAAAGTGTAAAAAGAGTGGAATGTGGTTATTATATGAATAATAATTTAATTAATTTATCTGTAAGCACATTTACCATACTTTGTTTACTGGCTAATAAAACCATACATTTCTATAATTATTTATGCATATACAGTGTATTAACAATTTGTTTCACCTCAATATATATATATAAGGTAAAATTTTAAAATTAGTTGGAAAGATGAATTTTTAATTTAAATACGTGGCAGTATTTAATGCAATGTCCTCCTCCTACCCCCTCAAATTATCAACATTGTGATACAACAAACAAAATAAAATAATTTTCATTCATTTCAAAGCTCTTATATGGAACGTAAACAGATTATAACAACGGTGAGCATGAAATTTAAGGTCAAATGTCCATACAGCCTCACTCAAATCAATTTATAACCTAATTTATAAAGATAGAATTAATTGCTGCTCAACAAACTATCATATATGTAAGGTAAATTAATATAAAATACAGTGGAAACATAAATTCCTAACTTAAACGGGCTGTGATATTTAATGCAACAAACAGGCATAAGAGTTCCCTCCTCCCTCCAGGTAGCTGCTCATAATTATATCAGCTAACCATTCAACTTTCACACAAAAGGATGTTGCATTTAATAACACAGTGCATTTAAGTTAGGAGCTTCTCTCTCAGACTATATTATATATATATGATTAAGTTATAATACATATCAGATTATATATATGACATCTTATTTACTGTTCTAAAATTAAGTAAACATGCATTTAAGCTATTCATTTTGATGTATAAAATTATGTCACCAGGGGTTGGAAAACTATGGCTTGTGAGCCAAATATAGCTGTTTGATGCCAATCTCATTGCTCTTTTTATCATGATAAACATAAACATTTATTATTTCCTCTTGTAATTTGTAAATAAAAATTTTGATGACTCTAGGAGAGAAAAAATGCACATTACAACATTCTTTCTTGAATTCAGCCTTATTATAAAATAGTAATTATTGTATATGATGAATATTTAAATATTAGAAATGTGTGAATAAATCAAATTGTTAAAATAAATTTATTTATTTATTTATTTTTAAGAGAATCTTTATTTTTTTAAAGATGTATATAGATTCTACTATGTTCTATTAATAAAATAATTGTTCAAATATATCCACAGCCATTCAGAATTTCACATTTTTCAACCTTTCCTTGTGGCTTTTTAGTGTGGGGAAGGAAAAATACCTCTGTCCTTGCTGCACTTTAATGAGGAAAAAAACATTTAAATAAACTGGCTTTTCGTGTTAAAAAGTTTGTCAACTCTTGAACTAGGGTATTGACATGCTCTATTTTATCAAGGATCTTCCAGTATAGTGATTAGGACATCTACTTGCTATGCCCCCAATCCAAGTTTTGAATCCAGGACCAGTGAAACTTGGAAACTGTTTAGGTTATAAATGAAGTTACGGAGTTTTTTCACTCAAATATAATGGTTCCTTTAAGAAGGATACTTAATATTGAAAGATTATAATTAGTATTTTTAAAGTTTTCTCTGTGTATGAAACAGTATTGGCATCACTTTTAATTTATTAGCTACAGTTGAGGTTAATCTGGACTGGTCAGATAAATGTCAATGCAATAAGAAAATAAGATTTTAATATAATGCATCCAAACTACTGGTAGATATATAATCTACCCTTAGGGGCAATGAATCCACAGCTTATTATTTACCTTTTATGCTACATTTTACTATTTATTTATAAAATATTATAGTAATATTTGCTTGAATGATTCTATCATATTGTTTATAAGAAGATTACATACATATATATGAAATACTATTTTTATTACCTAGTTTGTCCCCAGTAAGAACCCAGATCTTAATATCTGCTTGAGCAAGATTGGCGATGGTTTCTGGTACACCTTCTTGTAGTTTATCTTCAATAGCTGTTGCTCCAATTAAATTCATACCTTGTTCAATTTCTTCGTATACCCTATCTAATTTTTCTTGACGATCTTCCATTGCAGTACTAAAAAAGAAATGATAGTAGCATGTGTATTCATACATATATACAAACTAATTAAATCTACCAGAAAAAAAAACAAAAACTGCTGAAGAAGTTAAAAACAGTTTAGCTAGATTTCAAGTACACACAATGAAGGATTAGTATTTAACATATGGGAACATATTTGTAATGCATGGTTTGGTTTGTATAATCATCTCAAAACTCATTTTTAATTATTTGTATTTTTCCTCTACCTATTTTTTTTTTTTTTAATTCTGGAATTAGAATGGCCCTATTCGTTTACAAGTGACTGCTAATGAATGAAGGAAACGAGAATTGTATAGAAAAATGTAAACGAGCAGATATAGACCAGCAGATATGATAAGCAAATATTTACATGATGGGAGAAAAAATGCAGTAATTAGATTCTCTGGAGATCATGTGATGTTTGAACATCATAAGTTTCAGTTTGAATTATAATGCAGGAATCATTAATTCTTGAATCTATTTCTCGATTGTTGGATTAAAACAATATGACAATTATAAAATATATAGAAGTAAAAAGAATTAATGAAAGATATCTAATAGGCAAGACTATATGGCATATAGTAATGCAAAAGAAAGCTTGTCATGGTTAAACTAAAAATGTCTATGATATCTGATTTTCAACCTTATCACTAGTTAGAATGGCTTAAAAAAAAATACAATCATAAACCATGCTCTTAATCACAATTCATGTTTTTGAGGATATGGAGAACAATTAGTAAGACAAGTTTAGCAAAAGTGATTTCAAGAAGACATCCTTATTATCAAAGAGGGAGATATGCAGATACAATGTTATTTCAGACAAAATTGATATATTTATCTCTTAAAAAAAAGATGGAATAATAAGTAACTATAGAGATTCTTTTACAGTTTATATCAAATGTTTCTCTCTATGCCACTCCATACGTATTAAAACAAAACTGATTTAACAATTCATAGATCAAATATTAAACAATAAGAAAATAGATAACATCGCAGTTTATAAGATGTTTTTCTAGCTCTCTCCACAAAGAAATAATAAAGAAAGAAACATTATTTAGAAAGCAAGTCATGCTAAGTAATCTTGTTTTATTTTAACTTTCTAGCTTACTCATACCATGTCTTCTATCAGATTATTTAATATACTATTCTCATGTTTAATACCATTATTCTCTTTCTCTATTTCTTTTTTTATGAGATATATCTTACACACTTCATTGGCTTTATCAAATTTTTTATTAAAATATTTTTCACTTGCAAAATAATTTCCTTTTGATTATATTTCATCCTCTTTTCTATTTTTTATATTTTGTGCACAATTTTTATCCTTTCTTCTTTCCTTTTCTTATGATTTTTTTTTCTAAGATTCTCTTCTAATCTTCTTAAAAAGTTCTGATTTTAATTATTTTTCCTTTTAAATGTTTCTTGTTACTTCAACATCCTTCACTATTTTTTTTTCAAAATCTTTTCTATTTTCTTGATTTCTTTTTCTGTTTTCTTCTTCACTTAATTTCATCTCTTGCATATGGGCAAACTGTTCTTCCATACTAAAAAAAAATCCCAAAGATTGGGGTTGAAAATTTGCAATAATCAAAAAAAAAAAGATTCAAAATTTCATTTTAAATTTGATACCGACTCATAAACACACCATGCAGATGCTCCAGAGTATACACATGCGATTTTGTTATATAAGAATACCATTTAATTTTCCAAAAAATCTTTCTCAGTAAACAAAAATTTTCAAATTGTCTTTTTAACAAATCTACACCTTTTTATAATAACTAATAAAATAGCATAGTTCACTCTACCAAATGCTTATTTTTTTAACAAATTCTAACTTTCTTCCTCTTTGCAAATGCCTTTCAATAGAACATCTCATAAGTGTGACTGAATCTTTAGTTCTGCTACTAACATTCTAAAACTAAAATGCTTATCAGATAATACAATCACTAAAAGAAATAAAGCATATAACAATGTATAAACTAATATGGAAAATAAAGTGTCAATTTTTTAAATATTTAATATCAATCCAAAAGCAACAAATAATTTTGGTTAAAGATAGTGTAAGACCTGTCATATAACTAGAATGAAATTAATTATAAAATTAATAAAAAAAAGTTGACAACTTACCTGGCTTCATGATATTTTATTTTCCATTCGTCATATTTTTCTGGAGAGATGTCTTTTTCAGCGAGACACAAAGTTCGTAAACCTTCCGATGCGAAAGACTGTAATGTAAATATTTAAGAATGTTAAACTAAATTTTTTTTTTTTAAAAAAAAAAGAATCAATTTTACTGAGTTGAATAAGCAGAATTTGAAATAACATCAATAAAGTTTTTCAAATTCTGTCCATAAAAAATTAAACTAACATGGTGTAAATGTCAATTTAAATACGTCAATTTTAAATTTGATGTTTCTGTATTTTCATGAATTTTTGAGCGATCTTGTTTAGTAAAACTGTTTACTTTTATATACATAAAATTATTATTATTTTTTAGTAAGTATAAAATTACTCAAAAAAGATCAATTTTTTTATATACATATAATAAGAAATTTCAAATTATTTTACTTATTCTGCTAAATGATCTAAATAGGGTTTTTAAGCTTATAAATAAATAAATAATTGAATGAATGGCTTTATTACTCACGAGTTCATAAGAAGGTAGAGCACCAGAAGTACCAGAACTGAAATTGATCTGAGGTTCTTACATTATGGAGTCTGACATTCACTACTATTCTAAACCACAATGGTTTTATTTATTTAAATAGGATTTTTTAAAAATAGATATATTTTATTGATCATTTTTACATTTTTCTTTTAAACTAACTTTATATTTCATAATTTCAACTAATTTTAAAGAGATTCTAATTTATAAATAATATTTATTCATGACAATCAATTTAATAAATAAAATTATTCTTTTTTTTTCTAATTTCATTAACAGTTCATATAATTTACACAGTATATTTAAATATAAAATAAAGTAAAATTTATTTATTTTTACTTAATCTTAATATTAACTTGTTTAATTACATGCTATTTTTTAAGCAATTAATTAATGAGCAGTCTAGTTACATGAAAATTTTAATTTATGTAAATATAAATTAGTCATAATAATTGCAAGCAGTTAATTATTTATTAATTAAATCTATAAACAATAGTCAGATTTATTTATTATTTTAAGATGTAAAATGACAAACTAAATTTTATAAGATATTAGGGGAAATGTAGTTATAGATATCAGAAAATATAATAAAATAGTACCCTAAAATGAGTTTTATTGTCCAGAATTAATCACATCAATCTAATTAACATGATTTCAAATTAAAAATATAACACTGGAATTGGTGTATGAATTTAAAAACTACAAATAGATGAAAAAGTACAAAGAATCTATTAATGAATTAAAAAAAAAAAATGCTCTGGGTGGCTTGGTACAATAGTAGAATTTAAAAGTCCAGCACTTTTATTTCTAAGCAATAAACTATTCAATTTTTATTTTAATACAAAAACATTAGGCAATAAAGAATTTTATGAAACAAAGTAGAAGGGTTAGGTCATTCTTGACTATTCTGGTAGTAAGAACATATAAAATGGGGAGGGACTTAGATCAAGAGATGCTTTTTGTAAATAGAAATCATACATGATAGGTTGGTGAAGTTTGAAAGTTATTCCAGTAATTATAAAATAATGCATGCTGACTAATAAACATGCTGAAGAAATAGAAAATCCACATCAAAAAATTTAAAAAGTAAAAATTAACACAAAAATAATATAATGATAATAAAGGATTAGAATGCTTTAGCAAGTCAGAAATAAAATAAGACAAAATTATAGGATACTCTAAATTATCTTTAAAAAATAAAAAAAAACCTGAAATTCTTAAAAAGAGAAATAAACACACATAAATAAAGAAATTATACAGGGAAAACAATAAGTAATAGGAACAACATCAACATATTTGGTTATATGCTTCCAAGATTTACTTAAAAATGAAAAATAAGGCATGAAAAAAAAATCAAACATGTAAAAAATCTCAGATTAACAAAGAAATGATTAATAAAATGATAAAATAAATAAAATATTGAAATAAGCATAAGTAATATCAAAAATTTAACAGTGAACTGAGATATCTAACATATAAAACTAGATAAATGACAATTAAAAAAAAAAACTTAATAAGATAGAATTATAAAAAAGAGAATAGTTTAATTTAAACACTACAGAAATGAAACAACAATTAAGACAAATAATAGTAAATTATTAACAGGAAGAACGATATGTTGAAAAAATGAAAAGAGTATTTAAATGATTTGTTTGAGAGAAATAATAAACCATTATCATCTACATTAATAAAAAAAAGTGATGGAGTTGAGATGAAATGATTATACAATAATAGAGTTAGCAATATAGCTGAAAGGAAAATGTGCAAAAAAAATAATAAATTTCACCCAAATTATTAAAATTTAAGATTCTTTTGAATAATAATGCCGTCCCTCTCTTGTAACTAAGATATTGTTAAGAATATTGAATTGACATATTTAAATCATATTATAGATGTGGTGATGTTTAAAGAATAATTTCGATTTGATGAACTAGAGATTCAATTAGAGTGATGATTAATGACGAAAAGTTTAAAACTAGAAAAAAAGAAATGAATATCAATCTTGAAAGACACCTATAAAGTAATAGGATTATTTTTGTTGAATATCCTAAAGATATAAAGTGGAAGGAGAAATAACTGTTACTAGATGAAAGGACTATATCAAATAAAAATCCACTGCAGAAAAATAGTCTTGAAGGTGCCAGCAATATTTTTCACAGCAAAATTTAATTGAGTATTCGCAAGTTCAATATGGACATTTTTTCTTCAAACAGGGCCACAGGATTCATCAGCAAAATATTGCTGGGGTTAAAGAAGCTGTCACAATTCCAAGCAGTGTCAAGTCAGGAGATTATTCCTATAAATTATGTTAAATCTAAGCCTTATGAATAAATAAGAAAAATAAATTATGATATGATCCAGACCCTAAACCACATAGGATAAAATTGTGTTTAAGATTATTATTGCAAAAGATTATATTCAGATTACAAAGATGTTTCCTTATTGTTAAAAGAAAAAAATGACTATATTGTCTTTATTGGGTTAAGAATAAGACCCCAGTCTGTGAAAAAGATTCCAAACTTTTTATCTTTATTAAAAGAGATTTTTCTATTTCTGAAAAGAATCTCTTTTATGAAGTCATATTAATGTCATCAGTATAGATTAATTTCCTGTATTCTGTTTTTTGAAGGTCATTTGTAAATGTATTAAATAAAGCAGATGAGAGAACAGAACTCGTAAATCATTTGGTATAACTTTGTATCTACAATGATTTTCTATATTAAAGGATTTTAGAGACTTTTAGAAAGAGATGATTTTTTTTAAACAGAATCGTAAATAGAGGTTAGATCAATAAAAAAAGCATCAAGATTTTAATTTATTTTGAAAGACCATTTCAATGTGAGTTGTTAAAAATAACAGTCAGAGAATCTTCTTCCTGGTTTAAATCCATCATACTCTTATAGATAGATAGCTTTCAACAATTGGAAAAATTATTATTAATGTGATGTTTTTAAACAGCTTGTAGGGAACACAGAATAATAATATTGGATAATGTTTTTTGATCAATGTTAGATTTATTTGTTTTTAAGATTGTTACAGTTTTGCTCTTATGCTAAATTTTTCAAATAGATTGTGAATTAGTAATGTTTTTGAATAGTTCTGTCAATCATACTTTGGTTTTAAGCCTAAATTGGTAAAGACAAGTTCACTAATATCTACTGATTATAATATTAAAAAACACTGTGAAAGAGAAACTTGCAGTCCTTCTCTAATAATGTTCTTAGGTTTATAAGCTGATTTATAAGATTGGCAATCTTATTAGATACAAAAATAGTGGTTATTTTTAGAGATGGTTTTATCATCAGGTATTTTGACTAGATCTTGTTTTTTTTAATGGTCTCTCTCAAACTTTTCTTTCATGGCATCATCCAATGACTTTATAAGTTTGTCAAAAATTACTGTATTTCTAGTAGACAAATGGATATTTACTATAAAACCACTCCAGTTTTGTTCTAATCTGAAATAAATTGTTTTAGATCTCTTCAAGCATTGGATCTTTCATAACTGATGTTATAAGTTTGATAAATCTATTATAAGCAAGAAAGAATTGGAAGGATTCAAGATTCTATTCAAGATATTCAGTATTTTGACTCGGATTAATTTTCCTTCTATCTCAGAATAGTATAACTTTCAACTATAAAAATGTGAATTCAAACAATGATGAGATGTAGTTTGTGGAGGTAAATAATTCAACAACAGAAGATTAGCAGGTAATGGCAAACCATTTTTTGTTGAAACAAAGCATAAATCAGAAGTTGTCTTTCTTTCCTATCAATCTGAATGGAATGTTCCTCATTGATGATATAATTAATATGCCATCAAGAGATAGTATATTTATACTTTGCAGTAATATAATTTTTGGATTACTAATATAAGGTAAAGGATAATATATGGGATGAAACAACATTAAAAGTTTATTATGAATTTTCCATACATTAATATATCTAATCTAAAGAACAACAAAAATTGTAAATGTGTTATTATTTGTAAACATGACCATTGTCAATAAAAAAATAAAAAGAAGTACTTTGCTTTTTATACATTAATAATTATTGAAGTAGAATTGCATTTGGAAGAACAAAAAAGAAAAAACAATATCTGAAATTACCAATAAATAAGTAAACAATGTGAAAATAATATAATATTTCTGTTTTGAAAAAAGAATAATGTGAGAATGTTTTTTAATATAAAAAAGTAAAGATTTACATTCTTTAATAAATTAGTATTCTTCAGTTGGAGAAAATAAAAAACTTTCACATCAAATGAATGATTTGTTACAGCAGTATTTAATTTACTTGGAATGCTAAAGATATGACATTCTACTAAATATTTACTCTTTTTCATTTTATTATTATGGACAATAAAATAGCATACTTTTAGATTTTATGATGCTTTTCATTTTCTATTCTTTCTTCTACACCTGGGTCTTCTTTTATGCGGTAGATAGGTTCCACAGAAAACCAGCATTAAAAAAAATTGCACAAAAATAGACTTAACTTACCTTGAAAAATGGGGGATAGGTGCTGTAATTTTCAGAATTCGCATAAAAGCAAAGCAACAAGAAAAAATTACTTTAAAATTTGCATTAAAAAAATAAGCAAATAAAGTATGACTAATAAAAAATTTCAAATATTTGAAAAAAATTAATACAAGACAAACTTTTTTTACTTTTTTTATTAACTACAGTATTTAATTTTACATTTTTCATACATATTTTAATCATTACTGCTAGCATTCATTTGTAAACTGGCAAGAAATCAGATTCGATGTGATGTATTGTGGCTTCTCCTTAAACGAAGTCAAGAATCTCTCAGCAATTATGCCCAGAGAAACCTGTTAGCCACTTTACTTTTATTCGTGGTGTGATGTACAACTAACGCTACATTCAGTCTTGTACTGTGTTAATAGTTTTCTGTTTCTATATTAAAAAAATGAGATTGCAATCAAAACAAAAAGATTATACATTATCATTAGAAAGATTATTTTCAGTTTATAAAATCTTCGTTTTTTATTTTAAAAATCTGAAAGATTATTTATTTCTGTTATATATAACAAAATGCGTTTTAAAAATTTAAATTTGTTGAATATTTATTGCAATATTTTTATATGTAAGTATAAATCTATTATTATTATTTACTCATTAGTATAAATAGGTTATTTACATACAACTTCAGGCCATATTCACATTAGCTGCTAATATAACATTGTATTTTTGAAGAAAAAAAAAGTATTTCAAGTGAAAATAAGTTATTAATAATTTAAATTTCTTGATATGTAGTAAATATAGTGAAATATGAAAGATATTAAGAAGAAACATGAATCGCATAATTTCAAAATCGCATTAAAACAATCCGCATAAAACGAAACCCAGGTGTACTTTTAACTGTACAAAAAATCTTGAAACCCTGAAAAAGACTACTAGACAGTTAAACCGGAAGGGAAGAACAAAAGCTCAAAAGTATGCAAATTTAAAAGAGTGGGAAAAAGTACATTGTTGTTATGCCATGAGTAATCGACTGTCCTAGATCAATTATCTACTGTATGGTGAAATTTAAAATATGCAAGACATTTTAGAAGAGGGATATATGCACTACATGTAATGCAATGCATTGCAGAACCAAATAGTGTACAGTATCTTTGGTAATAAAAATTAAATGAAATTCTTACATAGAAATTCTGTAATCAAACTAAGTTTTATTAATATATCTAAAAACAAATAAAAATTCAAATTCAGTGAAACAAACTAAAAAAAAAATTCTTGTTCCACAATAATTATGCAAGTAAATGTTTGACTCCTGTCTAATCTTGAGGTATCTGATTTCATTTTGCAATTAATGTGCTTACATTGCATTGATGAAATATGATTTGTTCATCCTTTATAAACTTTGCAATTTTGTTCTCTATAAAAAAATTTTTTTTTTTTAAGTTTCAGATAACTATCATATTGCAAAAGAAAATGAGTAAAAAAAAAAGATAATAAATAGGAATAATCAGCGCAAAAACATTTTTTTTTTATATTGGAAATATTGGGAAAATTATTGTATATTATTTACAAAAACACATTCTCACTTAGCAGAAGACACACTAAAAATCATAACTTCAGGCGGAAACAAAAGTAAAATAAAAGCTATTCTTTAACTCAAAAAAGTATGTTTGTTAAAAAAGAAATTGTGAGACTTATAGCAATATCGCAAAATGCTTTAACTTTAGCAAAAAAAAATGAAAGCCCTTTTCTGATGGAGAAAAAATTGTTAAACTGTGTCTCCAAGTATTTGCAAGGTGTTTTGGTAATAAAAATAATGAAAGAAAATTAGATGAAATTGCCCTGGAAAGCAAACAATTTAGAAATGCATTGAAAAACTCTCACAATATATCTGAGCAACTGAAGATTTTTTTCACATTTTGGATGAACCTGCTGACATTTGTGATTGATATACACTACAATTAAATATTTTCGTAAGAGACATAATGAACTTA
Organism: Epiperipatus broadwayi; assembly: GCA_028023455.1. Lineage (NCBI taxonomy): Eukaryota > Metazoa > Onychophora > Udeonychophora > Euonychophora > Peripatidae > Epiperipatus > Epiperipatus broadwayi. Next base: position 4,123,119 of record JAQFVV010000105.1, on the reverse strand, counting down.
TTGGTTTTGAATTACTTCATGTAAAACAAGAGGATTGGTTGAAAAAAACAATGCCTAAAAAATCTACAAATAGATTCGAGTTTGAATAAATTTATTAGTTTGTATTGGTGTATCTCTGTCAATGAATGATGAAATCACCAGGACTAACTTTTTAGATCATCATCTAGTAAAATATCAATGCTTTACATGCAATGAGTGTAAGATTTTAAGCTTGCAGTAAGTTATATTAATATCGATTATATACACTATTGTGAAGTGCACTAGGATTTTAGAGGAAAGCTTTTAAGTAGATTTTGGAAGTTAAAAAATTCTGATCATGATTTTATTAAAGAAAAAAGAAGAAAGAACCTTTTGTAATAACTATCTATTTAAAATATCATTCTTAGATGATATGAACCATCTCAATAATCTAAATCTAAAACTGCAAGACAAATGTTTCCTATCTTACTAAATGATATTAATGCATTCAAAATGAAATTAGAACTATTCATCTCTCAATAAAAAAAGTAAGATTTTGATCCAGTGTTCTGCATTTAAATGAGAAAATTGAATGGGCAGAGTAAAATATTAATTTTATAAAGTATTTTAAAACATTCAAATTATTGCAAAAATTATATGAATGTTACTTTTATATGATTCTTATAATAATTTGCTTTTCTTACTTTTGCTCAAAATGACTGCATACTAGCATTTATAACCCCCTTTTTACTCAGTGAACAAATAATCATGAGGCTGCCTAGTAACATATAAATGTAAACTATAGGCTTGAATACAAACTCAATATTGAACAATTATAAATGATATTGATATGATTGATTTTTGGTAACTATTACTATGAGAATTATTGTCAAAACTAAAAAAAATCTCACAGAATTATATCTGACATTTCACAATAATGTATAGATGTGAATGAAAATTTTCATCTATGAAATTGATAAAAACAAATTTGATTAATTTCAATTTAAAATATGCTCCGCTGTATTCATTAACAACCTTAATTTCAGTATCAAAAGTTTAGCGAAAGCAAAACAGGACCAGAAGTCTCACTAAAGTAACACTAATTTTTTTTTGTTATAGCACACCAATATATCATGAAAAAAAAATATCGAACATTATTTATCTATATTAACATATTTTATACAAAAATTAAATAGTAATTCAAGAGTTATATGGTATATTTGATCTCATGCATGAAATAATTGGCACATGGATTATAAAATGTTGGTCATCCCTGTTTCAGAATGTAATCTTCTTGTAAATTAAAAATATATTCTCTTATTTTTCTCCTTCACTTTTTTTGCATGTATATGAGTGAAGTATTATAAAATTAAAAATAATTTAATTACTTTATTATAACCTTTAAAAAAAAAAGAATATAAAAAAAAAAAAATTTCACCTTACATTTAGATGTTCTGTTGTACATTCTTTGATTTCTGCATTGTCACTGCTTAAAAGGCTATAAATGATAGAATCAGCACCTTTGCAGAGCAACTGGATTCTATTCTTGCGTCGAATAATAACCTAAAATAAAGTCACAGAAATTAAACAGATGCACACATGGTATCTGCATTACATTGTATAGTTTTTCTCTAAAAAGTTAATAATAAATTGTAATTATTTATAGTTGTTTTAAATTTAATATAATCTCTTATTGTATTTGCTTTTTAAGATTATTTTTTTTATTAAAAAAAACAATAAGACATTTTTAATGAGATTCAGACTTTTGGAGATGAGTGTATTCACTTTTTTTAAATAATAGTCATTTATGATCTTGACATCATTAATAATGACAAATGTTTAAGTTAAAAAAAAAGTATAAGATATATTTTGGTTTAATGATAGTAATATCAATTGATATAGTTTCTTTAAAAGGCATGCTTTTGTTTCCTTATTCATTTATCTTAGCTATTTTCTGTCTATTTAACACTATTAAAAAAAAATTATGTTGATCTCATTGAACTAATAAATATCTCACAACATGAATTTGAAATAGATGATTGAAATTCTACTTTAAAAGATATAAAATATAATCTATATTACACTGAAGCTAAATTTCTATTAGAAATGATTGACTGTATTTGTTATTATTTAATTAAGGGAAAGTCAATTGTTTCAGTGAGATCAAAAAGAAATACTTTTGCGCTATTGATTGAGCAAGGAAAATGAATCAACATGCAAAATAGCAAAATTAACAGAATAAATAAATATATTTATAAAATTCCAACTAAGTATCTTGGATAACATTCCACCATAAGTGTCAATTTTTTTAAATATGCTGACCCGAGTGAAATAAAGAGTCACATTCTTGGTAAACCAAATCTTGATTCAGGAATATCAAAAAATGTTTCTCAAATCTGCCTTTTTGTTTTAAGAAAAACAATCAACCACAACAAAAAAAAAAACAAAACAACATGCAAGTTTCTTGTAAAACCAATCAATTAAGTATATTACTATAACCTGTAATTGACTTTATTTCTAATGTGGATGTTGTAGAAAATACTATAGTTAAATTTAGCTTATTTAACATAAAGATTGTGCTATTAAGAAGCAGCTAAAGGGGTGCCAGACCTTTATCATGAAAATATAGATAACAATGATGCCTCAGTTTATTCTTGCAACATTAAGACTGTATTCTTATGAATAATTATGTCCTCTGGTATTGTTATTAGAAAATTAAATTACAACATTTGTTTTCTTATGGAATTTATCCCATGAACAAACTGTCTTTGTTCTTTTTACTTAATGCAATCCACATTACTTCTGGCAATTTTTAATATGGAATTTATTTCAATTCCAAGTTGTTTTTTCTATATCAATTTCTGTAATAGTCTATTCCCTTTCATATGAAAGTATTACTACATGAGTTTTTTTTTTGTTTGTTTGTTTTAAGTTATAGTCTTAATAAATAACATAAAGCATATTTATAGTATAGTCACATACATAAAAAAAGTTGTTGGTTTCTAGAAATGTGAAAATAATAATCATCTGAAATCTGGGCACGACATGACATTGCACAAAAATATTACGGCCTGTTTTGTGCTTTGAAACTATTTATGCGTATTTGTTCTATTCATAGCTGATTACCGTATCACTTGAGGGTGTTTTAATTGCAAGTTGGTACAACTTTTCAAATCTCCATAATAGAGTAATGTCATGTATATTTAAATAATGTTGTTAATTACTAATAATTGTCATATGGTCCCCACCCTTCCCTAAAAAAATATAATATGTAAAAAATTGGCAAAGGGTATGTTCGAACATGCTTTGACAAAGCTCATGTGCTAAGTCATGTTTCAGCGTGGAAAATATATGAGACCAATAAAATGTCTGAGAAGAACGTACAATTTTTAAACTTTTCAGAATTGCCGAGTACAGAAAGCGAGACTGTGTCCTTTTTTCAGGCACATAATGTCATCCCAAATACCAGACTGTTATCATTACAGCAATAAAATAATAAATAAAAATAAGTTCAAAAAGTCCAAAGTTTGTGTATTTTTTTTTTATTTCATTAGAAATTGACAAGTATTTGGATTATCTTTTTTTAGTGGGGTTAAAATAAATTACTATTTTTGTTTACTTTTTGTTAATAATAACAAAATATGACCCCCCCCCCCCAAAAAAAAAGCAGTTTATTGTAGAAGCCAAAAAAAAAAAAAAAAGGTAATTCAAATGAAATATAAATAAAAGTAAAAAATTAGAAAAAATTGTTGAAAAAAAAAAAAATTATTGACTTTTTGTTACAATTATTTATACGAGGGTGAGGTGGGGATTTCAAAACAATTTTTTATCCCCCCAAAACACAAAAGTTACTTTAGATTTAATAAGAAGAAAAACAATTTGGTCAAACAAAAAAAAGGTAGAAAAAAATTGAAACAATTCCCAAATAATTGTATTCTATTTTTTCAGCAGGGTTAAAACAAGTGGGGTTAAAATAAATTACTATTTTTGTTTACTTTTTGTTAATAATAACAAAGCATGAAAACCCCCAAAAAAGTTGTTTATTGTAGAAGCCAAAAAAAAAAATGCTAATTCAAACGAAATATAAATTAAAGTAAAAAGTGAAAAAAAGTTGTTTAAAAAAAAATTATTGACTTTTTGTTACAATTATTTATCCGAGGGTGGGGATTTCAAAACATTTTTTTACCCCCCAAAACCACAAAAGTTATTTTCGTCCCAAATAATTGTATTATATTTTTTCGGCAGGGTTAAAACAAGTTTTTTCGTTGTGAAACAGTCAAAAGTTTTAAAATCAGAAAAATAAACACAAAGTTAAATTACCAAAATTTGCTGAATAAAGAAAAATGTCAGGTTAAAAAAACAACGAAAATGAATATAAAAATTTGTTTAATAAAAAAGAAACCATGTTATAATTGAAATAAAAATTTGTTTAATCAAAAAAAAAAAAAATCATGTTATATAAAAAAAAGTTGCGGCACAGTAACATTACATTTGATTGATTTTGCATAGCATCAACGCCATCAAGCGGCCATGCCCGGATTTCAGATTACCAAAATATATATATAAAGAAATGCAAATAATATATAATTGGGTAATATTTTAAAATAAAAGATAATTCTTAACAAAAATAAAAAATTACATACCGACATTCTTTTTCTGACATTATTAAAGTCTAAAATACAGAGGAGATCGTAGACTTCTTTATTCCCATGAACTTCTATAGTGATAGTTGTTGGAGTGCGAGACTATAGATAAATAAATATATATATACAAATCTGGAAAATAGGATAATTCTTTTTGAAAACAATAAAATATTTAAAAAGAAAACAATGACTATTATAAACATTATTTTAAAAAGTACACAAAACCTTTTTTCTAAATAATATCAGTAATATTTATTTTTGACAAATATTCATTAATATTTATAGATATTCTATAAAAATTACAGATCAAAATAAATATATAAGATATATATAAAGATTTCAAAGCCAAAAAATGATCATAACATTAATAGCAATAAACTGACAGTAGAAAAAGATAAATTCAACAATAACAAATATTAACCCAGTATTAAGTTCAATAGTCTATAATTCAGATTACCCTTAATTTGGCACCTCTTATAATCCAAACAAAATTATGACATGGGGAGGGGGTAGTCAAAATTTCCTCAACAATCAGACATGAATTAAGTTTTCCCTTAAAATTTTTATTTAATTTTGAATAGATTAATATGCATATTTAAAAAATATAAATAAAGTATTACACAAGTAAATAGACTGTCTTTGTATCATTCTTTATCAATTTAAGCTATATATATTTATATATAAACATAGATCTAATAATCAATGATTTTCATTTTTCTCAAAAATACTAAAGAATTTTAATCATTAATTTTTGTAAATACACTTCCATATTGTTTATGAAAATGTTGCTAAAAAATTCGAACTTTGGAGACGCAAAAGTACATTTTTAATACAATATGTTTGTAAATGTACACCTAATAATTATCAAAAATAAAAGAGTATGATTATTTAACACTTAATCAAATTTTGTTTAAGTTTTCAATAACCTATGCTGCTATAAAGACTTAGAAGATGTAAATTAAAAAGTAGGCCATTCATTATGAACCAGTGCTGCACAAACATTTAGTCAATCCATGATTGCGTTAATACACAAGTAATTGAGAATCATTAGTTTTTTAAAAAAGTCTTTTAAAACAGATCAAAATATAATGCATAATTTGCATACATGGTATAAAATCACCCAATTATTAAAACAGTCATATATTTTAAAATAGAAAATATTTCCTCATCTACCTATTGAAATATAAACAGAGCAAAACTCTCCATACAGTATTGCCACCTGTGCTAAACAGAGTAATCAATGGATGCCAGAAGGCTTGTGCATAAAATCTCTATCCAATGCCTACTCATCCAATATCCCCAGACTAGTTTCTGGCTTGTGGCCTTCGTCAGTGAGGAGCTTTGAATCTGAGAGCACTGCATCTAGATCTTAGGATCTAATGCAACCCTCTAGCAACCACCTTTTATCTCTACTTAACTACAAAACTATGAGAATGAAATTGAAAATACAAAAAATATTTTCAATCTAAGCTCAATAGCTTATATAGTCATATGGGTCTGAACTCAGTTCTTTGGCTGGCAATACTGTATGGAGAGTTTTACTCTGATTATCAGAGATTAATGTGCTAGTATAGGAAATGTGATCATGTGATGCTTAATGGTTTAACACCAATCCTGCCTAATAGAATAGTGGTGGCTATTGTTGTAAAAGAGCCAAAGACACCAAAATGTATGAATGCTGAACTGAGTTCAGACCCATATGACTATATAAGCTGTTGAGCTTAGATTGATAATATTTTTTGTGTTTTCAATTTCATTCTCATAGTTTTGTAGTTAAGTAGAGATAAAAGGTGGTTGCTAGAGGGTTGCATTAGATCCTAAGATCTAGATGCAGTGCTCTCAAAGCTCCTCACTGACGAAGGCCACAAGCCAGAAACTAGTCTGGGGATATTGGATGAGTAGGCATTGGATAAGGATTTTATGCACAAGCCTTCTGGCATCCATTGATTACTCTGTTTAGCACAGGTGGCAATACTGTATGGAGAGTTTTGCTCTGTTTATCAACAATTAATGTGCTAGTATAGGAAATGTGATGCTATTGAAATATACTTATCAATGGGATCCATCGATAATGCTGGACATACACTGTATATTTTAAATAAAGTTTTTAATATATTTAAAGGACTTATTTAATCTTTTAACGAATCATAGTTTAAGACTACAAACTATCAAATTAAAGAGATAATTACCACTTTTTGTTAATCACATTGCTTAAAAAGTGAAAAAAGAAGTCCTATATAATCTTTAAAACTAAATAAGAAAATATCACAAAGTGATAAATATCATTCTAATACATGTCATTCTAACTTGATAACTTCTAACTTAAAAAACATATATTCATGTTAAATTTTACAAATTATATATAAAAATAATTATGATACAATAGCAGCAATTTTTGAATGAAAATAAATACATGCAAAGTTCGAGATTAAATCTCCAAAGTAACTGTTATTATTAATAACTGATATTTCCTTTAGCCAAAATATATCCTTCTACACATATAAATATGAGATGCAATAAAAAAAAACTCTTTTATTGCTAAATCTACTGTTTTATCAAGTTATATGTATACATACAAGTATCAATATGTATATATGTAATTAACAGGAACAAACTATTTCTTCTTCAGGCTATGAATAAATAGTACTCTGTATATTTAGCAAGGATCAAAAATAGAATGGACCCATCTGCTTTTAAGTTTTTGATGTTTATAAACTTACTCTTGCTAACAATGGTGGAAATTCTGAATGAAATGAGTATTCTAGCCAGATGAAAACATGGTGTTAATAATTATTAAATTAATAATTGGCTAGAGAAAGATGTAAATCTTTTAATAATCAATCAGAATTTAATAATTGAAAACATGATATTAATATACCAGTATGATGAAAATATGGAACTAGTAATAATCAATTAGAGAAAGATTATATAAATGATGCAAAATATTAACTTTATGATGATTCTGCCATATTCAATGTCATCACATGTACTTATCAATGAGTCTTTCTTTGTAAAAGGTATGATTGCATTGCTTTGCAAATGAGAATAGAGATAATTTTTTAAAATAATTTAGAAAAGTTTTTTTTTGTTGTAATTTATAGCACTATATTTCATTTAGTTTTGAAACCTATCAGATTTATATTAAAAAATAAAATAGATGCATCAAGTGGTTTCAAGTAACATTTATAGACTGTTATAATCATTACTACAAATTTTGTAAAAAATTGATATAGAAAAAAAGGGTTACTAGTTGTTTAGCCGATACAAGCTGCCTGATGGCATTGTTTATGTGCAAAAACACATAAAATGCCATTTACGTGGCCCAACTTACGTCTAATTGAACAGTTCTGTTCATATTAGCCATTGAAGGTTATGCAAATATGCACACTTCATAGATCGCTACCGCATCATGTGAGGGTGTCTGGAATTCAACTGGCACTAACTCTTAAAATCTGCATTCCAACTAATGATATTACATCCTACCTGATGTAGTATTACATACTAATAATTATAAGCCCATTGCCGCGCTTCCCTACACAGATTGGAAGGTGAAAACAAATTCGAAAGGGTATACCCGCACGATTTCACATAACTCATGGGAAAAGTCATGTTTGTGCGAGAACACTTGCGAGAGAAATAAAATGTCTGAGGTTGCAGCTCATTTTGGAAATCATAAGGTTGGTTTTCTTAGACTACTGCATCTTTTGATTGGCAAAACCATTGGAAAACCATCCTGCACATTCCAGCACTATGTGCTGACATATTCCCACTTCCTGACACCCTTGCACCATCATTCCCCCTTTCCACACATCGCTGTGCTTTTTGATGCCATCTTTCGCATGTAGTTGTCAAAAATACTACTTCATTTCCAATAAAAAATAATTCATTAATACATGTTTTTTTTTTTGCTTTTGATATAAAAATAATACCAGAAATCGGACAATAAAGAAAAATTGAAGTTTATTACAAGCAAAAAAAAAAAAGAAGTTGTTTTTTTAGAATCAAAAATAATTAGACCATCCTTCCCTCTCCCCGCACATCGCTGTGCTTTGCGGTGTCTTATTTGGACAAGTTGTTGTTTGAAATAAATGCGTGTTGTTAAAACAAAATAAAAAAAAAATACTAGTTTGTTTACAATCCAAAATAATTAATTAATATATGTATTTTTTATGTAAAAATAATAACAGAAATCAGATACGAATCAAAAATAATTTGATCATCCTCCTCCCTCCCTGCACATCGACATTGCTGTGCTTTGCAGGTCATATTTGGACAAGTTGTTGTTTGAAATCGGATAAATCAAAAAAAGGTCAACCTGGTAACGTTATATTTATGTGGTTGGTTGTAGCAACAACACCATCAAGCGGTTTGTATCGTCTAAACAACTAGTACCAAAAAAAAAAGTTTTCTGAAAAAAAAAAATTAGTGATCTTGATGAGAATTTCACTTCAGATTTTGGAACTTTTTATTATATTTCCTATAACTTTCTTCTATGGATAAGAAAGTTAATCAGTGGGCATGGATAGAAAAAGTATTGATGTTTTTGAATTGTCGCACTAAGATAACGAGTAAGTGGATAGATTATCAAAATAAATATGAACTTTTGCTTGAAGCATTAGTTGCCAAATTGAAAATGTTTTATTTTGATCAAACTGTAGAACAATTCAGTTTATTAAAAAACTCAGTGTGTAATGCTAGAAAAAATGATGATGAAAAAAAAAAAAAAAAGAAAACCGGCAAACCTGAAAAAATAAAATAAAATAATAGTACTCTTTTAAAAAAAAATGCCTTTCATAAAAACACCGCGAATTGATATCAATTTGGGTGATGATAGTGTTGACAATAATATCATGTGACTCATATTAAATAATGATTATTTTTTCAAAAAGTGATGAAAAAAAATAAAAAATAATAATTTTTAAATAAATTTTTTTAGATATGTTCCTATATACAGTTATATATACACAATGCATGTAAGTGATGTATATAGTTTTTTTAGATTCACACCAATCTTATATATAATGTAACGAGAATATTGTTTTTTTATGATGTCTGTAAGTGAAGATAGTCCTAAACATACTGTACTTTTAAATAAAAATAGAGGTCCTTTTAATTATAAAGACTAATATCAGCATTTATTTATATATTTACTGTATTTTTAATTCGAAATTTAAATTATGCAGTTTTTTTTTTAAAAAATTATTAACAAAAAATTCTAAGCGTGAAACATAATAAATTTTACCTTAAAAACAAAGCCAAAATTTCGGGCAGCAGAAACTAAAGCGGCTTCATCAGGTGACTGGGCCTGATATTCTAATTGTCCTATAAAATATTAAAAACAAACTATTAAATGAATTTTAATTACACAAAAGACAATCAAATATAAGAATTTTTTAAATATAATAATAGCATTCAAATTTTTTTTTTTGCTAAAAATATATCACTAATGTTTATCAATTAAGTGTAGTATTTTCTTGCAAAATAAATTTAAGTAGAAATTTAAATGTAAACGTTTATTTTATACAATATTAATGGCACTAAATTTTGCAATAACTGAAAGTTCATTGCTTTTAGGCTGCAACAGAATAAATTCCAGCTTTACATAAATTTTAACATTAATCGAATTAGGACATTTCTCCATTAACAAATGTATACAGTGACAAAGCAGTATCTTGATGCTAGTTAATACTGAATTCACAACAGTGCTGGACCTGTAAAAAAAATGATTCAAAGACAAAACACATTACTTATTCTTAAATTATATAATACTTTGTGTTTTTATGAAGGTCTGTGATGATGGTGTTCTAGCTATATTTTTATATTGGACTATTTCCATCATCTGATATGTGTGTTGAATGTCTTTAGAAAAGTTTAATTTTATTTAAATATTCCAAATGCATTCAACTGTTAGTAATATCACAGTAAACAGGTTAGTATATGCACCAACTGTTAGTAATATCACTGAAAACAGGTTAGTATATGCACAATGTTTCGAGAGGTATTTTTCTCCCCTTTTCTTCAGGTGTTGCTGGCCTGACCAGTGACAGTATTAGCATGGGATTCAAACCTGAGTCCTTAGATTCTTGATTATTGAATTTTAAGGTAACGCTCTAACCAACTAAGCCATCAAATGCCAAAAATATATAAATTTTAAAATAAGTACATGATTTACACATCAATACGCTTTCTATTTAAACAATGATTAAGCTAACATTCTTTTCAATATTATCACAATTGCTAAATCTAGTTTATTTTTCAGGAATTAGCAATTATGATAATATCATATGTAAATTTTTTTTAGCACAATTGTTAGATAAATTGTACACTCATATATTTAAAAGTTATTATATAAATATTTAAATACAAGTATAGGATTTAAACTTAAGCTAGTTGTAATTAGAGAGGGTTTGAACCCAGACTTTCACATGTACATGTTTCAGTGTATTGGTTGTATAAGATAAAGTAGATGACTGAAGGGAACTTGAAAATCTGAGTTCAAATCCCCTCTAATTATTGTATAAATGTAATTTAATATTTTCAGCAGAATGCATGAATCTTATGAATAAACAAATAATAGAGATATAATTTTTTTTATATTAAATGCTTTTATTGACTGTGCTTTAAAAAGAAATAAAATAGTCCTTTCTTCAACCACGATTGGAGTTTTTAGATTTAACTTGAAATAAAAGCATTTGGGTTCCAGAAATTAATTAAATCAATTCCTATTTTTTATAACAAGGAACTGACAAATTAATTTCTGGACTCCCCTCCCCCCATGTTTTTACTTCAAGTTAAATCTAAAAACTCCAATTGTGGTTGAAGAAACAAATTACTTCTTTTTAATGCACAGTCAATAAAAGCATTTAACATATAAAAAAAATTATCACTATTATTTTTAAGTTTTTAATAATAGCTCAGTAAATGAAAATGTAAAACTACATTTTACTTTAAATTGACTGGTCACTTATAGTTGGTATATACAGATATATAATATAAATAAAATATTCGTTAATTAAAACAAAATTGTAACTATAATAAAAATAATAAATTTAACAGTAATAAACTATTAAAAGGTCTTTAAATCTGCAGAAGTACTTTCGATTAATTTCTTAAACCTGCCTCAACTGCCATTAAATTCAGGTTTAAGAAACTACCCGAAAGTACTTCTGCAGATTTAAAGACTATTTTTAATAGTTTATTACCATTAAATTTATTATTTTTATTATAAGTACAGATATATATTATATTATATTTAATGTTTTCATGGTTGTATGATATAAATAAATTATTTTTTGGGCAAAACCTTGTATTATTTTCTATTATATCCTGATATTTTGATGAACTAGCATCCGCCATTGTCGAGATAAATTCTTGAAAGAAAATTTGTTCGATCTCACACTGTAATGTGACTGAGTTCGAGATGAAACATGAGAATTAGTTTGAAATAGTTTAGTATTCAGAATATGAGGTTTATCAAAATGCATATTTCTCTTAGTTTCACCACCCATTAATTTAAAGTTAATATTAGAAGACATAGATAAAATGAGTTTTCCATATGGCTGGAATATGTTGTGCTTCATCAGCCCTATTTAAACCAATAGGTCTCTTTAATATTTCAATTGACTCTCTCATGGTTCTCAAATCATATCTCTCCAAATTAGCAAGCATTTTTGCATTGTCAAAGTCAGGTTTGTGACCAATTTCTAAAAAATGGGAAGTAAAAACTGGTGAGTTAATTTTTTGATTAAAAGCATTTTTATATTCCTTAATTCTGACATTTATTCATCTATTAGACTGACATACATAGCTTATTGAGCATTGCAAACATGGAATTTTATAAACTCCTTGGTGTTCCATAAATATTCTGTCTTTAGGTTTATGTAAAAAATCAATTTTTTTGCCAGTAGAAAAAGTAATCTTTATATTAAAACAAGAGTCTTCCACTGATTTTATCAGTAACCCCTTTAATATAAGGTAAAATTACTCTATTAAAAGATGAATTGTCAATTCTATCCTCTTTTTTCCTTTTAGTATCAATGCTATGTAAAGCCTTACATATGATGTTTTTTCTACTGGCAAAAAAATTGGTGATTTTTTACATAAACCTAAAGACAGAATATTTATGAAATTCCATGTTTGCAATGCTCAAAAATCTATGTAGGTCAGTCTAATAGATGAATAAATGTCTGAATTAAAGAATATAAAAATGCTTTTAATCAAAAAATTAACTCATCAGTTTTTACTTCCCATTTTATAGAAATTGGTCACAAGCCTGATTTTGACAATACAAAAATACTTGCTAATTTGGAGAGATATGATTTGAGAACCATGAGAGTCAATTAAAATATGAAAGAGACCTACTGGTTTAAATAGGGCTGATGAAGCACAACGTATTCCAGCCATATGGAAAACTCTCATTTTATCTATGTCTTCTAATATTAACTTTAAATTAATGGGTGGTAAAACTAAGAGAAATATACATTTTGATAAACCTCATATTCTGAATACTAAACTATTTCAAGCTGAATCTCATGCTTCATCTCGCATTCAGTTACATTATAGTTTGAGATCAAACAAATTTTCTTTCAAGAGTTTATCTTGACAATGGTGGATGCTAGTTCATCGAAATATCAGTATATGTACACGGTTTTATCCAAAAAATAATTTATTTATATATATATATTGCTGCTATATGTTAAAATATATACCTGTATGTATATATCATAATTAGTATGGTACATAATAATACAAATAATACATGTGTATATATTATAAATGCATATTTTAATTAGTATAAATTTTATTATTTTATTTTTAATATATTTTTTTCAAATATAAGTATTTCTTTTGTATTCTAGTATGATTTTCTTTCTCATGATGACAGGCTTTCTTTTCCTGGTATTTCTGTATTCTTTTTTCAAAGAATCTTTTATTTTAGATGGTAGTTTTCTTTTGCACTGCATTGAATTTATATTGATAAGGGTCAAAGTAGAAGAAAATATGTGATATAGAATAGTTCACATCTGTAAATTATTCTTGCATTTTTAAAAGTTTATTTCTTATTTACTATTGTAGCTGTTTCAAATAACTGTTTACACAAATGCATTGTTTATAGTACATATTAATTTTTTATAATCAAATAATTTTTCCAATTTAAATAAGGTCTTTATTATTTACTGATCATTCCAACTGCCTTCTGTAAAATGAAAGTTTTTATTCATTTGTTTTTATTCAGAAGTTCCAAAAAATCATCTGATAATGTTATAGAATAGAGAGAGATTGTTTTTAAGATTTTGTATGTTAGAAGGCAGCATTTTAAAATTTTTCTTTACTTAAAATTAATGCCCTCTTGTGATAATTATTTAAAACAAATGAAAGTTCTAAGAAAAATTGTTATTGGTGATATGTGAAGTTATTAAATATTTTTGATATTTTCCCCACCCTCTGTTCAATATCTATTAAAACTAATTGACATGCTGAAAAGAAGGGTATTTCAAATGGATTATGCTGGTATAACTTAGTTATATATCAGTTTTCAAGAAATTCCATTGAATTTAAATATATTAAACCTCAATTTCAAAATTTCATTCTAACTTGAAAAAGATCAAAAGTCAACAAACAAAAAAAAAACGCTTTTCCAACATCAATAAAAGCATTTAAAAAAAAAAAAAAAAACTACAGGGTATACTTCCTGAATCTAAATTTTGATGGCATATTGTCAGAAATATATTTGCATAATTTAAAAACACTGCTTTAATAATAAATTCACCATTAAGCAAGTATCCATTATTGTGAGATATACTATATTTAGGAAGCATGGTGTGGTCAAATAAATTACAAATTGTTACAGCATTAAATAGATTAACTTTAATTCAGCATTTTGTTTTTATTTCTATGCCGGTGGGACCATAAATACTTTTAAATTATTTTTAGAAATTACAAGAAATATTATTGGTATATTAAAGTCTAATTCTTTGCTGTGGTTTCAAGTTCTTTCAATATTCCTCCTCCAAAACTGCTAATAAATTAAAGGCAATACTAATACTGCTTCATACATGGAAAAAATATTGAAAACATTAAATATAACCTTCATAAATGACTAAGTTATTAAAATTTTTTAAAAAAGCTATTAAGTAGATATGCCAATAACTCATAAAAAAATAATTTTGCCTCCTAAGATTTGCCTCAAGTCAAGATCGTTTCCTGGATGTTCAAAAAATAATCTACAATTAAAGAACTATGGCATAAAAAATGGAATTCTTACAAAGTTCCAAACACATATCTTTTTTCAAGTCCAACAATAAAGTCAGTTAGATTTGATCTTAGATATTACTCAAGTCTCATCAATAGATTCACAACAATGCATGGTTGTTAAGGACTATCAAATTTACTGATACAATGGCAAATTGAAGAACTTAATAAAATCACTAGTAAACTGTTTCATTTGGACTCTTTATATGTTCCTTTATATTTTGTTAATATTTAAGCTGCCTAAAAAAATCTTATATGTTAAACAATAACAAAATTCATTCAATATTATTTTTATGTCTCTCTTTTTGACAGGTTGCAGCTAGATGTTAAAAAACGGGTACTTGTTTTTCATTACTTTTATTATATTATTCAAGATAAAAACGATATATTTAAATGATTTTAAACAGATAACATATTTATTTTTAATTCTAATTTTTTTAGAAAATTACTTCATAGATTTTATTCTTTCCCCGCATAACATTTTATCTATATGAAGGTAGTATTAGTCTTGCTAATTGTTTGAAAATATTTTTTAATTAACTTAATAAAATAAAGACAATACTAATATTGTATATTTAGAGAGAATGTTGAAAATATTAAGCACAACTTTTAATGCAATAGCACTCAGCAGTGGAAATGCATTAATATTATATCGAATATTTTCAAGATTCTCTGAAAATATATGATATTAGTTTACCTTTAGTTTATTAAATTTTGATGACAGTCATTTTAGATATCTATTAACCTAACACAATGTGTTATCCATATAAATAAATAATAATCAAATGGCTTTATTGCTCATCTAGATATGATCCGTGGACCTTAAAGTCTAAACTCTACCCCTCTATACTGTACCAAACCATGCAAGGTATTAATATTTATTTTGAATATCACAATAATTTATTAGATTTTATAGTTAGTAGTTTACTCAAACAAGTACAGGGTTATCTTAGATTAGCTCATAAACATGAATTAATCATGCATGTGATTATTCTATAAATCAAATCCAAAACAGATATACTGGTGCAGCAAAATCAAGTTGCTGATGTAAATACCCCCCCCCCACTCAACCATAAAATGCATTTTTTATTTCTCTGTACATATAAATACTTCAAATGGTCAATTTTTAATCTTAAAAATAGATACATAAACTAGAATTTAAAAGTAAATCCAATACATTTCTGAAGATTTTGAAGGCAAAAAAAACCCCACCATGTTAATTTCTACATTACATTATTATTAGTAATAAAATATTAATTTTCAGACATTATCTTCTTCAATTTAAGACAAATTTATTAGTAATGTTATTTTTCTGGGAACAATCAATCATAATAAAAGAAGATTCTGTGTATTTTATTCTCAATATGCACACAATTAATAACTTTAAGAGTAAACTTTGCAACAGATTTTCTACATAATTTATTCTGATGTTCATTCTGTTAAATTATCCAAGAAGCTTCCACTTGGCATTAATTTTTAGATATAAGTGCACATAATTTTATATACTTTAAATCTCATATGGAGAATAAAATCATACAATGAACAACAACAACAATAGTAACACTATTTCAAAATGGATTTAAATACTGCAATTCCATTGAAGAGCAAGAAATAAAAAAGTCAACAAAAATGCACAGACGCAATCATTTCAACAGAAAAATTACTTTACAAATACAAATCACAAAGATGAGGTTCTTTTCATATAATTATGTAATACTCAGAGAACTTGAGTTAGCAAGTTAATATGAAAGCGAAAATTCATTGAAAGCTAGCTTAGTGCTATTAATCTAATTTTGTTTTGGCATATCTTTTCATATTAGCTCAAATTCACTGAGTTTACAGACACAAATAATTGAAACACTAGATGTGGTAATATGTTGGACTATTTCCATTACCTATCATTAAATGCTGAATGTATAGAAAATTGTAAACATTATTTAAACTTTTCAAATATAAACAACTTGTTAGTGATGACCATATAATACTAAATTGTCCAAGCACTTTACCATTGTTACACAATGCTTTATTTACCACCATTTCTTACAGTTTACAGTTTCAATTGCCCCAGCAATCTTCTTCAGAACATTATATCTCATAATCTCAACTGTTACAATTTGACAGTTGAGGTTAGGAGATATAATGTTCTGAAGAAGATTGCTGGGGCAATCGAAACTGTAAACTGTAAGAAAGGGTAGTAAATAAAGCATTGTGTAACAGTGGTAAAGTGCTTGGACAATTTAATATTATATGGTATACATTTGGCAATGCAATAAGAAAGAGTAGTTACTGTTAGTGATAACAGACAAATAGACAACACAGGTTAATAATTACATGACTTTTTGATTAGTATTATTCTTCACTCTTCTTCAGGTGTTGCAGGGATAGGAAATGACCTTACACCATTGCTCAGGTGATGGAGAATAATAATACTTAAAATGTTATGATAATTACTAACCTGTGTTGTCTTTTTGTATGTTATTATTAACAACTTGTTTGTATTTGAAAATTTTAAATAAAGTTTAAAATTTCCTATACATTCAACATTTAATGATAGATGATGGAAATAGTCCAACATATTATCACATCCAATATACTATCATCATAACCTTCAGGTAAATTAAACACTATCCTCACATAGTAGAGTTTAAAACTGGGTGTGTTTTTTACCTTTATATATTCTTATGTTTTGAAAATAAATTGATGCAACATTGAATTATTTAATGGTTGGTGTGCAATATTTTACTGGAATGATATAAATCCTTACAAGCACACACATTAATAAAATTATGAATTCATTTTTATTATTAACTAGTAAAAAAAAAGGTTAATAAAATATGATACTTTAATCTACAATAAAATAAAAATGTCAAAATATACCACTCTGATATCTTACCTTCTTTTTCTTCTACCATAACAGTATGACAGAGGGCCAGCAAACGAAAAAATTTCTCAACATCCTTCTTTCCACTACGCACATGATCAACCAAAGAGGAATCATAAAATTTGAAAGCATTTTCAAACTGTGGGTTCCAGGAAAAATCTATCCTGGGTGTTTCCTAAATCCCCAACCCCCCCAAAAAAAGAAAAAGCAAACAAACAAAAGCTAAATTATAATGTGAGTTTTATTTTTTCATGGACTTAAATGATATATATATTTATAATAATTTAAAGTACTACATACATTCACTATTCAATCTCTTTAGCACAAACCATATTTTTAATTGTTACTTTACAGATAAGGAAATTTTTCTATAAATACAATATTTTAATTTATAAAATATACACAAACAAGTTTTACCAAATCATATTTAGATACTCTTAAACTTATATTTGATCTATATAATTTTAATTTATAACATATTTTCCTCCTTTTTTTTAAAAAACAACAACAAAACAAAACATTCTTTTATTAAACTAGTTTTTTTAAATTACTGGCAAAATATTTGGAACAAATTTATTGCCATTTACAAGATGAAAATCATCAGTATAAAACTTTAAAAAAGTGTATGCATACAAGAGAATGTTAAAATCTTTCTTATATAATTATTATAAAACTTTTACATAGTAATTAGAATGTTTTTTTTTTATTCAACAAGTTAATCTATATTATAACTGAATTCATTTGTTTATAGGTGGATATTTTCCAACCTTATTAAATATATATCTATTTAATTAAAATATGTTTTAAACTTATATAAAAGATAAAAATAATTAAGATTATCAGATATCTAAGAATATGGATTTATATATTGAATTAGTATAGCCAAGATTAGTGTCTAACTTTAAAATGTGACTACAATGAAGAAAGAACAATAACTGTTTGTTTAACTGAAATAAAAATACAATTACATGTGGGAATATTTGTGAAATAAATTTATTTTTATCTTTCAAAAGTAATCTTTATTAGTAAAAGGATTACAAAAATTTTGGGTACACTTACCCATTGAGAATTACAAAGTGTTCAATGTGACAAATAAGGTAAAACAATTATTGATTACATAAAGTAAATATGCTTGATAACAATTATGTCCATTAAAGAGTTGCTATAATGTTGATATTAATGTGTATCTGAACATGAGTATCTATATATGGATCTACATGGCCTAGCTACTGAGAATCCATCAATCACCCAATGATCCCACCCCTGGGGCCCCGAAGCGAAGACCCAAATGCTTCAGCTGAATAGGTGGACAAGTCCAGCATTGCACCAACCACCACAACAGGCAGCGAGGTCCAAGGCTCAAGTCCATTGAATAATAAATTCTTGACCTGCAGCCGAGCCATGTCAAGACCATTCCAGATGCCTCTGTCTCCCAATCAACAGTCCAAAGGTGCAGGGACTGCATTCGGTCTACCTGCCCAGAATTGGAAAGCCAACTAAGAAAAACTAACACATAGCGAGCACAGATCTGCACTGCCTAAAACCAACCTATCAAGGGGGCACAGCAGCCAATGAGAGCAGGAATGGTGCTGAGACTTTGACCAGGTACCCTTCCAGCAGGTTTTCCAGGTAGCGACAATAACTGTCAACAGCCTGCACCAAAGAACCAGCCTCCTAACAACCGCCACCACCCCCAAGGAAGAAAAAAGGAGTGCAGACCCATGCCCAGAAAATTATTGCAGCAAAGCCTCCATCAAGATTACAAAATTTGGAGGTGGCCCGAATCAGACCAACCACCTTACAAACTCTCTAATTTTAAAGTTAACCAAAGAAAAAAAATGATTAGCTCAAATCAACACTGACATAATAAACAAGCCATCAGGGGGTTGAAACAGCCTCCAAAGTCTGCTTCATTGTTGTTAACTCTTGATACGTGTCATATATTCTAAATACTAGTTCAACTCATTCGACTGCAAGGTTATCCAGGGATTATGATCTAGCTTATATATTTCTATTTGGTTATTCCAATTATGAACAGAGTGATTAGCATTGTAGGATTCTTGCTTATTGTTTGGTTGTACAGTAGAGCTGAATGGCAACCAACCTGTTATAGTAACTATAATATTTTTATAACGATAAAAACAAATATTCTACTTATTAACTATTATTGGGTTTATAATATTATAACTATTATTGGGTTTATAATATTAATAATAAATACTTAAATTTGTCATATTTATTTATGTGACTGGATATGGTTGTTCTTATATATTTCGGTATTAGTTGCATGTATTCCCATTGATGAAGTCACTGTCTACGCATCAAAGTAGAGACAAATAAGCTAAGTGATAAATTTCACCCCCCCCCCAATTGAAAAAATATTAAAATAATTTTTATAATGAACAAATAATGATTGAAAAACAAATATTTCAATGTGTGTTTGATGTAAACATTGAAGGAAAACATAAATTAGTAATGAAAGCACACAATTTAATTTGAATGGATTTGCATTTTGACATCATTGGTAAAAGTTATTTATTTCCATGGTTTAACTTTATGCACTTTTAAAATTAAAAATAACTTTTCAACTATGTGCTTTTTATGCTATCTATGTAGAGACATAACTTTTTGAATTTCAATTCTTATGGATTTCTTGCTATCAATTTACTTTCTTATGAATTATTTTTTTTTAACACTGTTTATTGGTTTTCGAATTCAATTCATTATGGAATTGCAATTTTTCTTGACACTATTTTACATTTCCCCCAAATGTTTACATTGATCACACTTGTTGAAAATATTTGTTTTTCAATTGTTCCCCAAATATGTTACTTACAATAATAATTATTATTAGTCATTCATTAAATTAGAGATTATTCACTTAATGAATAATATTTCTATAGTGTAGAAAGAAATATTATTCATTAAATGTTAATTAGAAGTTTCTTTTTTAAATAAATTATTTTCAAGTTTTCGTTATGAAAATAATACATTTGAAACCATTATAATTTTTGTTTTTCACACTAAAACATTTAGATAGTTTCATCTAAATTAATCATTTAAACATTTTATTTTATTTTAAAATGTAATTGAAAAAGTGTATAATTAAGAAAAAGACAGTCTGTCTACAAAAAATGAAGAAAGTTAGTCAATCTGGATGTAACAGTTAATATAATTTATAAAAATACAACCACATCTTTTTAAGGAAAAATATCTACATGGTTCAGAATTAATTACATCATTTATTAATATAACATTTAATTATGCAATCTATCAAGTTTAAATCTAAGAGGATTACTCTACTCTTGCCTAGATTAAATCTACGAAAAGCCTCACATTCAAAATTTAGTATTAAATCCTCAGCTATCAAAGGATTAATTTTAAAATAAGAACAGCTCTTTACTCTATGGCACTAGAATAGAAAACAGTTCTTTTTATTATATAAAATTAATATAAATTTATGCTACTATAATAACAAGCAGCAAAATTATAATATTAAAAATATAAAATTTTCATTTATCTTGTAGAAATGGTTTTCTTTACAGAATCACCAACTTTTTAGAAGTATTAATATGGAAAATAACTATACACAAAAACATATACAAGATACTATATCTTGTATCGTTTTTGTGTTTAGTTATTTTCCATATTACATTTCCTAGAGATATTACATACCAAAATTTTCAACATTACAAATATTAAAGAAAAAAAAATCCTTACCAATAAAGATAAATTAAAAGACTTTAAACATGTGAAAAGACAACATCCATGAATTTTAAGTGAAAAAAATATGGATCAGCTCTCTTTTTATATAGCTTAAAAGATACATGTTTACTAAATCTAAAGCTTTAAAGAGATAATTCTTTTGCAAGTTAAAAGAAACTTATAAAACTAATCAAAGCAATTTCTAAATAAAAGTATTACATAATCATAAATACAAAAAATAAAAGACTTGCGTGTAAATGCACGTCTCTTTGCAAAAGAAAACTCATTTAGAAAATACATTTCCCTTACACATTAAATTTATTTTGATTTGAAAAAAAAAACAGGAACACAAAATTGCTTTCCACAAAAAAGATATTCCAATCTCTTTATAAATGAAATATTTTATCCAAGTTATGGAAAGCAAATTTGTTTGAAAGCTAGCAATTTAAAAACATGGAATAAAATGTAATGCCCTTGCTAAAAACAAAATACTACACTCCATATTTTAATACTATTTTTATTTAAAAGTTTGAAAGTGAATATTTTTTAAGAACTGTTTTATAAATATATTCTTTAAAAGTATGATTAAAAGTATAATTATTAATGAAACTAATTGAAATATTAAATGTTGATTCTTTCAATTTAAATAAAATTTGCTCTGCAAAATTGCCCAAAATATAGGAAACAAATTAATAATTATTACTTGGAGTCATTCTCAATTTGAAAAAATTAAATAGCTATTTTATTATATTATTTCAAATTTGAATGCATTATATTACGTGTTTTCAATCTTTGTATTTATAATCCCACAGAACAATATAATTGTGAATGTTGTTTTTTTTGTTTGAATGAATTAGTTAAGTAAAGATATGAATCTTTCAAAAGTAAATACAATTACAAATTCATAGAAATTGGTATTTATATAAATATATTCTCACCATATTTTATTTATTGTCGATAGTAACATTAGTGAAATAAAAATTAAAAAGTTTTCAAACATAAATAGCAAAAGTTGTTCAAAATCCTCAGCAATAATTAATTGTCAGGTTTCAAATTACAATTTTAAGTAATAGAACAATTTTATTATTTATTAATTAATTTAGACATATAACAATAAATTATACATGAACTCAGTTGTTTTCACTGATATATATTCAAGAATATTTGTTTATTCTGCATGTAGACAATTTGGGGATAATTTTTGATGTTTGTACTGGAATTTAGAAAAATCATGATTTAGACATACATGGATTATAAATATAGGATTAAGAAGTATGTAAACCTGATTACATGTTAATGAAATGCCTTAATATTGTAAATAGTCAAGGCAGTGAAGGTATGGTCAGGGTTGAATCAAATGAAATTCTTTCATAGTAAATTATTCTGATTCCATAAGGTACTAGAATGACATGACAACTTATTAATTGGTAATGAGTGAAAAATCTTAAATGTTGGAATGGTGACTAAC
The DNA here is from genome assembly GCA_028023455.1 of Epiperipatus broadwayi. NCBI lineage: Eukaryota > Metazoa > Onychophora > Udeonychophora > Euonychophora > Peripatidae > Epiperipatus > Epiperipatus broadwayi. The sequence continues at coordinate 4,100,213 of JAQFVV010000105.1, read as the reverse complement.
TGTAAATTCTTTAGGTAATTCTTTACACTAATTTAGAAAGATCTCCCACTAATCCTTAATAAAATATCAAGAAAAGATTTCCAAACATATCACACCTTATATCAAACTAAAAAGAATATAGTAACAAAGAAGCAAGTGTTACTGAATTCTATTGAATATGATAAAATATATGATAAATAAAACTCATCAATGAATATGCAGTGCATATGGTTATTCATAGAAACATTAGATGAAAATATTATGTTATCAGAGGTTTCCTAGTTAAGCCAACACATTTCATGAATGCAATAATCACTATAAGATTTTAATATCCTAATTGTAAACATCATGCCCACATTTGTTTTAAACAAAATTAATACATGCACTACCCAGCTCATTAGATAAAAATTATTGATTTGTAAGAGATAACTATCATTTAATTGAAGTTTGTTTAGTTATAAATATTTTCACTAGAATTTGAATCCTAAAACTAAAATTACATGGCATTTAAAGCAGTTCCAAGAAATTTATTGAAAGATAATCAACCTTAAATAATGAATTCTCATTAGTAGAAGAATCTATTAAATTAATCCAGAATATCCTGTACATTTTTACTTTCACATAATAATCTTTTTCTTAAATTAAATAACATCATGATAGTTGTTATGTAAATGAATTTAGTACTTGAAGTCTTTTTTTTTTCCTCAAAGCAACTTTATTAAGTCACTAAAGTATGATACACCTGTGCAGGGACCACATTCTGTCGCCTGCAGCAGTGGGCCATAGAGGCTACAATGTTACATTGATATTCTGAAAATGGGTGGTGGCTCAAAGCAACAGAGCCACCTTATACAGTAGATTAGGTATTACAGATATATAAAGAATGCATTTCAAGTACAAACATAAAAACAAAAGACTTGAAGTCTTTTACTTCTGCAGTTAATTTAATTGTGCTGCATATGTCAAATGTGGGAAAAAGATGAATAAGATATTAGCAAAGATATATAAAAAAGAATGTGAAAATATGAACATTAAAAAGTAAAATTTTCGTAAAAGATTTCAGATTTATAATGAGCAAATATAGTCTTAAAATGGAGAAACAGGGCAAGTTTATGTAATCTATCCTATTCTGAGTACAAATATAAACCCAATGACATTCTGATATCTAATGATTTATTGGCATAAATAATATACAATTCCAATTAAATCTTCGTACTCATGTTTTCTAATCACCTAGCATAATAAATTTTCTTATAAATGACCAAGCTTGTTTTAGGTATTGCCATTTCACATCAAAGCATATGATTATCATTTGGTTACCATGACAATATATCACACTGAGCAACAATAATTATTTATTAATTTACAATGGAAATAATCTTATCAGTATATTTGTCTGGTATTATTTCATTTTATGTATTTGTACAATCATAACAACACATGCAAGCATATCATTAAACTACTCAATTGTTAACCCATGAGTTTTTTTTTTCAAAATACACTTTATTATACAATGAATCTGCTATATTGTAGAGATAAATTTAATCTTGTCATTTTACAACTCCATTTCCCTAGTCATAATTATTTTGACAAATGTTTTTTTTTTCTTTTTTACATTTTAGATTTTTGAAATATATTTATTCATTTATTTTTATCAGAAACATTAAAAATTATCTTTTTTTTAAACTTTTGCTTTAGTTGTGATAATCATTTTTTTTGTTTAAATATGAATTATTTTACTGTTTTTGTCATAAAATAAAATAAACATAATCAATTGTTAGTTTTGCATGTAAATAAATAACAATAAACATCTAGGTGCAGTGCTCTCAGACCCAAGGCTCCTCACTGACGAAGACCACAAGCCAGAAACTAGTCTGAAGACATTAGATGAGTAGGCACTAGATGGGGATTTTATGCAGAAGCCTTCTGGCATCCATTGATTACTCTAGCTTGCTGTGTGTGGAAATATGTATAATGAGTTTTGCCTGGTTTAAAACTCTTTCCCCGCCTCTTACGAGGCTCCTCGTCGACATCTGACATCACTCTAACTCAGCCAGTTTTTATACGAAAATATTCGTTAAACACGTATTGAATTCGTTTTTAAAAGTTCTGTAAGATGGTGTCATCTTCCGATTTATTTTACAAGTAAAAAATAAAAAAAAACGCATTTAAACCTAAACAAAGAAGGAACATTATTTGTGATTGGTTCTTAGCATGCTCTCAGCCGAAAAAGACATTCTGATTGGCTGGAAAGAACAAAGAAACTGCCTGATCAAAGAAAATAAAGAAAAACGCTGAGATTTTCATTTCGAATACGATTTAAATTATTATAAAAGAATATTTTGAGAAATTAAAATTATTTTCAGAGAGAATAATAAAAAAACAAAATTATTTTCAAAAAATATTGAAGATTTAAGTAAAAATATTGAAGATGTAGTAAAAAGAAATATTTACTTTTCTATAACGTAAAAGTCGATCTTTTTGTTTATATTATAGCTTTTATGTTGCCGATATTGAATATTTTAGAATAAATAAATAGCAATTTATTTTTGAAAGAACTTTCGTTCTCTTCATAACCTGAAAAATTAATAATATACTTTTTATAAATGTATCTGAGTTGAATTTAATATTATAGGCGAATATGTTTTAACAATAGGCTTTGTCTTCAGTTTGTGAGTTGGCCAATTAAAAGATTTGATTTTTATCTGATACAACCAATAATAAAACTAGCAGTTAAAAGGTTAAATAAATAAGAACTAAAGATTATTTAGAAAAATGAATTTTTTCTACAGATTATTTAATAACAAATATTTTAATATATATAAAAAGCTGTTTTCAAACATCTTGTTGTCTTCTTCAGAGCATTCCGCAGTAATGACATCTAGATTAAGTTTTTTGAATTATATATATTTTTAATATTTATTATATATATTACACAGTAAATGAAAATGTGACAATATTGCATTTTTATAACAATATCAATAAGCAGATATTAATGTTTTTTAAAATATATATATAACTATTATTTATCATTAATATACTTATAAAAACACTTATATAACAAAAATATATTAATTCTAATACATGAAGATCTTCTTACATATTTAGAATATTATAAAGAACTACATACACGTATTATATAATTTTCCATTCATGTTTACATGATCAATTATTAGTTAATTATATATTTTGTTCATATTTTCTTCATTATATTTAATGTGATTAGTCTCAAACTTTTCTTTTATTAGAATCTTTAATACAGTGGGAAAAAAATAATATTTTTTGACAATCTAGTTTATACCCATGTTATAATGCGTATTATCATCTCTTATTAATTGCTCTATTTTTTTTTCTTTCTTTCTCCTAATCGTTTTTTTTTTGTGTGTACTGAAGTAATATTTATATATATTAAAATAATACTTGTTGTTAAATAATCTATTTAGATGTTACTTAGTTATATAATATGTGTTATTAAAGCTGTTCTCTAATATATTTTATGCTTTTTATATTTTTAATTTTGAAGTAATATTATACTTTATACTATAATAGACTGGGTCTTGGATCAGACATTTATAATTCAGATAAATTGCCATTTTCCCTTCATCATTAGATATATATCATAGCACAGACACTGTATTGGTACGCTGTGCACAAATTCAACCATCTACTAGAAGAATGCTAGATTTAGACATATTTCTCAAAAATTAATTCTAATATTGACACCAAGATAAATAACTCCATTCATAAGACCAAACTAAAATCACAGTTAAATAAACAAATTTTACATAACTTCAAGAACTAATGAGAAATACAGATGTAACACAAGTAGATGGAGTTGTGACAAATGCTGTCAACAAAAAAGCAGAGTTCTTTGGGTAGTTGATCATAAAAATAATATAATGAAGACTCCTCCAGAATTAAATCAAATACAATCCCCTTTAAATGATGTTTAATATCCCCATACTGGATTAAGAATTCATTTCTTTCCTTCCTTAATAAATAGATCAGTACAAGTGTTTAAACACATATCTTGGTAATCATAACATTAATTTACATTTAAAACATATTTAACACTATAACATAATGATAATTATGATACTTTTGCTCAGAAACCAGTGAGGAAAATTTACATAAATGATAATGATTCTTAATCTTCTCTAGTTAACACTCTACCTTTGACTTACTCAATCAGCAAGCAATAGCAGCTAATATCCTGAATGAGATACAATTTAGATGTAAAACTAAATGCAATTTGATATTTAAGTCATAAAAATGAAGAAAATGTTATGATACAAACACACAATAAAATGAGAGACTAAACTTAAAGCTGTTTTCAAATAGATGTACTTTTAATAGACAATTAATTAAATTTTTTAATTAAAATTAACAGAAAATATGCAAGTGATAAAAATAATTCCATGGTTATAATTTCTAAAAATATGGTTTACATATCACTATTCATATTTTAAATATCAAAATTAGTGCCAATAATAATCATTATCTTGTAAAAATGATCGTATTCTTTCTTTGGCAGAAACAAATAAAATAAATAAATTTATACTTTCATACTCACATGAATTATTAGTTTAAGGAAATATTAATTCAGTTAATATTAAAGCCTTATACATGCATATACTTTAATATCTAATTCTTGCACATACAATCCTTCCATTTATGAAAAAACATATAAAAAATTATAAGCAAAAATATTAATATTTTCCCCTCTGCCCAGTGTTATTATTTTGTAACAATGCAAACAATATCACAATTATGCAATAAATTATAAATTATTTTTACAAAAAAAATGTTCGACATTAAATTTTCTTTCATACTGAAATGTAATGCTGTAATTTTTTGGAAACCTTCCTTAATCATCAAAGTCTTATAAAGTCTCCATTGGACTACCAAGATTTTTAATGTGGGTAGTGGCCACTGAAATATTTATTATAAATTTTCTTTTGTAACTTTAAACCTGTAAAAAATGCTAAAGTATTATTTGAATAGACAATTGGGAATCACTTTTATAGTTTCACTTTTCTTTTATTCCTATGTATTCCAGATTAAACTTTCTTGATCTACGTCAATCCTTTATATTTGAAAGCTGGTTTAGGTGTTTTATTTTAAACATGAGAAGCCAACATATTCTTTCTTTTAAGATAATTTTAAGGGTATGGATTTCATTAGTCAATTACAAACTTATTTTTGTGTGGAACTTTCCTTTTATTAGATTTATTTTTATAGTACTTTTTTAACAAATTCCTTCTTTCCACAGAGAATAAAAAAAATTCCTTGAAGTCCTCTTTTAATTAACACTACATTTTAATTATTTCTAATGAAATGACTTAACAGGTTTAAAAAAAGATTTTAAAATAAGAAAATAATTCAAAGTTTTTTTTCTTCAAATAAACATTTTTTTAAAGGTTACTTTTTTTTTTTACCAGAAAAAAGTGTACTACTCTTTTAAGAACAATCCTAACATATTAAACAATTGCCGCTCATTATTTTTCAGCTAATTATATAAACAATAAGATTTTTAAAATTATACTTTATAGGAGAGAAGGGAGGTGTTTGATATAAAAACAACCCAATGAAACATTTTTTTAATGAACTAATTTTGTATGCACAATCTATGGAAAATATACATGATAAAATTAATATTATTATTTCACTTTATAAGATTATACACTATTAAAGAATTATAAATTATTAACTCAACACAGATAAATCTCTATTTACTATACACCCACAAAGGACATTTATTCTGTTAAGTAGTTAGAGAGTTAAGAAATATGAGCTATAGGGGTTTTTGGCTAATTAATTATCAGTAGTTTATTATTAAGTGGTAGTATGACTATGGATTTAATATATGTGAGCACAAGCTTTATCTTCTCTTGGATAGACTTTTTTTCATTATAAAATCAATTTGTTTCTCAGAAGGTCGTATGATACTCAAATACCAAAAATAGCAGACTAAACTTTGATCCAGAAATGTCTTTAGCTTTTCAATTCATCATTTTACATTATGCAAATGTAAGGTTTCATACATAGGCTTACATTTTTAATGAAATTTTTAACTTTAAAATTCCTTTTTAATCCAAAGATTCTCTTAATATAAACTAGTTTCATTCATTATACATTCAATGGACAAATTGAATAGGTAGACTGAAATAAACAGTAATGTCTAATTCCTCTACAATTAATAAATTGACGATAGTATACATAAAGCTGATTTAGAGTGAAGAAATAAGATTTACACTGGTTACGATATCAGTCGGCTTGAAAATTGATGATAAAGACATAGGAATTATTGACAATTTTTGCCTCTTTCAATCATTTTCAACAAAAAATATTCCAAGAGTGAAGAAATTTGTTAAAATTAATAATAGTGAACTATGCAAAAGATTTCCAAATGCACGGATACAGTTGAAAAATAAAATTGTTCAAGATGTGATATTTCTTGAAACTTTCTATAAGTGTAAAAACTGGGCAGTAAATAAAGAATAGAAAAATTCCTATATGTGAATTGTGGTATAGGTCAAGATTTCTGAGAATAGTATGAACAATAAAAAAAAAAAAAGGAGTGGATATTTGATCATATTAGACCTGAAATTATGCTTGAAGTAAAATTAATTGAATGAGAGTTGTCTCATTTTAATCATTTTAGAAGACTATTTAATTTTTTAAAAAAATGCTAAAATTAAATGTAAAATAGATGAATTTCATTATCATAATAATAAAATGGATGTTGAACATTATGAAAAAGCAAACTAATGATAAATCATTCTGTTTGAATGATATTCATACAATCATCAAAATTCAATATTAACAGTAATTAATAATAACAAGAGTAATAATAATTGGCTCATAATTAAAAAAAATGTAGACTTCATTTAAAAGTTTTTAATAAAAATTGTTCCAAAACAAAATTTTTCTAACATATTTTGAATACTTCCCCCTCAAACAAAAGATTTTTTTAGTACCTAAATCATATGTTATGTTCTCTTTTTAAATGAAAGGATGATTTAAAAAAGTTTAGAGTTTATTAATTTTAATATATAAGCAATTACTTCAAAAACATAATATCAAAGTTATTAAAACTAATCTTTATGTTTTATAAATATATCTGGACTATCCATAAACATGTCAACTTGCATTTATTATTTCTGAACTGTAAACCTTAATAAACATCACATGACACCAGCTAGATGGTGTAAATGTGAAAAAAAAAAAAAATAGCTGCCAATGTTTATTTCATTTTATACCAATCCTGGTCAGAGAATAGAAGTACCTATAGTTGTTTAAAAAAATTAAGAACACTATAATATATAGATACTAAACTGGTTTCAGATCTATATACCTATATAAGTATGTTGGCTTACATTGAAAAAAATAATATATTTTTCAATATGGGCTAATTAGCATGATATGGCAACAGAAACTGGTTTCAGATCTATATAACTATATAAATATATTGGCTTACATTGAAAAAATTAAGTTTTTCAATTTGTGATAATAACATAATAAGGCAACAGAAAAATAAAAGATGGTTGCTATAGGAAATTTGCATTCATGTGCACTCATTCAAAATCCAAAGCTCCTCACTGATGAAAGCCATAAGCTAGAAACTTGTTTAAGGACACTGGATAAGACAACATTGAATAGAGATTTATTAAGCACTACCATTTAGCATCTATAGATTATTTAAGTTTGTACCATAAACATGTTGAGAAAAAAGGAATTTGCAATTATAAAACTTCAGACTGATATTGTTCTAAAGAATAAAAATTGTCAGAATACTGAATGTAAAGTGATCTTTACAATATAAAATGATTTAAAAAATAAAGAAGCACTAGGATAATTATTTATAATTGATAGTGTAAAAAATATTACTTGAAAGTGCATAGTTCATTTTATAAAATGAATAACTAGCAGATTACTGAAATAAATATGGCACATGGTATCAGATTTGCTGGTGGTTAATAAAATGTTATATAGAATAGGCAGAACCTACATAAAATTTGAAATGAACATAAAAGTAGATATAATGAAAACAAGAAAAAGATAGTGAAAAAAAAAAGGATTAATAATAAGCATTAGTCAAGAACCAGGTTAGTGTTTTTAAATATAATATATTTGAGGGAGTTAGTTAACTAATGATGGGTATGATTAATATAAAAAAATTATAGTGTTATTTGCAAAGGCAAAACAGGCTTTTAATAAAAGCAAATTATTATGTCGATTTTTTGAAAATCTTTTTTAAAAAAAGCTTTTTAAAGGTTTTGTTCAGAAAACTTTATATGGAGCAGGAAAATGAAGAGAAAAAATTTAAGGTTTTGGAGGAGAATAGAAAAAATAAACTAGAAATGAAGAATTATAGAAATACTAAATAAAAGAAAAAAAAAATCATGAAATTATGAAGAGGAATTTGATTGGACATGCACTCAGAAAAAGAAGAAATTTTAAAAGTGTGTGGGAACAGCTTAGAGTGTATGAGATAAGGAAATAGAAGAACAAGGTTGATTGATGATTTTATGGAAGGAAATAAATACGAGGTTTTAATAAATATAACAAAAGACAGAAAAGTTTATGTGAATAAATTATTAATCAATTAATTAGTATTTTATTATATTATAAACTTAAAATCAACACTATAGCGAGAAATTCTAAATTATAATTTAGAATTATAATTATGCTTTACATACCAACTTACAATCATTATTAAATGAAACCATATTTTTCTAGATTACAATAAGTATGGTTATAACCAGTTAAATATTATAAAATAATCTACTTCCTGAATTCAAGTGAGAAAAATGCAGGATTATTTAGATTAATGAACCATAAATTAATCATATCTCAACAACAACAAAAAAATAATACAGTATAATAATAAAAAATAAAAAAATCTAAAACAAAAATTATTATTATTATTATTATTTTTTACATATGATTACATAAAATCTTAATAGTAAGGACTTAGAAAAAGAATTACCCAATTTTTAAAATCATTTGAAAAAATCACCAAGGAAGTGATTTCTTCAAATGATTTTTTAAAAAAGATTACTAAAAATTGTTTAAAAAAATTATCAAAGTAAACTCTTTTTTGTATATGAATAATAGTTTTGAAATAAAATATTTTTTTACTTTTAGTTTTGAAATAAAGTCTTAGTAATAGAATCAAGTATTGCTCGAAACTATCTCATTTCCAATCTGAACATGAAAGTGCGTGTATGGGAGAAAAGGGAAAGTTTTGATAGATCTTCAGGATAAATGTTAACATTTGGTCACAGTACTCTATTGTCTACTTGACACAAGTTGACTTGGTCAGAGAACTTAAGTAATCTAATAATTTTTTTTTTTATAAAGTTAATTCTTAATAATAAATAGATTAACCACAACTTAAATTAGATGAAAATAATCTATCTCGAGAGACATCAGCTCCAATCAATATGTTTCATATATTAATATTACTAACATATTATAGAAAGAGGAAAATCGACAAATTACTCTGTGGATTATTGATATTTATTTCTGAAAAGTATTTGTACTGCATAACAATGCCATTTTTTCCATATAATATAGCAACAATAATAAAATAAATTATGAGTAATAACTGGAGTTGATAATTGTTAAGATTTATATAACTTTTGTACTTAAAAAAAAATCAACACAACTTTCATTACTTTTATACAATATTTAGAAATGTTTCATTTAATACTTCAATTTTTAGAAATGCACAAAAGTTGAGAACGTTGATTTTTTTTTGTTTAACCAAGCTGTGATCCTTTAAAAAAAAATTTTTTTAAAAATGCTACCCTATTTATTTATTTTTTGTTACTAATTCAACTCATCATTCATATTTTAAAAAATATTCTTAAAATTTATGTGAATAAAAAAGATAGGGATAAAATTACATAATGGCTTATTTGAGAAGGAAAAAGTGAGAAAACAATTATTGAAAATTATAGAGCAAAAGAGTGTTTAACATTTGTTTTATTAATGTTGGAAATGCTTTTAATAAGTCAAATTGGATTATATGATTATTCTAACCAAGCAAAGGCCCAGATTAGAAAAAGATATGAGTATGAAATTTTATATATAAATTCTAAGATAATTTTAAGACACCCCCCCCCCCCCAAGAAAAATTAGCAATCTTCTGTTTTGAATAATATTTATTTAGATGAATTACTAAGTTTGTGTTGTCTTGATAAAGATAGCATTATAATATATTGTAAGAAACGAGAAAAGATATCTGATTTCTTTGTGATTATAAAAACATAAACTTCCTGATTTACTAAAAAAAAAAATACATGAAATTTGGAGTAAATCTGAGATGAAAATAAAATTAAAAAATTGACACTAGACTAATCTGAGACGAAAATAAAATTAAAAAATTGACAATAGACCAAGAGAATAAAGTAATAATAGTTGGTCAGACACTATTAGAATAAATTAGTGTTAACTGGAGAAGGAAATAGCAATAAAGAAATTGAAAACTGTAATAAATAAACATGTTTTAATGAAACCAGGAAGTTATTCTGTGGCTCTTTAAAAGTTAAATTGAAAAGAGTATATAAGAAGTGTGTTGGAATGTTATTTACACAGAGCAGAAACTTGAACATATAACAAAGGGGAGGGAAAAGATCAGTGCAATTTAATAAGATATGGATGGTAAAGATAAATGTAAAAATATTACTTATTGATGATATTAAGAGGGCACTGGATATATACTGAGATGAAATTGGTCTCATGGCACATAACATTGTAATGTGTATATGCATATGTAAATAAAACTTCAAAAGAAAAAGAGAAAATGAATGCAGACAAAAGTAGATATATAATTATTTATGAAACCTGGAATAAAAAAAATTTTGATTGACTCAAACAATATTTTGTAATATTATAAATTATTCAGGTTTTGACAAAAAATGCAAGTTATTTTTGGAAAACAATGTTTTATTTATTATAATGTACACTATTCCTACAATCTGTTTTTAGTCAAGAAATAAGAAAAAAATAAACTAATTGGTTTTAATGAAGATAAATTGAAAATCACAAAGATGGAATTAAATTATTTCATTTTTTATTAATCAAGATGGAAAAAAACCTCTTAATTATCCTGTTTTCAAATTCTACTGTATAACTATAATTAGTGTGTTCAAATTAAAGACTGTTATAATTAAATTATTAAGATACAGAGAATAAAGTCAGCTTCAAAGAAAATACAACTGCTGCTAGTTTCATATTGTTGAGTTTGAATTCATATAAAAAGGTTTTTTCTGTGATTCATAGCCTATATGTGTGTACTAGACTGCTTGCCTGATTGAAGTCTATCAAATTATTAAAGCTGAACTGAATTAAGGATGATCAGTATTACTGTAACTATCTATACCACATATCTAACAATAAAAGACCAGTTTATTGCTCTATCATAGACATAACCAAATCGGGAGACTTTAGCACTATGAAGGGGTACCAAAAATAATGGGAATCATTTTCTTGTAACCACATTTCTTGTAGTACATGCTTCTGTATCTAGATACCTCTTGTGGGACTCTTCTGCATCAATTTGCTAAATGATATCACATGAAATCTTGGTCAAATGTAGCACCTTTTTTTTGTAAAGAGTATTCCGTGTATTTGTCAATTTTTGTAATGGTTGAACAGTTGAAACAATGTGAAATTCTATTTTCTTTTAGAGAAAACAAGTGTAATATTTAAAACAGCTTACAAGCAAGTTGCTCTGGAAAATTCACTACATCCCAAAAAGCACAGCAAGTAAAGTCCAATGTCAAGATGCTGCTGATTTTTGGGAGATGCAAACAGCATTGTTCACTCAGAATTCATTCGTAATGATCTGGTGTTTAAAACCTACAAGTTCTGAAACTTTTGCATGATAGGGTAAAATATAAATGTCCTCTTTTATGGCAATGTGAGGAGTGCAATCTTCATTATGAAAACCACTAAACATCACATGATCACTATCTCATACTAGCACAATAATTGTTATTAAACAATTCAAAACAAAACAACATTCTCCATATAGTAGTGCCACCTTGTGCTAACAAGAAGCCTTCTGGCATCCATTGATTGCTCTTGTTAGCACAAGGTGGCACTACTATATGGAGAATGTTGTTTTGTTTTTCTTCATTATGAAAACGTGAACCTTGAGTGGAAAACAATTTTTAATTAAATTCAGTATGATCCAGCTTATTGATCAGCTATATTCACTCAATCTCACTCCATGTGATTTCTTTTTATTCTCTAAAAAAAAAAAAAAAACTCATTTTTTTTCTTTTGTGACTTAGAAGTGGTGGAAAAAAACCAACAACTTTGTTAAAAGGCATCTCTTTTCCAGAGTTTCCAGACTACTTCAAATAATGAAAAACATGTTTAGACAAGTGCATATGCAATAAATGGTCAATACTTTGAAAGGTATTCAATTTGTAATATCTAAAAAATAAATACACAATTTTTTATTACCAAATTCCGGTTATTTTTGGGTATCCCCTCCTATATGTTATTCATATGCAGTTTCATATAGGAAGGAAAAGCACAGATGAAAGATTATATTAACAGTCACACATATATATTAGAATATAGTTCTACAGAATAAAAAAAACATATATTTATTTCTCTTAAGTTAACTTTTTTTTTAAAAAAACAGAAAGATTTGTTACAATGACTGAAAGTTATTAAGGCAGTTGGCAAGTAGAATGCATATATTTATATACAGTTAAAGAAAGTCTATTTCTACTTATTTTCTAAAAGAAAAATATTTAACTTAGGTTATATATAGAGTATATGAGCACAGTGTATCAGAGTTATGAGATAGTGTGGAGAGTGGTGGGTTGTGTGAAAGTCTGTGCTCATATACCCTACATATTACATATATAGACACAGGTATATAATAAGCCTGTGTGTTTCAGTTAACTTAGGTTATATTAATTGAAGAGTAAATGATTTTTGAATAAAATTAAAACAATTAACCATGGAAATATGTGCATAAGTTAGAAACAAAAAACTTTCAAAGGTTTTGTTTACAGTTAAGAGTAATCTAAAGAAAAGAACTTTCAAAGAAGTAATGTTTTATTATTATTATTACTTTAAAAGCACAATATTTTAAATGTACAATAATAATATGTTAGTGGATTAAAATAGTAAGAATCAGTAACTGAAAGATTTTAGTTTTTATACTAGAACAAATGTGTATGAATTTATCAGATACATTTAGCATTTAATCATTTATAAAAGAGAAATTCATATAACACTACAATAGTAGCCAAAACTACAAAATTTTGCTAAAATTCATATACAACATCTATTAAAAAATAGACTTTTTCAAGTGAAATTCAACTAAACATACAACATATATATATACAAAACAAAATACTCTTCCCATCACTCACTTCAACAACCAAAAATGTCTTTATGAGATTGAATGGTCTCAGATTCAAAAATTTTATCATCAAAGCTTCTTTTATTCTTTTTTTCAATTCACCTTTTTCATAATAGATAATCTCTGCATTTTCAAATAATACTTTGACCTGTATTCAGTTCATGAATATAAAAAGTTGAGTTTTGATATCTGTTTTTAACTCTACTTTCATGAATTTTATTCTTTCAGTAAGATTTAATTTATTCTGATCTATATAAATTTTATGATAATTACAAGGTATCTTTTAAACTAACTACCCCAAGAATAGATTTGCAATCAATTGTTTTGTATATTCATGAACTGAATACAAGTCATAAAATATTATTTGACAATGAAATGGTTATCTTTTATGAAAAGGGTGAATTGAAAAGAAAAGTATGATAAAAATTTTTTGAAACTGAGGCCATCAATCTCAAGAAGACAATCTTTGATTTGAAAGGAAGTGGGTTGTTGAAGTGAATGATGGGAGGAGTATTTTGTTTTGTAGATATGTGTATGTTTGTTAGAATTTCACTTGAGGTCTATTTGCTAATAGCTGAAACCATGGTTGTGTAAGAATTTTAGTAAAATTTTATCATTTTGGCTAGTATTATATTATTACAAGAATTTCTATTTTATTTTTAATTGCTAATATCGCGTTAGGCCGTATTTAATTTTTAATCATTTATGGATGAATTTATTATTGACAAATGAAATATTATTGGGATATTACAACACACAATAAGTGCACATATTGATACGAGTAATCACATATTTAAAACCAGCCATTATTTATGTATAAAAATAGTAATATTTTTTGATGTATTAATGTTCAAAATGTTTTTTATTATCATAGAGGCACTTCTGAGAGCTTCTATGTATGTGTTATGTAAAGCATCCCATTTACACATCTTTATAAATATAATTTGAGTTGTCAATGTATGTAAATAATATGTGTAAGTCAAAATCAGAATAATATATTTGTATTATGTTTTATTTATTAGATCTTGGAATTTCATTTTTATTACTTTTAATTAATAAATTTATTGGACCATTATTTTAAAGTTGTTCCACTGAAATTCTTCAATAATAGAATAGATTAAATTTTAGATACAACTATTTTTTATTGTTCACAATCCCTATCCATAGAGTCCTTGCAATTCCAAAACTAATTTGAGCATAACCATATATTCTATATATACATCTAGAAAATTCTTGCAATAGCAAAAAGATAAAAACATCTACATCTTTAAAATCCATACACTTCATTTTATTTAGATTTTGTGATAATAATTAGTTTATAGATGGTGATCACATTCATGATACTTACGACTTAAGAGTACTGATGATGATCAGCATTGTTAGAATGATCCCAGCATTTTTAATACAAATTATATATTTTTGTAACTTTAGCACTTAAGTATGTACATGGCAGATGATTGCTTTTATATTATGCTTTGAGTTTAACATTAGAGAGAGATGAAGATTATAGCCTAAGATTTTACAGAGTACCTCTTTTAATTCTAGTCCAAAGGAATGACTGTTGACTATTTATGACTAATGCTGATGATGTTATGTTTATAACTTATATATTGTTTATTATTTATTTCAAATGCTGATGCTTGCTCATGATCATGGATGGTGATGCTTGTTTTGATGCTGATTTGCATTATTACGATACTTAGAGGTAAAAAAAATTATAGTGCAAGCATTAGTTATGAGAAATTATTACAGAAAAAGAAAGTAACTGTTATATCAAAGAAGGAAGCAGTTGGAAGCATTGAAAGACTAAATCATCAAAAGATAGAAACTATTTAAAAAAGTTGTTCAGCTTTTTGATAGAAAATGAATGATGATGGTGATAAAATAGAAATATTAATTTAAATTCCGTTTATTCAATATTTATTTAGACAAAACAATTAATGAAACTAATGCAGAATGTAATGGGGGAAAGAAGATTTATTAGTTGTAGTTTATAATGAAGTTGAAATAAGCAAACAGTAATAATCATTAATGTATTTGTCTGAAATGGATAGTGTCAAAGTTATGAGTGGAGGGAGTTTGACAATGGTAAATGAAAATGAAACAGTTTACTCTAGATAAATACTTTGCATATAATAGATATATATGAGAGATAATGACCTGGGCCAACTGATGAGTGCTGGTTCAACACGAAATGCATCTTGGTGGTCATTTGTCTTTTATTATATCTTTATTTATATGAATTTGAAAAGAATTGGGGAAGTGTGGAGGTGTTTATTATATCTAAAAAAGATTGATGTTTTAAACCAATTTTGAATTAAAAACAAATACATATGAATAAAAAGAAATTTATTCAAATATGAATAAAGTTAAAAACTGAATGTGCTAATGTGAAAAAGATTATAGGACAGTTAGTTATAGAAAGGTTAAAAGATATGGAATAAAGACAAAAAAAAATGCAATGGCTATTTCACTTGAACTACAAAAATATTTTAAAAAAGCATTTTTTTAAAAAATATATGTATGACCTTAGAATATTACTGATGAAAATAAAAATTGAATGATAAGATTAAAAACTGAGATACTGAAACAAGTTGAATTTAAAAAATACAATTACTGATTGCACTAAAAAAGGAAAAGAAATTGAATTGGTGTGCACTTAAAGAATCTTAGATAATTTAGTAAGTAGTTATGAGTATATCAAAACCAAAAACAAACAAACATGGTCTTGAAGATTTTGAAAATACTGATTATGAATAGATGATCCTTGATGAATGTAACCAAGGGGTAAAGTATAAAAATGAGGATGTAATAGGATTAGATTTTCCAATGACATAACTGTTATAGTTGACAATGAAGATAAATTAACTAAATGATAAAAAAAAACTGATATATTAATAAATTAAAAACAAACATGAATTAAAACAAAGCTATACAAATAAGGGTAAACATAAAAACTAGATATTAATTAGAAAAAGGTTTGATAGCAAGTTTGAATGAAACAAGAAGAACATCTCTTTACTCTACAGCCATCTAATGATAAATTGAATAATCTATGAATACCAAATAACATAAAATCCTTACCCTTAAACTTTAAATCCCATCCTTAAACAAGTTTTTGACTTTTGCCTTTATCTTTGAAGCTTTGGGCTCAAAGTTAGAAGAAATGTGGTTTGAGAATGAGAATTTAAGTACCAAGGGTAAGGATTTTATATATATATGGTAATTGCTGATAACTTGCTTAACCTCCTCTTTAAAACCACTACTTCCAGAATTATTCCTTGTACTAACAATGTCATCTGTTAAAAGTATTCGATGAGACTGAGATTCACCAATATTATTGAAATCAGAAATCAAAATTAATTTTCTAACTGTAGTAACATCAAAAGATAAAATATATGAAGTTATATCCAAACATTTGCCCAATTTAGATTTTCTACATGTAAAATTCTTATAAATATTAACATGTAATTCTAAAACATCAACAATTTTAAGATTATCCTTACACTTATCACATATATAACCTTCATTTGTAATATAATGTTATTA
Source organism: Epiperipatus broadwayi (assembly GCA_028023455.1). Classification (NCBI taxonomy): domain Eukaryota; kingdom Metazoa; phylum Onychophora; class Udeonychophora; order Euonychophora; family Peripatidae; genus Epiperipatus; species Epiperipatus broadwayi. Next base: position 4,083,286 of record JAQFVV010000105.1, on the reverse strand, counting down.
TTGTATTGATCATATTGCCAACTGCTGTCTTGACTTCAACCTAATCTCAATAAACAGCTTGTGGAAAAAATGGAAGTTACAGATATATATATTTAAAAAAATAATTCATTTATTTTTTTATTTCACTTTGCAATATCGAAAAATATTTTTCATTGATTATGCAACAGAAAAAGGTCTACTAATCCTGAAACATCTTCATGAGTGTGTGAATAAAAATTCACAAAAGTAAATAAAAAAATTAGTGCAAGCAGCAGATGCATTTTAACCTTCAATTCATATACTCTCTTTCTATCAAACATCTTCATTCACATAATGTCTGTTAATCCAAGAATTGTACAGTCATAATAGAGATCACTGTATATAGTAGTCATAAGTTTGCTTATCTGTTGTATAGATAAATATAATTTTTGATCTATATTAAATTTTTTTTATATATATTATTATTATTTTTATATCAAAGTTTATATTTTATGAATTTATGTATATTGAGGTCATAGTTTATTAAACTAAAATAAAATTATATACTTTATGGTATATAAAAGGTAAAAATATCAATTAAAAAAAGTAAAAGTATATTTTATGCATCTCATGAGATTCAATATGCAAGAAAAGTTGTTTACAAGTGTATAGAGTACATTGGATAATTAAATATCCACAAAAAATTGAATGGCACCTGCAATACTGCTTAAGAGTTATACCATGCTTATAATAACTGATCCATTTTTTAAACTGGTGAATCACATCTTGATATAGACATTTTTTATACTTTGATAGGATGCCACTCCATTAAGAATTCAGAAAAGTATTCAGCCTCAATATGATGAAGTCCCATGTCATTCACAAATTTTTAAATAAAACATTTCCAAAAAGGGATTGGATAACATGGAGCAATTGAATAGTCATATAGATGTCCAGACTTGACTTTTTTTGATCACTTTTTAGGGGGAAACTTTAAACCAGTTGTTTACATTAAAGATCAATAATAGGCACTAAAGGATAACAGCAGAACTCGAAGCAATAAAAATAAATTCTATTATGGCAAAAATGTGCAAAAAAATCTGATAAATTTCAACTTGAGTACCTATTATATATTTCTGATTAATTAAACAAGTATCGCTCTTAATTCAGTTTCTGTATACAGAATTTTATTTTTTCGTTATAAACATATGGGAGAAGAATTTTGCCCATCCTGCAGCAAACATTTACTCAATTAAGTTAATAGTCAATTTTTAATACTTTTGTAATAGTTTGTAATTTTTTTCAAGACTATATATAAAGACCTCTTTAAAATTTATGATGTAACTCTGAACATTATAAAACTATAATAAACTGATAGAGTACTTATTATTTAGTTGTGAATATTCATTATCTAATATTTCAATCTGTCTTTGGCTAAAAATGTAACACACACAAATTATAAATTGCTTTGGGCATGGAATTTTTATCAGAAAAGAATGAGCTGCTTCAGTTTCTGCAATATCAAGTCTCAGCAGAGGAAAAAAATTCTTAACTTTTTCTCTATTATTCTCAAAATCAAATATTACATTTCATGCATAATGTGTATGTTTACACTGTGTATGTTAGTGAAAAGAGGGAAAGAATAAAGCAAGATAAATAAAATAGAAATTATTTTTAAAAAACAAAAATATAAAGACATTACAAAAAATAATTACACATCAAGAACTAACATAGGTAAATTGATAAGAGTGAAAACATAATTAACATCACAAAACAGCACCAACTAAGGTTATTAGTACAGAAAACTAAAGTTTGGTGAACTACGGAGTCCAAAACAGTTATCGTGCCATACAAGTAACAGATGAGTTGCAACAACAGTTGCTAAGATCTTACCCCTTTTCTTTCTGAAACCTTTTTCTTTGGTAGCAGTAATGACGTTTTCTTTTGCTACAGCCAAAATAAATGCAAAGTACTGACTGAAAAGGCGAATCTCCAAAGGGGAGTGGTAAAAGCAGAAATTAGGTTAACAGTAAATAAAATTATAGATATAAAAACAAATAAAAATTATATGTACATAAATACTACTTTAAATTAATTAGACAGATCTAAAGATTACAACTTATTATGTGAACGAAAACACTTATCTTTGACTAATGTTAAGGTGACATTTGTAATTACTTTACGAAATAAAATATATATATTTGAACAATCTAAAAGAAAAAAAGAAAGTGTAATAATTGTGTATTATTTGTTTAATTTAGTTGTTTCTAAATAAATATACAGAATGCATATTTATTTTTTATTTTTCAATGAATTTTAATTTTGCAAGGGTAAATTATTTGCATTTAAGTTAAACAATTAAATGATATTTTGCCATTAATAATTAACTACTTTGTTTGTATCAGTGCATACATCAACTCCACCATATTGCAATTATCCACTAACATAGAAAAATAGACCAATCTTTCTCATTGAAAATGCACTTCATAAAGAATCTTCGCTCTTCAGATAAAAGAGAGATATCAAAAAAATGGCTCTCCATTTCCATATTCATTTACTCAAATTCTAAAAATATTTATTTCTCTTTTCTTTAATTAATGTAATTTTTATAAAATCATTATAATTGAGTATAATGAAAAGGTAGAAGTTGAAATTCAAGATTTTTGTAATGCACTAAGCCAGCTTTCATCAGACCACTGCCAGAATCATAATGCTATAACACTATGAGTCTGACAGTGGTCTGCCAAAAACTGGCTGAGTGCATTATAAAAATCTTGAATTTCAACTTTTATCTTTTCATAATACTTGAATACAATGAATTTATAAGAATTATTTACTCAAATGTAATCAGAATTTCTCTCTGGGGATTTTTTTAAAAGTAATCTATAATGTGGTATCTAGTGATGAAACACAGTAATCTGAAACATTTTGGAATTATATTTCTGAATGAAGATATGGAACGTGATCTAAATTTCATATATGGTATTATTTCTAAACTTTTCACAATGACAATACATTTATTTGTTTAATTAACATAGTAATAGAAAAACTTTAAGATATATTTGAATTTAACCTACAGATCACTAAAATGAAATATCTCATTTAAGAATTTGAAAATTAGTTTAGCATTTTATTTACTTCTTCCAATTTGTATATATAATTTTTTGTTTTTATAATCAAACAACCATTGGGGAAAAAAAAAAAGTTATTTATAAGGCTGGTGAATAGTTTTAGGAAAAACCCCAAATGTAAATTTAAAACTATTATATAAAACAAATATTTTTGTAAATATCTGAATTTGTCTAATTAAGCTGACTGTTGGGATCAAAATTAATCTTACCATTTAAAAATTCAATGTACAAACAACAAAGAGGATAAAATGGATATGCTTTTGATGACATTTGTACAATACTGTGAAAAATGAGTCTAAACACACTATATTTCTACAACCATTCCATTCAAACACTTCAAAATCTGCTAAGTTTTACAACTATAGTACAGTATTAAAATTAATGAATCTAAACAACAATAAGAATTGAAGTAAATAATAAGACACAGATTTTTAAAAAATTTGAAATATGCTATGTATATATATTGAAACATATGTGTTTCCTCATATAAATATTCATAAGATCCCCCCCCATTCAAAAATGTCTAGCGTGATTCAGTCTAATTGGAAACGCAATAAAGTTGTGATTCGTTAAAAATGAAAAATAAAATCATATTTTTGGTTTTTAATATTGATGGATTTGAATGAAATGTTATATCGTCTTATTTTTTTTTTTTTTTATCTGTCTCAATAAAAAAAAAAAAAGAAATTAATTATCCAATCATTAAAAAGAAAGAAAAAAGATACTTGAGTTAAACTGAGGCAGTATTCAAATTAGACACGTCGTTGAAAAAAAAGAACTTTTTTTTCTCTCTCTCGTCTTACACAGAGAGCTTTAACAAAACGTGAAAATGGAAAAAAAAAGTTTTACTAGAGGAATTATAATAAAAATGGAGTAAATTAGAAGCTCCACTCTCTCCACACTATGCCATGACTTTCCATCGATGAAATAACCCGCCTTCTTTTGAATAAAATGGACTGTAAAACTGGAAGGTAATTTTTATAAAATACTAAAACATCTTTATCATACGTTATAAAGTGAAGTTATGAAATAATTACATAGAATTTGTTTTATAAAATATTAAAACATCTTTATCATACGTTATAAAATGAAGTTATGAAATAACTACATAGAATTTGTTTTGTAAAATATTAGAACACGTTTATCATACGTTATAAAATGAAGTTATGAAATAATTACATAGAATTTGTTTTTTGTAAAATATGAAAACATCTTTATCATACGTTATAAAGTGACATTATGAAATAATTACATAGAATTTGTTTTATAAAATGTTAAAACGTCTTTATCATACGTTATAAAGTGAAGTTATGAAATAGCTACACGCAAATTTATTTATAAAAATATTTGAACGTATTTACTATATGAATTAGAAATGCTTTAATTGCACATTGCTTCTAAGCTTCTTATAATGTAACAGAATTTATGTGTAAGAATATAGCTTTATATTTGACTAAATTATAAATGCTCCACAAGCCAAACAGAATTTATGTATATGAATATACCCCTATATTTGGCTGAATTATAAATGCTTCAATTATCAAATGATAAATGCTCTACAAACCAAGAATTGTTGAGTTCAAATATTTACCAATCAGTAATGATTCATAAGATAATGAAATATTGTATAAACCATAAGTGCTTGACTGCTTCAAAATGAATTATTGTATAAACCATAAATGCTTGACTGCTTCTAAGCTTCTTCTCATAAATGGATTCAAAATGAATTATTGTTAAATTAGAATATTTCTAAGCTTCTTCTCATAAATGGATTCAAAATGAACTATTGTTGAATTAGAATATTTCCAAGCTTCTTCTCATAAATGGATTCAAAATGAACTATTGTTGAATTAGAATATTCCCAAGCTTCTTCTCATAAATGGATTCAAAATGAACTATTGTTGAATTAGAATATTCCCAAACTTCTTCTCATAAATGAATTTGTAAATGAGCTATTGATAAAAAAAAAGAACTGCTTATAACTCTTTTGCAAGTAAAATGAAAATGAGTTATCATGTGGATAGAAATGAACTTTGTTAGAAATTGCTAATTAATTGTTATTTAATAAATTTTTTTGTTACTAAAAATTAAATTGGTTATCCAGTTATCCAATTTTGTTTGTTTTATCGCATCACTCACCAATTATAGCACTGGTTCATGAGAATCTCATGTTCTCTGAGCTACGTCTGACATAACTTGACCTAGGCCAGTCAGGTTGTAGTGAGATGGAACTCTAATGGCGCTCTTTGGGAAACCAAACATAGAAATATTTAGATGTTTCCAGTCTCTATGTACTACATCCTCTGATGAGCAGGAAATATTGTTGTAGGGGGGCATTAACATCTGCATTAAGAATATCAATTGATAGTTCCTTCCTGCAGCATGCTCATCAGAAAATTGTTACAACTGACGTAATAAAACGGTTGTATGGTGGTCCGGTTACATTTGGCGCCATAACGTGAGGCCTTATCTGGCATAGGCACCGGCTACATTTGTCGTCCAACTGTGACACTTTATCCAGCTAGCCTAACCATAGGCACCTATTACATTGTCATCTTACTGTGAGGCCTTATCTGGCTAGCATACTCATAGACCGGTTAATTTGCCACCTTACTGTGAAGCCTTATCTAGCTAGCCTACTCATAGGCATAAGCAGATCACGATTCTGTGATATGAACAGTGCATATGATGTAGTGATGTAATTTGTTCAGGAAGGATAAAAAAATAAAAGTTTAAAAGAAAAACAAAACAAAAATGAATGGCATAAAGAATGAAACAGGCATTTCAAAGAAGATGGAGTGAAGTCTTGGTGTGGATGGAGAGAGAAGCTTATTAAAGTTGAAATTAAAAAAATACCACTAAACTAGAATAAAATATTGATGAAAACCAGATCAAAATCAAAAAAGATGATGAATACAGAAAGCATAGAGGATCCTCCTGAGAAAGAAGATAAACAAGAAGCTAAAGCAGATGAGGAATCAGAGAAAAGAGGGGAGACGTCTACATTAGCCCAGTTATTGGAAATTATGAAAGCAAACCATAAGTAGCTATTCGATATGATCAAAGAACAAAGAGAAGAAGATGAGAAACAAAGAGAAGAAGATATCAAACAGAGAGAAGAAGATAATAAAAAAGAGACAAACAAAGAGAAGAAGATATCAAACAAAGAGAAGATGTCAAACAGAGAGAAGAAGATAACAAAAAAAGAGATAAGCAAAGAGAAGAAGATATCAAACAGAGAGAAGAAGATAAAAAACAAATTATGGAAGCAGTCAAAAATCAGAATGAAAAGTTTGAGCAAATAATTAGGCAAGTAAATGATCAAATATTGAAAATAAAAGAAGATGTCATGAATGAAGTTAAAGGCTCACTAATAGAGCAAGAAGTCAAAATGACCCAAATATGTGAGACCATGGATACAAAGATAATAAAAATTCAAGAATCCATGCAGGAGAAGGTGGATATGTTGACCACCCAGATGAGGAAGATGGAAATAAAAGATAGCAATATATTGCCTAGACAAAAGGAGGCAGAAACAATCCCAAAAGAAAGCCAAAAGGAAAATCTCCAAGCTAGTCATGAAGTCCCTCCACCCAACCAGATGTCCGGAATTGTGAACCAATTCCTAAAAATCAGAACTTTCTCTGGGAGCTGCAATGAAGCACCGATAGAATATATAAAAAGCTTGGAGAGATATTTTACTATTAACGTATTATCAGAAGAGGCAAAGATGGCAATCGCATGTAGCCATCTCCAAGGTACAGCACAGGCATGGTGGGATTCACTGTTTGCCCAACCTACAAGTTTTGACGAATTTAAAGGGGCGCTAATGAACTGTTACTGGAGCGATGAGTGTCAGGAGGGGATTAAATATAAGGTGTCCCAGGAGAAATGTCCTCCTGGAGAGCTTTATACACCATTCTTTAGAAGACAGGTGGCCAGGTTGAGAGCCTTGACGTCTGATCCTCTGTCTGAACTCCAGATCATTAGATTAATACGACACAGCTTTCCAAATTATATAGAGAGAATGCTAATTGGGACTGATCGTCGATCCATCGAGCAGGTTGCTGAACTATTAACAGCCTATGATAGCTGCGGTACCTCAGCAACCAAAGAAGGAGGAGCAAAGCAACCACAAAATAAACCCCCCTATAGAAGAGATGATGGACCTAACATAGGAACCATCAGATATAAAAGGAAAGTGCCTCCTCGGCAATATAACAACAACAACCCACCACCATGGTATCAGCACCAAAGAAATCATACACCACCATGGAAAAGGCAAAGACGATATTCGACAGGCAACGTGCAGAGCCCTTACCAAACCCGAGTTATCAGAAGATCAAACAGTGATGATAACCTGCAAAGAAGTGTGGGTACAACTACTGAACCGCAGAGAAAAGAACAAGAGGGAAGCCGCCACGATGATGTCTGGCCTAACAAACATCCAAAGATGGGACAAGAAACGGATCCCAAAAGACAATCCAGAAGTATGTTACCTCATAATACAAAAGAGAATTATTGGAGAACTGACCATGATCCTCAGTTCCCCAAACCAGGTTGCAGTTATGATTCAGAATAAAATAGAGATAGCTGATGGAAAAAAGTTTGTGAGTGTGATGTAGTGATGCATGAACTTGTGTTTTTCATGTTGAGATGGTGGATGATTGAGCAGAGCTGCTTGGATGCATTGTGTTATGATGCTCCGAAGTATATGCTCGGCACTATCCAGACCTGGATGTTGTGCTTCAAGAGTAGTCCAGCAGTGCGTATATATAGGTCTCATGGATAGACCTTGGTCTCATGGATAGGCCAAATGATAGCCCCTAAGACTCACTGGAGCTGAGCAGGGTTGGCTGAATGCCAAATTGATTTTTTTCTCTGGCTCCTATTCTTGGTTGGATGATGCTTCTAGGTACAAGAGAGGTAGTGCTTAAAAATGAGATATTTTCTCGTGACATCATGGGGCGGTACATCCTGGTAGTTTGTGCTTGGCCATCTATTTGTCCCAACATTGGAGGCTATAGTTCATGTATTCACTTTTCCAGCTCATCTTACCCATTCATCAGCATATCTAAAACCAGGCAGTACTGAGAAATAATGTGTATAGTATATGGAATGAAATCGTACTTCCAGGCGATTTCATCCCAAAATTTGGTGAGGGGTAATGAAACATATATGTTTCCTCATATAAATATTCATAAGATCCCCCCCCATTCAAAAATGTCTAGCATGATTCAGTCTAATTGGAAACGCAATAAAGTTGTGATTCGTTAAAAATGAAAAATAAAATCATATTTTTGATTTTTAATATTGATGGATTTGAATAAAATGTTATATCGTCTTATTTTATTTTTTTTTTATCTGTCTCAATAAAAAAAAAAAAGAAATTAATTATCCAATCATTAAAAAGAAAGAAAAAAGATACTTGAGTTAAACTGAGGCAGTATTCAAATTAGACACGTCGTTGAAAAAAAAGAACTTTTTTTTCTCTCTCTCGTCTTACACAGAGAGCTTTAACAAAACGTGAAAATGGAAAAAAAAAGTTTTACTAGAGGAATTATAATAAAAATGGAGTAAATTAGAAGCTCCACTCTCTCCACACTATGCCATGACTTTCCATCGATGAAATAACCCGCCTTCTTTTGAATAAAATGGACTGTAAAACTGGAAGGTAATTTTTATAAAATACTAAAACATCTTTATCATACGTTATAAAGTGAAGTTATGAAATAATTACATAGAATTTGTTTTATAAAATATTAAAACATCTTTACCATACGTTATAAAATGAAGTTATGAAATAACTACATAGAATTTGTTTTGTAAAATATTAGAACACGTTTATCATACGTTATAAAATGAAGTTATGAAATAATTACATAGAATTTGTTTTTTTTGTAAAATATGAAAACATCTTTATCATACGTTATAAAGTGACATTATGAAATAATTACATAGAATGTGTTTTATAAAATATTAAAACGTCTTTATCATACGTTATAAAGTGACATTATGAAATAATTACATAGAATGTGTTTTATAAAATATTAAAACGTCTTTATCATACGTTATAAAGTGACATTATGAAATAATTACATAGAATTTGTTTTATAAAATGTTAAAACGTCTTTATCATACGTTATAAAGTGAAGTTATGAAATAGCTACACGCAAATTTATTTATAAAAATATTTGAACGTATTTACTATATGGATTAGAAATGCTTTAATTGCACATTGCTAAGCTTCTCCACAATGTAACAGAATTTATGTGGATGAATATACCTTTATATTTGACTAAATTATAAATGCTCCACAAGCCAAACAGAATTTATGTATATGAATATACCCCTATATTTGGGAAAAAAGCTTCAATTATCAAATGATAAATGCTCTACAAACCAAGAATTGTTGAGTTCAAATATTTACCAATCAGTAATGATTCATAAGATAACGAAATATTGTATAAACCATAAGTGCTTGACTGCTTCAAAATGAATTATTGTATAAACCATAAATGCTTGACTGCTTCTAAGCTTCTTCTCATAAATGGATTCAAAATGAATTATTGTTAAATTAGAATATTTCTAAGCTTCTTCTCATAAATGGATTCAAAATGAATTATTGTTAAATTAGAATATTTCTAAGCTTCTTCTCATAAATGGATTCAAAATGAATTATTGTTAAATTAGAATATTTCCAAGCTTCTTCTCATAAATGGATTCAAAATGAACTATTGTTAAATTAGAATATTTCCAAGCTTCTTCTCATAAATGAATTCAAAATGAACTATTGTTGAATTAGAATATTCCCAAGCTTCTTCTCATAAATGGATTCAAAATGAACTATTGTTGAATTAGAATATTCCCAAGCTTCTTCTCATAAATGGATTCAAAATGAACTATTGTTGAATTAGAATATTCCCAAACTTCTTCTCATAAATGAATTTGTAAATGAGCTATTGATAAAAAAAAAAGAACTGCTTATAACTCTTTTGCAAGTAAAATGAAAATGAGTTATCATGTGGATAGAAATGAACTTTGTTAGAAATTGCTAATTAATTGTTATTTAATAAATTTTTTTTGTTACTAAAAATTAAATTGGTTATCCAGTTATCCAATTTTGTTTGTTTTATCGCATCACTCACCAATTATAGCACTGGTTCATGAGAATCTCATGTTCTCTGAGCTACGTCTGACATAACTTGACCTAGGCCAGTCAGGTTGTAGTGAGATGGAACTCTAATGGCGCTCTTTGGGAAACCAAACATAGAAATATTTAGATGTTTCCAGTCTCTATGTACTACATCCTCTGATGAGCAGGAAATATTGTTGTAGGGGGGCATTAACATCTGCATTAATAATATCAATTGATAGTTCCTTCCTGCAGCATGCTCATCAGAAAATTGTTACAACTGACGTAATAAAACGGTTGTATGGCGGTCCGGTTACAATATATATATATACAGAAGCTATTTGTAAATGAGTATGGTCATTCTGAATCTGAGGAGGAAAAAATAAACTGCTCTAAAAATGAATTTTATGATGACTATACACACTAATCTGTAAACCACAAATACATTCACATATATTATATGCTGATTCAATGGAAACATATAACATATCATTAGAATGTCTTTGAGAAAATCCTTATGATGTAAATGGGATCTACCTTCCCCATGGAAACCATGTTCAAGTTCACCATAAACCATCCTTTTATAAAGCAAGTCTGGTATTTTTCATTCCTTTTACAGGTCCAATCCAGTGAAGGTGTGATTTTGCAATACTGGACCCTACAGCATCACATCCAAAAAATTCAAAAATATATTAAATTAGTTTTGTACTAAATAAAATTGCAATAATTTTAATTTGTCAGAATAAAAGAAATTTACATTTATGACAACACAAAAATTGGTTTATCCTAGATGAAACTCTATATGAACTTAAAAAGTTGAACTTTAAATCAGATGATTTTATAACTTATGAATGCTAACCAAATGAAAATAAAAACTTGAATGTTTTATGAATACTAATTAAGCACATTTTCATTTTTAGACCCAAAAGATGTTTTCTAATACATTTTTTTTTTTATCAATTAAATTTTTTGTAGCAATTTTACCAAAAAAAAAAAAAATCAAATTTTTTTTTTTAATTGAATGGCTTTATTTGCTGGAGAATTCATAAAAAGTTTGAGCACAAAAACTGCCAGAATTAGAATTTATCCAAGGACCTTAAATTCCAGAGTTTGTATCACTGCATTAAGCTGCAATGGCGACATATTTTACTCATTTGTTTTTTAATAAACATTATTTTTTTCTTATTTTACCATAATAACAAAAGAATGATCAGCATTTTTAGCATTAATTTCAGTAATATGCTATTTTATATGTCATTCTTTTATTTTACAACTGGATAATAATAACAAAAAGGGAAACGGAAAAGTTTTCACACATATGTTTTTTTTCTTTTTAGAAATTATGATCAATCTCAATCTCAGATTATCAAATATCTAACATAAATTATATGAATGAAAAAAAAGAAAAATATTGATATTATTAATAGAATTAAAAGAGTGAATTGGAGCAGGAATGAGCATGATGCTATAGGTAATAACAATTAGACAATTAAATTAGATACCAAGAGATTTTAAGATACATGTGAGATAGGTGGATGGAATAAGGAAATTTGCTCATCCTGCTATAATTTGTTCTTGATTTAATACAATAAATAAAGATACTTGTTCAATTATAAATATAATGAATGTGTAAATCACATAAAATCAAATATAAATAAGCCATTAAGATAAAATAAGATAAAGCTGCTGTACAAATATGATGCTCCCTTCCACGGTCATTAGGTAACATCACTGCATATTACTCTACTTTTGTTTTTTCACTCCTTTGACCATCTTAAAATGCATGCAACTGTCTTGGCACTGTAAGTAAAAATAGCCTGCTACCCATTTACTGACCAACATTTGATGATAACTGAATTAACTGCAGTCTGATTACTAGAAAAAAAATTCTAAACTTGTTTGAAAAGTACTTAGCTATTTGGAAAAAATTTCCAAACTTCATCTGAATTCTAATACACATACTTATATACTTTATAAACATATATATTACTTATAATAACTTCTTCCATATACACTTTAATGCAAATTTTTTTTTAAAACCTTGTTTATTTTCCTGACAGTTTCAACTGTCCAAGTTTGAAAAGCTCTGATGAAGGCTGCTGGACAGCCGAAACTAAGAAAATAAAGAAGTTTTTAAAAATTTTGTTTTGCATTAAAGTGTATATGAAAAAAGTTATAATAAGGAATATATACGAATATATGACGAAATGCAAAGAAAGTGAAGGAGAAGAATAAGAGTATATACTTTATAAACACCTTGAAAGTTGCTGGGCTTTAAAAAAAATTATACACAATTCAAAATGTTTAAGCAATTGTCCTAGTAAGTGATTCAAATTCAGACATTAATCTTAAATTTGCTAATGGATCTTTTCTGAATATTTAAAAAATTAAAAAAAAATGTTAGTATAAGCCAAAATTTTTTTCCCCAAAAATAAAAATTTGATATAATTTGGATTGAAAGAAATCAATAAATTACAATCTAAAAAATATTTTGTTAATTTTGTTATTTATTTAACAGGGAAAACAAAATAGTCTCAGAATTAAATTCACTTTTTTTTAATAGCTGAATAATCTAGATAGTCTCTTTTTCAATGCCCTGCATAGATTACTGCAGTGATAGAGTGTCAGACTCAGGAGCAGAAGGTTCTTGAATTGATTCCAGTTCTGGCATTTCCAGCATTAGAATATTCTGGTGAACTCCTGAGAAATAAAACCATTCAATTGTTTTACTTATTCATTTTAATTCTCTTTGTAACACAGAAAACAAATGATGTTCATATATTTCTCAGCAGAGGTAAAAACAAAACAAAATGATCTCAATATTAGCACATTTATTATTTTACTTAATATTAATTGCAATAATTTTTTTTTCAATAATATATACTTTATTGTACAATAATAGGTTACATGAATTCTACAATGATTTTGCCAGTGTTACAATGGCATGACAGGTCTAACAAATGTGTTATCAATTAGAAAACTTACAACAATGTTCAAATAGGTTTACAAGTTATTAATTACTGGTTACATTTTAATATAGATGATTGCAGTATAATTAAAGAAGATAAGATTAAATAGAAATATCTTACAGGTTAGAAATATTTACATTAGCAATTATACATTTATTATTATTTGTATTATGGGAACTAGGATGAATGATTCAATCGGTTGGGAGTTTGACGATTTGCCAAGTTTCCTTATACTGGTTTTCCGCTGCTAATTGTTCATCTCTGAGTTTGATCTTCTTGATTTTTGCAAGAATTTGGTTTTGTGGGTTCATGATGGAACAAAATTCCATAATAAACACTCTAGTGAATACCTGGTAGATAATTCTAGACATGCTCATAGAACAAACATGTGTTAATGACATCAATAAAAGAATTAAGAGCTGGAAGTGAAATTCACTGGTCATATTGCTAGAAGAGATATCATAAACTGGATTCCAAAAGATTGTAAAAGACCTAGAAAGGGATCACATGTGAGATGGATAAATGAAATAAGGAAATGTGCTGGGTAATGTAAAGAAGAGAAATTGGAGATCGGAAAAGATTGATTCAATTTAGAAAAACCTTCATCCTGCAGTGGATCGATAATGGTTGAAAATGATGATAATGAGACCCAACATAAATAAAGAATTACTGTATATTCCTATATTCACAAAATTATATATGCATATAAAATATATAATTGCTAGGTTAGCAGCTTTATGTCATAAATAATAACCTATTAAGTTATAGAAAATAAAACAAAAGTGAAGAGATATATACCACTAGAAAAACTGCAATAAAATGCAGAAATATATGTCAGAGAAACAAGTAGAACTGTTTAAACTTCAAATTTTTTCTCTAACTTCTAAAAGGTGTGAAGTGGAACATTTAAAAGGAATAGCAATAATATCAATGTTTTTAAAAAGTGAATGTCATAGATCGCTAATCTGAACTTTTACTTGAAGCATAAATAATCAAATTGAAACAGTCATATTATGAAATGGTCTAGTGTATAATGCTTGAAAGGATTTGATATTTGAAAGAAAATGAGGAAAACTAAAAATATATGGATAGATTCCTATCACTGACTAATAAATATATCTTTTAACATCCTAAAAAAAAAAGCTGATAGGTATTTGGTAAAAAAAAAAAAAAAAATTAAGTGATCATCAGAAAGTAGATATTAACTTACTAGGTATCCAAAGCAGTGGTTAATTTTAAACATAATGAGTTTTCACTAATATATGTATTTAAAATTATTTATAAAGAATTTTTGTTTAAATTTTTATTTGAACCATATGGAAAACTTCATACAATAAAAATTTTCATTGTGTCAAAACTTTTTTCCTAAAAAAACAATTGTTCCATTGAAAATATAACAACTACTATTAATTAAAGAAAATTATATAATAATTTTTAAGTTTTAAAAATGCTTTTTGTTACAGTTAGACATACAATTGACATCTTGAGATACCAAGAAATACAAATTAGTATTTTAAAGTAGAACAATCACAATTTCAAAATTCCTTTAAAGCTGTAACATTGTTTAAAATCGTAACATTAGATTTCATAATCACTACATTATACACACATTATTTCAGTTAAAGGGAAACTGGTTATCTCTCCAAGCTACCTACAGCATTAGCTATGAATCAGTATGTGTGTGTGTCATGCAGCAACACAGTTTAGATATTTACCACAAAAAATTTAAGGCACTATCTTGTCTGGAAAATGGGGAGTTATGACACAAAGTATTATAATGTGTTACATAGCTTCATAAATCATCTTCAATCCTGACATAAAATCATGCACACCATTTGAAAATGTTCTTACAATTCAATTATTTCTTGTCATAAATATATATCATTTCAAGCATTTTGGTCATAGTTTTGTCCAAGTTAAAATAAAGTATAATCTTAGGATATTGTCCCATCACACATTAATTTATGAAACATATCCAATCTACTGCCTTGAAATCATTTTTGTACGAAATAGTTTAACTATATCACTATATACCACATGCATTGATTCAGAGATGGCATTGAAAACTGTTAAAAGGAAGTAATTCCCAATCACTTTTTCACTAGGACACACTATATACTATAACAATCAGGAAAATCCGGAGTCTTACTGTATCTACCGTACAAGGGCATCACTAGGCCATTCGAGCCTGGAAAATTTATATAGTAGGCAGATACTTACTGTTAAGATACAAATTTTATTTTATATTGACTGTTAGCCCATGTAACTAACTTAAGGAGACACAGATATTTAGTATAAAACTTCTTAAAAATATATTTTTAATATTAAAAAAATAAAATAAGGCACTGCCAGTAATAACACACAAAAAACATTTATTAACACACATATATAAATATTTAAAATTGAGGAATAAATTTAGATTTTACTATTAATTTTAAATTGGTTATTATTTTTAAATTTAAATTATTATTTAAGAAAGTCCGCACAGATGGACATTTTAATAAATTTTACTTTAGAATGTTGAGTATAGATAGGCTACATAGATTACTCAGTTAAAACTTTTCAAAATCATTCAATCAATCTCAGACTAAAACTTTGTAACCAGATCAACACTTGCTTCCTGATATACAGATGCAACCAATGCAATATGAAGATGCTAGCATAAAACCATGCTATTGTCTGCAGCATGATATTATTTGAAGGACATGATCCTCGTCAAGTACAGGAATGTGTGTCTGTCTGGCAAAGGAATCATGTAATAAAATATTTAATGAGAAATGCTACATAAGGAGGAGAGCGGTCTATCTGCCAACTTATAGTCCCTATCCATAGAGGTAAAGGAAGTCAATGTCGCAGGAAATACATCTCCGTACATTGCAACACAATGACTATGCCTTTGGGTATGCATTCAGTTGGACTTCACCCTGTATGCTAACACGTTTCACACTGCATTAATATAAACACCCATATATCTCTCTACTAGCATCGACCTAACCATGAGACAGTCTGAAATTTAAACCCCTTTAAAAGAAACATAAACAACTGAAACCCAATGGCACTCATCATAAGATGCCACATTGACAACAACTTAAAATATATACCAGTAAATACGTTTAGACACTCAGCATGAGGTGTCATATTTACCGATATATTTCACACAAATGAAAATCTTAAAAAAAAAAAAAAACTAATATAAACGTTAACAAATCTATGCAACTATCTACACCCAACTTAAATTTAATACATTTTAATTAACACATCACACACAAAAAAAAATGGAAATGATTAATTAAACATAAGCATAAAAAATTATTATTAATAATTGATTTGAAATTTTCTTTTTTAGGTCAGATAAGAGTTCTTATTTTCAGTTACTAATTGCGAATTTGAAAAAGTTCATATTAGATAAACACAAGAGTTCATACTTTACAGATTCCGAAGATTTAGAGGTCTATCTTCATGATCACTTTTGAAGATTGTTGGTCCTTCTTTGAAACGAAGCCGTTTCTTGCCATTCATTTGGTCAAGGACTGTCATCGAGAGGCCTCAGCTAGTTATCAGGAAATTAAATCTATTGCAGATTCCTACATTGTGGAGTCTGCAATACAGCTACAGTTATAACGGTATATTAATAGTCAGCTCTCTAAGACAACCACCACCCATTTTTTCTTTTTATAGGGTTAGACCTCCCTTATCAGTAAATTTTCGGATCCATCGAGCAAGACGTCACTAATCCTAGAGTCTCTTTTTTGGTCCGTGCTGTGGCTTGGTGTGGTCAAACTAATTTTTTTATTCTCTTATCTGACCTTTTAATTATTTAAGTGCCCCAAGGGCTAATGTGCTTTGCATTTAATTAATAAAACAATCATTTCCATTTTAAGATTAAAACATGATTTTTTTTAAAAAAAAAAGAATCTAATTAACATTTTTCTTTTCATTGCTTTTAAACAAAAATATTAATCTTTATCTTAAGATCTTTATTTTTTTTCTACAAAAATTCCCTCTTTATGTATTAATTTTACAATAATGTAACGGCATATATATACCATTACAATACATATAGACAACAGGTGTAATTAATTAGTTTTGTGGAACATGCAACAAATTACAGTGAAATGCTTTAATAATGTCTTCATTTTGCATGTTGAGAATGGTATCATGGTTGTGTGTGCAGTAAGGTGGACAGACATCTTTCAATAAATTATAGTAATATAATAGTAATACATATTTAAAAAGAATAATGAAGATGTGTAACAGATTATGATCTGTGCCAGCTGATGAGGGCTGGATCAGCATGAAATGCATCGTGGGACTTATTTGCCTTTTTCAGCTATCTCCATTTTTATGATTAGAGTATGTAAAGACTTATCTGAGAAGAGAAAAAATAAAAAGGGAAATAGTTGAATAATATAATGAATAAGGTGTAAATTAATAGTTGTAAGTAAATTTTACTTTTAAAATAGAATGTTCAATATTTTATTGAATTCAATTAACATGGTAGCTGTGGATTAATACTTACATAATCACTAATTAATAAGAAATTTTAATTTTCAATATCACTTTTTTTTCTTCTTCACAATGAATGTACACACTTATGTATATGTTGGTTAAACACATATAATAACAGTTTGCTATTAACTGTGAAGTTCTATATCTATAGGATAGCTCGAAACTAGATGTCATAAGTGAGGGGGAGGTTACTATATATATATATGTTATAAATTAACATCAGTTTTATTCTATGTATGCCAGTACATATATATATCATCGTTAGTAGAGACTTGTAAACAAAACAAAAAAGACAACGAACAAAAAATTAAAAATGAATTTTATGATGACTATAAAAACCAATCTGTGAATCATAATTAAACACCATATATCCATATAGATTATATACTAGTTCTTTAAGTACTTTTTATTTTAACCCTTTTTGCAGCAATTTTTTATTTAATACCTTACCTATTCCATCTTAAATATATCATATCAATGGAAGCAATCAATATTACAGTTAAATTTTTTAAATATAAAGAATGTCTATTTTTCCTTAAACATCATGATCACATTTGGTATAAAATAGTTTTCATCCTCTTCACAAGCCCAATCCAACGAACAAGTATCCTTATAATTGAGATTCAATTTATAACATTGAGCAGGCTGTGATCAATCTTTCTATCATATTTTTGGTTTACTATAGAGTATTCTTAAGCTAAACTTTTCTGGTAATTTTATATTATAGAGATATGTTCTAATTTCTCTTCCGTATAATAGATGTCATAGAATCATAGCCCTAAATACAATTAATTTTTTTTTTTTTTTTTTTTTGCGATGGTTATATCTCTATGATGAACCATTAAATTTTGTCTTGTTAAAGGCATTGGGAATAGATTGGCATCTGTGTTGTAAACAACATCCAAATTACACTTTTTTTTAAACCCAAAAGCTATCAAAATATTTAATCTGATTCACACTTTCAAGATGATAACCATTCAAAACAAATAGTTGTTGAGAAGATTTTGCTAAAAAAAAACAATAAAGTATTAGTTTGTTTTTATTTGTTCATATTAAAAACACAATCATCAAATCCATACTGCATCTTGATGCCTGCTTCATGAATCAGATATCAAGATGCAGTTTGTTTTATGAAAAATACACTAGAAGTTAGTATATGCATGTTCTTCAAATTTTACTGCCACTAGAATTTACATTTGATGTAGCAGCGGCATAAAATAAAAAAACTTCTTTTGATAATCAGCTATTTTTTAACACTGTCCCACATTTTCTTGACAGATTGAGCAATATAGCCATGAAAATAGTTCTATTATTTTATTCAATCAGTGCGATAGAAGAGATTGATCATAAAACTGTGCCTTGTGCAAAAAACTGTGAGAAATGCAGTGTTGACTTATTGGGGAATATTTTCAGATCCTTTGACCAGGTGAGTCTGATCCACTATCCTAGACTTTGCATCTAACACATTTCTCAAAGTATTTGAATCCACCAAATGTGTTCAAGTGATCTGCAGTCTGTCTCTGTTTCTAGTAGTCAATCACAAATGAGATCTGGTAAAAAGATGGCTTAATAGCAAGCAACCAAAACATATGTGAACTCAAGAACTATATTCACACACATATATTTACAGGTAATTATCAAATTATTTAAGTGAAATGTTTTTTGATTATTTGCTTAAGTTAAAATTTATTCAAGTCAGTTTCCATTTAGATACATATTAACAATTAGTCAAAATGCAGAATATAAAAACACTTGTTTAACGAATGAAAATACCTTAAAACAAGATTACACATTTTGATATAAACAAAAACTAAGGCCATCTTTACATATCCACCACATTTTAGATTTTTTTTTTTCACTTTACAAATATCAGAAAATACATAAAACTGGATCTATTGAAATTGGATGCATATAAGTATAGGGCTGCTTATATATATGTATATTGAAGCAGTGCATATCTGCATGCATATATGCTTGCTTAAAGTTTGTTTAATTTATAGCCCATTTTCCATTGTATATAATAATTTTTCAATACTCACACACATTAGTAATATGCGCACATGTGTGTGTACAATTGCACATTATTTTTAAATTAAAACCATGATTAATTAATTAAAGGAATGTGTATGCAGTTCATACAATGGGAAATGGGTAGGTAATGGAAAGAAGCCATTACAGGAGAAAATGTGGGTGCCTTATTTTCCTATCTATAGGTATAATCGGCTGACATAGTTATAGTTGAACACCTTTAGAGTCTGTTCATGTTTAAAGGTGTTAAAAGGGAAATAGAAACAATAGTAAGGAAACTGACTTGGCAGTTAAGTGAAGTAGGAGAAAGTAAAAGGCTAATGGAATGGTAATTAAAAGTAGGATCAAATCCATTAAGAACTCAAAAAGTGCATCAGAGGCATCCAAATTAGGAATATAAGCTTCGAAAGGGACATTGTTTGGGATAAATAAATAATTTTTCTGAGAATTCTGATTTTTGGTCCGATTATTAATTATTCATCTTATGATTCTTATTATGTTGTTAGTCGTGGTATTCTAAAAAATGTTTAAAATACTTGCCATCATGAGTGAGCAATCAGGCACCAGATTCTCAACAATGATCATTGGTGAAGTCCGGCATCCAGAAGAGTTCCATCAACATGATTGAAATCCATCTACACTCCTGCCAATTCCATGCTGATCACGAGAAACCAATTGCTGAATTAATGTCTGTGCAGAAAATCTACAGAGTCCTTATAATCTTGCCGGTAAACTTTGTTAAAATATATTTAACTATTCTTACTAACTATAACTAAATTATTGGTATGTTTTCTTTCACTAGTCTTAACTTTAGTAAAGTTATATAATATTATTACTTATGTCAAAATCTACTGGTCTTACCTATTTAGAAATTCAGTTTTATTTTATCTGGTTTATATGTTAAACTTGTTTGATGGAGGAGTAATTATAAGTAGTTTTGTTTAAAAAAAATTGTTTTGCACATTTCTCTTCCTCTAATGTTCCCCATGGGATCTTACAAGTCGAGAAGATGCTCAGTTAAATAATAGACTAAAGTAAAAATAATGAAATGTAAATTGATTGAGTTTCATCTTCCATTCCCCCCATAGTGTCAAGTAAAGTTATTTTCTATTTCTTAAAAGCTGCTAAAAGAGTTATCAAAAAATGAGAGCATATTATCATTATTTAATTATATAAATAAGTTTGCTTAACATGTTGCCCTATAAATATATGATAAAAACCAATACATTAATTCTGTTTTATGATTAGAGATTTCTATAATGTAAAATCATATATTAATTCTGTTTAAAATTAAAGATTTCCATAACCTAAAGATAATGTTAATAATTTTGTTTATAATTAAAGATTTCCATCATGTAAAAATAATATTAGTGATTTATTGCATTACCTATGTGCACTTTGCAATATATATAAAACAAACCGTAATTCATTTATTGGTAATGTAATAAGGAAAGGATCTCGCTATCGTTCCATATTATGGGTAATTAATAGTATTATGGGTAATTAATATTCCTCCGTATGTTTAAATATGATATAATTAGATTTTAAAGTTAAAGATTATTTAGTTAATATTTTATTGTGAATGAGTTCTAACTTATGTCATACTTGGTTAAATGGGGATATGTGCTGACTTATAAAATAAATTTCATTATGTTAATTTAGTATGGTCGAAAGGTAAAGTAAACCATAATTTTTATTTCCATAATTGCATTCCTACAATTAATTGTGCTGCAATGGCTTATTAAATGATTTACTACCTTTGCTTCCTGCATGGTTCACTTGTTCACATATAGTCAGAACATCCAGTGCCTGCTTACCCCTTTCTGCTTTGCCCAGGCTCCTAATCTCAGATTTACCATGGGTTTAGGTCCTGCGTAGGAGCAGAAGACTCCTCGCGACCTAAAATCTTAGATTTAGCACATCGTGTCTTCCTTGGAATGTGCCTTGGTTAGAAGCAGAATACTCCTGCGGCCGGGGACATCCTTGTTTAATAGTGAACCCTGCCAGCAGATCTCTATCTGATCATTATTTTTCTAACCATTGGCAGCCCCCACATAACATAATATTGAGATGCTTCTAATTAATCTCTGACAATCTTCACCTATGCTCAGTCGTACCCCTAGTTAGCCTAAAATCTAACCCGCACACAATTTTCCCGTTAAGCGCAAATAGATGATAGCTCTAAAGAGTCAAACCCATGAGACCAATAGGCTGCCTATACTTTCGCTATGGATTAAATAGGGCACACACTATTTCTATAAGTTGCCATCACCTTTACATACATTCTGTGAAAGCCAGTAGATTATTTTATTTTAATATATATGTAAGCTACCCTACTCATCACTTTATTTCAAATAATAAACATTATTCTATTATTAAGCATATCATTATTTGTGAGTCAGAACTCTAGAAATAATCATATAGAGTCAAATTAGTTTATCAATTGCAGAAATAGGCATATCCATAACTTTGTATAACACTGTTTAAAGCATTCCACTTGTAGCCATTTAAAAATAATTAAATCCATAATCAGGTAATTCCAGGTTAATAAATCAATAAATTAGTTAATAAATAAAGGTAATCAATTAGAGTTAGTGATGTGTAAGGTCTGAGCTACCAAAAGAACTCTAAGAAATAAGTCCATGCTGAACCCTGAGTTATGTTATGCTGTATGAAGAAGAGAAGCTGTGTGACATCAAGGGTGTTGGTTATGCAGGAGAGACCAGGAAGCCTAGGTAGAGGTTTAAACTAGGATCATGGAGTAGCTCTGGGTATGCTGGTTGAGAGTCCCTGCTTGGTCTTTCGGGTTGTTAGCAAATTATACAAACTTAACCTTTACAATACATAAATAGTTTATATTGTTTATCTTAATTGAAATTTTCTCCTAAAGATGTCTTTTCTATAAATCTAAATTTCAAATATATTAATTAAAAGTTGACAAAAGATAAGCAATTTTTTTTATATATATAATTAATATATTTACATGATCTAAACATTTTCAGTTAGAAAACTTTTCAAGGTATTCTCTATCTGATGATATCAGTCAATTAAACTTTAGACAATATGATAACTTTTATATAGGTTGATCTGAAATATCAAAAGAAATAGGAAAAGAGCTTGAATGAGCAATAAAAAGTAAAGGTAAACCAAAGCCATATAAACAAACAATACTCGATACAGGTTATAAAATGAATTGTAGAAAGAGCATAAAAGTTGTAAAAATATGTTTAAAATAAAAAAAGAAAGTGTTATAAAACATTATATATCTAAGAAAATACTGAGAAATGTATTAGCATGGTTAAAGGAATGGTATAATTGGAAACAAAATAGTTATTATTAAATAATTGGAAATTATAATTAAAGCCTGTATTTTGGGCATTATATTTATGAATATATATGTGTGTGTATTACTAATAATCACATAAGCTTTGGAAAATTATATATGTATTATGTAATTATCTATACTTTTTTTTGAAAGAATTCATGTTCTATATGTGGACATATTGGTGTTTGACAGATTGGTTTATATAGTCATCACAAAACTCATTTCTAGTTTTTCCCCCTTGGAGTTAGAATGGCCATACTCATTTACAGTGGGTGCTTATTTTTATTATTATATACATAAATAATTAATATGTAAGAGGGATAGAGGAGAAAAAAAAAAGAGAGAGATGTATATTATAAAGATTGTAAGCAAATTTGTGTATTGATTATAATTTTAAAAAATGTCAAAGAAGAGAGATGTTATAATTTAATTAATTGATGAAACTGTCAGATAGAAGAAGATATCTTAAAAAGTTTTGTAAATGGAAGAAAAATGAGTTAAATACTATAAATACATTCATTATATAAAAAAAAATTACTGACTTATTAATTTTTAATTAAAATTATTTTAAATTTAAATATATATAGGAACTGGACAAAATAAGGCTTTATTTATATAGGTTAAAACTAAAATTGATATCAATCACTTGCACTTTGTGCAGAATGAAATTATTTTACATTTGGACTGTGTTTAGAAAAATATTAAGATAAACCCCATTGCAATTGTTCAAGATTAGTTTAAAAAAGGCTCAGTGGTAGTTAAATTAAATATCAAATGAGAGCATGAGATGTATAACAATACTCTTATGTTTCTAAAACCAATATTTGAATTGCATAGATTGAAACATTATGATCTTGGAAAATAATGGCATTGTTTGAAAACAATATGTGCATTGTAAGATGAACTAATATTTAGAGGAAAAGTAATTATGAAAAATACTGAAAAAGAATATAAATGGTATTATGAAATGAGATTTAAAAAATGATTAATGATCTGCAATGCAAGATTTGAGTATGTGACCATAATTAAAATATCATTACTAAATGCTATATAATGAATGACAATCATACATGATGAAAATATTTCTACATTTCATTAGAGAGATTCCACATATGTTCTCAAACAACTTTCCCTATTCCTTGCTGTAATCTTCAAATACTCATTTAATCTGACAATTTTTTTTGAAAGATAATGCTCAATGCATGGTTTATTAAGGAACTTCTGAAATTATAACTCATTTTGATTTAAGATGAACTATGAACATCCTTAACTTTTTGCAATTAGGCTATGGAAATTGACAGTCTTTCAATAGATTACTTGCATTTTATGAAAGTCACCATTTAGTGCATGTTTCTAAAACTTTTATATTAGCTAGTTTTAAAGAATTCCTTCCAACTCTGCTACCTGCTCTATTAATAGCAAAGGATACTGGATAATGCTGCGTAGTTTGCTATTATGAGACTATTTTATAAATAGAATGATTAGTTACTATTTCAATAGCATGATTACTGTATTCATCTGCTGCTAAATTCAATAGCAAAATTTATTAGGATCCTTCTTCTTTATTTCCTATGCATTGATATATTAACAAATATAATTAATAACTGCTTTCGTTTATACTTTATTCAATACAAGCATATTTTTTCTGTGTATAATTTTTTTTTTTTTTTGTTACTGTTTTGATTGCAGAGCCATCTTTATCAGAGCTGACAAATGGGAAAAGAAATTAATAGAACCTCTGACAAATACTTCTGGGCAATCGAAAGTAATAAAATAAAATAAAATCATTTTTAAAAAACAACAACATTTGCACTGAATAAAATGTAAATAAAAGAAGTTATTAACTATACTTATTAGGATTATGTTTTTAATATTGCAGTTCACAGACAATATAACACAATGAAGAAAAGAAACTTCAATAGAGATAAAACTGCGTTTATTCTGTCTGACAAGCTCAATATTAAAATCATAAAAATGATGAACATATTGAACAAGTAATTACGATATCACTAATTTTGAATCCATAACTTTTTACAGCAGCACTATACTTTGATTATAGATTCCTAGTTTATCTTGTAAGCAAGCACAAAAATGACTTTATCTTCCTTTTTATTTTTTAGCTAAATTTTCTTCTGGTGAAGATTTTTGAAATAAATTTTTTACACTATTTTTTATTTATTTTTAGAAACAACTAATGCAAACATGACTGGTTTCAAACTCTAGAAATGAGACTTCAATTATGATCTTCCATATCATATACAGAGACTTGCACATTCTGATTGCTTTGTTGTGTGCTGGCCAAAATATGCTTATCCATCTAACATGAGCTGGAACTCACAAAATGTACTTCAAACCCAATCGAGCCTGAGATTTTGGTCAGGGACCAGCCTGGATTCGAACCCACTCTCTAAACCCCAAAACAATAAGACTCATGGACTTAAACATATATATAAACAACTTAAAGACTAGACATTCCAAAGATAAAATCTAATATAATTAGTTAACAGGGGTTTTACTAATGAACAGCTATGGGCAATTAGTGAATTGGATTGATCTAATAATGAGACAGAAACTAATAGATAATGAATTATAAAATATATTTATTGACAAATTTCATATGTATCTTGATGTAACATTATTTAGCACACAGGCATTTTATTTATAAAGTGGCATTACTCTAGGCCATTTAAACAATAATTGATATGTTGGCAAATAGATTTGTGGCCATTATTTAATGGAAACAGATATCATGCTATACAACTAATCACTACATTCACTTATTAGTTATGCCCTTTTTCAATCAGTTCGAGTGGCTATTCTACATGAAATCAAACCAAGTCTGGAGTGAAATTTAATAATACATGTGATTATAATAAGTTTTTATATTAAACACGGGCATATAAAGCATCCCAGATAGCTTTAAATCGAACGGGTTTTCAAGAATGCTTCGGATCAACGCCGAAGACTGCATATTATGGAGGTAAGAGTTGGCTATAACGATTTTACAAATATGCTAGGCACAAGTAAAATATAATAATAAAGTTGCTCTGCGGATGGAAAAATAGTTTTAGGGTTTTTGTGACAAACAACGGTTTACCCAATAACCGGTGTCATGCTGCTAAAAAGGGAACCTTTATTGGTTCAATGAAGTGGGGGGACTTACGTGCTAATCTGGCCCTTAGCTCAGTATTAGCTACTGCACTACCCATAAAAGAGGAAGATGGGCTGGACTTACCGTGGCCCCATCTTATATTAAAACAGCACAACGAGAAAAATATTAATAAGTTTCACATTCGTCAAGCCGAAGAATATTATAAATTAAATATCATATATTAAATGAACACAAGTTTATCAGCTTGATCAAAAGAGCCAACTCTTCTGTAGCATGAGAAATATGTATACGCTACTGACGGGAATATATACAAACTTTACTTTATCCCGTTCAATCCCTTTAGTTATCGATAACTACTAAACTTTTAAACGGGGGGGGGGGGGTATGTTTAATAAGGGACTTACGAATACTTTACTAAGAAAATATACTTATGATTACACTCCAGGCTAGTTTAATCTTTAGTAACATAATAATTAAAGGTTGAAAAGCCACATTTTATATTTATATTAATTAATTTACTAAATAACAAAATATGAATTTGGGTTTCGAAACAGCGCACAAAATGACGCTATATAAATAATAATACGGAGATTTTAAATTTATATCTTTAAAAACATATTCTATAATTAAATGCACGCCGTTTCGAAACATAGGCATAACTAATAATAATTAAAAATAAGCAAAAGAAAAGCAAAATATAACTGCAGTGATTAAATTATATAGCAAAACATTAATTAATTAACACAGGAATTTAGCAAAAGTATTTCATTTATAGAAAGAGTTTACCATATTGAATTAATAAAGAAATTTACAAAAGTATTTCATTTTATAGAATTTAAAGATTATTTGGAAAACAATTTAGAAAAAAGTTTCAATAATATGGTTAGCTAACCTGTTTTTGAAGAAATAATGATTGTTTTTGAAATTCACACAGAGCTCTGCGAATTTAAATATTATAACAGTTCTATAGCTGGACTGGATAGATTCGAGCAGGAACGAAGGTGAGTTCTTTGGCGGCTTATGGCATGTTCTTATTCAGTTGCGAGACGATTTAAAATGGTGTTGGAACGATGGCAAGTCCCTTTTAGCGGCTTATGACATCTTTTATTTGGTGTAAGCTTGTTGGTTGTTGCTTCGGCATTTGATGGATTGAACTCGGCGTTCCATCACGGGAACGGCAGCAAAATTTTGCCTGACTTTAGCCAGCCATGGTAAAGTTAAACAATTTATCTTCTGTTATTTACAGCTCTTCAAAAGCAAGATGGAGTATATCTTCCTGCTTAAAATAAGCCCTATTATACATTTCGACTAAACTTTAACACCTTTTTGGAATTTCGTTTGCCTCGGGGCCAATTGACTTTTAATTAAACAAAACAATATAATTCAATTTCTACTACTGATAAAATCTCCGAGGTGTTATATTTAATTTACTTAAAATTATTAAAATATATAAATCATATAATTCGATTCAGATTTCACTAATTAAATTCCTTTCTAGGTGTTATAGAATGTTAAAGCTTAGCAGAAGTAACGGTATTCTGATTTAATGATAAAGTTTTTTGTTGCAAACAAAAATCAATCAGTAAACTAGATTTTACTTTTTACCTGGGATGCAGTCACTAATTGATCTCTTGATTACACAAAATTCTCATTTTTAATTACAAACGGATGATTTTTATTTTACTGAAATAAATAACTTTTAACATATTTGTTTTTACAATATTATTTGTTTATTAAAAAAAAAGCAAATTTAAAGAAAATACTTGAGTTTCAATTATATATGTAAAACATTAAATCAGAAAAACGTTAAATATATTTTAAAGAAAATGTTTTACATTATATCTTCTTTATTTAAACTTAAATATATATATAAATCATTTTGTAGTTATTCCAAGGTTTAAATTATCCATCCACATACGAATATAATAGCGAATATAATTAAGAATTGACTGAAAATTAATAAAACATTTTATAATAATTTATGACCATTTCTACGCTATAATTTTATCAAACCTGTCTAATTATAGCGTGTTTCGTATGTAAATGGATGATGCAATTCAAGCGGCCATTATAGCAAAGTTTTCCCGCTCGACTTATATATAATATTTTTACATTTAACATTTTTACATTTAAGATAGGTTCGAAACTAGTTCAGATGAGTAGGTCATTAGGTTGATGGTGAAACGGAATGAGATTGGAAGATTTCCGTTTCAGTTGCAACAGATTGTTGTTAATAAATAGTACTTATTCATATTTCCTATTATTGTGAAAAAAGAAACAAATAATATTTACAAGCTGTATATCAAAGTAAATATAGGCGAATAATCTTCACACTTACTAAACATATATATATATAAATTATTAGAAAATAAAAATAATAACAGAATAAGCCACTATATTGTTTATGCATATAAATATAAACGAATAATCACATTTAAATAGATATTAATATAACAACAAAATGATTAAAAACAATCCTCTACAATAAATTTAAAAAAAATTTATAATAGTTCAAAACATTATATCGAATATGTAATGATCTTTAATTATAGATTGATTACTGTCAATCCAAACTACATGAATTCAAACCCCACTTCATCTAACATGAAGCCTCGAAAATATTTGCTAAGATATCAATTATACATTAACAAAAAAGTTCAGTAATTAAAAAATCAGGTTAAATTTGTGTCTATCCTTATACAGTATAAATAATGTATAAGACATATTAATTTCCAACCACATACAATGTATAAACTAAAAAAATAATTTTATCCTAAAATTTATTTTCTAAAACAAAAGACATCAAAAAAAAAATATGACAGCAACTTCTAAATTTAGGACACTTAACCATCGTATTTATAACTAAAGTTTATTTTATCCATAATCTATATAAATATATAATTAACTTATTCATTCAGTATACTGAATGTTTACTAAAATAAATAGAGGGATTTGAACTTAGGATTTTCAGTCTATATTCATTCTCCATTCCATCTCAAACAACCGATACCCATAACAAAACACTGGGCCAGATCATAATCTCTCTCACATATATCCAATCAATATTAGGCTTATATTAAGGTAGTAATTCCTTAAACTTTAATGAACAGGCTTCAATCTTCTCCCCCTTCCAAAAATTCAAACACCCATTTTATTGAAAAATCAACAATGGAATTTACTATCTTAATATTAGTCGAGCACTGATTCTATATATGTGTGGGATATTATGATCTCCCTACTGATGAAAACTGATTTAGCATGAAACATGTATATTGGGGATATTTATCTTTTCCGCATGTGTGTGGTCATGTGTATCGGTTGTTTGAGATGGAGTGGAGGATGAATATAGACTGAATATCTTAAGTTCAAATCCCTCTATTTAAATATATATATATGATAGCCGAAATCAAAATATTTATTATTCTATACTAAAAGTTCTTTTCTTTTTTTAAATTAAAAAAAAAATGATGATAGTTTTAATGTTCAAGCATGGTTCAACACCACTAAATATAATAATATAGTAAATCAGTATTGCCTACATGACACACTTTTTTATGAAGAAGTTTAATTTATCCTTAACCTATATGACCATGTAATTATTTAAATTCTACATTACAGATGAAATCAAGCACAGCTGCAACAACCACTACATATAACAATATAGTAAATCCAGTAATGTCTATATAACATACTTTTTTTTAAAAATAAAGTTTAATTTATCCATAAGCTGTAGGAATATGTAATTATTCATAATTCTGTAAGACAATTGAAATCAAAGCACTGTGATCCTATGCTAAAAGTGAATTTTCAAAAAAAAAAAACAAAACTTAAAACAAGTGGCAATGGTTTTAATGGTCAAATACAATTGTGTGAGCTATGTGATGTAACATAACTTGGTATATAAATATGACTTACGTAACACAGTTTTTTTTAGAAAATTTAATTTATCCGTAACCTATAAAACATGCAGTTATTTGTAATTCTGTATGATAGCCGAAACCAAAACATTATTGATTCTATGCTAAAAGTTAATTTTTTGGAAAAAAAAAAAATCGCAATAATTTTAATGTCCAAGTATTGTTGTGGATGCCATTTGATGTAACAATAATAATAATAAAAAAATCAGTATCATCTACATAATATACTTTTTATGAAGATGTTTAATTCATAAGTAAGCGGTATGATTATATAGTTATTCACAATTCTGAATGACAATTGAAATCAAAACAATGCTGATTTTATATTAAAAGTTAATTTTCAAAAAATAAAAAAAAATAAAAATGACTACAGTTTTAACATCAGTGCAAAATTACATAACACTATTTTGATATAAAAATATGTCTTCAGAATACAATTTCTCTTTATGAAAAGTTGAATTGTAAAAAAATCCTAACAATTTATTCATTATTTATTCTCAATTCTATACAAAATATAAAACCAAAACATTGATAGCCTAAAACTAAATTTATATCTTCAATTATGTAAACCCCAAAAAATTGTGAAGTGTCCATTTTTTCATTTCATTAGTTTTTGATAAAGACATACTTGTAATAGAAAAAAAAATGGCAAAGTTAAAGTTTATAGGATTCCATTTTAGTGGAATTAACATTCAAATAAATAATAAAATAATGATTCATATTGTTGGTGTAATTAAACAAGTTATTCAATTTCTTTGATTTGATTTCTTCATAGAAAAGTTTACAGCATCTCTGATTGATTGAAGAATACCAATAAATCAAATTTTGTTTGACCTTTTTGAATTTGAATATAACCAAGGACTTCTCCATTCAAATAATGATAAAAATGCAATTCTAATTAAAATAGAAATAAATATAATTAAATAAAAGATGGTTGAAATAGCAATATTTAAGAAACTTAAACATTTTTCTTTCATACTAATTGTTTAGTGTAAATAAATTACATTTGCTTTTTGATTGATTTACAAACTCAAAAATTTATGGAGAGTTTAGACATTTAAAATATTGATTTGTAAAATTAAAGATATGATTAAGATTTAAATTTAGTAAAAAATTATTATATATCTTTTTAATTTTGGTTTTATTATAAGAATATATTTTTGAAATGTAAAAAGTAAGAATTTGTTTAAATATATATAGCTAATTTAACTTTATGTGGGATACCTTTTTTTTAGCAGAAACTTCAATTTTTGTTATGAATTTTTTACTACTTAGTAATGCAAAAATGTATGTAGTTATTCACAATTCTGTTATGACAGCCAAAATCAAAACATCACCTATTCCATATTAAAAGTTCATTTTTAAAAAAAAAATTAAAAAAAAAAGTTTTAATGTCATCATAAAATTTCATCTCTTTTTTCATATAAAAATATATATTTAGAATAATTTCTCTTTATGAAAAAATTGAATTATAAAAAAGTCACAATTGATTCATTATTTTTTTTTTCAACTCCAGACAAATTATAAAATCAAAAAAATTCACAATTCTAATGCTAAATATAAGCAAAAAAAAAAACAAAAAACAAAAAACAGAATCATGAAGTATCCATTTTTATAATTCTACCAATTTTTGATAAAGCGTGAAAAAAATCTTCAACTTTTATTTTGAATTTTTTTATCATTTAGTAATGCCAAAATTCAAATTAATGTAAATAGCTCAATAAATTTAAATATAAACCATTTGCCTAATTTTTAAAAATAATAATACAGGTATTTATTAACAAATTAAACAAGTTTTTAAACATAAATTTATTATCACCATTGCAATATTTAAAAAAAAAAAAGGTGCAACTTTCATTACAGTTACAGATATATATATTTGAATTCCTGCTATTTAAAATCAATGCAAAGTTTCTTCATAATTAAGTAAATAAATTAATAAATTTAAATTTATTTATTTTTTACTAATCTTTTAAGGGATATTACTCATATATTGTGTTTAATTTTTAAATATTTTCCACTTTATTTCTATAATTACAGGTTGTATTTAAGTGACTTTGGGCATTTCTGAAAATTGTATAACTTTAAAATGGAGTTTAAACCAAGGTGCATAGAATAATGGGGCATATTGAGAATGAATTATTACAAAACATGTTGATTTTGTTAGAATGTAATCATTTGCTGTTTTCAAACCTGTTTAGGTATATACTTATTTGTTTAAAATTAATAATGTATTAATAATTAATTAAAATCATGTTAATAATAATTTTAACAATAAATCTGTCACTTTAAAACATAATTACAATAAAACTTTTAGCCTGTTTTAAACGACTTATTTGTAAAATTATAAGATAATAATAACAATTATAAATGACAAATAAATTAACTGATCTATTTTTAAAATCATTAGCATAAAAATTTGTTAAGATGACTTTTTTAAAAAATAAATAAATAAATAGCATCACTCATGTAAAACTTTTTGTGGCGATTGACTGTATATAAATTATTTCTAAACAAGTACTAAAATAATGATTTTATAATTTCTAATCGAGACTTATTTTATATATATTAAGATTCAAATATTATGAAATATATACATTACCTCCGTGACATCTGTTGGATTTCCATCTTTATCTTGAACATCACCATAACAATGGCAATTAATACTGCATTTATTGAATGTCATTATGTTCTGCAATATATTTATATGTGATGGACATTAATATACTATTATACATCTATACAGGTTAAATTCAATAATTAACATCTATAAAAATAGAATGCATGTTTAAAATGATTTAAAAGTAATTAATATTTAAGGAGAAAAAAAATCTAAATTCCTACATACTTGAGTTAGTGTGCCAGTTTTATCAGAAAAAATGTATTCAATTTGACCCAATTCCTCATTAAGAGTTGTAGTCCTCGATTTTGCAGCTGTTGCTGACTTTTTGTATATCATATTCTCATCCCAGTTGATCCACCAACTGTGACCAAAGCGAATAATCTCCACACTAATGAATAATAATAATAAACCATAATCACAATAATTGCTGATGACCATAATAAAAAAATTATAATTTTAGAATGTTTGAAAATTGATATATCTGATCAAATGTTTTCTATTATGCAGCATACCGAAACACCAATAAATGGTTAAAAAAAACTGTGTTAAATATTATTAAAATATTTATAAATATACAAATATGCCTTTTTATCAACTGCTTAGCTCAACATGTAAATCTAAATTTTTGAAAAACAGTAACAGAAACTTTGATAATAAAAAGTTACCAAGAACTCCCAAAAGAAGGCAAAATTAAAAACATATCATCTTGAATTTAAAACTCTTCCATGATAAACCTCTTCCCCACCCAAACAAACAAAACATTTAAATAAGTGTAAAGAAACAAGAACCAAACAAATTTTTTTCCAAGAAACATCTATCAGCTTACACATTGTAAATAGCAAGTTTTCATTTTTTTTTCTTCTGATTTTTGTTTTATTCTGACATTTAATACTTTAATGTGTCGTTATGAATTATACTGTATTTGAAATAAAGATTCATTCAGGTTTGTAATGCAAAGACATTTTTCTTAATTAAAAGTAATCTCATTAACAACATCTATTGCAAAATTGTTCATTTAACTTGTGTAAATAAATATAGAGATGGGGATGACATTTTTAGAATGAAGGATTATATCTATAACAGTAACAAAATTTCACACAATGAGATAACTTCTGAAATACATTTCTCCAGTAACATAAATGTGTAATTATATATTATCTTTAGAAAAAATAAAGCAATTAATTGCTTAATGGATAGATAGAAGTATGAATTATTTTTCAGAAAAAAAAAATAGATTACATAAAATTATGGTGACATTATTAAACTGTCTCTAATAGATTATAAATTCAATAAAAATATGAAGGTATCTTGGCAATGCAACATATAAAAAAGAAAGGATTCTATTATATTTGTTGCAAGTCGTGTATTTTTTAAATAATATTTTTTTTATTTTCCTAATTTTCTTGATACTCTGTATTCTTTGAAAAATAAAATTTATGTTTTTGCATACAAAGAAAAATTAATCAATTTATCCCTATTTTTGGAAAAGTGATGAAAACTTTTTATCAATTTATTTATCAATTTAATTCATCACGTTGTCATCATTAATAGATTGTACTGACATAATAGCAACATTACTTATTTGGAAAAGAAAATGCTCTTTATGTAGAAATATATAGAAGTACATATACATATGAAAAACTACTCCCTCCCCACATCACCTTCAGTTATATACTTATGTACATTCTGCAAGTAAATTTGGAAAGATGCAATCTTCAACTATTGTGCCATAAAGGATCATTAGAACTGTCATACTATATAAAAAAATTGACAAACCACTTTGTAGTATCTGTATTTTTATATTGGACTATTTCCATCATCTAATATGTGTGTTGAATGTCTTTGGAGAAGTTTAATTTTATTTAAATATTTCAAATACATTCAGCTGTTAGTAATATCACAGCAAACAGGCGAGTACATGCACCAACTATTAGTAATATCACAGCAAACAGTTTGCTGTGATATTACTAATAGTTGGTGCATATACTCACCTGTTTGCTGTGATATTACTAACAGTTGGTGCATATACTAATCTGTTTGCTGTGATATTACTAACAGTTGAAGGTATTTGGAACATTTAAATAAAATTAAACTTTTCTAAAGACATTCAACACACATATTAGATGACGGAAATAGTCCAATATAAAAATACAGCTAGAACACCATCATCACAAACCTTTAGGAAAACACTTTTTAGTATGTATACATTTCCAGAAGCATTTGTCATTAGCTCAGCTGCCTTAGAATAGCATCAATTGTCTACATATTATGTTAATACTATCACATCAATCATTTTGTTGTTATACTGCAAATATTTGGGACTGTTATTTTCTATAATCTAACCTGAGGCAGAGCTTGACACTCATTTTACTACTAACTCTTGGGTAAGAAACTTAATTTCAAAATATGTAATAAATAGATTAAGGAATTTTGAATTAAATATAAAAAAGTATGTGAAGATATGGCAGTTCCAATAATCATGCATAAAACATCAATTATGGTTGCCATACTATGTAAAGGCAGCTGGTCAATAAGAAGGTGTTTAGCTACTTTAACTGGAATATAAAACCAGAATAAAAAACTGCTCAAACTCTCACAATCAGCATTTTAACCATCAGTACTAAATATTCCATTTACTGAAATGTGTACACATCCAAATATATACAATTTTTTATTAATTTAGCATGCTGTATATTAATATATATTATAACAAAAGTTTTCATAATAAAAAAAATGAATTCAAATCAGACTTTGGAGAAAATTGTATAGAAATTTATGGAGAAAATTTCTCACAGTCTATAAAACAAAGCAGTTATATAGAAATTGATGGAGAAAATTTCTCACAGTCTATAAAATAAATCAAGTTGTTGAAAATCTTTTAATTTGAATGATATTTAAAACATTTACTATAGTAATAAGTGCCTTTAGCTAGTAATAGTGAATAATTCTTATTTTAATAATCTTTCTAGCAATTCTATATCGTTTTTTTCCCCCATTATAAACAGCAATCAAAAAATGTCGAGATTGTCTAGATTTTTTGATGATTTCCCTTAATAGACACTTAATGCAAATTAGGAAAGGTATACCAATATTACGTAAATATTTTTAGAAGATTATATTTAGCTGTTGAATATAAAATGAGATAGTCTTTAGTACATGATTGTTGAACAAGGGCTTTATGAGAATTGACTTCAAAGAAATGTTTATGCTTCATTTTCAAAAACACGAATTTATAACTTCTTAAAAAACAACAACACAGCTTTCAAAGAAATATATATTTTCTTCTTCCATATCACATAATACACACATTATCTCGAAGTTGATTAGAATGATATCAATATTTTCTTTCGAATTAAAATTTTTTAAATATACTAAAATCCTGTTATTTGTTTATGTATACATATACTAGAATATAAAATAGCAAAAAGTAAAAAAGCTGCAACAAGAATAGGTTTTCTGCATGTATTGATAATCCAATGTGAGTATAGTTTAAATGCCAGTTCAGTACCTAGTTTCAGTATTAATATGGTGATGTACTCGAGGAGTGATTTATAAAAGAGCAAGGTATTCTTAAAAGAATATTAATAAAAAAAAAAATTTCCCTTCTTATAGTGGGAAATCTTTATTGTGCCAAGATATGAAAATTCATGGCAATGAAAAGATTGAAAAAGAAATTGGACAAGTGGTTGAGATAACTGACTATTATACTACTGGTTTCAATAAACTAGTAAACTTGATGGAAAATTAAGTCAGATTTATTATATCTTGCTTGTTTTATAATTATTTGTAATCTATTTATTCTTACTACATTATTATATTCATGATTCTTAAAATGCAAATGAATGTGAAACAAATTTATTTTATTGAATATATATATAGTAATTTTCTTTTGTGAGTGAAAAAAATCGAATGTTTGAAAATTTAACTTTTTAGGAGTTAAAGTATTTTAACAAAGAAATCTAACAATGAATTTTTTTTATTAGATAATAAATTTAAAGATAGCAATTACAATACGGAACAGTCCATAGCCAATGTGTGTGAGTGTATGTATATACGCAGCATGTTCGATAAAATGGTGACTGGTTTTCTCTCCAAGCTTACTACAATGCCATAGTTTAATTATTTCACAACAAAAATTTTGAGATACAAATATCTGAATAGCCAGTTATGGTATATAATATAACAGTATGATTTTGTACCTTGTCAATCATCTTCAATGCTCTTCCTGCCATCATAAAATATTGCAACCCTTTTGAAAATCTTCTAATAGTAACTGGCTTCGCTGACATACACAGTTTGAATTGTTCCAAGAATTTCAGAGCAATTTTGCCTGATTTGAACTAATATTTAATATTAGTAACTTTGTCTCATCATCAGTTAAACTACAAACACTGTCACATTTCATGTTATAATTCATGATTCAAGCATGATAGGACCTTAAATTTTTATATTGCTACATAGAGAAACAGTCCCTTTTTCAATGGGAAACACTATGTGTGTATATGTATACATATATTTCCTCCTTAATCAAATTTTATCTTTGATTGAAGAAGAAATTGATTTAATTTCTAATAAGCATCTTTCATAATTCTAATGAATCTTCATTTATCCTTATGTAATTATGTGCCATGCAAACAATAATATCCAAAATGATTAAAAATGCTTGACAGAATAAATACAAAATCCATCATTACAAGGCAAAAGTAGTAAAGATAGTCTAAAAAATTTAGACGAATTCTCATTTATTTTCTGTAAACAAAAGGCATATTATCTTTATCGATTTATTATTGTCAGTTATAATCTGGATGGAATGAGTATCTGGTTAATAAAACATTTTTACAGGACCATAAAAAACAAAAATAAATAAATTTTTACAAAGTCTCTCCTGTTTTCCACATCTGATGCTGATGGCTCTTTCTAGTCATCTTACATAATTCTTTAATTTTTCAGGTTGACTTTCATGTTTATTGTCATTATTGATATATATCAATTATCTGTACAAATCTGATTAGTTCATCAAGTTTCATGTTGTAAACTTTACTTCTGAGAAATGTCTTAACCTTTTGTAACAACGTTGAATAATAAATGACATTATAAAAAATAAATAAAATTATTAATAGTAGTATAAATAATAATAACAATAATGATGAAAGATAGTCAACTATACTAACCTTACATATAAGGAAATAGGCACAACGGTGTTCAACACAATAGCATAAGAAAAAAATACAAGTAATGAAATAATTGTAATGCTTGCAGCTGTTGAGACAGATGTTGGGATTATTGGATCCCACTGAAGAAAGACAGTAAAGTGCTGACCATGCATCATCTCCCAAAATCCACAAGCAACAGTTGAGAATAGGCAAATGGTGAATAAAGCAAAAACAATCTATAAAAAATTAAAAGTTATACACATATACAGTATACGTAAAATGTGTGTGTGTGATATAATTATAATATAAGGGTTTAATAATTTTAATGAAGAAAAGATCTATAATGCAGAAATACATATATTTCCAATATTATAAATAAAAAAATTAATAAAAATTTGAATAAAAATTAATATAAACGATTGAAGTTAAAATTTAAAAAAAGAGAAACAAAAAGTTAGCTAAAAATTGCTAATTATTTTAAAAATTACGAAAGATTATTTTTAAAATAGATTAAAATCAAAAATGTCACAAAAATAATATATATAATATTTTGTTGAAAATGCTTATATTTAACTTGAGGAGTAATGCACTAAAATAAATAATATATATATTTTTTCTTGAATCACAATTTGGGTTAATATATTTAACTTAAATTAAAAGCTGGCAAATCCTTACATTAATTAATTCAATCCCTCCACTTTTATTCCAAATATAGCAAACCAAATTATAAACTAAAAAAAAATTATTTTTTGGTTTTTAGTGCATTATTCCTCAAATTAAATAAAAGCATTTTTTGTAAAAAAAAAAAAAAAAAATTATATATAATATTTTTTTACTTGTTAGTTATCAGATATTTTGCAAGAGACTTTTTGAAACTATTCATATTCAAATTTACAAATTAAGAATGTTATATAATTCTAGATTTAGAAATGCAATCCACATATGCTAAAAATCGTTTATGACATTTTTTGTTTGAAAAGGCAATGTTTTTTAAAAAGGAAACAACCAAGAGAAATCAAGATTTCATCTTTCATTTGTGTTTATTTCTATTTTAATTAACTTTAAATGCTTTTTAATGAATATTGCATGAAAGAATATTTTTAAAAAAATCTACCGCCATCTATTGCACATTACTGAAACCTTACCTAATCCAATACCATGCATTTTGAAATGTAGCCTATTAACATTGTAACAATGGACAACTGGCTGGATAACCTTGAGATATTTCAATGTCATACTGGAGTGTCATTGATATTTAACACTGATATTTTTGTCATGGGCATTTTAATTATTTTTGAAAAAGTTACAATTTAAGAGAAACACACAACACCCACCATATATATATTCACATACATTTAGTAAGGTGACATGTGGAATGAATGACCTTCATATATGAATTAACTGAATAATAAATAGCCAGTACCAGACCAAGAGTACTTCCAGCTCCATTATAGAATATGATGATGGTTCATCAAAGGCAAAGTATTCATTCTGATATAGCCTTTTAATGTCAGTCTCTCTTACTTTTTTCATTCATTGAAGTTAGTGTAGGATTCAGTCATTATGAACCTCTCACATCATCAGTCACCTCCCTATACAATTGAATGACATTGTGTGTGTGCATTACCATGTTTTCCGTCCTTCAATTATATGCCCAGCATTTATGATTTCTAATTCCATTTTTCGTTCTTTTTTGTAGCTCAAACCCTTAAGAATTATTAAAGCAATAATGGGATAATTTTAGTAAGCTGGCTGTACTTAGTGGAAAATTTTTATTCAAGACAGTATAATAATCATTAATGAGGCAGTTGGGAACTAAAATTGAGACAGGAATTTCTGCTGTCAAAGACTATAAGTGTAAGCCTTATTTAGGAAATCTCTTGTCTACTACAGAAGAAGAAGGGGCTAAAAATGGCCTGTGTCATACTATCTGGATAAAATGCTAAACCTCACAGATTACTCATAAAACTGACAAAAATAATATTACCACTACTAGTAATAAAGCCAGGAGGTAATGGTAGTATTAAAGGTATTAGAAATCCCCCCACCTCCACCCCTAAATATAAATACATGGAATGGACAAACTGAACACAAGCATTTTGAAATCCTAAACTACCCAACAGACACCAACACGACAGATATTAGGAGCAGGTTCACACCAATCTCTTGACTGGGGAGGTATAGTAGGCCAGTTGTCACTCACTGAGAAAGGTATAGACATCACTTGACTGCCCTATCAAACTGGGCATTAAATTTCTTGAATGTCTCCTTCTGAGTCCCTCCACTTAAGATTATAATGGCATCAGAGCACTGGTGACTAATAAACTGTCAAGATATCAGATTGATATAGCTGTTTTCAGTGAAACTCTTCTAGGGAAAGTTTAATAGAGCAGATAGATGAATTTTTTTGGAAAAACCAAATCATTCAGTAAAAGTAGAGTGCATGATACTGAATTTTCTATAAAGTCTAATTTAGTATCTTCTATTCTTTGAATTCCTCACTGTATCAATGAAAAACAAATGGAGTTAAAATTTGGCTTGCTCAATGGTTCCACAAATCACTTTATTAATGCATATTTCCAAGATTAGATTCAGAAAACTCAGGGGAAAAAGCTTTTATTCTTTGCAGGATAGCATTATTATATAACAATACCATTAAAAGATAATTTTTTTTTATTGAAAAAACATTAATGCACATGTTTGTACAAATGGTAGACTTAGCTCAGTTGTGTGGAGAGTTACCTTAAAA
The DNA here is from genome assembly GCA_028023455.1 of Epiperipatus broadwayi. Taxonomy (NCBI): domain Eukaryota; kingdom Metazoa; phylum Onychophora; class Udeonychophora; order Euonychophora; family Peripatidae; genus Epiperipatus; species Epiperipatus broadwayi. The sequence continues at coordinate 4,042,677 of JAQFVV010000105.1, read as the reverse complement.
TTCAATATTTAAAAAAAGCTTAGATTCTTATGCTAGTACCATCATTGGTCAGGTCTGCAGAGGAGAATAATACCACTTGAAGCATTGTGTTAAATACTAACCCATGTGATATTACTAACAAACAGTTGAATGTATTTAAAAAATGTAAATAAAGTTTAAAATTTTTCTAAAGACATTCAGTTCTCAATATTAGATAATGGAAATAGTCCAACAAATAATTAATATTAAAATGACATCATCACAAATCTTCAGACAAACATCTTTTAAGGAATATGCTATCGATAATAAATCAATTCTTGGATTCATTAAAAAAAAAGGATCATGACTGGTCAACTGACAATGATCCTATTATTAATGATTTGATTAAAATAAAACATAGCATTTTCTACTTGGCAGAATAATAAATTAAATGTGGAGCCTCATAATAAATATAGAGAAAGAAATCTTAAAAATGATTGGTAAAACAAAACTCCAAAGAAGATTAAAATATTTGCTGATCCTATTAAATCCAGCAATGTCACTCTCTTATATGATGATAATGATATTTTAAACAGTAGTATTTTGATCACCTTTTGAATAATAATATATGAATTGACTTTTAATGATACATCCATTTCTGTTTGGATAAAAATATCCAGCTTAATGAAGTAAAAACAGTTCTTTGTAATTTTAAAAATGTAAGAGCTGTAGGTCCTAATGAAACACTGAGGAAAATTATAATGGTGATGATATATTCACTTCAAAAAATATTGGTATTTATAGAAATATATGGATTCATATTGTGCTGCTTGATTCTATAGATAATTCTATTGTTCCAATATTTATAAATAAAGAGAATACATAAGATATCTGTAGGCATTGTGGAATATTATTTCTTCAAGGATTTTGTTGAATACATTGCTCCCAGTCATAGATGAATGGTTACAAGAAACTACATGATTTCAGAAACTCAAGAAGCACTATGAATATGATTTTTATTAATAGCCAGGCAAATACAAAAAAAAAATATCAGGAACAAAAGTCTGATTTATACATTGCTTTTATTAATTTAGTCAAGATATTTGACTCAGTTAATCAAACAGATTCATGTCATTATTTAAAATTAATTAGTTGTCCACCAAAGTATATTCATATTATTAACATTCTAAATGACAAAATATGAAGAAGTATTATTATTAGAGTTGGGAAATCTGATGGCGATGTGTAGTTTATTTGAACACCATTTTAAATTTATTATGACATCTTTGGAATGGTTTATAAGTGGCATAACAAAACAGGGATTAAGAGGTAATACATGTTTAATAGTGCACTTTTTAATTTGAATCGATTAAAAGTGACACTTCACCTTCTTAGATTCTAGATTTACAGTATGCTGACGACTGCTATTTTTTAATATTTCAAACGGTGATCTATAGAATGCACTTAATATTTGAATGAGACATATAAAAATTTTGGTTTACTAATTCATGTTTACAAACACACACTTATAAATAAAGTTTAATGGAGAAAATATAATTTAATTAATAAATACATATAGGTTTAACGTTTTCAAGGATCTATGCCTCATAATTATAGCTGTAATAAAACACATATAGGAAAATTTATGCAAAAATATTTAAATTAACGATGTGTTACATAGCTTACTTCTTTGAAATCTTGAAGCACATATTCTTTCTATTGATGGCATAAATACTTCCATGCATGTAGAATGCTTCTTTGATTTTTCTCTTGTGATCATTAGATTCGGTGCATAAGATTACAGGATTGGCAGGTGTAAAGTCATGCCCGGAGTTTTTGGCATGTTCCAAAAATACAAACGATGAGTTATTGTTCTTTTGAGTTCTGTTATAAGTATATAGGTGTTGAGCGAGTCTGGTGTTGATGGTAGCTTTGGGTTCACCATAATATATGGTGTGGCATCTGGCGTGAGAGCAAGATAAGGAGTATACAACATGAGGAGTGAGCGATCGATCAATATGATCTTTTGAATTGCTGATTAATCTGTTAGAGTTCTGAATCCAATTTTAAATTTATTGGTTAATGCTTTAGTTATTCTGTTAGAAATCTTGGGAATGAAAGGGATGGTGATTCTAGGTAGATCAATATGAGGAGCGATATTGTTTATTCTATTATGAAATTTTATAATTTTATGTTTAATCAGTCTAAATTTGATGCTGCAAAGTTTTTGTAAAGATTTTAAAAAAATTATATTTTGTGATTGAAGAAATGTTGTAAATATTTTTATGGCCACTAAATCAGCAGGATTCACTTCAAAATACTAACAGCCAAAAAAATCTGTCACTGGAAGTCCAAGGATAAAATCTCTAATAGTTATTTGACAGAAAAGTAATTTCATCAATAAAGTCATATGATATTTCAATCAAATAATTTCTTGATCAAACTACTTTACTGTCAAATGGCCGTTTGAGATTTTATCTTTATGACTTATAGCTGTTGATCTTTTAACTAAATTGGCATTCTAGATGCTATATATATATCAGCACTGTACAAATATAATTATTTTTTAAATTAATGAGAAAGTGTCTGTTTTTATAAAATTTGACTAAATAATACATGTATAACATTTTTTCCCCCATTAAAATGATTCCTTCGATTTTCTATTTATTTACTGGTAATTCTTTCAATGTTTCAAGTGATTGAAAACTATATTAACATTTTCATTTAATCATATTTGTTTTAAAAATTAAAAATAATGGAGTAATGAATGTGCAATATTATTTTGCTTTAGACTTCATTGCTAATAAATGAAACTAATGTTAAAATAAATTATTTCATATGACTCAGTTATTTCATAATTTATGTATGTCCTCAGACTGACCAAAATTTATCTCATTTTTATAGTCATTTAAATATAAAATATATTTATCATTATTAATTAATATTCACATTATGATTAATTTTAATAACTGATAAAAATTATAAAAGATCTATTTTAAAATTATTCCTGCAATACTACTATATATGATAAATTATTCATCCTACAATAAGCCTTAATTAAAGTTTGCAAGAATTAGTATCATAATTTAATAATTTCATTAATTTATTCATTTTTCAAAATATCTATTAATAGTATAATCATCCGAGGGGGGTGGGGGGTGGATATATCTTAATGTTCTCCCCCCCCCCCACATTATTTCATATAAATTGCTAATAAAAATTAATTACAGATATTCAAAATTAAGATAATTCAAAGTCATGGGTAGTTTAAAATGGATTACTGTCTCTTTTCTATGAAGTGGAGAATTAAATTTGTACAAATGCTTTGTTATTTGATTTATCAGGCTCATAAAAGAATCAAGTCTTGAATTCAACACATCAATAAATATAGGTTTATATCAGAGATGGGCAATTATTTTGGCTCAGGGGTAGCAGAGGTTGGCAGAGGGCCGCATCGGGGGCCACTTTGTGAAAGGGAAGGTTAGCAGAGGGCCGCACCTTTTTTCATGACAATAAACACACTGCTTTATTCCCTGTATTACCAAAGAAATATTTGTTTGTTCCTTCTTCATTAAACACACAACATTCATCACCGATTCTACATTTTTTCGGAGGGTTCAAGGTTTCACTAAAGTTGGAAATGTATATATTTGCTAAGGCAAAAACAAAATTGAAATTAATCAGATCAATTGGAAAAGCACTGCACATCGTATCTACACTGCATATGTGTATTGATGTGGCCATTCTAGTGGAAAATAAGAGACAAATCTTCAGTTGCGCACGGGAAGGCAAGATGGATTTTTCTGATTGTCTTGGCGGGCCACATAAAAACCCTTAGCAGGCCGTATGTGACCCTCGGACCACTATTTGCCCACCCTTGGTTTATATAATAATAAATTCTAAGCATAGGTAATTCATCGATGCTTTTAATACATCTATTGACAAGTGAGTGAAAGCCAATTAATACCAATAGCAAATGTCTGAATGTTTTGGTTCCCCCACACGATTACATATAAACCACTAATAGAAATTGATAACATAATAATAATACTAGAGAAGATGGAAATATATATATATTAGTAAAAATTAGTCACATGTATCATGACCTATATAGCTTGTATTACCAATATGTAATATATAAAGACCCTGCTAATAGCTCTAAACAAGCTTATTTATTTTATTTTTTATGATAAATGCTACAAGATAAAATATCTGAAGCCTTTATCAATATGATAATCCCCATCCTCAGACCAGTTTTGAGCTATGGCTCTCATCAGTGAGGAGCTAGGACATTAGATTCAAAATACTAACTCAAGCCAAACATTTATCTAATTCTTAAATATTAACAAAAAGATCTAAATCTCCAGACGCCTACATGTTTTCAAATTCAGCTCTTTAACTAAAGAAACTATATGGGCTATTATGGATTTGGTTATATTAAATTGCTAAGCCTACTAATATATGGGATCACTGAATTTAGTTCAGGCCCATATAGTTTCTTTAGTTAAAGAGCTGAATTTGAAGACATGTAGGTGTCTGAAGATTTAGATCTTTTTCTTAATATTTAAGAATTAGGTAAATGCTTGGCTCGAGTTAGTATTTTGAATCTAATGTCCTAGCTCCTCACTGACGAGAGACATAGCTCAAAACGGGTCTGGGGATGGGGACCATCATAAATAAAGGCTTCAGATATTTTCTCTTGTAGCATTTATCATAAAAAATAAAATAAATAAGCTTGTTTAGAGCTATTATCAGACTCTTCATATATTATAAATATATTATGAATATTAAAAAAAATGTTGCATTCTAGTTTACTAAAATGCTAATTGAGCAATGATAGTTTACTTAAGTATTTTTAAGCAAAAATTTATTTAATTAATGCATTGACTGCTAAGGAGGTATGGAGTAAACTCTTCACAGATCCAATCTAAATGAAATTTATATTAATGAATATATTATTTAAAATCGTGAAAAAACCTTTATACGATAGTACACTTGTCACTGACATTCACTGTAATTATTATTATTTATTTTTTTAAAAATAAATCATCAAATAAACATAGTCTTAAATTTTAAATAAGATGTAAAAAACAAAAAAATCTTACATTAACAATAAGAACATTTAAAAGACGATCGATGCTAGTACGCTTTAGCTTGGCTTTGCCACTATTTTGCATAAGTTTTGTATCTTGGCCAGCAAAAATGACAACTCCATAGCACCACTTAGTATTCCTTAGGACACAACCTCGCAGTAACATTTTGTCATTGTCTAAAGAATAAGTCTGATTCTTCCATGTCAACATTCCTTCAAACTTATTCAAATTGTTATTGGGAGCTTCACAAATAATTTCACCTTAAAAAAAAAGATACAAATATTATGCATATTTAATTTGTATACACATAAGCGTATACACCCTTTAAATAAATAATTAATAAAAATTAAATTTGCACAACAATAATATATATATATAACTGAAGTGGAATTGACAAAGCTCCCTCAAACTGTGAAATAAATAAATAAAAACATCACTTTTATATTAGCAAACTATACAAAGCCATTTACTCTTTGAACCAGATTTAAATATGGCAATATTAATTATGAAAAAAACAATCAATTAATTCAAATTAATAAAAAATATTAAAATTTCACAGTAATAATATACATAAACCATTTTGCACTTGACTAATCTTCTAATAGGGTCTTATTTTAACTAACTTTTACATTAATAGTCAAATTAAAAAGTAAATATTAAATTTTTAGGGAGTAATGTATACAAATTGAATTGGAGGTGATTAAACTCTCTCTAGCTATGAAATAAAAAAACGAACACATCACCTTTATAGAATCCATTATTATTTCTTAATTAATAATGCCATATTTACATCTGGCTTAAATGTCAATTCAACCAAGAAATTTCAATACTGTTCTTTGCATAGTTTGCTATTATAAAGATGATGTGTTTGTTTGAAAGCCTGTAATAATAGTCTTTTAGTAGTAATTATATTTTAGATTATTCCCATCATCTAATATTAATTGTTAAATGTCTTTGAAAAAATTCAAACTTTATTTATTTTTTCAAATACATTTAACTGTTAGTAATAGCACATAGGTTAGTATATATAACACAACATTTTGAGTTGTATTATTCTCACTTCAATTGTTGCTGGTATGACTAGTGACAGTAATAGCATTGAAATCAAAAACAGCTCTTTAGACTCATTAATATTGAATTTAAGATGACACTTTGACAGAGTAGCCTAACTGATTAGAGCCTCACCTTAAATTCAGTATTCATGAATTTAAAGATCCCAGGTTTGATTCCCATGCTAGTATTATCTCTGATTAGGACAGCAACATCGGAAGAAATGAGAATAATATCACTCAAAACTTTGTGTTATACACCAACCTATGTGCTATTACTAATAGTTAAAGCTATTTTAAAAGTTTAAATAAAATTTGAATTTTTCTTAAGACATTTAATAATTAAAATTAAGCTATGGAAGTAATCTAACATATAATTATTAATAAAGTTGGTGTGTTTGTTTATTTATTTTACATCTAGAAGAAACTTAGTCAACTCTAGTTCGATTTACATACATATGATTTTATTACTTTTAACTTCTGTATCTGAACGTTTATTTTACATAATTTCCAATATTGATAGTTATTATAACTTAAAGCATCAGTAATAATTATAATAGGGAATGCAAAAAATGCAATTTTTAATACTTCATTTATAATTTTTCAGAATTTAGTATATCACAATTTGATGATGCACGATAGAACTTGTTAAAGTAATTTTAAAATAGTCTATTCACTATTAAATTTTTTGAAAAACACACCCACACTATTTTCAAAGTGAGACAATCTTAAAGCTTGATCAAAACATATAATCCAATTAGTTCAAGTTTTTTCAGTAGATAAAAATGTGTGCATGCGTGTAATGACATCAATTTCTCTATAAATTTAATATAACATGTTTGATCAATGGGTGCAATGATTCTACTAATTCTTTATATCTATTTGATGGAATGGTCTCTATTTATAGTAATATTTTGACTATATTCCCTTTTAAAAAAAACTAATATTACCTTTTTTGAAACTACTATTACTAAAACATTCCAATGATTTACATGTAAATTCACAACAATTTGAATTGCACAAAAAACACTTTTCAGAAATTGCTCCAACTAGACTATATTAGGATATTCTAACTAATTATTCTGCACTGATATTTTCTGATTGCTCTTACTGTCACTGTCCTTCTTCTATAACAATTTGATTGTTCATTAACTGTTTTGTGTAAAAATTCTCAAATTCATTTCAGTTTCCAACTTAGACAGTTCAATAGCAAATTATTCTATTTTCATTACTTCTATGCCATTTAGTGAAAGCTTTAATAATCAAAAGATGACATAAAAGTAACTGCGAATAGAAAAATTTGTTAAAGAATAGCTATATATAGACTAAGATCTTTATGTTGGTCATTAGATAGTTCAGTAGTATATTTTAATTCAAACCATTTTCTGACATATTTTTTAGAATGAAATTAATATAATATTAGATTTTTATTGCTCTGGCATCTGGAAAAGTTTGTAATGCAAAATAATATTGGATCTCACTCTCTAGACTTTAATAATTTTGTTATATTACCAAGTTTGTGCAATATAGTTTAAAGCTATAGTAGCTTACCTTTGTATAACTCAGATTTAAGATTTACTAGTCATAGTCTAAATTAGGGGTCATCAATCTTCTTTTTTTAACCTATCACCCATATTTATACTCTTGTTAACAGTATAATTTTCCTACTGGCCACCAATACCCAAATAACTTAATTTATAGCTTATAGAAATAATTACACACAAAAAAAGGATATATAGTAATATATTAATAGATATATAACAATACAAAGTAGTAACAAATTTATATCTATTTGAAGAAATAAAAGGCATTTAATTTATTTTGAACTCAAAAATATTAATTTATTTATTCAAGGCACAAGCAACTCTATAAAAAAATGTAAACGCCCGTTGTGCATGTATAGTAATATGTGGTTTTTATTTTAACATTTGATACCGCCTATCAGAAAGCTTTAAATGCCTACTAGTAGGTGGTGGGGACCAGTCTAGATTCTTAAAAAAGACAAACAGATTAGCCACATATGAAATTATTCTGGAACTAAATCTAATCTACATTCTAAAAATTTTTTAACTCACATTTAGATATGAATAAAATAATAAAAAAAAGAGAGAAACTTAATGACTTACTCTTTGTCTGATTAACATTAGTAAAAATTAATATATTAATCTGGAAATAGCAATAAAGATCAAATAAATAGTAATTTAACAATATCAAATGAATAAAGAAAAAAGGATCTCAAAATTAAATGCACCTAAAAATATTTATTTCATTTTTCACATGTAGTCAAAGCTTTATAATTAGTAAACAATATTCACCTTCTAAGTTTAATATTATGACAATGTTTACAAATTCATTTTTATTATTATTATGTAGACTTCTTATTTATTTATTAACAAATTACATTGGTAAAGGAGTGTTATTCTCAATTAAGAGAAAAAGAGCCAAAAACGAAGAACAAAAAGTTTCATCACTATAAAATATGTGGTTTGTTGTTAAAATATATAAACCAGGCTCTGCATTCTAAATGAAAGATTCACATTACTTTAAGATGGTTTCTGTAGTGATGGTGAAAATAATAGTGTAGCTATTGATGAGTTATCTTCAAGTGATTTGCTAGTATCTTTTTAGATATAATATACTGAGCCTAATTTAAAAGGAAGATGATAATCACTGAGAGCTATCAAAGATTTTCCTAATGCTCAATTCAATGTTTTATTCTGCTTTCTCTGCCAATCCACATAATGCTGGTAATAAGAGGTATAGAAACTCTTACAATATATGTATGTTCAGAATGTGGAAAATATTAGTATATATATCCATAAAATCCAGGCAAAATTTCTTCCGTTTGTAAAAATGTTGATATCCACTTAAAGTTATTTCCAAAGGCAAAATGGTTTAGCTAATAACTAGTATATTAAGATAAGTTTTTTTTTTTTTTTTTAAATCAGTTTTAGCTTTGATTTTTGTGGTAGTTAATAAATTTAATGCTTAAAAAATTCAAATCATGTTTGGCCTAATTCTGGCCACTTTAAGATAAAACTTCTGTATTTCAACATTTTGAGAAATACGACACTGTAGCATGGTTATTGATAAGGTGTTACAAGCTGGGCTCAATCCAGAGTCATAGTTAGTGACCGAATAGAAAGAAAAAAAAAATCTTAAAACCATAGCAATTGGAAGCAGTATTATCATTTATGAATTAAAGATAGTGATAAATGACTTTGACCAAAACCTGTAACTTTAGTGCAACAGTGAAATTAAAATGAATACGTTTAGTTTTATATAACCTCAGACATGCAGTATTTGAATCATTATAAATAAAAAATAAAATTCTAAGTATTACTTAGTTTTAATATTAATTGTTGTCATGCATGACTTAGTGCAATGACAGAGTGTCAAATTTTTGGCACTTCGGCACTCGAACTTGTTATGGACTCTCGAGCAATAAAGCCATTCGATTATTTATTTTTAAATATTAATTTTAGACAAATCAGTGCATTATATAGAAACTAATAATAAAAAAAATTTCAACATTAAGTACTACATAAATATATTCACATCTCTTCGCTACAATATTCAATCCTTTAAAATTAAAGACTATGATTTACCTCCCTTTCACCATCAAATAGATTCATCATTTTGTTAGTGGCTTCTAATATCTACTAAAATATTTCTAACCAGCTTGGACACCAAAGATTTATTTTTGATAATATGAGAACTGCATTTAAGAAATAGGATGATCCTATCAAATATTGTGAATAGAAAATAAAACAAGAATCAAATATTAACAACTCTTATTACACAATCTGGTGGGAGTAAATATCTTCATTACTTGTGTTTGAAGAGTTTTTGGAAAAGCTTTTGCCTTGCAGTGAGTGAGCTATTTGAAGACTATTTTGCCGATACATTATATATAAATGTAGGTGCACTCATACATATCAATTTCATTATTATATGTATTGTAATTGAGGTTTTTTAAAATGCTGATTGCAATAAATTAACATATATCTTTATATGCCAGTTTTTTTAATGATTCAAATAACCCAGATATGACCGGAAAACTTTTTCACTATTATTATTAATTTAGCATATAAATATATATTTTTAGACAATTTAACTATTAATAAAATATTATAAAGTAACCTGTAGAGATTCAGTAGTTTTATTAAGTCTTCAATTCTGCCATTTTAACTATAGATTCAATAGTTATTATTATGTGTGTGTTCGTCCATGTCTTTACATTCACCTATTCCATAAATGGATTTTGATAGCCACTCATTCATTTATAAGAAGCAGCTAATATTTCAAAGAATAGTATAATATAATGAACCTTGTAATGAAATCTAAACCATCAAAAGCACTTGCAGTTTAGGATTGTTAAACTACTCATTATTGTTTATGTTAATTTACCATCAAATTTTCCAATTTCTTCATTATCTTGTCCTAATTCTGCAGTTTCGGGGATTGCCTGGCGACACTTTAAATTGGTTTCCCTAAAAAAAAAAACAACAACATTGAAATAACAGACATAACTATAAATATTTCAAGTTCTATGCACAACCACATACATATGTGTTTGGGAGATGTGGGGGGAGGGATGCATAATCATAAAGCATCATTAAATAAATAAAATAGAGATGTTAAATACTGTAAATAATCTCATTTAAAAAATATATATCAGGCTAAAAGAAAATAACAAAAACGCCTTCACCAGGTTTCAAATTTTTCTAGCTATATTAGGTAGATCCCAATCTGATAATTACAATCAAACCCTCTAAAAATCAGTAATCTTTGCTATTAATGCAGAGCATAAATTAATTTTTAAATTGCTTTTTAAACAATTATAATCCACAAACATAAGATTCAATTAAGTAATGAGTAATTTCATTTATCAATTTCAAAGCCATTTTGCAACCAACAATTAGCTCAAATATGTGTAATTTTTTTACTGGAATGTGGCAGTAGATAATGAAAAGTAAGGTGAACATAATGTTTGATCACAATTATCAAACTAGGGATGACAGGGGCTGAATCCAAATTCAAGCTGAAGACTTTGTTGTTTTTCAGTTTGATAGAATGAAAAAAATGAATTGGATGAATGAAATGGTAAATAAACAAGTTCTGAAAAGAGTAAATGAAAAAAGAAGATTGATGGAGGAAATTAAAGATAGGAAAAAAAAAACTGGATTGGACATATATTAAGAAAAATGAATAGTTTAATGAAATATGTTCCAAGGGAATGGTGAGAGGAAACAAGAAGAAAGGACAGAAAAGATTGGCATTGCCAGATGATATAAAAGATGGGATGAGATATGTGAAATTGAAGAGAAGAGTGGAAAAATGGACGAATTTGCAATCTAACGGCTTTTTGGACTTGTATATATAACAGAATACTATTAATAAGACTCTTAAATAATGTTTATTTAGAACTTCTAATATAGAAGTTTTAACTATATATTTAATGATGCTTCTTTACTTTATGCTATATATATGCGTTTATTTAATTAATTATATAGATATTCATTTGCTAACCTTTGAATATAAATAACAGGTAACTAAAAAAAAACCCCAAAAGATTAAAAATGAGTTTTGCAATAACTGTACATACCAGTCTGTGAAACACACATACTACAACCACACATATCTCATGCTAATTCTTTACCCATTTATTTGACATCTTGAAATTTTGATTTTTATGCACTTTTGCAGCAAACTTTCTTTTTTAAAGAACAATACTTTCTCTAAAGGTAATTCTTCACTGTATTCAATTCATGTCCATATCCTTCCAATAATAGCGATCAATACTGTATTTTAAAGAGCATCTTTGAGATGATCTTTGTAATGTAAAGTCTATCTCTATAATCAAAATCATACCCAAGTTCATTTAAAATATATTTTTGAAAAGTGTGTTACTATTCAATTTCTCCAATGCCAATGTATTTTTATAAATATAAAATCCCTGTTTTTACTTCACCTTTGAGTGGTAAGTTTTAAATTGCACTTTACGCAAAAAAGTGAAGCTTAGTATTATTAGAAAAATAATTATAAGGCTTAGCGCTTTTGGAGAACTTAGGTTTCAATATTCATAGCCTATCTTTGGAGTGTCGGGTTACATTGAGATTTTAAGCGAAGCTTGGCAGTAATTTATCAAAATGTATTCAAAGTTTTCTTTCATATAGACCATTTTCTGGAGATTGCAAAGCACGATCCTTTTCAGTTTATTGCATAGTTGTCATTTGCAATAAAGCATGCCTAGAAAATGGTCTATATGAAAGAAAACTTTGAATAAATTTTGCACAAATTATTGCCAAGCTTTGCTTAAAATCTCAATGCAAGCAGACACTCCCACGATAGTCTATGAATATGGAGACCTAAGTTCTCCAAAAACGCTAAACGTTATAATTCTTTTTCTAATAATACTATGTTTCACTTTTTTGCATAAAGTGCAATTTAAAATTTTATAAATATAATAAATCTAGAAGACTGAAAAACATAACATCTGATTTTGACGTTATATTTTTAGAACATTATGAAGCATTATTTAAATAAAATTATTCAAGGGCCTTTATATAATTTAAGTAATAATTTTAATGGAATAATATCACTATATATCATTATAATAAAATATTCTATCTTTTATATTGTTGAATGAAGCAGTTCTATACACTAATCTGTATTGCACTTTGATAACCAATCTGATGTTTTAAATAAAAAAGCTAACATTGTCAAATTAACAATTATCTAAGGTAAATATTGCTGAAATTTTTTCTTCTATCATTGACTATTAAAACATCTGAATTTCTATATCAAAATCTTTATAGACTGTGTTCAAAACAATAAAAACATTCTGTATCATCATTACTGATTACTAATAATAGCATAACGATTAACCTATTGTAAATCTAGGAGAAAAAAAAAATCTATATCATAGCAAAATCCTCAATGCCTCAGATTTTCTACTATCACTAAGAATATTTCCTCTGATATCATCCTATAGTGGATGTATAATATGATTTCTATGGACAACTAACTACTTTTGGATATCAGTACAAATCTTTCTTATTAAGTGAATCAAATACTTTGAGTAAATCAAGAGAAGCAATTTATAAATTAATTTTTGTTCTTGATACAAGGAGACAAAAAACCCCATCTATAACGCTAATTAATTAACATCAAAGCAACCTAAACATTAAAATCATTGAAAAAAGTTTGCTGCAAAGTTTGCCTCAATGGGTAATATCTATGATATTCTAATGATAATTATTGTAATATTTTTTATCACCTTTATTTTTAAAAAATAGAACAATAGAAACTTTCTTAAAATCAAATGGTGTAACTTTATGTCTCCATATTTTGTAATCGTAATAAATTCCAATTGTTCTATAGCTATCTTATTATACTATATTTTAAAATGTTTACTGAGATCCCGTCACAATATAAAGAGGGGGTTTAATCTCATCTCTCCAAATCTAAATGAGTCAACAGGGTGGATATATTATTAAATACAGTCATCAGAATTTTATACTATAACTCTGAAGATATTATATATATATATATATATATAATTCACTGGTGTATGCATTTTCATACTATATTATATATTATGAATCAAATTTTAGTTCATAGATAAAGACAGATTACAATATATATATATTTTTCAGCACAATATTTTTTTGGGGGCAAAATTAGGTGCAAAAGCAGATATAGTTTGATATTAGAGATAACATGAAAGTATGCTTTGTATAGTCATTTATGGGAATTTTTTTTCTGTCTAAATCAATACAAACAATCTTAACAATTTAGCCTGTACTTATTGAAAACAGCATCCATTGATACTGAAACTTGTTATAGGATGAATTTATAAGTTACAGAGATTTTTTTTTTTCTCATGTGTCATAGCATCAGCCGGGAAGTGAACCCCCTAACTCGGGACAACTGCTTGTAAAGCAGCTGTCGCTGACCTCTCGACTACCAATGCTTGACAGTTACAGAGATTTTTATCTTCCTATTGGCATAGTCCACATAAAACAATAGTTTGCCATTAAAACCCTTACTGGACAATTATTATGGATGCCTTAATTAAAAGTAGTTGGTGGATTATATCACTCTTGATGTCCATTTTGATATTCTACCTATGCAGTATTTAAAATTATATTCTATTTTACAAATATCTCATTTTATGCGGATTTTTTTAATGCGATTTTTGAAGTTATGTGATTCATGTTTCTTCTTAATATCTTTATATGCGGTTTTCTTTTATGCGAAAAAATTACTAGATCAGAAGTCGAGCTCCGATGATGCGCTATTACTTTAAATATTATAAATTTTGCGCACTCACACATCATATTTAAAATAATAACATATTATCGGAGTTCGACTTCCATCTAATAATTTCAATATTTTCTGCGCTTTATAATAGTACTGCAATAGATTTTATGCAATAAAGAAGTTCATAATTCACTTAAAATCAGGATTTCCCCATTTTATATACACACATTAAATTTTACAAGATTATAATGTAAATCTGTTCAAACGTTATAGATGCCTATACTATGCATGTTGTTGTTTTTGCATTTTAAATCACATTCTATTTTTGCTTTTTAAAAAAAGAGTATGTAACCAATTAATCATTTAGTGTCTGCAAGTTTATTTTTAAAAGGTGAGTAACAGTGGTGGGCACAATTAAATTTGACAATTAAAAATTAAAATCTGATTTTTAATTGTAATTAACAATTTAAAAATTACGTAATGTGATCTGAAATTAATGTGATGTGAAACAATGAAATTTGATTTTTAAATGGAATTGAAAATTAAAAAATTAAAGACAAAAATAAGAATTTAATTTTTAATTGTTAGTTTTAATTAAATTTTGCCCAACAGTGGTGAGTAGGTGTCTTTTTATTATCATAAGTCTAAGTTCTTATTTTTATTTTAAACTTTTAGTTTACCCTAATGGAGAGGGAAAAACACCCAAGAAAATGAATTTCTTTGGAAACAAAAATTTCAATTTTAGATCGCTTAGCGAAATGGGAAGGATCAACAGTGATTGGAAAACATTTTAGTTTGGGTGAGTCCACTATAAGAGCAATTAAAAAAAATGAAGTTGGCACTAGTTGTATTTCCTCTTGTGATGAATCTGATGTCTTACCAGTTCACAAACGAACCTGCATATCGTCAAATAGCGATAATGATTAAAATACTGTACATGTATGAAAAAATGTAAAATACTATAAATTATGCATAAAAATATAGTTTTGAATAAAATTAAATACTGTAGTTAATAAAAAAAGTTTGTCGTGTATCAATTTTTTTCAAACTTGAAATTTTTTATTAGTCATATTTTATTGCCTTATTTTTTTTTATGCAAATTTTAAAGTAATTTTACATTGTTGCTTAGTTTTTATGCAATTTTTGAAAATTACAGTATGTATCCCCCATTTTTCAAGGTAAGTCTATTTTTGTGCGATTTCTTTTCTGCGCATTTTCTGAGGAACCTATCTACCACATAAAACAAGACCCAGGTGTACTTGGAATTTAAATGTAATTATAGGTGATTTGAATACAGACTTTCATGCTCCATTCAGCTCTATCTCATATATATCACTTGGATGAAATAGAGTGGATAGCTGAAAGAAGCTTGAAAATCTGTATTCAAATTCCCTATAATTAAATCTTTTACAATAGCAAAATTTAAACTTTAATTTACATTAAATATTTAACAGTATACTCACCCATCTAATTCAGCTGTCTCTATATAACATAAACCATGAGGTTCACTTGTTGAGAGCAATAGAAGATCAGCCTATATGTATATAAACATATAATCATTCAAGTTAAAAGTGACAGAAGTAAGTTTATTTGAAATATTTATAACATATGTTATTGATGAGATAAATTCATTTAGAATGTTATAAATCAGTGGTCACCAAAATAAAATACTTTAAATTAATTATTTTTTAACAGATATATATATTGGTTTAAATAAACCAATAAATTATCAGCAATCTGTTGTCAAAGCAACATTACAGTCAGGTAATATACAGAATACTCCAAGTAGTTTATATTTGTCCTATTTTTACTGGAGTTTATTTAAACTTCTAGACAGATTTAATTTTAAGATTCCACTTACTGCCTAATTATACTGTTGTCTTGATGACAGGTTGCTGATTTCTATTGGCTCATTTAAGCATGAGGATTATGCTAATGCAATTTACATATAATTATCAATTAACTGTTGACACTTATGATTTAATATATATATATTATAACAATATGGATCTTGGAATTGAAACTAGGGTGATGGCACTCATCATCATCATCAACCTCAAGTCATAAAAAATTTAAATATTGAATTAAAATATAATGAGGAATGAAAGATCAGCACAGAAGTAACTATAAGTAAGTAAGTAACTATAAGCTGCCAGCATTAAACAAAAGTAATAATCATTGAGCCTGAATGATCAACAATAAAAATAAATCAACAGACAATCTTGTGACTGGATTTGAAATTGGTCTATAAACCAGGTTAATTATTTAGTCACTGCCAAACTTAGGGCAGGAATACAAACAATAATTATCTGGATGTACTTATTTAGGTGCTAGTCCATCAGACTACAACAATAAGTCAGATAATGCTGAGATGCCAAAAACATTCTGATCATCATTAATGCTCTGGCCACTTAGTGGTATTAATGTACTGGCCAACTATAAATTAAATTCCTAAAGAAATAACAAATAAAATGAAATATAGTGATTGGACTTTAAAGGATAACCACTTTGTGACAATCCAGGATCGTCATCAACTGGATGTCCATAAACAGTGAATATAAATCCTTTTTTGTATAACAGACTTTTATGCATGAATCTAAGAGCTCAGGAATAAAAACTCTATAACTGTTACTGTGAGAGAGATATAATGCAACATATAACATTCTGGAATAACGCTAAACAATGAAATATCAATTTATTATAACAAAAATGAAATTAAGCTCAACTGAGTATGCCATAGATATAAATTCAGCATTCTGATTTTGATTAATATACAATTAGCTATTACATTGTGATTTACAAATACCTCAATAGGTTTACATAAAACATCTCTATATATCACCACACAGACATGCCTGTATAATATAAAATGAACATATATGAATTGTCATATAATAATAAAAAAGAAGTAAATTACCACATTTTAATGATCCATAAATGATTGTTTTAACACATATAATGTGTGCGCATACTGATATTTATCTCATATGATATTTTAATTTGTCAAAATAATAGATTTACTAAAAATATATTTTTCACATAAATGAACATGTATGATATGTGTATACATAAAAATACAGATGATATGAATTAAAATTACTAATTAGCCTATCTTCTTTATGATAAGTAAAACTTTTTCTTTAAAAAAACAAACTTATTATTTGGAAAGTTTCATTCAAAATTCAGGTCCTTGTAGAATCATTTTCAATATTAAAAAAAAGAATATATTCAGAGATTTCCTCTCTCCTTTTTTTAAATAAAATTGTCTACGAATCAATCATTTGTTTTTTTAAGACTTAATTCAAGCAAAGATTATTTACTTGTTTTACTTTTAACATATAGATTTTAAATGTCATTTTCACTAATGAAATTATTTAAAGTAACTCACCAGCTGTACTTTACATATATATGTCACAGTACATTTATCTGTGGTTCTATGCATATAGATAAAATAGTATACATAAAAAATTCTTCAGCAAGCTGATGGATTCTCTTGGCAAGATTGTCCCTTTTAAAACAGTAGACTATCTTATTGTCATTTTCAGGAAAGATATTCAGGTAATTGTTTCCATTAAATCATCTCCATTTAGTCTAGAATTGGAGACTTCAGGCATACTGTCTAGTACAATATGAACTATGGAGAATACAGAAAATCTGGGTCTTGCTTTCATGTAAATCCAAACTCTACTTTAGTAAACTAATAGCAGCAGCTGGACTTGCACTGTCTTGCCTTCAATTATAACTTCATGGTAGTAGTAATCTGGTTGTCATAATCTGTAAAACTCTTAAAAAACTTTCATAATCTTTTTTTCCCAACTTTTGTGTAGTCAGGTGGAAAAAAATCTAACAGTAATTAAAAACAAGCCTTCCCTATCTTGATTGAAAAAAGTTAATGATTCTTTCCAATTTAACTTAATCCTTTCAAAAACAACTCTGTATGAAGTTTATCAAAATATGTTATACAAGCTTTAAATAAAAAAAAATTGCTAATCAAAATAGATAGTAGAATTTTATAATTATCACTATATCTATTGTAATTATAAACATGCTTGTTTTAATTTCAAAATCAGAATTAAAAAAATATTAATTAGACCTTTTTAAATGTTTAATTTATAATAAAAAAATTTTTTTAATTCAAAATTATTTAATCCTTAACTGTTATTCCAGTGTAATATGGAAAATATCTATAATTTTTTTTGTCTATGTTTATTTCTACTTTTTCTTTCAACTTTATATATACAAGTGCACACACACACTTCTATATTGCTGTATGCCATGAGATACATAAGTCTCAATATATATATATGGTATCAATTCAGATACCTTTTAGAAATAAAGTTAGTCTGACTTTACAAGCTTTTCACACAATATAGGTATATTAAAAAAAAGAGAAGGAAAAAAAATAATTTAAGTAAAGAACCCAGGTTGGAATTTTTTCTCTCTCTAAAAGTCATAAGCTATTTCTTTCTTTCTTAGTTATAAACAGTGATATATATATATATATTGTTATTAAAAAAATAATGTAATTTATTTTTGTTTAAATTAATTTGTAATAATAAATAAAAATTCCTAGATTTATTAAGTGCAATTTGGAATAGCGTTCATAAAACAAAAGTTGTGAGAAATGTCAGTTTTTTTTCTTTTAATTTTGGTGTTTCGAAAGAAAGCTTGACAAAAAGCTTTCTTGTTTTAAGAAAGTTATAATACCATCCTAATTAGGGATATTTTGATCAATTCAACCAGAAAAAACTTTAACAGGATCCCAAAAAATTAAACTGATTAAAATAAGAGCTAACTTGTGAAATCTTAACACAGTTAATATGGAAAACCAAGCAATAACTGAAAATCACATTATGATAGAATGAAAAAAATGTAATTATTGCACAACCAACTAAACCTGGAATTATGTACTTTCCTGCTGATTGTAATTTTTAAAGTGTCTCATTCCAACATGTAACAACCATTAAGAATCTAGATATAGCATTACCTGTCATTTTTTACATGATTTTTATCGGCCTATTCATGATGAATGCAAAATTCAGTTATACTATCATTTTATCTGGAGAATAATTCAAGAGAAATACATCAAATGGAACCTTAAATTTCAAAAATTCTCTTATAGATCAATTTTTAAAAAAGATTCAAATGTATATTTTTAGTAAAATGTTAATCAGAATTCTGATGCTGTGATAAAATTTTTTTTTATTTAAAATAAAAGGCCTTTATAAAAGAATAATAATAAATATAGTATTTATATATGTAAAATTATTATTGTTATTAGGGATATTATTAGTATTATTATGTTTTGTATAATATATTACAAATATTAATAACTAGTATTACTAATTCTTATCTATTTATAGCAAATATTAATATTGATTTTAATATTCTCTAAATAATTTTAACATTTTGTTTTCCCTTCAAATATATATTTTATTTTATTTTTAATATATATATATTTTTCAAACATTAAAGCAAACAGAATTTAAAATTAATTTCTCATTCAATTATTAATAGTTAATATTTTTTATATGTTTGTTTATCACTGATTGATGTTTTTCCATTCTTTATTTACATTATTACAGTTAAGTAATAATAATTATATGATTGTTTTATATTGGATCATGATAAGTTCAATCTAATTAAATGAATTTTCTCCAGTACGAATATACACTTATCTTAAATATGTGTATATTTTATTTTTTTATGCATTGGATTCATTCCTAAGTATCATATAAGGTGTGTAAATATTGTAAATAAATTTTGTTTTATTATATTGATATTATTTTAAGTCTAGTTGCCCATTTGTCTCTCTCATTCCAAAGGTAGTTGAATATAGCTACACACACATGTTATAAATGAATTGCCATGTATTTCTTTTGAGCTAGTAGTGGATAAATAGGGCTAATATCTAACAAACTAGAGAGGGATTTGCTCCTGACCAATAGATGTTTCTCGTTTTAGAGATGGCACCTAATCTGCAGTATGAATAAATCAACAGTATCTAAAGTGGCAAAGGATAGGCCTTCTCCCTATTTAGACATGTTTGTTGGAAATGATGGTCAAAAAATATGGCTGGATACTCAGTCTACCATTAGTTAGGATATTAAGTTTAAAAATATTCTGTTGTTATTCTGAACACCCATTAACCCCAGGGTTTAAATCTTCACATATTCTTATAAAGATAAGAATTAAGTTCCACAAAAGTGAGTGAACAATTATTATTATGCCATTAATATTTAAAATTGCTAAGACATGTTTTTGCTGCAATGCAAATTTGTCAAAGCTAAACATATTTTCGTAGACCTATATTTATAATGCAATATTAAAATAAAATAAACTTTGAAAAATTATTCATTTAACTTTCTTTTATTTCTTCTGATATATTTGCAACAAGTACATGGTCATTTCTCTCATATAACTTTAATTTACAACTTATACAAAGTGGTTATGTTCTAACCTAAGTGATAAGTCTTCGTCATTTGCATCCAACATGGTACTTTTAAAACATATATATATACAAATAAAATGTCTGTTAATTAAAAACTATTGTAATAACAATAAAAATAATGGTAATTAATTATTATATACAGTCTTTCAATCTGCAGAAATATTTCCAGTTAATTCCTTAACCTGCCTCAACTGCGATTAAATTTAAAAACCAAAATGGAAGCAAACGTCATCAACTCAAATCCCATGAATCCCAAATTTTAATGTTAGCAACTTGTCCATTAATTAAATTCATTTTATTTCTATTTATTAAAATTGCCCCTTAAATTTTCTTTTATTATGACTTCTCTCTTTACGAAGAATCTTAACATTTTCAATATCAAAATTAAATTTATATTTACAAGTCCTTTCATGATCCAAGAAAACTGAAGCAGTCATTAAATCATTATTATTTTTACTTTTCATACACTTGTATAACAATTCATGCTCCTTTAATCTTTTTTCAATACTGTACCTCGTTTCACCTATATATGATAACATACATCCACAAAAAATTTGATACGTAACATTAATTTTCTGCTTGACAGGTATGACATTTTTAGAATTATTCACCAATTTATTAACATTATTTGTAACACGAAATGAAACATTAAACAGATTCTTATATATATATCCTTAAAAAATTTCACGAGCATTTGAAATATATGGAATAGATATCCATTTTTTACTATCAATCTTCAACTCCTTTAAACCATTATAAGTTTTTTTAAATAGACATAAAGTATTGTTAATCTGTTCCATCTTATAACCAACTTCAAGCAATTTACAGAAGGTATGTGGATGTTATTTTGTTTATGAAATACCAATAATATAAATTTTCTTGCAGAGGAGTTAAATAATTTGAATGGCTTGAAATGAACTACTGAAAAGGAACAAGACAAAAGTATTAAGTATTTGGATTTAATTATTACAAGAGATAATAGTATGTTAAGTTATAAATTAATAATCAAACCATTGCAAAACGGGGGTTATATAAATTGTAAATCCAAATACTAATTATGTATAAAATGGCAAGTTTTAGTTCTTAATGAAAAATTGTCATTACTGGTGTGATAAATTAAAAATATTGAAATATTTGCTAAGGATTTGCTTAAAGTTGATTATAAGATGGAACAGAGTAACAATTCTTGATGTTAATTTAAAGAAGTTATAATGCTTTAAAGGAGTTGAAGATTGATAGTAAAAAACGGATATGTATTCCATATATTTCCAATGCAAAGTGAAACTTTTTAAGGGTATATATAAGAATGTGTTTAATATTTCATTTTGTGTTACAAATAATATTAATAAATTAGTGAATGATTCTAAAAATGTCATACCTGTCAAGCAGGAAAGTAATGTTGGGTATCAAAGTTTTTTTGTGGAGTTGCAATATTGAAAAAAGATTAAAGAAGCATGAATTGTTTGTTATACAATCGTGTGAAAAGTAAAAATAATAATGATTTAATGAATGTTTCAGTTTTCTTGGATCATGAAAGGATATGTAAATATAAATTTGATATTGAAAGTGTCAAGATTCTTCATGAAGAGAGAAACCATAACAAAAGAAAAATTAAGGCGGCAATTTAATACATAGAAATAAAATGAATATAATTAATAGACAAGCTGCTAACATTAAAATTTGGAATTCATGGGATTTGAATTGATGATGTTTGCTTCCATTTTGTTTTTTGAATTTAACGGCAGTTGAGACAGGTTAAGGAATTAAGCGAAAATACTTCTGCATATTGAAAGAGTGTATATAATAGTTAATTACCATTATATTTATTATATATATATCACATGACCACCATCTCTTATGCTTGTGTATAACTGTTGTTAAAACAGGCAAAACTCACTATATGTATGCCACACACAGCAAGCTAGAGTAATCAATGGATGCCAGAAGGCTTGTGCATAAAATCCCCATCTAGTGCCTACTCATCCAATATCCCCAGACTAGTTTCTGGCTTGTGGCCTTCGTCAGTGAGGAGCCTTGGATCTGAGAGCACTGCATCTAGATCTTAGGATCTAATGCAACCCTCCAGCAACCACCTTTTATCTCCATTTAACTACAAAACTATGAGTCTTAAACTGAAAACACCTTAATGTTTCCAATTCAAGCCCATCAGCTTATATAGTTATATCAGTCTGAACCCACTTCAGTTCCCATACATTTTGGTGTCGTTGGTTCTTTAATAACCATCCATAGCCACCAATATCCTATTAGTCTGGGATATAATAGGCAGTAGATGGGGATTTTATGCACAAGCCTTCTGGCATCCATTGATTACTCTAGCTTGCTGTGTGTGGCATACGTATAGTGAGTTTTTCCTGTTTTAACAACAGTTATACACAAGCATAAGAGATGGTGGTCATGTGATGTTTATTGGCTTAAAACCAATCCTGCCTAATAGGATATTGGTGGCTATGGTTATTAAAGAACCAAAGACACCAAAATGTATGGGAACTGAACTGGGTTCAGACCCATATAACTATATAAGCTGATGGGCTTGAATTGGAAACATTAAGGTGTTTTCAGTTTAAGACTCATAGTTTTGTAGTTAAATGGAGATAAAAGGTGGTTGCTGGAGGGTTGCATTAGATCCTAAGATCTAGATGCAGTGCTCTCAGATCCAAGGCTCCTCACTGACGAAGGCCACAAGCCAGAAACTAGTCTGGGGATATTGGATGAGTAGGCACTAGATGGGGATTTTATGCACAAGCCTTCTGGCATCCATTGATTACTCTAGCTTGCTGTGTGTGGCATACATATAGTGAGTTTTGCCTGTTTTAACAACAGTTATACACAAGCATAAGAGATGGTGGTCATGTGATGTTTATTGGCTTAAAACCAATCCTGCCTAATAGGATATTGGTGGCTATGGTTATTAAAGAACCAAAGACACCAAAATGTATGGGAACTGAACTGGGTTCAGACCCATATAACTATATAAGCTGATGGGCTTGAATTGGAAACATTAAGGTGTTTTCAGTTTAAGACTCATAGTTTTGTAGTTAAATGGAGATAAAAGGTGGTTGCTGGAGGGTTGCATTAGATCCTAAGATCTAGATGCAGTGCTCTCAGATCCAAGGCTCCTCACTGACGAAGGCCACAAGCCAGAAACTAGTCTGGGGATATTGGATGAGTAGGCACTAGATGGGGATTTTATGCACAAGCCTTCTGGCATCCATTGATTACTCTAGCTTGCTGTGTGTGGCATACGTATAGTGAGTTTTGCCTGTTTTAACAACAGTTATACACAAGCATAAGAGATGGTGGTCATGTGATGTTTATTGGCTTAAAACCAATCCTGCCTAATAGGATATTGGTGGCTATGGTTATTAAAAAACCAAAGACACCAAAATGTATGAGAACTGAACTGGGTTCAGACCCATATAACTATATAAGCTGATGGGCTTGAATTGGAAACATTAAGGTGTTTTCAGTTTAAGACTCATAGTTTTGTAGTTAAATGGAGATAAAAGGTGGTTGCTGGAGGGTTGCACTAGATCCTAAGATCTAGATGCAGTGCTCTCAGATCCAAGGCTCCTCACTGACGAAGGCCACAAGCCAGAAACTAGTCTGCGGATATTGGATGAGTAGGCACTAGATGGGGATTTTATGCACAAGCCTTCTGGCATCCATTGATTACTCTAGCTTGCTGTGTGTGGCATACGTATAGTGAGTTTTGACTGTTTATTATATATATATATATATTAATTTTACTGTAAAGTGCCTGTATAATTCAATCTATGAGTGAACACCATTTTGTACAACCTTAATAATAATTTGAAAACTTTTATATCAATACACCAAAGTTATTAGTAAATATACTATCAGGCTTTATAAATTATAATATTAATATTAGCTCAAATTTAGACTTTAAAAATCAGCTATATGGTTAAAACATTTATTATTATATATTCAAATCAGGCATGATATTATTTTAAATTCTTAATTTTTTCATAAGCATATATATATATAGTATAACGGAACGGCATTTAATCATCCCAGTTGATACGTCAAATATAACAGAATCGATTATATTTAATGCTTGGAAATCATTAACTTAATGCTTCACAGTTAGGTTTGCCAAATATAACAGAATGGTTTATATTTAAAGTCTAAGTTGGTCTTGTTAAATATAACGAGATGATTAAATTCCCTAGAAAGACGATACGCATTTCACTACAATTGGACTTTGGGTCTTCAGTTAGAATGCTAGAAATGAATCGATGAAATACTAAGTCCATGATTATATCTATCTTTATTATGCTACTCAATACTTTTTAAATAAGTTTTGATATAATTTACACTAGTTCATCCATCTCTCATCCCTCTTTCAATCACCATTATGCCACGATATTCAAACTCATGGAGAATTTGCAATTAGCTCTTTTCAGGGATAATTTTAAAACAAGTTATTATTTAATATGCCTTTATATAAGCATTAACTAATAATTGATATTCATATGATATTTATAATACTAGCATATATATAATATAATTCGATAATGATTAGACAAAGAGATCCAGTTAATAACACAATATTTAATAAACAATAAAAATATAATGTAAAAGATAAATAAAATATTAATAAATAATATTCCTATTTAATATGATATGATAAAATTCTGTGTTATGATAAACTATAACTAAATAATATAATTTAAAATAACAGATATATAAAACAATATCTAGATTCAAAAATTAATCATTTATATAATATTAATTTATTTACAATCTTTATTCCATTATTTTATAATTATTAATATATAAGTACTATTTACAATTGTACAACTTATATATTATATGCATTTATAATAAATAAAATACATATAATGTTTATTATATTATATAATAAACTTATTTTAAATATCTGTTAAATAGTGACCATTTTTGTATCCTTCATCTAATTTTTGATGAGTTACGTCAAGCTTTCAAGTTATGTTTAATATTAAACATAAATATTCCTATTAAGATATAATGATGTGATGCCAAATTTGAAATAATAATAATAATAATAATAATAAACATATTAAAATAATATAAGCATTATTATAATATATATAAATAAATAATAAAGAAAACTTATTTTCCAGAGTTGAGAATAGATATTTAAGTCTGTAGTTCATAATCCTAATGAAGATCTTTTACGAAGTATATTATTAATCCATTAGTATAATGATGATTTTATTTATCCTTAATTGATAAACTGTTAATAATATCCAATGATTTGATTGATATAATATAAAATAAATATTCTTCGAATGATGATGTTCTTATTCTCCATTTTTCTATTATCATTAGATGTTCTATACAATTAATATTTCAAAAATATTTCAAAATAGCATGTAAGTTGGTTTCGAATCCTTTACAATATAAAGTTATTTCACTCACTCCACATTGTAATATTTCTTTATATATATAATTATTTTAAATATATATATATCCGAAGAATAATGAAGTGTTAAAACAACGTAGTTTCCAAAAACTCAAAGAAATGTTCTTTTCTTTTATATTGCTATTCCTTTTAAGATTTGATAAAAAATTAAATATATCTTCCTTGCAGACTTTTTAATCCATAGATTATCTTAATTTGGAAAAGTTAATATTTAAATTCTAAATGTTGAACAGTAATATTTATAAAAGAAAGTTATTTTAAAGAGAAATGATTTTCTTTTCTTCTCTTTTTAAAACTAGAGAACGAATAAATCTCCTCGTGTTTTGTTACAATTTGATGCTTAATTCATATATTAATTGTTCAATATACATTAAGATTTAATAATAAAAAATATATATATAAAATTATTATTATCAACTTCAAATCTGGTATCTACTCAAAAACTTATGTATTATTTAAAGCTCACATGTATATATAAATAGTATATATTGTAACCGGACCCGCATACCACCGTTTTATTACGTCAGCCGTAACAATTTTCTGATGAGCATGCTGCAGGAAGGAACTATCAATTGGCATTCCCAATGCAGATGTAAACGCCCCCTACAACAATATTTCCTGCTCATCAGAGGATGTAGTACCATAGAGACTGGAAACATCTAAATATTTCTATGTTTGGTTTCCCAAAAAGCGCCATTAGAGTTCCGTCTCACTACAACCTGACTTGCCTAGGTCTAGTTATGCCAGACGTAGCTCAGAAGGCATGAGATTCTCATGAACAAGTGCTATAACTGATGAGTGATGCAATAAAACAAAACATAATTGGACAACTGGATAACCAATTTAATTTTTAGTAACAAAAAAAAAATTTATTAAATAACAATTAATTTGCAATTTCTAACAAAGTTCATTTCTATTCACATGATAACTCATCTTCATTTTTACTTATGAAAGAGTTAGAAGCAGTTCTTTTTTTTTATCAATAGTTCATTTACAAGTTCATTTATGAGAAGACGTTTGGAAACAGTCTAATTCAACAATAGTTCAATTTTGAATTCCTTTATGAGAAGAAGCTTGGAAATATTCTAATTCAACAATAGTTCATTTTGAATTCATTTATGAGAAGAAGCCTGGAAATATTCTAATTCAACAATAGTTCATTTTGAATTCATTTATGAGAAGAAGCTTGGGAATATTCTGATTCAACAATAGTTCATTTTGAATTCATTTATGAGAAGAAGCTTGGAAATATTCTAATTCAACAATAGTTCATTTGGATTCATTTATGAGAAGAAGCTTGGAAATATTCTAATTCAACAATAGTTCATTTTGAATTCATTTATGAGAAGAAGCTTGGAAATATTCTAATTCAACAATAGTTCATTTTGAATTCATTTATGAGAAGAAGCTTGGAAATATTCTAATTCAACAATAGTTCATTTTGAATTCATTTATGAGAAGAAGCTTGGAAACAGTCAAGCATTTATGGTTTATACAGCATTTCATTATTTTATGAATCATTATTGATTGGTAAACATTTAAACTTAGCAATTCTTGATTTGTGGAGCATTTATCATTTGGTAACCGAAGCATTTATAATTCAGTCAAATATAAAAGTATATTCATACACATAAACTCTGTTTGGCTTGTGGAGCATTTATCATTTAGTAATTGCAGCATTTATAATTTAGTCAAATATAAGAGTATATTCATACACATAAACTCTGTTTGGCTTGTGGAGCATTTATCATTTAGTAATTGCAGCATTTATAATTTAGTCAAATATAAAAGTATATTCATATACATAAATTCTGTTTGGCTTGTGGAGCATTTATCATTTAGTAATTAAAGCATTTCTAATTTAGTCAAATATAGAGGTATATTCATACACATAAACTCTGTTTGGCTTGTAGAGCATTTATAATTTAGTAATTAAAGAATTTCTAATTTAGTCAAATATAAGGGTATATTCATACACATGAATTCTGTTTGGCTTGTGGAGCATTTCTAATCCATATAGTAAATACATTCAAATATTTTTATAAATAAATTTGCGTATAACTATTTCATAATTTCATTTTATAACGTATGATAAACATGTTCTAATATTTTACAAAATAAATTCTACGTAATTATTTCATAACTTCACTTTATAACATATGATAAAGATGTTTTAATATTTTATAAAACAAATTCTAGGTAATTATTTCATAACTTCACTTTATAACATATGATAAATATGTTTTAATATTTTATAAAAATAATTTTTATGTAGATATTTCATGATGTCAATTTATAATTTATGGTAAAAAAATGTCTAAACATTCCTATAACATAATTACCTTCCAGTTTTGCAGTCTAGTTTACTCTAAAGAAGGCAGGTTATTTCATCTATGGAAAGTCATGGCATAGCGTGGAGAGAGTGAAGCCGCTAAATTACCCCATTGTTATTATAATTCCTCTAGTAAAGCTTTCTTTTTCCATTTTCACGTTTTGTTAAAGCTTTATTTTAATGTATCAAAAGAATTAAGTAATACACTTTTTTTTTAAAAAAAAATTTAATATGTTCTGCTTCTCTGTGTAAGACGAGAGAAAAAAAAAGTTCTTTTCTTCCGACGACGTGCCTGATTTGAATACTGCCTCAGTTTAACTCAAGTATCTTTTTTCTTTCTTTTTAATGATTGGATAATTAATTTCTTTTCTTTTTATTGAGACAGATAAAAAAAAATAAGATGACTTAACATTTTATTCAATTCCATCAATCACAAAATTAAAAATATGATTTTTTTTAAACAAATCACAGCTTTTATTTCATTCCCAATTAGACTGAATCACGCTAGACATTTTTAAATGGGGGGGGGTTTATTGAATATTTATATGAGGAACAGCATATCTGTTTCATTACCCCTCACCAAATTTTGGGATGAAATCGCCTGGAAGTACGATTTCATTCCATATACTATACACATTATTTCTCAGTACTGCTTGGTTTTAGATATGCTGATGAATGGGCAAGATGAGCTGGAAAAGTGAATACATGAACCATAGCCTCCAATGCCAGGATAAGTAGACGGCCAAGCACAAACTACCAGTACACACCGCCTCATGACGTCACGAGAAAATACCTCATTTTTAAGCACTACCTCTCTTGTACCTAGAAGTATCATCCAACCAAGAATAGGAGCCAGAGAAAAAAAAAATTTGGCACTCAGCCAACCCTGCTCAGCTTCGGTGAGTCTTAGGGGCTATCATTTGGCCTATCCATGAGACCAAGGCCTATACATGAGACCTATTTATACGCACTGCTGGACTACTCTTAGAGCACAACATCCAGGTCTGGATAGTGCCGAGCATATACTTCGGAGCACCATAACACAATGCATCCAAGCAGCTCCGCTCAATCATCCACCATCTCAACATGAAAAACACAAGTTCATGCATCACTACACCACACTCACAAACTTTTTCCATCAGCTATCTCTATTTTATTCTGAATCATAACTGCAACCTGGTTTGGGAGACTGAGGATCATGATCAGTTCTCCTATAGTCCTCTTTTGTATTATGAGGTGACATACTTCTGGATTGTCTTTTTGTTGAAAATTTATTACTGTGGTGTCTTGCTTCTTCACTTCTGTATTTTCTTTGGAGATCCTTGTTACTGTTTGATCTTCTAATTATACGCGTCCGATATGGACCATGAACACCATCTGTGGATTTTCTCCTGTTCCTCTTCCATGGTGGTACTTCATTTTTACATAAAAGTTTCTTTTTAAATGGTTCTTCTGCCATAGTAATTATTTTTTTGGTATTTGTAAAGGTTTCTTGTTGCTTAATTTTTTTCACACTGATAAATCCCGAGTTTTCAGATTCCTTTTTGGTGTCTTTTCCTGCGTAAGCAACTATATTTTTAATAACTGTCTTTATATATTTTTTTTCTGTACTCAATTTTTGATTTGAGTTTATTAAGCTTTTGTTTATAATTTTTATATATGGCTGAGGACTAACACACTTTTCTTTCCAATTTATGGTTTCTTTCTCTATCTCTGTTACTATTTCATAGCATATATCAGACAATTTTTCTGAAACATTTTCTTCTATATTGGACAGTTCCTTAGTTATATGAGAATTAAGTTTTTGATTATGTTCATTTTCATGTTTTTCATCTTCTTGAAGATCAGAAGATTTTAATTTTGCTTTATTAGATTTATTTTCATCCATTTGAAACTCTTTTGCTGTGTTTGATATTTCAGTCTCAGCTTCTGTATATACTGCTTCTTTCTTTTCAATTTTAGAGGTATATTCCACAATCAGAAGTTTTCCTGAAGGTAGACTGACAATTTCAAGATCACCCTTTGTAATTTCAATTTCTTCCTTTTTAACAATCTCAAATTTTGCTTCATCAGTAATAGGATATTCAATTTGTGATTCCTTTAAAATATCTTTGGTTGGAAATTCCAAAGTTTCCTCCTCATCCAATTTTTTAGACTGAATTATTTCCTTTATCAACTGGTTTAACTTTTCATTTTGATTTTCCACTGCTTCCATAATTTGTTTTTCTATTCTTTGGTTTACTTCTATTGCTTGCTTGTTATCTTCTTCTCTCTGTTTATCCCTTTTTTGGTTATCTTCTTCTCTCTGTTTGATATCTTCTTCTCTTTGTTTGTCTCTTTTTTGGTTATCTTCTTCTCTCTGTTTATCCCTTTTTTGGTTATCTTCTTCTCTCTGTTTGATATCTTCTTCTCTCTGTTTGATATCTTCTTCTCTTTGTTTGTCTCTTTTCTTTTGGTCTGCTTTTATAATTTCCAATAACTGGGCTAATGTAGATGTCTCCCCTGTTTTCTCTGATTCCTCATCTGCTTTAGCTTCTTGTTTATCTTCTTTCTCAGGAGGATCCTCTATGCTTTCTGTATTCATCATTTTTTTTGATTTTGATCTGGTTTTCATCAATATTTTATTCTAGTTTAGTGGTATTTTTTTAATTTCAACTTTATTAAGCTTCTCTCTCCATCCACACCATGACCTTACTCCATCTTCTTTGAAATGCCTGTTTCATTCTTTATGCCATTCTTTTTTGTGTTGTTTTTCTTTTAAACTTTTATTTTTCCATCCTTCCTGAACAAATTACATCACTACATCATATGCACTGTTCATATCACGGAATCGTGATCTGCTTATGCCTATGAGTAGGCTAGCTAGATCGGACCTCACAGTAGGGTGGCAAATTAACCGGCCTATGAGTATGCTAGCCAGATAAGGCCTCACAGTAGGGCGCCAAATGTAACCGGACCCGCATACAACCGTTTTATTACGTCAGCTGTAACAATTTTCTGATGAGCATGTTGTAGGAAGGAGCTATCAATTGACATTCCTAATGCAGATGTTAATGCCTCCTACAACAATATTTCCTGCTCATCAGAGGATGTAGTACCATAGAGACTGGAAACATCTAAATATTTCTATGTTTGGTTTCCCAAAAAGCGCCATTAGAGTTCCGTCTCACTACAACCTGACTTGCCTAGGTCTAGTTATGTCAGACGTAGCTCAGAAGGCATGAGATTCTCATGAACAAGTGCTATAACTGATGAGTGATGCAATAAAACAAAACATAATTGGACAACTGGATAACCAATTTAATTTTTAGTAACAAAAAAAAATTTATTAAATAACAATTAATTTGCAATTTCTAACAAAGTTCATTTCTATTCACATGATAACTCATCTTCATTTTTACTTATGAAAGAGTTAGAAGCAGTTCTTTTTTTTTATCAATAGTTCATTTACAAGTTCATTTATGAGAAGACGTTTGGAAACAGTCTAATTCAACAATAGTTCAATTTTGAATTCCTTTATGAGAAGAAGCTTGGAAATATTCTAATTCAACAATAGTTCATTTTGAATTCATTTATGAGAAGAAGCCTGGAAATATTCTAATTCAACAATAGTTCATTTTGAATTCATTTATGAGAAGAAGCTTGGGAATATTCTGATTCAACAATAGTTCATTTTGAATTCATTTATGAGAAGAAGCTTGGAAATATTCTAATTCAACAATAGTTCATTTTGAATTCATTTATGAGAAGAAGCTTGGAAATATTCTAATTCAACAATAGTTCATTTTGAATTCATTTATGAGAAGAAGCTTGGAAATATTCTAATTCAACAATAGTTCATTTTGAATTCATTTATGAGAAGAAGCTTGGAAACAGTCAAGCATTTATGGTTTATACAGCATTTCATTATTTTATGAATCATTATTGATTGGTAAACATTTAAACTTAGCAATTCTTGATTTGTGGAGCATTTATCATTTGGTAACCGAAGCATTTATAATTCAGTCAAATATAAAAGTATATTCATACACATAAACTCTGTTTGGCTTGTGGAGCATTTATCATTTAGTAATTGCAGCATTTATAATTTAGTCAAATATAAGAGTATATTCATACACATAAACTCTGTTTGGCTTGTGGAGCATTTATCATTTAGTAATTGCAGCATTTATAATTTAGTCAAATATAAGAGTATATTCATACACGTAAACTCTATTTGGCTTGTGGAGCATTTATCATTTAGTAATTGCAGCATTTATAATTTAGTCAAATATAAGAGTATATTCATATACATAAATTCTGTTTGGCTTGTGGAGCATATATCATTTAGTAATTAAAGCATTTCTAATTTAGTCAAATATAGAGGTATATTCATACACATAAACTCTGTTTGGCTTGTGGAGCATTTATCATTTAGTAATTGAAGCACTTCTAATCTAGTCAAATATAAAAGTATCTTCATACACATAAACTCTGTTTGGCTTGTGGAGCATTTATAATTTAGTCAAATATAAAATCATATTCATATACGTAAACTCTGTTTGGCTTATGGAGCATTTATCATTTAGTAATTAAAGCATTTCTAATTTAGTCAAATATAAGAGTATATTTATACACATAAACTCTGTTTGGCTTGTAGTGCATTTATAATTTAGTAATTAAAAAATTTCTAATTTAGTCAAATATAAGGGTATATTCATACACATGAATTCTGTTTGGCGTGTGGAGCATTTCTAATCCATATAGTAAATACATTCAAATATTTTTATAAATAAATTTGCGTATAACTATTTCATAATTTCATTTTATAACGTATGATAAACATGTTCTAATATTTTACAAAATAAATTCTACGTAATTATTTCATAACTTCACTTTATAACATATGATAAAGATGTTTTAATATTTTATAAAAATAAATTCTACGTAATTATTTCATAACTTCACTTTATAACATATGATAAAGATGTTTTAATATTTTATAAAAATAATTTTTATGTAGATATTTCATGATGTCAATTTATAATTTATGGTAAAAAATGTCTAAACATTCCTATAACATAATTACCTTCCAGTTTTGCAGTCTAGTTTACTCTAAAGAAGGCAGGTTATTTCATCTATGGAAAGTCATGGCATAGCGTGGAGAGAGTGAAGCCGCTAAATTACCCCATTGTTATTATAATTCCTCTAGTAAAGCTTTCTTTTTCCATTTTCACGTTTTGTTAAAGCTTTATTTTAATGTATCAAAAGAATTAAGTAATACACTTTTTTTTAAAAAAAAATTTAATATGTTCTGCTTCTCTGTGTAAGACGAGAGAAAAAAAAAGTTCTTTTCTTCCGACGACGTGCCTGATTTGAATACTGCCTCAGTTTAACTCAAGTATCTTTTTTCTTTCTTTTTAATGATTGGATAATTAATTTCTTTTCTTTTTATTGAGACAGATAAAAAAAAAATAAGATGACTTAACATTTTATTCAATTCCATCAATCACAAAATTAAAAATATGATTTTTTTTAAACAAATCACAGCTTTTATTTCATTCCCAATTAGACTGAATCACGCTAGACATTTTTAAATGGGGGGAGGTTTATTGAATATTTATATGAGGAACAGCATATCTGTTTCAATATATATATATATGTATACATAATAAAATAGTCAAATAAATTTTATATTTATAAATAATTTCATAAGAGATAAAAGTATGTTAGATTAATAATAATAATTGGAAGTTACTATTATATTTCCCCTTCCCTTAGGAAATTTAAAATTTTAATTTAAGTTAAAATTTTAAATACTTACAAATATTTTAGTACATTCCTATAGTTTAATTGCATTTATACTTGGATTTTATGAAGGGTTGAATTTTTTTTTTTAACTGTTATGTCTTCCTAATACTTGGGCTATATTATTCTTTTGATAATGATCAAAAAAAATTAAGGACTTTGATGGTTAAAATTAAAAATAAATAAATAAAATAATGTGTTTCATTCTTGGACAACACAAATATATTTACTAGCCTTATTCCTACTTCTTTAAGACTTACGGATTTGAAAAGAACTAAATAAACACTAGAGTATCCATTTATTAATATGAATTGACTCTATTGTTTTTACTTATTTCAAGGCATTAAAGAATACCCTCACCAAAGCTAATGTTCTTAATTATATATTTTCTTTTACATTGATCACTATTTTTTTTTTATACAACCATATGGTTTACACTGCCCAATTCTTATCTTGATATTCACCTTATTTCTTTATATAACATTATAAACAGCCAAAATAAGGATTTAAAATTCGTGAATTATACGTACTACGAATCTCTCTTTCTTGGTTAATCCAAAATGCATTTGGACCTGCCTTTTTAACGATAGTATAAGGTCCTTCGTATGTGTTGTAGAATTTATATTTATTCTCTAATGGATTACTGGGATCGAAAGCCTTTATCAATACTTCATCTCCAACTTTAAATTCATAAATACATTTTTTTAAATTCTGATTTCTATTATTTGCCATTTTAACAAGTTGTTTATGCGCTTGTAAAATGTCATTTTCTCTATCTATTTTGGATTCATAAATTATAGGTTTATATTTTTTTAAAATAATATAAGTATAATTTGATGAAAATGTAGTCGTACGGGTGAGAATATTTCTCCAAGACTAGTAAGTATTCTTCTTATACATACTTATATACATATACATCTATAATTGTATATCTATACTTTATAGATTTATAAATTATGTTGGCATTTTATTACATTATCATATTAACCATTTGGTCTACTTCCTATTCTAGATCAAGTAACCAAAGATTAAATTTCATTAAACAAGTGTATACTTGTTTAATTTAATTTTTCTATATTTAGTTCCTTCATCAATGTTTATGTCATCAAAATTTCTATATATACATTTTTTTTTCTTTAACAAACTATAATGGGTTGGTTCAATCACTGCTCATTGTCTGTTTTCATTTTTAAATGGTCATATCCATTGAAAGTCCTTCCATAATATGTGCTTATCTTCATCAAGCACAATAATTCATGTGTTAAATGAATGTAAATGGACTTTCATAAGTATTACATAACTTATGGATGTAAATGGACCTTCATAAGTATTACATAAATTATGGAATGTATGACCTTTTTGAATTTCTGAAATACTCATTTGAGAAGTTAATAATTCATTCTCATTATTAACTCTACAAGTATTTAAATTTAATCCTTCTAAACCAATATTAATAAAATAATTTTCAGTTTCATGCATTATATAATACTGAAAATTTAATCTATTATTAGAGATAATTATTTGTTGTGGATCTTTTTTAATAAATTCTAAATAATTCCGACTAAGACTCTGTTCTTTATTATTATCATAGATATTTATATTAGTTTTAAGAGAATTATCCCTTATCTCAAATAATACCTGATGTGAAAGAATAGATTCTGGGTTAGGGTCATTTACCTTATCAAGATCTTTAACAACAATTTCCAAATCATTCACTACTTCATTTTCTATTTTTTTTACCATACT
The DNA here is from genome assembly GCA_028023455.1 of Epiperipatus broadwayi. NCBI lineage: Eukaryota > Metazoa > Onychophora > Udeonychophora > Euonychophora > Peripatidae > Epiperipatus > Epiperipatus broadwayi. The sequence goes on along the minus strand of JAQFVV010000105.1, from coordinate 4,006,547 downwards.
TTACCTCTGTTTGTTGCATCTCCATGACTTGTGTGTTTTGGAAATTTTTGCTTCATTCATTTCCACAATTCCTTCTGAATTGAATGAGTTTAAATTAATCATTTCAAAAATATTATGCTGACTTTTTATATCCTTACTCTGTTGTATAATATCATAGTGGTTTTAATAATTTTCTTCTGTAGTAATCAATTGAACTAATGATGATACAACTAATGATGATTTCCTCTGGGTATCATCATTACATTCAAAGTAAGTTTGAAGTTCTTGTTGTTGATTGTTCATTCTAATCTGCATTGTATCATTCATGATTGTTTTAATGGAATTTATTTGTGGAGCTGATATTGTCTCCTCTAAAATAAGATTAATAGGATATTTTTCTATTCCATCATTGGGAATCTGAGATATCCAACCAGTAGAAAATTCAGTGTCAAGTAAAGTTTCAGCATTAAAAGAATGTTTATTACCTTTATTGGATTCAAAAATAAAACCATGTAAATCTTTTTGTAAGATAATAGCTTGTTTATTTGAATTACGAATAGTAATTCTATCATCTGTTTCATACATAAAAGACCAATTTCCAATAGCTAAACATGTTGAATCAATTGAAGATAAAATAGATTGACTAGGAGTACCAGGTTTAACTTGATTACGTGCATTCTGTAATTCTTTTAAATATAGTTCTAGACCATCCCTTTCATAAAAATCACCTTTACTATACACAGTAACAAATTTTCCATCTAAAATAATTTCAATCCATCCATTACTATCTTTATATAACCTTAAAACTGTATATTTGCTCCAAATATATAAATAATTTTGAGTACAAACAATGTACCAATCATGCCAATGATAAGGTTTACCAGGTAAAAATTCTTTTCCATCTCCTATTGTATTTTTTTTATCTTCTCTTTTGTTATCATACAGATCACTTTTGATTTCATTTTTTGAACTAGTACTATTATCATCTAATTTTTTCTTCATATCATCCAATTTTTTATTCATAATATTCATGTTATTCATTAACATTTGTAACATTTCCATCATAGCAGTGCTATTGTCTCAATTTTAGATGATTGATTTATATCTTCATCAACTATATTTTGTGTTTGAGATAACACTTGATCTAAACTCTGTGTTTGTTGAGGGTATTCAACTATAGTTGCAGAACCCCCAGATGCTTGTACTAATGATGATTGTTCTATAATATTAATATCATCACTTAGTTCACTTTGCAAATCATCTTGCATTTGACTAGAACATTCAACACCTTTATTTGAGAACATTTTTCCACTTCGAAGCATAATAAATTTTAACTTAATTTAAATATCACTCAAGTTTATATATTTTTATAACCAAAATATTATATCGTAAAGATCTTTATCACTTCATGCTATTTATATATACTTATGATGTTCTAATGATATATGTGTATATTTTTAAAGATCTATGTCTATAGAAAAACTTTATCCCACATAACACTTATTTAAAACACAATTTAATAATTAGTTATTTAAAGATTGATCTCTCTAAATCATATTATATATATTATCATTTTTAATAATATTTTAATCTTGCCATTATAAACACCATATGAATCTTCATAACAACACACTTGTTACTAAGAATAATCAATTAATCCATCCATGACTTTTTCACTATATGTAATAATATAGAATCATTGATTTAAAGCCCCAGTTAATATGCTGAATATGTAATAGTATATCATTTATACCTGTGATGAACTTAAATGTTTAATGCCTAAAACATTGCGCGCCAAATATAACGGAACGGCATTTAATCATCCCAGTTGATGCGTCAAATATAACAGAACTGATTATATTTAATGCTTGGAAATCATTAACTTAATGCTTCACAGTTAGGTTTGCCAAATATAACAGAATGGATTATATTTAGAGCCTAAGTTGGTCTTGTTAAATATAATGGGATGATTAAATTCCCTAGAAAGAGGATATGCATTTCACTACAATCGGACTTTGGGTCTTCAGGTAGAATGCTAGAAATGAATCGATGAAATACTAAGTCCATGATTATATCTATCTTTATTATGCTAACTCAATACTTTTTAAATAAGTTTTGATATAATTTACACTAGTTCATCCATCTCTCACCCCTCTTTCAATCACCATTATACCACGATATTCAAACTCATGGAGAACTTGCAATTAGCTCTTTTCAGGGATAATTTTAAAACAAGTTATTATTTAATATGCCTTTATATAAGCATTAACTAATAATTGATATTCATATGCTATTTATAATACTAGCATATATATAATATAATTCGATAATGATTAGACAAAGAGATCCAGTTAATAACACAATATTTAATAAACAATAAAAATATAATGTAAAAGATAAATAAAATATTAATAAATAATATTCCTATTTAATACGCTATGATAAAATTCTGTGTTATGATAAACTATAATTAAATAATATAATTTAAAATAACAGATATATAAAACAATATCTAGATTCAAAAATTAATCATTTATATAATATTAATTTATTTACAATCTTTATTCCATTATTTTATAATTATTAATATATAAGTACTATTTACAATTGTACAACTTATATATTATATGCATTTATAATAAATAAAATACATATAATGTTTATTATATTATATAATAAACTTATTTTAAATATCTGTTAAATAGTGACCATTTTTGTATCCTTCATCTAATTTTTGATGAGTTACGTCAAGCTTTCAAGTTATGTTTAATATTAAACATAAATATTCCTATTAAGATATAATGATGTGATGCCAAATTTGAAATAATAATAATAATAAACATATTAAAATAATATAAGCATTATTATAATATATATAAATAAATAATAAAGAAAACTTATTTTCCAGAGTTGAGAATAGATATTTAAGTCTGTAGTTCATAATCCTAATGAAGATCTTTTACGAAGTATATTATTAATCCATTGGTATAATGATGATTTTATTTATCCTTAATTGATAAACTGTTAATAATATCCAATGATTTGATTGATATAATATAAAGTAAATATTCTTCAAATGATGATGTTCTTATTCTCCATTTTTCTATTATCATTAGATGTTCTATACAATTAATATTTCAAAAATATTTCAAAATAGCATGTAAGTTGGTTTCGAATCCTTTACAATATAAAGTTATTTCACTCATTCCACATTGTAATATTTCTTTATATATATAATTATTTTAAATATATATATATATCCGAAGAATAATGAAGTGTTAAAACAATGTAGTTTCCAAAAACTCAAAGAAATGTTCTTTTCTTTTATATTGCTATTCCTTTTAAGATTTGATAGAAAATTAAATATATCTTCCTTGCAGATTTTTTAATCCATAGATTATCTTAATTTGGAAAAGTTAATATTTAAATTCTAAACGTTGAACAGTAATATTTATAAAAGAAAAAGTTATTTTAAAGAGAAATGATTTTCTTTTCTTCTCTTTTTAAAACAACACAACGAATAATCGTGCTTTGTTACAATTTGATGCTTAATTCATATATTAATTGTTCAATATACATTAAGATTTAATAATAATAATATATATATATAAAATTATTATTATCAACTTCAAATCTGGCATCTACTCAAAAACTTAAGGTATGTATTATTTAAAGCTCACATGTATATATAAATAGTATGTATATACATAATAAAATAGTCAAATAAATTTTATATTTATAAATAATTTCATAAGAGATAAAAGTATGTTAGATTAATAATAATAACTGGAAGTTACTATTATAATAGGTTAATATTAAAATAACAAACAGTAGCTTAATTACTAACTTTTGATATATTTATGCAAAAACAATTCAGTAAATCATTATTAAAGTAGTACAAGAGTTTTATGTTTGCTGATTAAGATGTAATAAAATAAAATGAATAAATAATGATTAATGATAAAAACATTTAAGAGGTGTTGATGATACATGCCAACTAACAAGAGCTTATTAGCAGAAATGAACCTTGAAGATTGTTCACCTTTTTCTGATGTCTTAATTCATTTCCACAGACAAAATCTTAATTAAACAGAGACAAAACTAAAATATTAGAAAATAAGTTTAATATGACTAGAAAAAAAAATGCATAGCTTCTACAATCTGGCATAAGCAGACTGAAATAACCTGCTAGTATTAATTTTAAAATTCCTTGGACACCTAAGACTAAGCTAAGATTCTTCCTGCTATAAAAAATAGGTATAATATAACTTTCCAATTTTATTTCTAAGATCATATTCCCAATGTTACCAAGATCAAATTTAGAACCAAATAAAACATCAGTAATTTTACATACATAATTTTTTTTAGACACTTTCATCATAGCTGCCAAATTACAATCAAACCTTTTCAAAACTTTTGAAAGATAACTTATCAGAAAATCCAAAAAAAACCCTCAAACAATCATTAACAAAAATATCCAGTTTGGAAATACACTTATTAAAAAAATGAATTATTTTTAGGTTTAGAGATAAAAGACAAACATTAAATTAAACATAGCTCAATGTATTTGTAAACAAAGTACATAAATATCCTGAAATTTTATCCCAGTAAACCTTACAAAAGCTCTATTTCTCAACCTAATCATACTTTTAGTAGCAGCAATAATCCAGTTATCTTTGTTCTCATATGTTTTGTGACCAAAGTCATATGTTTATTAACAAGATCTAATATAGATTTCTGTAAAAGCAAAATTTTATTTCCAATAGTGCTAGAAAGCCAATGAGATTAAAGTAGTAATCTCTTAATAGACTAGCTAACAATTCGACATTGTCTTTTGATTAAGCATCAACAAAACTTTATATTAAATTTTCTAGCACAACAATCTGGATTCAAATATACACTTTCCTTGGATGTATATGTCTTTGTATTCAATCAAGTAGGAGAAAAATCTTTGGCCTGCTTTTTTTATCAACAACCATAATAAATAAACAGGACAATTCCCAAATATCACTAAATAAAATTTTTTTTTCTACTACTATAAAGTGCAGGATAGTGAGAGAAGTATTAGCATTGATATTTCTACTCTTATAATTCCTATCCCAAGTCCATGGTTAGTGGGATCCAATTTTATTTTCAAATTGTTTTTTTTATAACATTTTTTTTTTGAAAACTAATATTTGGTAGAGATATAATCTTATTTAATAATTTATTTTATTTTACTTATTTATTTTTGATAACTTATGAATTCTCTCTCTTTTTCCCTTGTAAAAATAAATGGTTGTTTTCTCATCCCTGGTGTTCACCACGGGATGGCATTGATGCTAATCAAAAACATATACATATAACGATTCCGGGGCCGGACCTAAATGATCGATTTGATCTAAAAAGATCTGATTTCTTAGATTTGTAATAAAGTATTCTACTAACTAATACTATTATATGATGTTAGTTTTTTCATTTTTGTAAATGTTTATTAATCTTATCTTGTTTTTGAGTTTGTGTGTGTGTCTTTTAAAAGTTACGGTGTTTTTCTAACTTTTTTTTTGGACTTTATGTGTGTCTTTTTAAAGTTACGGTTTTTTTTTTTTTTTGCAAGAGTAAATCAATACTTTTATTCAAAAGCAAGACGTAATAAGTAAATGTTTATTAATCTTATCTTGTTTTTGAATTTGTGTGTGTGTCTTTAAAGTTACGGGGCTTTTTCTAATTTTTTTTTTGGGACTTTATGTGTGTCTTTTTAAAGTTACGGTACTTTTTTTTTGCAAGAGTAAATCAATCATTTGATTCAAAAGCAAGACGTAATAAGTCAATGTTTATTAATCTTAGATTGTTTTTGAGTTTGTGTGTGTGTCTTTAAAGTTACGGGGCTTTTTCTCATTTTTTTTTGGGACTTTATGTGTGTCTTTTTTTAAAGTTACGGTATTTTTGGTCAAGAGTAAATCAATCATTTTTATTAAAAAAGCAATACGTAATTCTAAATCTATCAAAAGTAACGTCATTTATATACTACAATTTAGAATTGATACCCGACTACTATTAGTAAGGACCGTCATTGAAAGACTCAATTGAAAAATGATACCCGACTAATTTCCGTTTTCTTTTTTTTGGGGGACAGTAATGAATCAGAAAGTGGGTTGTTTTTGTTAACTCTGTCTATATAAAAAGGGTACCATTATTGAAATACTAAATTTAAAAATGATAGCCGACTAATTTGCGTTTCTTTTGACAGTAATTAATCAGAAAGTGGGTTTCTTTTTTTTTTTTTTTGGTAAATCTTGTGTATATATATATATAAAAAAAATACCGTAATTCAAATACTCCATTGAAAAAAACCAAACCCCGTTGAATTTGCTTTTTTTTTTTTTTTTAAGACAGTAATTAATCAGGAACTGGGTTGTTTTTGTTAGTGTGTAGATATAAAAACTAATCTTATTTTGAAATAATAAATGTAACAAAAAAAAATAATAATAATACCCGACTAATTTTCTTTTTTGGACAAGTAATTCCTAATAATTAGACACTGGGTTGTTTTTGTTTGTGCGTATATATATATAGCAAAAGTAACTGGTCACGGACGAATTCTCGCGAAAACGGTACTTTTCGCGTGATCCTTGAAATTTTTTCCGTTTCGCACCCTTAAAAGCAATTTTTGAGGGTTACCCATTCGTAATGGAATCTTCAGGACATTATTACTAAACTTACAACAGTAAAGTAAGTTACAACACATTAAAAAAAATAGACGTCTTATCAAATTTTAAAAAACTATGACTGCTTCAAATACACACACTCTCACACGAAACTACAGAGAAAATAGATATTCTACTATTACGAGAAAATGATGAACAAAATCAACTACTACGGCAGCCAATCAAGGCATTTCTTTCTCTTTGCTTTTAGCATAGAAAAAAAAAAAGCCATAACCGGCAGCCGTCGGGAACTCTTTCTGTGTTTTATCATAGAAAGAAGTCTCATTTGTGTTGGCTTCTGTCACCGCCACCGCCTCAGTCCAACATAATGTGAGGACTCTTTTCTGCATTTATAAAGTAGAAAATTTCCTCTTTTGTTGGGTGAAGGCCGGTGAACGGTATATTTCTAGGAATTGACCTAGAAATAGTGACATCTCGAGGCGAACACCAGGGATGAGAAAACAACCAAATAAATTAACTAAATTATAAAAAATGTTTACCTATGAAAGGAATTATTTTCTCAATAAGAAAAAATAGCTTCCTATTGTTGATAAGTTTACTAATTAATATAAATTAAAATTTTATCATATTTAACAAATGATAGTTAAATATAGTATTTATTAAAAATTTATATATTTATCAATAAAAAATTTTAGAAATATAAATAGAAGTAATATTTTTTTTTTTTTAACACACAGCCACAATGGATTTTTTGTGTGTTGGCGAGTAAACAAAAGTAGAAGAGACTAATTTAGTTAAATATTTTTTAACAAATATCACAAAATTTAAATGTTATCTTTTTTATTTTTAATTTGCTATTTCTATGCAAAATAAATTGATAGGTAACCTTACCGTTTTTTTTTTTAGTTTTATTGTAATAAACAATTTGATTAATTGATTAGCTTTTTAATTAGAAAAATCTGATGATGCATTATATTTTCCTCAAAGCTTTGTGAAGTTCTCTTAATCAAGTACATTTTTCTCTTTCAATATAATTTTATTTGACCTATGAGTGATTACAAAAAAAAATAAAAATAAAAAGATAACAAGAGATAACTAGACGAGGTTACAGGGTGATATATACAAAGAAGAAATGATCCAAAAGTCAGTAGAATACAAAATGAATGTTAGTGAAGAACTTAGCCTGTGGATGCAAGGTGAATATTATTCATCTAGTCTATAATGAAATACCTTTGTTAGTAAACTCTGTTTTGGCAAGTTATGGTTGGAGGGTTTTATTAAATCATAATAGATATTAAATCATAATAGATATTTTCATATAAATTATTTAGGGGTTGGTTGGAGAGGTGCTATTTAGACCAGTTGTGAATTCCCAGGTTAATATGGCCAGGTATGGATCGGCCTCTCTCTTGTCTGTTTCTTGGATATTTTCCCTTATGCTGAGGAAGCAGTTATTGATTTCATTAAGCGGTAATTTTTGAAAAATCACCTTGCATCTGGTCAACCAGCGAAAATGCCTCTATTGGTCAACCTGATTTCAGCAAAAATGCCTCTATTTAAACCCCCTTCAAGAGATGTTAGATCTGGACCATTATTATCAATGTGTTTCTGGAAGTTTTGTCTTAGTCCTTGCCAGACCGGACAAAGGCGAAGGATATGGTCCATATCTTCTGGCCTCGAAAGACAGAGACAACATATGAGATCTATGCGGAAGCCTCTTCTATTAAGAAATATAGCAGTGGAGAGGCTACGAAGGTTAATTTTGAGAAGGAAGTCTGTGTGTTTAGGTGCTAATTTCAATCTACGGGTTAGTTTGCACAGTTTGTTTATGTCGATGGGGAGGTGTGTGCCTTCTGGGTATTTGAGTTGGATAGGTTGAAGGCTTCCCAATAGGTTATTTTTGAATTGAACATGGTCGCGGAAGGTACTATGTGCGTAAAAATGTATGAGATCTGTATTTGAAGCCAGATGAGAGTGAACCTCTGAGGGGACGGTCTATCAGTGGGAAGCACTTGCTCTTTGGGAAGCGGACATTGGAAGGTCCTGCAATCAGAATAAAGTTTATGGATTATATTGTAAGTTCTCTGTATTGCAAATACCTTTATTGAATGCAGTCCCAGTCCATTCATGTCTCTTGGCTTTTGAAGGGTGCGCAGACTGATAAATGATCTGTGCCCACATCTACAGAGTCGCAGACAGTGGGATTCTACTTTTTTAATGAAAGCTTCTGTTGGTTTAAAACTCGCAAGATAATATATAATCTTGGGAAGTATGAGGGAGTTTAAGAGTGAAACCTTTCCAAATGTGGTTATATATATTCTTGAGAGGCATGTTATGGTGATGTCTATTTTGTTTAGTAGTCTTCGTTGTATTTCCATCCTCATTGCTGTAGGGGATAGTGACATATTGAATCCCAAGAAAGGCTGAGGCATAGCTTGTAATGAACCTGTTATCCTGTTAGCTGTTTTATATTCCAAATTGCCGATTTGTTCCCGTTAAGAGTAAGCCCAAGCGTCTGAGCATAGTGCTGTAATAGGCTTTCAAGAATGTTTATTTCTTCATGTGATTTAAGAAACACCACTACATCATCCATGTAGGAGATGTGGGATATGTTTTCATTAAGAAGAGGGATGGAGATCCCAAGGAGTGCATCCTCAATGCCCAAAAGCAAGGGATTTATATAGATCACGAAGAGGAGAGCACTTAATGGGGAGCCCTGGGGAATGGAGATGCAGGGTTTGAACCCAGGGGCAATTCTCCCATTTAGAGAAAATAAAATCTCTCGATTTGCTAAGAGATTCTCTATGATCTGAATGTATGCCAAAGGAACCTGAAGAGCCTCTAGTTCACCAAGTAGTACATCTATTCGGACAGAGTCAAAAGCCACAGCGAAGTCTAGTTGGACTGCGACAGGCTGGGATTGTTTTGTTCTATGGATATGATCAATGAGGAGTCAAAATCGGCTTACAGCATCACCAGTCGATGAACCCCTCTTAGCATATTGATGCCTGGAAAGTTTTGATATGATTTTCTCTTGAATTTTATCTTTTATAATGCTTTTGATAATTTTGATTAGGAGAGGAACCATGGATATTGGCTTAATGTTATTTAAGTCTACAGGTAGATCTTTCTTTTTTATTAAAGGGACCACTGATATAGGATAGATCCCTGGAAGATGTAGGCTATCAGTGGCTAAGAGATCAATGATTCCTCTTGTAACATGTATGGTAAATTTTTCCAAGTGTAACAGAAGAAATCTAGGAATTCCGTGCATGCCGGGATGAGTGTGTTCAGGCAGGCTTTTAATTTTGAAGATGATATCAGCTTTAGTAATTCTGTGAGAGTTATTTGAGTCTTTCACAAATTTGTGTCGTCTGGTAACAGTTCCAACGGGCTGCAGTTTGGTGGAATAATAATCCCTAATTTTGTTAAGCATACTGATGCCAGAGTAAGTAATACCATCAAGGCCCAAAGAAGAGGGTATGAGATTTCTTTTTCCTGACCCGAGGGCCCATCTGATATAACCTGGAGTCCAGCAATCTTGTTCCAGATAATTGTGTGCTCGCTTAATACGAATATATTCCACAAGAGTCATTCTGGTTTGTTTATATGCATGATTTAGGAGTAGGATTTCTGGGATGTTGTGTTCTGTAACTTGGATGCTTTTCAGTTCAGATGTAATCCGATCAAGTTCTGAGAGTAGTCTTAATGGCCCTTTCTGGCATCTATTGTATTGGTTAATAAACTTTTGTGTTGTGGTTATGAATGTATTCCATCCTTGTAATGCTGGTAGATTCCATATCTTCTGTTCTTGAAAGGTGATGTATATATCTGAGATTAATTGGGGGGGGGGGGCACATTGTGCCTGTTGAGTAATCTCATCATCCGGGGGAGGTTGGTTGATGTATGAAGTTGTGGTTGCAATTTGATGGTAGCTTGAACAGCGAGATGATCTAAAAAGGCAATAGGCCAGAGCTGTGTATCTATGAACAAGTTCATTTCAGGAGAGTAGAATATGAGGTCTATGAGCGAGTGAGTACTTCTGGTATAGAAAGAGAAGGCTCCTTCATGAAAGAGCGCTTTCCCACAATTAGCCCTAATTTCGTAAGAAGTTTTGGTCCTGATTTAGTATGCACTCACTGCCATTTTGAAATTAAAAACTACCGCCGACACATCCAATTGATAAATGACATAAATATTGAATGCAAGTAAAAATAATATGCTTTATTTTATTAAGAATTTTTTTTTAAAATTTACCTTCATAAAATATTTGAAATACCATGGCGCAAAGTGCCAGAATATGCGGGAAGGGGGACGGACGGTTTGGACAATCCAAAGAATCGTCCAAAAAATGCAGAAGTCTCATCAAACCAAGCTTATAATTTCCAAATAATAAAAGATTATACTATATGCCCATATGAAATAAAGCATATTATTTTAACTATCTTATAATTTCTAAAATATGAACTTAAAGTACTTTTATTCAATATTTATGTTATTTATTGATTGGATGGGTCGGTGGTGGTTTTGGCTGGTCTTAGATTTCAAAATGGCTGTGAGCACAAACTAAATTGCCACTGAATTTTCAAAGGTACTTGAAAATATCAGTGATAAAAAATATCAAAACACATGTAACACACACTTAAAATAAGCACTGACAATAGAAATCTACATCTGGTTTTATCACACAATGATTTAAAATGGATTACTGCTAATAATGCAGATTCTAAATATAAGCTGGAAGAGTCATGTAATGCTTTCTTTGGTATATACTATTTTCCCTCTAAAAGATCAAAGATATCTTTCATTAGCTTAGAATTGAGATCATTAAAATGTACAATTGCTGACAAAGTTTCAGATTTATGCAAATGGATAGATAGGCTGACTTGAATTCAAAACTTTAGGGCTATAAATATTTTCAAGTCTTTAACTTAAATAATGCTAATAGAAAAAAAAGTTAGTTATTGGATAAAAATTTGCAATTCAATGCTCCTCATTGACAAAAGTCAACAGCCAGAAAATAATTTAGGGATTTGATAGGTACTATCATGCAATACCCTTTGATTATTCATGCTTAATAGATGGCTTGACAGAAGAATACTATAAAACAGATTATTGCTTACAATATTGGTGAATGAAAGATAATTTTGTTAATAATTTTGCCCATATGGATTGCACAAGATACAATTCAATAATAGATAAATTTGGGAAGAATATAAACAATAATAATGAAGTATGATACATTGAAATATGCCAAATACATTCATCAGAAATAAAAGATACTTGAATAAAAAAAATCATAAACCTTTATGTGATTTTAATCATAATATAACCAAAATTTTCACAATTGAAAAGATGGCCAAAAAAATATTTACTTACAATCACTATTAGAAATGCAAAAATTATATCAAAAGGCTGATTTTTTAGATTTTAATTATTATTTTTATCAAAACAAGATCAAAAACTTATTAAAAAAATCTTACTGCCACAAACTGATCATTTTCCATTCGGATGACATCCCCAACTTGAACTTTATGCCATCGTTCTTCTACAAGTTTATTGCCCCGTAAGACATATGATATACGATTATTAACCTGGTTATCATTTCTGTGCCTTTGCTAAAAAAAAAAACAAATACAAAAAAATATATATTACAATAATTTGTTTTTTGAAAGTGAAAAATTAATCATTCAATCAAGATAAATATTTAAATATGCATAATTAAAATATTTATCTAAATTAAAGGAATATTATTATAATAAAATAATTAATATCATTTATTAAATTTCAAGCAATAACAATAATATTAATTTTCAAATACACAATAACTAGTATTAAATACCCAAAGTAAATAGTAATGGCATTTAAAAATCAAATTCCAACTACCATTGTCTTTACAATATCATTTTTTATTGCTTAATTGAATCAAATAAATCAGTATTATGAAAATTAATAAAAATGTACTATAAAATATTTGGGAAGAAAAAATAAATATCACATATTATCAACATGTAAATATATATATATAAATTGTTTTTTTTTTCTTTACAAAAAATTAACTCACCTATTTCCCACAAATTATTTCTACTTACCTTTTAAAAAACAATGTATTTTTCTTTCCTCTTAAAAAAATCACTTGAAAACACAACTTATCATTTCTTATATTCTTCTAAAAAAAATTGTAATTAGTTTCCCAAACACTTTTTAAGTCCACAAAATATTTTAATTAATCAATGTATATTTAATAAACTGAAAAACAAGATTCTTATCTTATTAATCTTGTCATTAACTAAAAAACCAGCTCAATTTATAATCTCCAGAAAACATTTTATTTAAAATAAAATATTATTTTTTAAAATAATGCTTTTATGTAAACAGCTGACTAAAAAATAGAAAAATAGCAAAGTATAAACATAATCTGACTAAAAACACATCATTTCAAAAAAGTATTTGAGGCTTTTTTAATTGCCTTTTCAACTTTTATGGAATGTTTTTTTAGTTGGATTACTTTGTTATTTTTCTATTTAAAAGCATTATTTTAAAAAAATCTTTTTTTAATATTTCTTTTTAGGTTTTAGTTATAAATACAACATATAATTTCAATTTAAATAAAATAATTTTCTTCATCTGTCTACTTTAATCGTCTTTTATTGTTTCTTGTTTTTATGACAAGAGGCTGTCTGCTGGCAATGAATTTGATAAGTTGTATTTCTTCATTTTAATTTTGGAAATGAAAAAAGAAACATATAATTCTCTAACCTTTTTTTTTCACAAAATATTTATAAAATATTAATTATTTCTAAAAGTAATTCAGATTTTAATTGAAAATATTTACTTTTAATTAAATGTGGACATACAGATAGAAGAAATAGATTGTGCAAGTTAATATAAAAGCATTTAAATAATACCTATTCTTAAAAAGTATTTTAATCAACTAACATAAATAAATTGAAAATCAAACTTTTCCCTATTTAGTGAAGATTATATTTATTAATGTATAGTGCTTCTATTATCATTCTTTCATTAAAAACTTAAATTTTCTATTATTTTAATTTTATAATTCTTATGCTTTGTTTTTATGGGGTTTTTTTTTTACATTAAAAGGATTATCATTAAAGTGTTCTCTCAATGTTATCAATTTAAATTTATGATGATACCTATAAAATTAAAAAACTTGAATAGTACACCTTGAAATAAAATGCATAAATTGTCTTAACAAAATAAATACTTTTTATTTCATAAGTGTCAGTAAATCTAAATTGATAAGATTAACTAACATTTTAATGGCAGTTAATTTAATGTAAAAGAACATAAAATAAAAACAAAACATAAGCATTATAAAATGAATATGATAGAAAATTTAATGATAGAATGATTATATTAATAAATATAAATCTTCACTAAACAGGAATAAAGAAAGATGAAAAAAATGATTTTCAATTTATATGTTAGTTGATTAAAATAATCTTTTAAGAATATGCATTATTTTTAAATAACAAAATGCATTTAAAAGATTGTAAATTAAGATAGTGTTTTAATTTATATGAAAAGATTAATGAGATAAAAATCTTGTTTTTCAGTTTATTAAATATGCAATGATTAATTAAAATATTTGTAGTCTTAATTAAAAGATTTTTGGAAAGTTAATTTGAAATTTTTTTAAAAGAAAAAAGTTTATTTGTATAAGAAATAATGTTTTATTTTCATTTGACTCTTAAGAGGAAAAAAAAATAAATTGATAAAAACAGACATTGGAATGAAAAAAATAAATTGATTTTTGAGGAAATGAACAAAAAATAGTTTTGGAAAAACTTTTATTTGCTTTCAAAAATGAATCTTGAAAAGAAAAATAATATATATTACATGTTGGTAATCTAATTTTTTCCTTTATATTTTAGACATTATAAAGCACATTTGTAATAATATTTTGCCTTTATTTAAACATTTGAAAAAGACCATAATAAATAGTTGAAAGTTGGGAACTTTAATTTTCAAAATATTGATTTGTTGATTCAGTAAGAAATAATAAAATTATAGTTTTTAAAGAAATGATGCTAGGAATTTGATTTTTTAATTATATGAACTGAATCAAGTTATGGTAAGAATAGTTTTTGGATTTAAATTTTAGCATTGATAGTAAAGACAACTGATTCCATTTTAGCATCCAGTGATGCTCATTATGTAAAATGAATTAAATTTCTTCGTACTTTTTATACATATAATTTCCAGATAATATGAAAAAAAAAAAATCAAGATTGGTACATAGTAAATTATATATTTAAAATATCTATCTAAGAGTGTTATTAAAAAAAAATCGAATCAGATATTTGGAAAATCAAATTACTTTTGAACACTTGCATACTAATTCCATTCAGTTCTGATCTAATTTTTTTTATTTATTATTTTTAATTGGAAATCACTCCAGGAACCTTTAGCTCTTAAATCTGCCATTATTACCATTGTCCTGGACATGAATGACATTACAAGGCTAATAAGCACATTGTCTACATAAAAATAATTGACAATATGTCTTAATTTCTTTCTATAAATGTCTTGTAAATTACTATTATACACTCTAATGAGATACATCTTTTCAATACACATTTAATCTTAATTCATTTTGTATCCAATTTAGTACATCCAAGTGATTTTCAATTTGTATTACATGGGTTTACTTATTTGGTTTTCATATTTACCAAAATAATATAAAATTATGATAATAAACTTCATGTTAATTTTATATTCTCGATTGTTTGGTTTTTTTTTTTTTTTTTGCATTTTTCTTAAATAATTATAAGAAATATGAATAAGACATCAGATATTATATTTTTCCTAAACCATTTTGAATGCAATGTATATAAACAATGAATTAATTCGATGACAATTCCACAATTCAATTACTTCATCTTAATTCTGACAAACAAATAATATGAAATATTTTCTAAAACCATGAAATGAGTAAAATGACTATGGTTGGCACAAGCTTCAATCACCTGCCAAAGAACAAGTTCCCAAGTAAAGCAGATCACTTTTTTCAAATCACTTGTATCATTTGCTCAATTTTACTAATACACGTCATTTTCTCTCTTAATCACTATTTTTTAATTAACTTGTTTCTTCTTCCTACATTCCTTTGCCACTTTCTATTAATAAGTTGCACTATCTCCGAAACTGTATATTATCATCATTTTCAACCACTGTGATCCACTGAAGATTAAAGATTTCTCAGGGTTTTTATTTCCATACTTGTTCCAATAAATTTCCATAATTTTATTCATCCATTTCGCATTCTAGATCTCTCAGAATTCAGAATAATTTTAAATGTCCAAGTATTATCATCTCTTTCAGAAACATATCCAGCTTAGATTCATTTAAGTCTTAATATGCATAATCTTTTTCAGTGAACAATTGATGCTTGTTTGTCCTCTATTTCTATTTTTTTTTTTTGTAAAAATTAAAATACACACCCTTCATAATTTTATACATTCTACAATTCATGTAAGTCTCAGACTCAAAAACCAGTAGTGATAAAACACATTTACTCAAATAGTTTCTTTTTTCCAGACACATAGGCATATTTCTTTTTAATATTGAGATATTACTTCAAAAAATTGTTTAAATTGAACTCTATGATCAGTTTCATGCATCATGTTTCCATGTATAAACAATTTTGCTCAATGTATTAACAAATATTAGTTTCTAATTCATTACTGTAAATGTTTGTTTTTTTTAATGAGAAGCCATTATACATTTTATTAATGTTTTTAGCATTTATCTTTAATCTCACTTTATTACTTTCATCTGAAATTACTTATAATACTTTTGCAACTTTAAAATATGATTGCATAGATAACCACATCATCCACAAAAATCTAAATTACTTAAATAACCTCCATTTATTTTTTCATGTGAATGAGTTTTTTATTGTGAATAAGTTAAACTTATTTTATTAATATAAACAACCAAAATAAAAAAGTTATTGTTGCCACTAGATATGATTACTTTTCTTTAATATAACAACATAATTTGAAAAGTGTTCCTGATAGAAACAAGCACTGTTCTTTAGTTAATAAGGTCAAAATATGGTACTAAAATTAAAATTAATCAACAGTCAATAGATATGCCTAACAAAAAAGCATAAATATTCAATTCATAAGAGAATAATACAGAAAAACTCTCCAAAGGAAGAACTGACATCCCTTATGATGACAGAAACAAATGCTTCAGTGAAATGCATCAAGGGGTGAGAAAATGATTTGTGAAATTCAATAATAAATAGGAAAAAATATAAGAGAACATTTTCACTCAAATGCAGTTCATCATATATCATTCCTACATTAAGTACAGAAAAATGGGTGCTAAGTAGATGCCAAAAAGAATGGAGATGAACAAAAATGAGGAACTTCCTGATTTTTCAATATCATCTTCAAATCAATAGCCAAATTTCTGTCATGTACAAATTTTCTAAACCATATTAAGTCATCCAGAGATTTTATTTGTTTCCTTCAGAATAAAAGTAATGAATGCATAAAATATGAACCCTGATTATATAGGCATGTAAATAAGTTTGGGTGCTGCACTGAGACTATCAGGGTGGAGGATAGCTTTTAGATATGAAGACCAATTGTGAATATCAAATAAAGAGCGCCCAACTAAGAGCTCCTGCTGCCTTCTAGGATAGGATGTTATTTCATCAAAGGCTAGGTAAAGTTTTCAATACAAACAGTTTTTTTCTGTTTCCCATTTTTTCTTCTTCAATCAAATTATTGTAAGGCCTGGTCATCATGAGAATCTCGATCTGATATCTTTTTATAATATTTGTATCAATGGAATTGTGTGTTTATCATCCTTTAACTACATACATAGCATTTTTTATTTCAATATTCCTTTTTCTTTCCTTTTTTTTTTAGGTCAAATCCTTGAGAATTGAGTAAGCAACGATGGGAAGGCTTAGTAGGCTGACAGTCCTTAGTTGGGATCTTTTGCAATACAATCACTAATGAGTCAGTTTGAAAATGGATTTAAGTTAAGATAAGAGTTTCTGTTGGAAAAGATTGCATGTTTAGGCAAACCCATTCAAGGATTCACCTACCTACCAGGAAGTGGAAGTCTAGAAAATGTAATCTTAAAATGGCCTGCCTCACACAGTCTGTCTAGGCTGTCATGCCTGGAAGATTACTCATTTCAGCAGTAGAAATAATAAAAATAGTAAAACTACTATCAGTAGCAATGATATAATAAATGGCAGTAGTAATACTAAATATAAGTATTACAAAAGATACATGGAATGTACAAACTTTACTTGATACAAACTTTTCAAGCCCAGAATGGAGAGCTGCACTTGTGGCTAAAGAACTGTCAAAATTTAAGATTAATATAGCTGATCTTAGTGAAACTCATCTCCCAGAGGAAGTTTTTTAGAGCAGATGGATGGATACAAGTTTTTTTGGAAAGATAGACCAGTCAGTCTAAGAAAACTGCATGGTGTTGAATTTGCTGTAAAGTCTAATTAAGTATCTATTATTGCTGGATTTTTTCATTGTATCAATGAAAGATTAATGATCTTAAAACTTTCTTTGCATAATGGTACTACAACTCGTTTTATCATGTGTATATTTCCAAACTTAGATTCTGACAATTCAGAGAAGGAATTTTTTTCTTCTTAGAGACTTTCTTTGACCAAAAGTTATAGGAAATTATGGTAATAGAGCTGCAATTTCAAATGGTTTGTTATTGTTTAATCTATGGACAACACATGGCCTGATTATTATAAACACTTTGTTTAGGCAGAAAAACACTATAAAGAAATATGGATGCAAATATGATCAAAACAGTGGCATTTAATAGATTATATTATTGTTAGGAGTCAGAATACAAGAGATCACATTACAAGAGCATTCATAAGTTTGGATTGTTGATTAGTACACTTTAAGTTTAAAATGGCAATTGCGTTAAAAAAAAAGATATTATTCTGATCATAATCACAAGAAAATTGATGCTCCTTCTTTAGAAGATGTTTACTATACATACTAGATTTCATAGCTCTTGAGCACTAAAATTGCTAATTTGGATCTTCAGGACTATCACATTACTGAAACATAGAATTCTCTTTATGGATACAAGTAAATCTAGTTTTTGGGTTCACTAAAAACAAAAATCATGATTGGTTTTTTGAAAATGAAAATGATCATATTATTAGTGATTTAATTAAAAAAAAAGTGGCATTCTCTGTTTGACATAATAATAGATTAAATGTTGGAACTTTTAATAAATATAAAAGATCTAAAAGAAAAAATTCAATGACTAATAATAAGATTAAAAATGATTGTCTGATTAAAACTGCAAAAAAGATGCAGGTATTCATTGATTGTGGTCATTTTAGATCTTTTTTTGACACATTGAAAATAACATACAAACTTGAAAAATTATATTAAAATGCTATTAAATCTAGCAATGCTCATCTGTTATATGATAATAATGATATTTTGAACATTTAGGTGGAAAGAGTATTTTTATCATATTTTAAATAATGATACAAGAATTGATATGATGACTTTTAATGATATATTCATTTTATGATTTAGATTTAGACAAAGAGTCAAAACAGCTCTTTGTAATCTTAAAATGCAAAGGCTCCAAGTCCTAATAAAATACTCAGAGAAATTTTTAAATATGATGGTAATATATTAGCTTCAAAAATATTGGAATTTTTATGAATATCTGGAACCATGAAGTTGTGCCATTGATCTCAGGAATGCTTTAATTATTCCAATTTTTAAAAACAAAGGGAATAGGAAAAATTGTGGAATATCATTATTATCCACTACAGCAAAGGTACTTTCAAGAATTTTGTTGAATAGATTGCTTTCAGTTATAGATGAATGATTACAAGAGACACAATGTGGGTTTAGGGAATGAGGAAGGACTATAGATATGATTTTTAGTGCCAGGAAAATGCATAAAAAGTGTTCGGAACAAAAGAATGATATATATATTGCTTTTATTGATTTGGCATTTGATTCAATTACTAGGACAGGCCTATGGCATTTGTTTGAAATTAGTTTGTTGCCAACCAAAATTTATTCATATTATAAGGTGAAAAATATTATATATAGAGCTCGCAAAACAAGCTCTTAACAAGCTTTGAGAATATCCTCAATCCCAGACTGGTTCAGATACACCATATATTAATAGCTTTAGCAATATAAAATTGCCAAAGCTTTAATAGCAAAAAATAAAATTACAAAGAAAATAAAGTCAGATGTCACATGACTTAATTTAATAAGCTTGTGTTTACAAATGTTATATATAAAGCTCACAAAATAAGCTCTTAACAAGCTTTGAGAACATCCCCAACCCCAGACCGGTTTCTGCTACTGGCGTTTGCTCTATATATAACATTTGTAAACACAAGCCTATTAAATTAAATCATGTGACATCTGACTTGATTTCTTTTTTTTTGTAATTTTATTTTTTTGCTATTAGGGCTTTGGCAATTTTATATTGCTAAAGCTATTAATATATGGTATATCTGAACTTAGTTCAGTCCCATATGACTATTTAAGTTAGATAGCTGGATTGGAAGATGTATGGATGTCTGAAATTCAGAGTTTCTACAATAGTTATATATTAGATAAAGTGCTGGGCTTATCCGGTGTCTTTAATCTAATGCTTGAATATCCTGGCACCTCACTGATGACGCCACTAGTAAAAACCAGTCTGGGGTTAAGAATATTCTCAAAGCTTGTTAAGAGCTTATTTTGCGAGCTCTATATATAACATTTGTAAACTCATGCTTATTAAATTAAGTCATGTGACATCTGACTTGATTTTATTTGTAAGGTGGAAAATCTGGGGCATTTGAAATGGAAACTAGAGTTAAACAAAAATGTGTACTTGCTCCAACATTGTTTTCAATTTTTATGATAAATGGTCTTTGGAATTGTTTATAGACAATTTAATCACACAGGGATCAAGATAGGATACAGGTTTAATGGTGGAATTTTTAATTTGATTCGATTAAAAACAAAAACTTCCATCTTCTTGGATTCCATATTTATAATATGCTGATAATTGTGCTGTTTGTGCCAGTTCAACATATTATGTATAGAATATTCTTAATGTTTTAAATACAACTTATAAAGATCTCAGTGTATTAATTATTGTTTAAAAAACTCAAGTTTTTTATCAGCCAATGATGGAAGAAAAACTCTCAGCAACTTTTACCTTAAACAACTATCAATTTGAGAATGTAAACCAATTAAAATATCTTGGTAGTTTTACTTTCAACAACAAATTTATTTGCATTCTATTTAGGTCTAATTCTAGGTACATAAACAGCTACAATTGAAATCAATTACAACTTATGAGTTTTTTTTTTTTTTTTATAAGCAAAAGGTGAGTGAGATAGTCTATCAATTAAGCAATTCATAAGGTTAAGATTCAATCAAGTTTTGATCTGGGATAGTGAGCTCCTGGATTTAAGCTTTCTGTGGGTACAGATGGTTGAGATCGGTACGGCGATGTGATTAAAGTCTAAACTGTCCCCATGTCTGGTCCACCAACCAGGGTTGACCAGTGCGTTTATCATCCTCTTTAATTTTACACAGGGTGCTGAAGAAGAGTTTATCAATGGGGTCATCACAACCTTTATTGAACGTGACTATACATCTGACTGACCAGATTGAAAAGTTAATAAACGTGGCAAGACATATCAATGGAATGTTTATTTTTTCGAATGCAGGCTTGAGCATGATGTAGGCAGGGTCTGAATTCTTGGTTCTATTCAGTGCTAGGTTATGTAGGTATGTCCACGATCCACAATAATCAACAAAGGAAGGCTGCAGTAGGAAGAGCACCCAAGTTGACCTTCAGGAGAAAGTCAACAAACTTGGGACTTAGTTTGAGTAATTTTGTTATCTTTGAGAGTTGCGGTATTCCAATTGGCAGTACATTACCGGTTTTGGTTTTGCCCTCTGAAACCAATTGGTAGACTTGCCAGTAGGATAGTTTATTTTGGAATAGTGAACTCGATGTTCAAAAGTTGTGAACAGTGATAGACACTTGATGTTGGATCCAAAGTTTACGCAGCTTAGGAGGGGGCCGATCGGTAGGATCCACCTCTATTGGGAAAGGGCATTCCATCTCTAGGTTATCTTTAAAGATCTTATAGAGAATGTTATGGGTTCTTTGGAGATAGAAGACTTTGAGAGAATGGAGTCCTAGGCCATTGAGGAGTTTTGGTTTTTGAAGCATGTTCAGACTGATGACAGGAGCTTTGCTCCCCCAGCACAATCTCCTGCATAGGGTTTCGATTCGTTTGGTAAATCTAATTATTGGGGAGATCCCGGCCAAGTAATATAAAATTTTGGGTAAAACCACTGAATTTAGGAGGGCTACCTTCCCAAACAGAGAAAGATAAACCTTGGATAATGAAGTAATTAAGCCTTCAATCTTGTTGATTAGGGAATTTTCCATATCTCTCCTCATGATGGAAGGGGGAGAAGCCAGATGGAACCCAAGAAATTTTTGGGGGGAAGCCTCAAACCAGCCAGAGATCTTCTTGCCAGTGAGAATTGTCCAGATAGCTGACTTATCTCTGTTAATGCTGAGACTGAATTCGCTTGCAAACTGGTCCAAGAGTTTCCTGAGTCCCACCAACTCATTCTGGGATGAAAGGAATACTACCACATCATCCATATATGAGATGTGGCGTATGTTCTAGTTTTGTAAGTAGAAAGATAGACTTAGATGCTGAGATCCAACACAGATTTCAATATGCTGCTGCTGCTTTTAAAAAGTTAAAGAAGAGGATATTTCAAATAGTCAAAATAAGAGTCATAGATCAATTCATAGATCACATGACCCTATCTCTTAAGCTTGTAAGTTATAAACAGTGAGGATTGCCAATTCCTCTACAAGCTTTATGATAAATGCTTAGCCAGAGCCAGCACTTAAAATATCTCTGTCAGGAACCCCTCCCCAAACCCCTTGGGGTAATAACAACTGCAACTAAGTTAGCTTTATATAGAGCTGTTATTTTATCTAACTTGTATGGATGTGAAACTTGGATACTCCAGCATCAAAATATAAATGCATTAAAAAGTAAGGATGCTCTATAACATGTTAAAAATACAATGGCAATATTATAAAACTAATCAATATGCTCTTCAGCTTGCTAGATGTAATACTATTGATTGTAAAATCACACCTCTATTGAATTGGATATGTAAAACGAATAAACAATGAAAAACTTCCAATGTTTTATGGTCAACTTGAGCATGAGTTTTCATAGGAGAAGCAGATTCTGTCTATGTTATAAGGTTTATCTCAAAGACATTCTAAAGATATGCAATGTCAATTATTTCTGTTGGGAAGATATAGCGGAGAATAGAATACATGGGAGAGCTACAATTAGATCTGGTGTTGAAATATATCAGAAGGTAAAAGTTTTCTGCTGAGAAAAACTAAAAGACAACATCATAAATTACCAAAGTAAACATAAAATTGGATCAGCATGTTCTATATGTGGAAGTATTTGTGGTTCACAGATTGGTTAGTAGTCACCAAAAACTCTTTTTTTTCCTCTCTCTCTTTCCCCTTTTTCTTTTTTTTTGGAGTTAAATAGCCGTATTCATTTTTGGGTGGCTATTTATTTTATATTTTTAAATAAATAAATAAAAATTATAAAAAAATTAAAGTGTATGAAAATTAAAATATGAAAACGAAAATTAGAACAAAAATAGAAATAAAAAGATAAATTTTTATTGGCATTATATAATTAGCCTGTACTAGCATAAGGTTTTTGGATTTTATTTTTAGCGAAAATTTTGTTAAAGTTATAATCCCTTTATATAAAATACTTGCACCTTAATTTACGTGCATTTTTAAAATTAGCTTTTATGCCGTATATATTTAAAGAAACTGGTAAATTTTCTGTTGCGATTATTAGGTCAAACTTCATTCAAAGAGATTCTCCCATCATTTTAGTGTATTCCACCTGCTTATTGCTTGAAGGTCACCGATATCTTTATCAGCACGAAATGATTAATAGCAATTTTTTGTGAATTCTAAAAATAACACGTGAATACATCCATTTGTCAAAAACAGAAAAAAAAAGCTTTTATTTTCCCTGGCATGCAAAAGGCGTTCATGTGGACGCACTGTTTTTTGACTAAGAAAGTTATTCTGATAATCTGAAAATCTTATAAATACACACATATTTATGCAGTAATTATAAGCACATATATATATAATGGGTGTTTATTATAGATAAATGCTAAAAAATTTCCTCATAACTACAACATATACATAAATAACTTTTATCAACTCAAAATCTGGGCTTGGGAAAAATGGATACGAGGCATAAAATCAAATATAAATGTAAAAAATAATTAACTGACTACTCATCATCATCATTTTCAACCATTATCGATTCTCTGATCTATATTTTCTTTTCTCTACGCCATATCAGATAACTTTCTTATTTCGTCCATCCATCTCATATGTGATCTCTTTCTAAGTGTTTTACAATCTCTTGGGAACCAGTTTAAAATTTCATTTACCAATCTATTATTATATCTTCTAGCAATATAACAACCACAGCTCCATTTCAGTTTCTTAATGTTTTCAATGATGTCAGTGATACCTGTTTGTTCTCTTATCCATCTATTTTGTTTTCAATCTCTTCTTTTTTATATATATGTCAAAGCGTTGACCGGGAAGCGAACCCGGACCAATTGCTTGGAAGGCAGCTATGCTAACCGCTAGGCCACCAATGCATATTTCATTAAATGGTCGTATCCAGGTCTCATATCCATTAATAAAAAACTGGTAAACACATCTATTAAAAATCTTCCTTTTCAACCACATAGATACACTTCCTTTTAATATTAAATTATTTCTATCAAAAGCACTCCATCCAAATTTAATTCTCATCCAAATTTAATTCTGTGACTAATTATAGAATTAAATTTGGATCGAGTACTTTTGATAGAAATAATTGATTACACTAAAACAATAATTCATTAATAATATAGCCTTTAATCTAAGTATATAAATGAAAACTGATGCAGAATAAAATCTTTGTACTTCCAGGTTCATGAATCCTACCTGAAATAACAACACTAAAAAGGTAAGAAAATACAAATATTAAACATATATAATATATACACACGTAAATATATATATATATGATGTTACAAAACATGTAAAAAGGAACATAAATGGAGATAAGAATGGTTATCTAGAATGGGAAAAAAATATGTATACTGTTGATATCCATTATTCCCTGTATACCAAAATATAATTTCTAGATAAAGACTTAAGCAATATCAAATTAAATTTTCTAGATCATTCATTCTTAAAAGTCTTCATAGTTACAGAAGTCTCCTAACTTTAGGTCATCACAAATTACTTATTATATCCTTTTCTGTTCATCTTTTATGACTTACTAATGCATATTTCAAAATTAATCTATCTTACAATGTAAAAACAATTTAATTATTTCTTAATTTATTTAATAAATATAGCTTTACTTATCACTATATGTAAAATATATAATTGTTAATTAGAGAAGATATTAATTAGTATTAAAGTTTATCGGCTTAACGTTTTCGAGGATCCTTGCCTCATATTCATAGCCTTCATAAAATGTATAATAAAATATGCAAATACAAATATTCAAATAAGGTAGTATTACGTAACCCATTTCTTCGAGATCTCGAAGCAAGTATCCTTTCTATTAATGGCATGGATGTTTCCATTGATGTAAAATGCCTCCTTTATTTTTCTTTTGTGATCATTTGATTCTGAGCACAATATTATGGGATTGGCGGGTGTGAAGTTGTGTCCAGATTGTTTAGCATGCTCCAAGAATACAGAGGACGTGTTGCTGTTTTTCTGAGCTCTGTTAAATGTGTAAATATGTTGACCCAGTCTAGTATTGATTGTAGCTTTCGTTTCACCATAATATATAGCATGGCATCCAGCCTGAGGGCAGGCAATAGAGTACACCACGTGTGGGGTGAACGATCGATCAATGTGGTCTTTAGAGTTGTTAAGCAATCTATTAGAATTAGGTGGAGTTCTAACTGCTATGTTAAATTTATCGTTTAATGCTTTCATTAGTTTATTAGATATTTTAGGAATGTAGGGGATTGTTATTCTAGGTAGATTGGTGCGAGGTACATTATTGTTTATTGTATTATTAAATTTTATGATTTTATTTTTAATAGCTTTGAATTTGAACCCTGCTGCTAATAGATCTTTAATATAGTTGTTTATGTTTTCTTTCCTGTCTGCTTCATATTTACATAAATAAAAGTTTTTAATAAATATTATTTTTTCCTTTTTTTTTTTTTTTTTTGTAATTTTTATAATCTATTTTATCTTTCCAACTTCTCTATTTTCTAAAAATTCAAAATTTTAAAATAGTCCACAATAGGCAGAATACTACTCATCTTTTCACTACTGCATATCTGTAAATATACTTTCACTCTCTTATTTTATTACCCTACTGATGTCTTCTTCATAGAAGTATTTTTCCTATTTTTTAAAAATTATTTTTGATATCTTAAAGTGTATAATTTTTAAATTAAATCATATCAAAACCTTGTATATATATTAAAATATGTATAGTATATGGATTGCATTACTGTTTTCCCTTTTTTACTATCCATATAAAAGCTTGAAACCAAATGGTGTGAATATGGCAGACATAATATATATGCAAATTAAGTAGTAAAAGCAAAGAATAAATATTTTCACAAATTTACTTACTATGTCATCTACTCCATCTTTGAGAGCAGTGAGAGCCAACACACATCCCAAGGGAACAATGGTTGTTACAGGAGTCAGGGAAGAAATTTGAGGTATTAGCTAAATAAAAAAAAATTGAAATAAAAGCATAATATTAAACATTGTTGTGTTAAATCATTCCCCTATTCTTATGTACCTCTTTTCCCATTTCTCTATCTCTAATTCTCTTTCCATTAGAATGTATTTAAATTTCTCTATCCAAAAGCATGTTCATATATATCTAGGCAATATAATTCTACAACCAAGCAGTGACACTTTATCAGTTTTTTTGATAGTGTATATCTAGAAACACACCAATGAATTCCATATATAACATATACCTGATATAAAAGTTTACTTATAGAAGTCTCAACAAGCTTAATTAAAGTCACTCAATGTTTTTGTTTTCAGCAAGATATTTTTAAATAAGTATGCAAACATAAAATTAACATAGCATAATGTATATGTAATAGAGAGTGTTTTTATTCATAGCTTGAAGGAGAGTGGACTGCTCCCTTAATTACTTTAAATAATTTGTCATTTATATTACATGTTATCCAGTACAAATTAACATTCATACTATCATTATTCTTTTACAATCTTATGCAAAAGATTAAAGATCTTAATTTGAAATCTTAATTATGAAATTAATAACATGGAAACATTTTATAGTTGACATTTTCTTCTATTCTCACTACTATTATGCCATCTACAGTAAGCTTTAGCAATGAATAGATAACAGATGGCAGTGCTTAATAAATCTTTAACCAGTGCTCTCTTATTCAAATATTTTGACTCCTATTATTAATCCCATAAGCCAAAAACTAAACTGTGGACACTTGAATGGGACAATACTGAATAAGGAATTATTGAGTACTATCATCTGGTATAAATTTATTACTGAAGCGTACATTAGATAGCATAAAAGTTATCCCAATAGAAGAATTTGCTAATGAAGAGTAATGTGTAAGCTAAGGTCATGTGAATAGTCATGTGATGCTTTAATATTTTTATAATGTTTCTATAAACTGAACAAAGTTATGAGGGTATATAAAAATTTCCCAAAAATTATTGTCAGGTTTTACTATTTTAATAGAAATTTATATATACAATACTGAATAAATTACTGCAGACACATTTTAAAAAAAGCAAATAAACCCAGTAAATAAATTTGTTCAATATCCTGACTAATGAGACTGCTTTTGTTAATTTATGATTCTGGCATACTATATTTTAATTTTTCCTTACAAAATAATAACTGAAGGATGAAAAAGAATGCGAACAATTTATTTACCAGCTTTTAAAAATATATTTAAACTGATTATATATATAAAATAAACTTTACTTGGTGAATATTAAATAGTCGCAACTTTACCAAAAACAAAAGTGAAAAGAAGAAAGAAATATTGTACCAATATAAAATAAATGCTTGATATAGCGTAATAAAGATATATCCAACAGTTATAAAAATTAATGGCTATTACAATTATTTAAATTTTCATTTGATAAAGTAGGGGGAAAACCCGATACATTTTTAAAATAAACAGCTATTATTATTTAATACATAAATGGACCTTTAATAATGTTTAAATTTCTAGAAGTTTATGTTTTAAAGATACAGAAGATTTTTAAATAAGGCTGTAGAGTATTATTGCACACCTGTATATTTTTTATATATTAATAAACTGATATATAATTTTTGAAATACAGGTACTCTTCATATACCTGGAGCCTAATTGTAAATATAGGGGATTTCAACTCAGACTTTCAAGCACCTTTCAATTATCCACACTATCTCATATCATTGATACACATGATCACACATATGTAGAAAAGATCAATAATCACTAATATACATATTTCATGCTGAACCAGCACTCATCAGTTGGTCCAGATTATCATCTCTCACACACATATATAATCAGTGCTCAGTTTATATTAAGATAGCAAATCTTAATATAAACTTGATATATATATAAATATATATGTGTGTAGGTGGGGGGGGGGGATACTTCAGAAAAAATTAGAAATCAAATTTTCCAGATTAATAATGTTCAATTTGTAATTTTTCACTTCATAGATAGTAACTTGTTGTTACATTTTAACTGTTATATATTATATTTATGTAAATAATATTTTACCCTTTCTAGCTAAATAGATCTGGAAATTCAATTTGTCAGCAAGATCTTAAGGACTGAAATACTAAGAAATCTAGTGAAAAGTATTCCTAAAATATGATCAGAATTCTGTACCAGAGGAAAATAATATATTTAGATAGTTCATTAAATTTAAAGATTAATATATCCAGTGCCATGCAGTCAGTTGTCAGCTGAATAATTATATTTTTTACAAATAAAAGAGAACAAGTAAAGCTTAAATAAATTTCAAGAGTTTATTAACTCTGAATAATAATTGTATTAGTAAGGATTAGTAATTCGACTTGATATTTTACAGTTGAGAACAAAATCACATAGATCTCTTAAAACTTAGAGATTTAATATCTATAAAGTCTTTTTAATTCTGCAACATTGTAACTCTATAATTGTGTAGGCACATTACAGCGCATATACATTACTCTGAGATAGTCAAATTAGATTTTTGACTAGAACTCTTCTTTGCTTACTTTCCAGAACAGCTTCTCTTTCACTAATTTATCTTTCCAATACTTTACTTTTTTATCAGCTTTGCTAATTTACATAAAATGAACTGTGCAAATTAGCCCGTTGCAATTTCCAGTAAGTCGTTTCTATTTCTGCATACTAATTATTTATTCTATTTCTGAAGTATTCTAGAACATCAACATTAAAAGTTTGTACACACACATATATATCTTTATTTATTCATTAATAAAATATATATGTATGTGTATACATGGCAAAGATATTTTACATATTTCCCCCTCCTTTACAAAAATGACACTCTTTCAAAAACTTTCAGAATGACAATATCATAATAAATCACTCTATTTTTACTAATGATAGTTTACACAACATATATTATAAATATTTTTTGGTAGTTATTATAATTTTTTTTTTTTACAGCAAAGAAATCCTCCAGAATAAAAATTTATGTCAATGAATCTGAAACCAAAGAAAGTGAGTAAATGTTACAAGAATAAATCCATGATAAGACCAAATTAGTATATTTTCTACAGATTTTAATTGAATTAATTTTTTTTTTTAAAAAAACAAAACAAGTGCATTAATTTTTATGATTTGATTACTTTTCAATTAACAAATTGTAAATCAATTGAAAAAGTCATAACTTGGGATTTAGGACAAATTTAATGTTATTGTTAAGAGAGAAATTTACATGAGTTATTTAAAAATGAATATAATCTGAGCACTGATTGTATATATGTGTGGGAGATGGTGATCTGGACCAACTGATGAGAGCTGGTTCAGCACGAAATATGTATATTGGAGATTATTTATCTTTTTCACATGTATATGGTCATGTGAATTAGTTGAATAAGATGGAGTGAATAGGTATTGGGAGCTTGAAAGTCTGAATTCAAGACCCTTCTAATTAAAAATGAATAAAAAAACTTTTTAAAATATTCTTTCACTACATATATATATATCAAAAACTAAATAAATTTTATTTTATAATCTTTTAAATTTAAGCCAGATTACAATTACATTCCTGTAACTTTCTGTAAAAAATAATTCATGTTGCAAAGACATTTTTGACTTTGAAAAGCTTCTCTTAATTTTAGTAATTTACTTCCGTTTAAATGATGGAGTAATCTGACTTACTATTTTCTTTTTCATCATTTTTTTTTCCTGCTAAATTTAATAGAATTTTTTCAAGATAGTATTTTCTTTCTGGAGAACTGAGGTATTATCACTTAAGTTTTGAAAAGTATCATTTCGAGCTTCTCAAATTACTTGATTGTTTTTCAACTTATTAAAGTATATCTCATGGGTAACAATTTGCTTAACTATTTTATTTCAGTTTAAATTTTTCTTATTAGAGGATAAAAATAGTAGGATAAAACCAGAGAAAATGGGGAAATTATGTACATTAGAATACAACAAGGTTATGATTTGAAAATAATAGACAAGTGCTTTTGTATTTCATTATTTTAACAAAAAATTCATTAATATAACACACATAAAAATCAAATCAATTGAAAAAACTAATGTTAATAATGAAAATATAATCATAGGTTACAAACCTTAAGGGGTAAACATTTAGTAGGCACTCTGGGACATTTTGGGATAGTTGGGGGAGCCACTGATCAGCTGGAAGAGTTGTAAAATGGATGGAAGAGAATAATGTAGTGGGGGAAATGCAAGGAGGTTTTAGGTCAGATAGGCGTATAGGAGATAGTTTGTTTGTAGTTACATAACTTATGGAGATGAGTAGGAATTCAGGTAGATCGTTATATATGAGTTTTATAGATATAGAGAAAGCATATGATAGAGTAAATAGAAATAGATTATGGGTAAGATTAGGCAATTTGGGAATGGATGAAGTTTTAGTAAATATTATTAAGAAATTATATGAAAATAATTATTATATTTACCAATTAGGGGATATAGAATCAGTTAAAGTTAAAAATGGAGTGGGATTAAGGCAAGGATGCCCTATGTCACCGATTTTGTTTTTGTGGTTTTTGAGTGAAATGGAGAAAGCAATAGAAAGACTAGGAAGAGGGGTAGAGATACCATTAATAAGTGGCAAAGGAATATATACTTTGTTGGGTCTTTTTTTTTGCAGATGATATCTTTTTATGTGCAGAAAGAAGAGAAGATATGGATATTATGTTGAGGCCATGTGCAAGGGTGGGTAAAGAGATGGGGATTAAATTTAGTGAAGAAAAATCAAATATAATGATGGTTAATACTGGGGAAAGAGAGGATGTAGTTTTTTTTATTGGGGGATATAAAGTTAAGTGTGGTGGATAGATATAGGTATTTGGGAATCATCTTATGTAATCAGAAAAATTGCTTGGTTGAATGGGAGAAAAAATTGGTAAATGAAGCAAAGAAAAGAAAAGGTTTGGTAAAGAAACTAACAGTATTTTCATATAATAAATATGATGTAGCTAGAATTGTATGGAAGGGAGTTGCAGTAGCAGGGTTAACATATGGTAATGATGCATTATGTGTTAGTAAAAGGATTTTAGATTATTTAGAGAAAGTACAAAGGGAAGTAGGAAGACATGCATTAAATGTAAAGATGTGGACAGCAAAGGAGGCAATTCAAGGAGAAATGGGATGGTCAAGTTTCTATATGAGAGATGCAAAAAGTAAAATGAAAATGTTTGGTAAGTTGCAGTTTATAAATAGTAAAAGAATAGCCAAAATAGTGTTTAATTGGGTTATGAGTAAAGGGCAGGTAACAAGATGGGCGAGAAAGGTAATGCGGTATGCAAAAGATTTGGATAAACAATTTATATCAGTATACTTGTATAAAAGGTGGGATGATTGTGTTAGGAGGATTGTTGAGTTTTATAGTGGTAAGGAATGGGATAAAAGAATAGAAGCATTAATAAAAAATAGGGAGTTGGAGAGATAGAGAAGTAATATGGAGGGTAAGAAGAGTTTAAATATATATAGAAGTAAACGGAACATTGGAAGCGAGTTAATTTATGATAATAGTAAGGAAAGTAGTTTATTGTTTAAGACTCAAACGGGATCTTTAGCAGCAAGAGAATATACATGTAAATGGAAAACTATGGGTGATTTAGCGTGCAAATTGTGTAAGGAAGGTATAGAAAATATTAGGCATCTGTTGATTGAATGTAAATGCTTGAAAGCAGAAAGGGTACAGATAATGAAGTTATGGGAGAATAGATATGAACAAAGTGACTATACAGAAAGTGAGTTATTAGTTTTTATGCTGGGTTTGCGAAAAGATAAGGGGGATTTAGATTTAAAGGCCATAGAGTTAACAAAGATTATGTTGTCGGAAATGGGATGGGGCAGAATATGGGAAGACTTAGAGTGGAGAATGGAAAATAAAGTGGCTAACAGGTTTATCTGGGCATAGTTGCTGAGATATTCTTGACTTCGTTTAAGGAGAAGCCAAATACATCACATCACATCACATCAATATTGAAGATATTAAGTAATAAATCTAAATCTGTTGCCTGAAGATTTTGGTTAAATAATAGTCAGAAAATAAGTGAGAAAAAAATTAGTTTCTTTTCAATAAATTTGATGTCTAGTTTGGAATTAAAATGATGTTGTGCAGATTTTTGTGAAACAACAGTAAAAAAAAAGTGCCCCCCCCCACCAATAACATATTAAAAAAATAGCCGTTATTATGTGTTCATTAAAATTGTCTAAAGTTTTTTTAAAATCACCTGTAGTCTTATTTTGAGAATACATATACACAAAAATGATTATTTTAACTTTATTTATTTGCAAAAGAAAACCCATACTTTCCACTCTTACACAGGTGATGAATATAAAAAAATGATACATGGAGATTTTTATGAGATTACAATGGGAGGGAGGGAAATAAAACCAAAGGAAATGATCAAATTTTTTTTAACAAAATGAAATGAAAACAATAATTTTCGGTATGTGTTTCAATCAAAACAATGCTACACTGAAGAGATAGAAAAAAAAAAACGGACAATTTTAAAGTGACTATCAGTTTTTTTTACCTATAAAGGAAACCAAGAAAAAATGGATAATGGAAGTTAGGTATACTTTTTTTTGCAAACAAATGAAATAAAAATAATCACTTTCTGTGTGTAAGATGATTTTTATGAACAAATAATAGCAATTACTTTTTAAGATGCTAGGGGAGTCACTCTTTCTGACTGTTGTTTCACATATTCTGCTAAACAATGTCTTAATTTAAAACTAAGCAGTCTTGCATTGATGGTTGAGAGGTCAGCGCGACTGCCTTGCACTTGCAGGCAGTTGCCCGGGTTGCAGGTTCGCGTCCCGGCCGATGCTATGACACGTCCCGGCTGATGCTATGACACACACACACAAAAAAATTTAAAACTAAGCAGCAAATTTATTGGGAAAAAACTATCAGTTTTATTTAACTAACATCTAGGCATCAAATACTGTTGAGTAGCTTTTCCAAGTAGCAAAAGATGGCTCAGAGCACTTATTAAATGATTACTCATAAGATAGCCATTGGGAAAAAATCAAAAGGTTAAAAAGAAATGTTTAACTGTTCAAAACATAACTATTCTAGATATCATCAAATCATTTTACAATATTGACTTTAATGTTAGTTCCTTTTATGATCACACATGCTTGACTACTAATTTCTCGAGTATGTTTACATATCGATCTAAAAATTACTCTACATACAGTGGTATTTATTATACAGATGGGAAAATAAAGTGATATTAAGAAAATGTCACGTATAGATCAATTAACATCTACATTATTATCTAGATATTCAAACCTATTGTAGTTCAAGTATAGATGATTATACATTATAATTATATTTTGAAAATTAATTTTTATATACATTTATTTACTTTACTTATAATGGCAAAATAACAATGTTAACAAAATCTCAAGCAGAAACTAACTAATATCCACTTTATTGCTTAGATTATTGAACTTATTCTATGGAAGGTATGACTATACATTTAAAATTATATTTTAAAAATTTAATTTTTATATAAGTTTAGTTACTTTACCTGTAGTATGACTAGACATAAGAAATAAAAATTTGCTAATCTCTGGAACTGTTCAAATAAATTCAGTGGTAAGAACGATATCAGATTGTACTTGGATGTTTTAATGTTGTTGTTCTGAAAAAGAGAAAAAAATTTACACAATCAAAAAAACTGTTAATAATAATGGCATTATTAACATATCATTAAATTTACTTCTCTGTACTTAGAAATCAAAATGAAACAAAATACTACTCTATTGATAAATACTGGACATATGATAAAGATGGACATGGGATTATGACTTTGGCCAACTGATGAGTTCTTGTTCAGCATGAAATGCATCATGTGGTCATTTTCTTTCAAACTGTCTTTATTCAAATGTTTGAAGAATGCATCTATAGTAGTATTTCTCAATATCTCTATTCAACCAGTGACAATTATTATTTATACCTGATTTATTTTGCATATTTATAATTATATCAATACTATTAAGTAGATTTTACATTTTAAATTATTATAATAACTCTAATTTCATTCAAAGATAGCGAATGTAAATAAGTTATTATATAAAGACTCGGTTGTTTTTTTAATATAAAATCTGTTTCTCTAAAGTCATGCAAACATTAAACAAATTTGATAAAAATAGAGAAATGATTCCACTATTTCCTAAATATTTCTAATAGACTTTATTATTTTGACCTATATTCATTTCAATAGAAGTCTTAAGTTTGTTACCAATGAATATCAATTTCCATAAATGTTTATATCATTCTGAAAGAAATGTTTGGTGAAAAGAATGCAAGATGGGTAAACCAACAGACTAAAGTATCAGGATTATATACACAGCATGCTGACAAATTTGTGAATCATAGTTGGTTTGTATAGCTATTGCAAAATTCACATTGAACCTTTTTCTTTCTTCCTTTCTCTCTCTTTTGGAAGTAATATGACTATACTTCATTATGAATGATTGCAAATACAGTATTAAATAATCAATAATAATAAAATACATAGGAAACGGAAATCTAACCAAAATTCTTTTAGTTTGCAATAATGGCTTTAATATATATCCAACTTTATTATCTTGTTTATAAATCTTATTTTGTATATTTAAGATTGTTTTTTAATACATTTTTAATAATATATATTATAGGATAGTGATATTTTTGAAATTTTTATAATTTAGTATTTATCTGCAACATATCTCCTCTGAAATTCGTAAACTATTGAGTAAAGACCCCTTCTTTAAATATTTTTTGTATATGATAGCTTAAATAGTGTGTTTATGTCTAAAAACATTATATCAAAAAAAGATACTTATTAAGAACTATGGGAGACAAAATTACTTTTGAAAGTTAACTTTACAAAAAAAAAAAAAGCTCCACAAATTTTAATATCTCTTTCATATAATGGGGAAGAAATACAAAAAGAGTTATTACAAAAATATCAAACAAAACCTTTTGACTTTATGTTCAAGATCTTTTATTAATGGAAAACAATGTCAGATTAGCCTTGAGATTGAAGCCAAAGCCACTGAAATTAATAGCATTACATTACTGGTGAAATTGTGCCAGTAAGTCTGGAAAATTATAAAATGTCTACAAAATAGGAGGAAAAAATCATTTTTTTTAAATTTCTGCAGAGAGGAGGGGGGAGTGATGATACATAAAAACTACCAAATGATAAAAATATGCAACTATAGTTTTTATATACATCCCATATAAATAAGTTTACTCTAAAAATTAAGTAGCAAATATTAGTCTCATATTGAAAGAGAATATCCAATACACAAGCTGCTTTCAGAAACAAATTACAGACACATACAGATGATGTTTGTTGAATAAATGAAAAGGCCAGAAAATAGAAAAAATTCTATGCATATTTTACTAATCACAACAAAATTTTTGATTCAGTTGACCATGCTAAAATACAGAATGTACTTTTAAAAAAAATGGATGTACCAGAACATCTGAATGCTTTTATGAAAAATTCCTATATGAAACTAAAAGTTACAGTTAATACAGAATAGGTGAAATGGACATGTTATGCATCAGCAGTAGAGTTGGACATGCTTGGATAATGCCATTCTAACTATTCCATTTGTATTCCAAATATTTAATCAAAGAAGCCAAATTATTAAAGCTAATTTGGAATTGATGGAAAAAATATTAACAGCTTTAGATATAATGATGATACCACACTTACGAATGAAAATAGAGAAGACTTCAAAATCCTCATTAAGAAGATTAAAAATCAAAATAAAAGATGGGATTGTAATTAAATATAAGGAAGTCAAATTTTATGATAACAGTATCAATAAATAACTTTAGAAGTGAAAATAAAAACAAAGAAATGGCCAAAAGATTTTGTTTCCTTGCATCATTCAATAATGACAACTTAAAAAAATATTGGAAAAAATATGTAGGCATATGATGTCTTTAAAAAAATATCATAAATGTCCAACTACGCTGTTTCATGTTGCTTTTCCTATCGGTATAAAAAGATTTGCCTATTTTGAATTTTGATGCTGATGAATTTTGAAAATTTCATTGACAGCAAGAACAATAACTATAACAATACTTATTTTATTGTATGCTTAATCAATCTGACAAACTATTGGATATCTGGTCAAGTTAGACCTGAACTTTTGTTTGAAACAAAAATAATGAAGTTGAAATTTTCCTACTTTGGTCATATGATGGAATTATTTTAACTTGTTAGAAAAGTAAATAATGTGCAGAAACATTGACGGTAAGATGAGAACAACCAGAAATGAAATGAAAAGGATTTAATTATTATAATAAGTAATGCACTTTTAAGCATTAAAAACAAAAACAAATGATAGACCATTTAGTTTTGACATAATACATTA
This sequence comes from Epiperipatus broadwayi, assembly GCA_028023455.1. NCBI lineage: Eukaryota > Metazoa > Onychophora > Udeonychophora > Euonychophora > Peripatidae > Epiperipatus > Epiperipatus broadwayi. The sequence continues at coordinate 3,969,646 of JAQFVV010000105.1, read as the reverse complement.
TTTGAACTCGCACCTACATCTTTCAAATTCATTTTTATGTTTCTTTAAGCTCTTCATTTCCATAAATAACATAACTATTAATAATGGAGACTTTCTACCAATCATATTACTTCCTTGCAAGCATGTAAAACTTTTATTTGTATATTTCTCACCTTTAAATCGTCCTTAACTTTTATATTTTCAAATAACTAAATTTAAACATCTGAGATGTAAATAAATAATTCTTTATAAGCATTTGTTTATTAATTTATTTTACAAAGTAGTAAATATTGAAAAAATAATTAATAAATATTTTAGTCTGATGACATTTTTTTTTAAAAAAAACATACTTTTGTAGTATTTCTGTTAGCACATTTAAATGTAACTCACTTTTAAACAAAAATGTTACTACAAACAGACAATATATGTAAAAATAATCTTATTTTTTTTATATTTTAAAATATTTTTGTACTAATGTTATGAATCAACACCTAAGACTACATCTCTAAACAATTTAACATTACAGTATTAAAGCTAATTAAAATTTAAATTAATAATTTTTTTTTTAAAAAAGCTTTATAAAAAATCAACTGTATTTTTTATTCTCCTAAAAAGACATCATGTATTAATTTGAAAGATTGGATATTTTATTTAAAGTGAATATCGCATTCAAACTAAATGAATAAAAGTATTTATGTCAATTCTAGTTACAGTGAAAGAACATTTTAAACATTTTTTTTTTTTTTAAATTTAAAAAAAAATCTATATTAAACAGAAATTTGATATATATATATTTAAAAGTCAATGAATAAATTATTAAAATAATAAGAATTCCCATTTAAAATAATAATATTAGACTAGATTACATGATACAGAAATTATATTAATGGCATAACTATAAGTGTGTGCATATATAATGTGCAGATTTCTTAGTCGGAATTTTCTCAGAAATTGTAATAATTTAAGAAATTAAAAAAAAATTTTCACAAAAAGTTTGACCATCAAAATTTGCCACTCTTCCATTGCCCCAAATGATGTGGGGCATTTTTTTTATTTTTTATAATTAATATATTTAATTCTTTTTTTTTATTATTATGAATTGCATTTCATTTTATAGTTCTTTTAAGCATAATTTTACTATTATTATTTTTTTGGGAAACTAAGAAATAAGTTGGTTTTAAAATCTATACCTACACAATTGAAATAAAATTGTGTGTTTATTCAAAAATCATAATTAGAAAAGTAGCTTATGAGGTCATATTTCATATCAGAACAAAGTTTCTTGTAGTCAAGAATGCCTTTTCATATATTTAAATTTAATATTCATTTGTGAAAAAAAATTAACTTTTGCCAATTTTTGTTATTATCAAAAAAAAAATGTGAAAATTATATATGTTTTTTTATATATATAACAGCAGAGTAAAGCTAATAACTGGAAAGTAGAACAAACCTATGATGGAAATAGTCCAATATAAAAATACAAACATTAACTTCTATTGTGAAATAAATAATGAAAAGTCTTTAATTTATTAGCAAAAAATTTGTATTTATAAATAAATACTCAAGTATGGATTATTATTATTGTTGTAATTGCTTTGAATTAGTATCAATTCTTTTATTTATTTTTATTATTCTTCTTGATACAATTCTTTTCTTATTTCTTAAAGTAACATGCAATATCTATACATATTTTATCCATGATCCATATTCCATAGCAATATGCTAAAAGGAAAAATTATTTTAACTTCTTTCTTCCATGTAGCACTTCAACAATGTGGATCATCAATTTTCTGCTGGTCCTTTTTGCAAAAATCTAAAAAAAAAAAAAATTGTGGGCTATGGATGCATACTTTTATATCATATTATAGATAATTTCTTGCAGATTTTAGCAAAAAAAAAAGGTACAACATATAGTTTTTAGTTTTGTGTAGTGATTTTAATAAAATATATCTTTAAAAAAATTTTTTTTATATATATTGGGGAAAAAAAGAATCTGTCAATTAGATTTTTACAATAAATTTAATAAATTTAGATATATATAATTACAGTTTTTATATTTATTATATTTTTAAACAGAATTATACAATTATGTATTTATGCAAAACTTCTAATTATTTATTATATTTTTATTGAAATAATCCCTTTTAAATATTAGCCTAGAGAAAAAATAGGCCAAATAATAATATCAACAATATATTTATATTACCAAATTCACCACTTCCTTTATTTTGCTGTAATATCTTATATAAATGCAATTTATTCATTTTACTTTGAACATTTTTTAGCAGAAAACCTTTTTATTATACTGAATTTGTGCTTCACCTAGTGCCAATTATATAATCACTAGTATGGGTTTGAACACAACTTAACCATGTGGTTAGTACCAGTCTCTAGCAACAGGTACATGAATCTGGGGGAGGGGGATCTCTACTAAAATATAAATAGTTATGGGAAATTAAATAGACATCTATTTTGATAAATTATCAAACAATTTGGTTTCTTTTGCCAATTTAATTCATGTATGTATATATGTATAGACAAATCAATTTATAATATTTGTATAGCTTATCAATTTTGTATAATTTATACTTTGTATTACAAATAATTTATAAGACAGAATAGATATCTGAAAGTCACAATGTAGCCATTGAATCTGGTGGTTTTGTTGGGTCACCGTCTCATTTAAAAAAATGTACAAAATTTGAAAGGAACAAAAAATTATTTAATTAAATTTTACTTGGCTAATTGATCTTTTTTTTTCCATTACTATATATGGAAATATACTTAAGAGAATGTGTAAAATTTTATAGGGATAAAAAACTATTTTTATTTAAATTTCACATGGATAATGATCAGTTTTTCATTACCATATATAGAAATGGAAATCAATTTAAGATATAACCAAGTATATTGAGTTTGAGACAATGGCTGGCAAGAATTTAATCAGATTTAACATCTAAACAAAAATGTAAGGGAAACAAAGGATCATATTATGTATAAATAGCTGAAATTTTGGCTATCAGAAGAATTTTTATTTGATTTTTATGTTAGAGTGCTAACATAGTCCACATGAGTTTAATTTGTGAAATAAAATTATGTCAGGGTAAAGGGAATGACGATTTGCTTCTCCATGCCCTTGGGACTCTTGTCTTCCTGTTCATGATGCCGAAGCCCGAAACAACTGGGCCCAATTAAGTAAACTGTTTGAAAGAGAATGTTTGCTTGAATTTGACCTTTAATAACGAACTGATGCCAGTTTCCAGCAAAACCAGTATATGATCATGATCCACTGACCACCTGCTTTGCATCAACAAGTTGGCCAAGGTAAATGTCTGCATTGCTATCAACCAGTGAACTTTTATTAACTTAGCATTTTAATTTAATACTATTTTGTAGGCTGTCTGTTGTTGTTTCCTCAAAGTTAATCTGTAAATATTAACTAATGTTTATACAATCTAATTTCAAGCTGTATTAATTTCGTTTTAACTTTGGTGTAGCAATTTAGATTGAAATTTATTTCTCTTTTAGTTTGTTATTTTGATCTATTTTTAATATGCCAATTTGATATCCAACCCAGCGAGTAAGGGTAATTTTATCACTCATAGTTTTCCCATATTGAATTGTTGAAGACCTAAATGTTAGTTGCCAATCAATTATTTTAAAAAAAAACTTCCTTGGTTTTATACCAATTATGTTCTATAATATTGTTTGCTACTTAAATGACAGATGAAGATTTAATGCCTATACTTAGTTACCCTCGTTAACTATAATTTAAACCCTTACCTAATCATTAAAATATGTTTTGCCAACTTATTTAAGTAATGTCTATCACAAATGAGTTTAATATTCAAGATATTATAAGCATGTGTGAGTGATCTGTAAATTTATTTTATATAATTCATATGTCATACTGTATGTGTATTAATTATTATTGAAATGTAGGAAGATATTTGAGAAATGTGGGATGGAGCAATTTATTACCTTAGTTTTAGATTCTTATCCATTTTATATTTGATCGGGCAATGACTAACTGCCTGGGTATATTCATGCAATCCATTGCATCTGATAGCTAATTAATTTAAACAGGTATTAATTAGTTTATCATAGTCATTAGTGACATGAACTATCCATATGTTATAGTGTTATAGAAGTATTTTTACAATAATTTAATTTAGTGATTTTCTTGCTTTGTCATGCACACTGGGATCTTGGAATGCCTAGACCCACTCCTCATTATCCCTTTCCAAGTAGATGCTTTTCCTACTGGGGATCTATTTCCGGCACTTCTAATAGATAAGTGTATGGGAAAATATGAATAAACCATCCCAACATGCTAACTTGTGCCATTATTCTTCAGTTATGTTCTTGGCCATCGCACAGGCATATTCTCACTCTTGTGCAAATATGACAAAGTCAACCAAAATGTCTTAAGTAATGTTCTTCAAATGAGCATTGTAAATTATAATTTAATACCATCTTGATTAGTATTGCTTTATTATTTTATTGATGAACCTGCAGTGCTATCTGTAAAACATAATTGTGTGCTTTTTGCCAACCATCCTATTTAATTATTTAGGTCCGATTATATAATTACCATTTTATTTATGGAATTAATCATCTTTCCCCCACCCATTTAGGGTGATCTCCCAATTCCAGTAAAATAGAAATGTCATCACGCACCCTTAAATCACACATCATTAACTATTACTTATATGTATAATGTCATAATAAGATCTGTCATCTATAAATTCATAATATTTTGATGAGGGTTAAACTATAATTTATTATTGTTTATTTGATTCAGTTATTACATAACCTTGGTGTATTAACTGCACCACTCAAATTTCATGTACTAACCACGCAATTATGTCTTAAACCCAATATTTATAGTTACATTGGGTTATATTAACACAATAGTTATATTCATTTATGTATCTTGTCATAATGATTGTATAGACATTCCCACACATAGATATTGATTTTATTTATAATAATCAACTATCATATTTATTTGTCTAATAAATTTGTTATATCATTTATCTGTTATGGTATGTTGCTATTCAGTGTCCGAATCTCTAGTGTTAATTACTTAAATTAGTTATATTATATTCCTTTATTTAATGGAATCTTCTTAATTATTATCAATTAAAATCTTTGCTTCATGTTGGGATTATTGGCCGATCATTTTAGTATTGTTGATTTTAATTCTCTTTGCACATCCTGCTCTCATTGCTGGAACTGGAGTTATGGAAAGCTTGTTAGTATTTTCAAAAGCATTGTTCGTATAGTCAGAGACCTTAGAGCACAGGTAAATAGGTTAGCGTTTAGTATTGTTCCAGACCTGTGCATCTCGCACATGCTAGATTACTATATTTTGCTTGGAATCTAGGTCTTGTTGAATGAACACATGATTTTGACCGGTGCAATACATATATGTACACACAATCTTACATTTCAACTGTCCTGCAATCATCTTCAGAGCTCTGAAGAAAACTGCTGGACAGTAGAAATATAAGATTGTGTACGCATATATGTACAATAAAAAGTTTTTTGCTGAAAAGGGTTCAATATAGAGTGGATAAATTGCATTTATATAATATATTTATATTTGTTTACAATGTATATACATTTATTTTTATGGATGTGAACAAATATATGAACAAATTCAGAAACTATCTTTTTTTTTCTTTATCAATGTTGGTATTAATAAAATGATTATTTGAAAACAAATTATACCAAAAATAACATTTTTGTTGAAAAAAAGAGAATTCTCTAAACCAGGGGTAGTCAACCTTTTTATACTTACCGCCCACTTTTATATCTCTGTTAGTAGTAAAATTTTCTAACTGCCCACCAATTCCACAGTAATGGTGATTTATAAAGTAGGGAAGTAACTTTGCTTTAAAAAATTTATAAAGCAGAGTTACAGCAAGCTAAAGCAGATAAATCTCTATGAAATTTTTTCAAAAAGTCAGTTAAATTAAAAAAAAAAAAAGTACTTCAGTGTAGGATAAAACCCCTACCACCCAACATGAAGGCTGGAACTGGGCAGTAGGGACCAGGTTGACTACAATTGCTCTAAACAAAGTTCTTTTATCTAAGTCATGGATTTTGTGGTTGTTTGAAAAACATCCATTTTATAAAAATAATGATAGGTACTTCTATAACTTATTCTTTTCTTTTTATAAAATAAATGATAGGAATCACTATTTAAATATTCAGAGGATCAAAACCAAACTTTAGTTTTAGTTGTTTTTTTATATTGGGCTATTTCCTTCATCTAATATGCATATTGAATGTCCTTAGAAAAAATTAACTTCATTTAAATATTCCAAATACATACAACTATTAGTAATAGCACATCAAACAGGTTAGTATATGCTAACCTGTTGGATGTGCTATTACTAATAGTTGAATATATTTGGAATACTGTTTGATGTGCTATTACTAACAATTGAATGTATTTGGAATATTTAAATGAAGTTACAATTTTTCTAAAGACATTCAATATGCATATTAGATGATGGAAAGAGTCCAATATAAAAATACAACTAGAACACCATCATCACAAACCTATTATTTGGAATACTGTTTGATGTGCTATTACTAATAATTGAATGTACTTGGAATATTTAAATGAAGTTACAATTTTTCTAAAGACATTCAATATGCATATTAGATGATGGAAAGAGTCCAATATAAAAATACAACTAGAACACTATCATCACAAACCTTCAGAAAAAACTTTAGTTTTAACAACCTCTAAATACAATATAAAAATTCAGTTTTTAAATATATGTAAATAATAAATAACTCAGATTATGTATAACTGAACAGGAGTAATTAAAGCTTCCAATGTTATATAATGTAAACAAATCCACAAGACCCAGATGATACCACTTGTTCTTTAATATTTATTGTTATTTATGCTTAGTTCATTTACATAATTTTAAATAAGGGAGTGAATTTGATCTATTATCTATATTTATAGGATAAATAACATAAATTATCATTTAAATATTCAGATGATCAAAGCCAAGCTAAAGTTTTAACAACTTCTAAATATAACATATTGGAGACTTTAGTTATTTTTCTGTTCAGTTACATAGAATCCGAGTTGATATTTACATATATTAAAAACTGAATTTTCATTTCATATATATAGGATGTTAAAATTAAAGATTTGGCTTTGATCCTCAATATTTGAATGGTGATTCTTATCATAATTAATAGATTGAATTCACTCCCGCATTTAAAATTGCATAAATAAATTAAGCATAAATTACAGCAAATGCTAAAAGACAGGTGACAGGTGGTATCATCTGTCTTTTGAGAGTTTATTTATGTTGTATAACTCACTGGAAGCTTCCTGTTATGGTACAGGGCGAAAAACTGATCTCCAAAAATAATAATAATGGCAAACTTATTAACAATTACTTCAATGAAAAATATTTTAAAAACCTGTTTCACAGTTTAGATATTGGATTAAAAAAGAATAGTCATTTTAAAATAAACAACAATAATTTAAAAAAATGTTTTTAAAGATTAAAAACATTTTTTTTAGATTATATATATATCAAGAGATCAATAAATAAACCTGCTTTTATAAAAATCTTTTTAAAATGTGATGTGTGTTTTTACTCTATATCCAAACTACAAATGGGAATTATTGTGAAAATAATTTCAATTAATAATTGAGTTTCCACTATTATAAAAATTACAATCAACTTTTGTTGCAATTTTAGAATATACTTTTATTATCAGCAATATATTTTAACTTAAAATACTACAAGCACTAGTCTTATCATTTCTGCTATCCAAACTTCATATAAATATCTGAGCCATAAACCATTTGATTATTTATTTTTTAATGTCTTAAGTAAATTTTAAATCTTTTTTTTTTAAAAGCATTGTTTGTTTTCTGTTTTTTTTTAAAACTCTTTATAAATAAATTGCTATACAATTTAACAGTTTAAAATATTAAATAATAAATAAATTGTAGAAGCATGCTTTCAATTATGTAAACATAATGCTTTTTTTTAAATATACTCACTCCCATAATTGTATTTATATATTGGACTATTTACGTTATCTAATATTAAGTATTGAATGTCTTTAGAAATATTTGTTCAGAAACCAGCGATTTGAAAAAAGAAAAGATATAAATATATAGAACAAACTTTTATGAAAAATGATTATCCAGCAGCTGTTATTAAGAAAACCTTAAGTAGATAACAAAAAGAACCATAAAAAAAATAATAAAAAAACAATTATTGGTAGTGTAGTGTATCCATAATTCCAAAAATAGACAAATTAAGGAAAATCTGCAATCAGTATAACAACAGAACAGTTTTCCAGAGTTATATGACACCATGAGTAATTCTAATGTATACAGAGCCTAACCATGAAATGCTGAAAAGCAAAACCTGCAAATATGAAATACCACGTGAATGGAGAAGAATGTATATTGGTGAGACCAGTTGCTCCATTGAAAAGTGATTGCAAGAGCACAAACTGATGATTAGAAGATAGCAAACATATCTCTAAGGTAGCAGACCATGTATGTACTAATGAACATATAATCAATTGGGAAAATACAAAAATATTGGATAGAGAGGAAAGGGTATAAAGGAAAATTCAAAGAAGCTGCTCACATGACAATGGCAAATAATTCCATAAGTCATCCTAGTGTGACTATACATAATGTATAGAAATCACTAATCAAAGTTGCTCTTAGGAAAAGTGAAAAAATCAGGAAGAACCTCATAGATAAATATATGAAATTTCTACTTGACTGTTGCCTTTGGAAGGATGTTGGTTAGAGTATTACCTTAAAATTCAATATTCAAAAATCTAAGGGTCCAGGTTTGATTCCCATGCTAGTACTATCACTGGTCAGCCAGCAACACGAAGATGAGAGAAGAATAATACCTCTTGAAATATTGCGCATATACTAATCTGTGTGCTACTTCTAATAATTGAATGCAATTGGAAGCTACAAATCCTTAATTTTTTCTAAAAACCTTCAATACTTAATGGAAATAGTCCAATATATAGATATAACTAAAATATCATCATTACAAACTTTCATAAAAACCCTAATTCCCACAATGCACCATTTCATATTACACTCCATGCTTCTTGAATTTTCATATTTCCTCCATGTTGATCAAATAAATTATTTCCTCTACTAATTATAAATAGCTTTTTCCATTTTTCTTTATTATTAATATTATTTTTCTTTTCATGAGATATTTATACCTTACCAACTGTTTTCATGAAATATTTATACCTTAGTTAAGCACAAAATTTTATTAAGCACAGATGTTCATGCATTATTCATTTGATGTGTTTTGACTACATCATATAAAATTAAAGTTAATTAAATCTCTTTTTCAATTAATACTGAGATTCATTAATATATGATGACTCACAAGGGCATAATTTTATATATATTGTACACTTTTGTTTAGGTAAGGATGAATTGTTTAGATCAATTTACTGGAAAATTTTAAATTTCAAAGCTAAGTAAGGGAATGATGTATGTAATGTGTTGATGATCTTTTAAAAATCTGATTAGAGTAAACAAAAATATTTATTGTACAATATTGTGTTAGTATTTAAAAAAAAAAACAGTTAACTAAAGATAAATTATAATATTGTATGGTTGGGAAAACTGGCCATAGTAAATACTGCATTAATAAGTCTTGTAAATAAATGTTTAAAGTAAATTTTAAAAGTAATAATTTAAAGTTGAATAAATAGAATATTTAATAATAATTATATTTAATAATTCTACTTAAAAAATCATTTGATTAAAAGTGGTAATATGGGAGACAAGTGCATATTTGATTTATAATATTAAAATAATTATTCTAAATTTTGCTATAATATTATTTTTATGTAATATTTTGTAAATTAAATCATTTATTTTATTTTCAGTTAAATTATGAGCATCTCATTTATTTTTGTAAATCACATGATGTGTAGATATTCACACATGTGCTTGAGAAGTTTTTCTAGTAAAGTTCAAAACTATTTTAAAATTCTAATATAAGATTTAAAAAATAGTAGATTTGTTTATTCCAGAATAAAATAATAGTAGCTGTTATAAATATTAAGTTGGGTCTTTAAAATGAATGTAATAAGTAAAAATTAGATTTTTATTTTGTTTTAAAAGATAACTATGTTTTAAAAAAGTTAAAAGTAATAATAAATATTATAATATGATTTTAAAAGTTATTTTGAGGAGTTTAATTGATTTTAATAAAATATAAAAATTAATTGGTAATTGAATAATGTAATAATTTGTAAAATATTTGATGAATCATCATTTATTTTTTAATTTTAATGCAGTGTTGCTGTAATAAGTTGGCAGACCATTGTTGAAATTGACCAATCAAATCTGTAATTTGCAAAGGTATAAAACAGGTGCACAAGGATTTTCAGGTTACTAATACTGTTGTGATTGTTAGCTAACTAAGTGTACCAGTAATAGTCAATTTTATTTATTTTTAAAATTCTAAAAAAAGTACAGTAATTCATTATTAAAAGATCGAGTAGTACAGAGATGCGTGGCTAAAAGTTAAGTAGTTCCTTACCTGCTAATTTATTAAACCTAATTTTAACGTCAAACTAAACATAAAGAAATCATCATTGAATTTAAATTTATGGATAGAAATGTTGAATCATTATTTTTCTATTAGGCACATAATTTTGCCTATATTAATCAGTCATATTAACCTACTAGTGAGTTAGTAAACGGGGCTTCACGGAGATTTAGAAAATTTCGTCAGAAAAGGAAATTATAAAAAAAATATGAAATTTTTTACTTAAAAAGCTTATTTAAAATAAGATGGCAAAGTTTTAGAAGAAACTTTTAACTTGGAAGCGAATTATTTTAAGACGCTAAAATATTTCTTTATGGAGAAATATTGAATAATAAATTTTAAACTATTATAATGATTTTTTAAAGATATAAAAAAATTAAGATCATTAGCAGGATGCTTCATATCGTATTAAGAAGGAATCTGTAAAAATAAGTTAATTATTGTATGCTGGTCATACAAAAGGTTTTCCGAAAATTATTTATGAAAAATATTTTAAACCACGTAATAAAGACCAACGAATGCTAAGAATTTTTTTTTTGTTGTATCACAGAACATTGACTATCAGGAAATTTGGATAGAAGTAACAAAAACTTTTGAAATTATTTCATTGCATAACGTTAAAAAGTACTTTCAGTATTTTATTTAGTAAAGAATGGAATTCATAAAATTATTTTAAAACTTTTAGAAGCAAAGCAATCATCATCTAAATTAATCCGGATATTATAAAGTTTACTTACCGTATATTTTGTTGGGAATTGTCGTACATTTTCGTTTAAAGTGGAACTATTAGAGCATGCATAGTTTTGGTGTCAGAAGTGTGATCAACAATGTTGTACCAGGAGAAAAGGCTGATATTTAAAATCGAGGGAGATTGTAAATATGATTTTTACATTATTTCTTTTACTAAAAAAATTAATATTGATGTTTATTCATAGAATAGAAATAGGACAGGAACATAGAACATTAAATTATTTACTAACTTAGTTATTAAATTTTTATAAAAATCTTTAATAATTTTTAAAAAAAAAACGTAATATTTTAAAAGTATGATAATGTGGAATAAATGATAATTAAAATGTTTTATTTAGTTCGTTATCCAGAAACATCAATTGAGTAATCGCCAGTGGAGACATATTATTTATGTTAACAATTGTAAGAACATTGATAATTTTATAATGTATTTTATTATTTTTTGGTGTGAATGTATGGGAACGTATATGAAAAAACATGATGCATACACATAGCTTATAATTTATTTATTCATTTTAAAAATATACATACTTTTATTTTATAAGTATATTTTGATATAAGGGAAATATAAGTATATGATTCTATTATAACTGAACTTAAGGTTTATTTTAAGTAAGTAAAGTATTAAAGTGGTATATCGATACTGATTGTTTATGTTTTAGTTTAAGAGTTATCAAAGAATGAAGTAGTCTTTTCTTATTGAGCAGTTAGATTGTTATTTATACGTGAATTTATTTATTGTTGTAGAAATGTGGGAAGGAATTTAGCGATGTAAAGTGATAGATCTCTAATGATAACAGTTTGGTAGTAAGTTAAATGAAATCAAAGTAATATTTTATGTAGGATTTATTTATATTGGAATAAGGATAGTTAATAATAATGATTATGCAAGTATAGATAACTTAGCCCTATAGCTTGTATATGTTCATGGCAGTGTTTATGTGTGTTAAAGTTGAATGTTCCATAGAGCTAAATAAATAGCCTGGACATTACATTTAGTAGTAGAGGTTATTAGACAAAGAAGTCATACCTCATTTATTATATACTGTTACCATGATGATTATTTGATAGAGGTGCTATTGAATTAAAACTCTAGTTTATTCCATATATTTACCTGTCTATGATGGTATTTAAAATATAAAATGATGAATAAGTTTGAAGTGCAGAATTGTTATTGAAGAAAATAAGATAGGTTATATTATTTTATGTAAAGATAGAAATAAATGCAAAGAGTACAAAAATATAGTTTGTTAGTAAAGAATCATAAAACTTTTCATATTTGGAATTGATTGTTATTTATTACAAATTAATAAATGATAATTAAATTGGGGTTTATAAAGATGTTGTTTAATTATTAAGTTTTTAAGAAACTTAATTATGATGCATATTTTTACAAGTAAAGGGATAAAACTAAATCGTGTTTTTTGAAGAATATAAGTAATCATAAGTTTTGTAAAAGTTATTTTATAATAATAATACATCAGTACATACATTCTATCTGACATTAAAATTAATAATTAGTAAGCAGTTTAGTTTAATTGCTATGCTATGAATTAAGGTTATTCACATTATTAATAAGTTAGAAATGACTATATGGAATAGTAAAATTATTTTTGAAAAGAACTAAATAATAATAATAAATGCATGTTGAACTAATTAATTTATCTTATATTTTTTAGAAAAACTTATTGACTTAATGAAACTGAATGGAGATGTAATAGAGATACTATGATAATATTTTTAAATAATATATATATTTTTTTTATGTTTTATAAAAATAGTGTTCTGTATTCCATATTTTATTTTACTTAATATATATATATTTTGAAAGTACATAAATGAGAGTAAACAAAGTTCATGAATATTGAAAATAATGTACATATTTTAGTGTTGACTCAATTTCTCCACATCACAGTTACATAATCACAGATGACTTGAATTTTTTTAAATATAATATTTGCACAATTTAAATAAAATTATTATTTAAGAATCATAATATTTTCTGGATATGATTATCTTTAAGAAACTTCATTTATTGTCTCATTATTATGGTCATAAACTAACCATAAAATATTTACACCGAATTATAGTAGTATTTTGGTTGCCACATATTTTCAGATTATAAGATCATACCACATATTTATTTAAGATGCCATATGGATAATAAAAGGTTACATTATATTATTGTTATTATTTATTATACATGATTAATATCACAATGAGAAACGAGATGAGATTAAAGTATACATTGAAGAATATTATTATTATTTATTTATTATTAGTATTAATTAGATGTAGTTAGGAATGATATTAAATCCCTTATCATGCTTGATTACAGAGATTATAATTGCCTATAATTATTTTAAAAGAACATGAGATTATTTGAGCTTGGTTATTTAAATAGAGAGTAAGATTATTTTATTAAGTTAATCTTAATTAATTAATTATTATTGAAGATGTAGAAATGCTATAGATTTAGTGTTTGAGATGGTAAGAGGGAGGATAGTATTCTTATGCCATTGAGGTAGTATCCTATGAGATATTGGCTCAATGTATTCGTCTTGCCATTTGTAAACTCACTTCATAGTCTCATGATTTTTATTAGATATTTACTTACTTAATTTATGAAACAGAACTATATTATTATTTATTAGTTAAAGCTAGTTTAATGATTTATAGTATTAAAGAATATATTATTATTGATTGGATACATTTTTTTAAGTGAACATAATTATTTATTTGAGCTAAACCAATTTGGTTATTATTATATATTTTCGTAAAAGTGAGGGTACAATATATATATATATAGGAAAAATCTAATGCATAGTGATAATGTAATTATGAGGGGATACCACAAGATAATTAAAATTTTGTAATAGAAAATTATATATTTATTTTTAGGTGTTATAAATTCAATCCCTATTGTCCATTTAATGTAATGTATCAGTCTAAACATGATTTTCAATTTTAGAAACAGTTGGAAAAATCTTACAAAGAAATGCCTTTTAATGCCTCTGTCATTTTTTCTTTTGAGTCCACAAAAAAAAAAGAGGTATTTTTTCATTCAAGACAATAAAAAAAAGACACACATAGCTAGGTCAAGTAAATATGGCTGATGGATAAGCTGCATCATGCTAAAGTTAATTAAAAATTGTTTCATACTCAAGGCTTTGTGTATTAGTGCATTATTGTAATGAACATTGTCCTTCTCACTTTGCCACAAACCAGAACATTTAATTTTACTGCCTCATATAAAAGTTTCAGAACTTGCATGTTTTAAGTGACTGATTATTACGAACAAATTCTAAGTGAACAATGCCATCTGTATCCCCCCAAAAAAACAGCTTCATTTTGACATTGGCTTTCACTTGCCATTCTTTTTTCAGATGTGGTAAATTTGACACTTCCATTAAACCACTCATAAACTTGTGTTTTTCTCAAAGCAACTTGCTTGTAAATTATTTCAAGCATTATAACTGGTTTTTTTTTTTTCTGTTTTCCCTAGAACTAAACAGATTTTCAGATTGTTCTAATTTTTTAGCCATTACAAAATTGATAAATACATGAAATGCACTTTACAAAAAAATATACAATGTGGCACCATAATTTTTCACAATGACAACATTTGCCATATTGATGCAGAAAGGTTGCTGCAAGAGGTATCTAGAAGTAGAAGCATGTACTATATAACAGTCATGCTACCTAAGAATAATACCAATTATTTTTGGGTATCCCATGTATTCTTAGTTGTATATTTGAATGACGATAATTATTAAAGCATACCTGAAATATAATCACTACATATATATATATTTTAAAAAAATATTATTATAAAAATTAAAAATATAACAATAAAAACTATAATTACACATTCGTAGAATACATTCTGTTTTAATCATTTCATTATTTAGGCATGTATAACAAAAAATAGTAAACTATTCTACTCAACCTCATGAACAATAATAGACTATTTGCACTTACTGGTTTTATTTTAATAATGTTCTTTTTTTTTTTTTTTAGCATTATTTTAATTTACTGTTTGCGTTAATCATAATGTTATAAAAGGTATAATACAAATCTGTTCAAGTGATTAATTTCTCAATAATATCAAATATTATGAATTTGAATATGAACATTTTATTAAGTGTGAATATAAATAGAGACTTCTGCTCATTAATTGTTATTTAAAACTGCATCTATTCTTTCCTAAATCAAAAACAGTACTATAAACTTTTTTTATATTATGCAGTTTATAGCAAATTGTGCCTTCATATCTTACATCTGGTAAGAAAAAAAAAAGATCCATGTCTTTATTACTCCTCTTGCATTGCAATCATCACATTGGGATGGGAATCCAGATATCTGAAGGTATTATATTATTTGTTTTATAATATCAGTGACATCCAAAGATGATGCTGCAAAAGCAGCGTCACTATCTGTTTTATTACTCTTATGGCCAACTATCTTTCTTACTATTTATCAAACCCATCATTATCAATATAATTTCCAAATCAAAGTTCTGTTTCTTTTCTATCATGTGATATACATTTCTATTATGTAATGCAATCATTATCTTTCTTGTATTACTGTCAATCAAAGCAATTGCATGTTGGACAAATCAAGTCAGAATTCTTACAAGCAGTAAAACAATTAAAAATCTTCCGTAATATGCTGGTGGAATAAAAAATAGTAAAGATGCTATATATTGATGCTAAGTAAAAAAAACAATTCCATAATGATCGGCTAATGTGGCACTATTATTTACCGCAGGCTGACTTTGTTCTGGTTTATTATATTTATTTGTAGATGTTGGTAGTGGCTCTTTGAGTGTGGATCAATATAGATGGGAGGGATAAGTAGAAATTCTTCAGAAGCTAGATCTTCTTTACAGTTGTCTGGATTTGAATCATTTTCAACTGTAGTTTTTTTCATTTCTTTTCGACCGCTGATACTTTGTCATATGAGTTTGTATGCTGATATGGATCCTGAACTTGTGAATTTCCTGTGAGACATTGTATTATATAACAAATGGAATATCAGTCAAGTTAACCCATTGTGCCCCAGATGCCAACGAGAAGACGAGACATACCACCATATCATCAACTCGTGCGATGGACTAAGAAGAGTTAGATTTATAATCTTTCAGAACATTAAGGTTGACTATTACAAGATAATATCTCTACAAGAATGTATTAAAACAAAACAATTTCCTATAATAAGACTTTCAATTTTAACACTTATTCAATCTGATACGTGAGATGTAAGATAATGTATACCCAGCCTCAACAAGATCGAAACTCATGCTTCTTGCAATCAATGCAAAAGATAAAAACAAGAGATCAATTACGATCTTCAAAATTCATTTTTGAGGAGACTTGGAAGTTATTCCAATTTTCTAAGAACTTAACATAACAAAACTATCACAACAATCATCTCTATAGAACAGTAAGAACTAATACCAGTCTCTTTTAATAACTAATTGTATGACAGTTTTCTTTCATTATTATTGTACTTTTATAAACTGTAACCTTGTTTAGCCTAATAAAAATTTGTTTAAAGTAAAAAACAAAAGAAATACAATATAACACTCCAACAAAAGATTGCTGTTTAATTAATTACCTTTGAGGCATAGGGGTTAATGTTTATTTATGTATACATATGCACACACACATATAGCGGGTGGGGGGGAAAGAAAGGTGAGGGAGAATGATTGTAGTTCAGTAAATAGATGATCTTCCAACAAAAACTCAGTGAAGCAAACTTTTTATATTTATATGACGCTTAACTATTTATTAAAAATTATGGATATGATAAATAATAAAAAGTTGAATAAAAATATTTATTGAGAAATATATATATAAATGAGGGGGAAGAAAATTTAAATAATGAAAAAATGATATATGTTAGAAAAAAATTTTAATAATAAAAATGTGGAACAAAATAACATGACTAATTTGTTTTTAAAAAGATGGTTATAAAAGTTTGTTATAAAAAGAATAGATCTTATAAATAAATAAAAATTGTTAAGGTTAGAACAATCTAGTAAAAACTGTACTCTAAAAAATAAACCTTATATAAATGAAAGGTGTAATAGCTATAAATACATTTATGCGAGTGTGTATAGAGAGTGCTTGAGAGAGAAAAGGAAAAAAAACAGAAGGGAGATAGGGGAGCAAGGGGTAAGAAAGGAAGAGAAAGAAAAAAAGTGAGAGAGAGATAAAGAAGTCAAGAGGGAGTGAGAGCAAAGTTTGTAAAATAATAATAATGCTTAGCAATAAATAAATAAATAAATAAATTTAGTTTTGGACGTAGTAGTAATTTTATAAAAAAAATTGCAACATTATTATAATGAAAAAAAAAAAGAGTTATAAACTGTTTATATAATGATATAATTTATTGCAATTAAATTAATTTTAGATTAAGTTATTTTACAAATTTATTATATGGAAATGATACTTGGATTCCTTATTGATGTAACAAAATATTTCATTTATCATATGATCACCATGTCTTATGCTTGCTTAAGCTGTTAAAACAGGCAAAACTCTCCATACAGTAGTGCCACTCAGTGTAAGCCAGAATAATCCAAGGCTTCTCACTGAAAAAAGCTACAAGTTAGAATCTAGTCTGGGGATATTGATGAGTAGGCACTAGATAGAGATTTTATGCACAAACTTTCTTGCATCTAATGATTACTCTGGCTTGCACTGACTGGCACTCCTGTATGGAGAGTTTTTCCTGTTTTAATATTTCATTTAAAGATACTCCAGAAAATTCTAGAAATATGATAGTAAGATCATAGTCTGCTACTATCAAGTCATATCTTCATTATAATGGACATGCAAAATCAATAAATAATAACAATTTCCTAAAAAAAAAAAAAAAGGTATGATTTTCATGAAAGCTACAGACCTCCATTTATGTTACAAAAATTACCTCAAAGTCATTCTCAAGAAGCACAGTATTAAGTACTTTCATTGGAAAAATATGGTTAAGGATAGAAGGTGTGAGGTTTTTAGAAAGGAAATTAAAAGATAGCATTATAAATTATCAAATTATCAGAATAATGAAATAATATTAATGAGCATGGCCATTCTACTTCCAAAAAGAAAAGGTTAAGATAAAAAAAAGAGGGAGAAAAAATCTACTTTAGAAATGAGTTTTGTGATGATTACATAAATTTAATTTGTGAACTACAGAAAATGTCCACATATAGAGAACATGCTGATCTATTTTTCTGTTTACTTGATATTTTTCAATGTCTTTTAATTTCTTCACCATAAAACTTTTCTTTCTGAAATGCTTCAACACCATGTCTCTCCAATGTATTCTATTCTCAGCCATATTTTCCCAAAGGAAACAATTGTCACACACTTCTTTAGAATATCTTTAAGATAATCCTTATATTGCAGATGGGGTCTATCTCTCCCATGAAAACTATGCTCAAGTTAGTATCATATCCAGGAAGCTGAAGAATATAATATATTGTTTGGTTTTATGATCTAACCATCAGTTTTTTTACAAATTTTTTATGGAACTTCCTCAAATGAAACTTTTCTAATACCTTTATATTATGCCAATATTGCTCATTTCCATACAATAAATTAATTAAAATAACAGTTTTATATATAGTCTAACTTAGTTTTAGTAGTTAATTTTTTTGTTCTTTATCTTTTAACTTGTTAAAAGCAATAGCAGCACGCTGGAATCTGTATTGTACCTTAACATCCAAATCTACTTTTCTACTTACAAAATTGCCAAGGGATTTAAAGTAATATACATTCTCAAGTTGATAATCATCTAATCTAAAAGTTGCTGATGATTTTCTTTCAATCACTGGTTGATAAAGAACATGAGTTTTTTGAACATTAATTAATAATTACATTTTGAATTACAAATGTCAAATTAACTCAACCTACACCTTTGACACCATCCACTTTAGATATAGTAATGACTATTATTAATCATTTACTAAACTAGAGATTATCTCTAGCACAGATATAAACTTTAAAACTCAATTAAAGATTAATATATCTGATTTTTTTTAAAAATTAAACTCACAAACACATGGAATTATTCACATTTCTTTTTCCCACGTTTTTTATAAATATATTAAATATCCTCAATATTACCACATATTCCTTTAAATTCATATAAATAAAGATACAATAAACCAAAGTTTTTATATGTTGCATTCAAAACATTAAGATTATTTAGCAAATAATTTTTTGAATTGACATTAACGGCCTAATCATCAACATACTGTAAGTACAGAATCCAAGAAGTTCTTCCGCTTTTAATAGACTATTGGATCAGCATGTTACATATGTGGATAGATTTGTGGTTTTAAGAATCATTTTAAAATTGATCTTTAATGTATTAATACTATAATTTTCTTTTGAGTTGGAATGTCTATTCTCACTTATGAATAGCATATTGTGTAAATATATTATTAGTATTAAACTGTTAGGGCTAATCCAACTCCAAAAAAGAAAAAAAAAAAAAAGATAATAAAATAAAAGGATAAATGTTATTGCTGGGAATATTTTATACTTTGTCAATTTTCTGTTGGACATTTTATAGAATGTCTAGGAAATGTGTGAAAATCTAAGCATTTCATATTCGGATGTCCCATTTTTGGCATTGTATAAAATGCGTAGTGTTTTTCACACTTTGCCAATGACATATATAAGACCTAAAGTCATTTTAGTAAACAAAAATAAAAATAATTTATTAAAAAAGTGTTCTGCAAAGGTTGACAAAAAATTCCACTAAAGATCACATGTATCTAAGAGATGGGTGCATTAGTAATATGTATTAAAACGTGAAAATAAAAATTAAAAACACTGCATATTTGTTTGTATTTATTTATATAATAAAATACATGATTTTTATTTATTTATTTCCAGTTACAATATAAAAATTATTTTCATAACTACCCAATACTAACTTTGAAGATTGTTTATATCTCTCAGATATAATTCAGTGCCAAATATTACAAATTCTCATGAAGCATTCACTGTAACCAAACTGATGGCTTAAACATTGTGGCTAACCATGGCTATGAATGTAGCATATCACATCACATAACAATATTTAAGGAAAGAGTTTGCTTGTATTTCTCAGATCAATCACAGCCTCTAGACAGTTTAAATTATTAAAAAAATATGTAATTTTTTAAAATATTAAAATAATATTAAAGTTCAGTCCAAAATTTTTTTAGATTCATTTATGAAATATTAAAACCTATTACATTTGAAAGATAAGATTAAATATAAATATTGAAAAGATAATGAAAAAACTGTGCCAATAACAACTTTATATCTAATAATTATATATCTGGATGTGTGTATCATGAACAGATAATAAAAATTTACAATTTTTGCAAAAGATTTACTATGAGTATTGTTAATAGTCCACATTTATATCCATCACTTCAACTTATGATAGATTTCACAAGAGTCATGATAATGGCCAAGGTCCTGTGATCTATCACCTAGAGATATGATTTGTTCTTTGCATCAAGACATGAATTGTAACAATATAGCCTACTTTATTGTACCATCTTTAAAATAGCCTAATTATTAAAGACAAACTTAAAATCTAGAACTTATTTTATTTTTTGTTATAATTCTTATGGATGCTATCACATATATTAATAATGTCTCTGGCTTGATTTTCAGCAATATGCAATTAATAATTAATACTTAAGTTCAAGAATTACACTGAGAACTATTTTCTTTTCGGAGCATTATTTTGTTTACTACATTCATAAATATCCTTGACAATTTCTCAAACTTCATATTATTATATATTATCAACTATATACATATATAATTATAGCAGATTTGAACTTACCTTCAGCTATCCACTCCATGTCATACAACTGATACACATGACCACACACATGTGAAAAAGATAAATGACCGCCAATATATATATTTTGTGCTGAATCATTTGGTCCAGATTATCATCTCCCATACAGATTTATATTAAAAAAACAAATCTTTAAACGTTAATGGACAGTCTTCAATCTATACCACCCTCCAGCTCTTCAGACATCCATACTATTTAAAATCTGATGATGAAATGCTCAAATCTCTTGTTGATGTCAATATTATTGTCATACCCATGTTAACTTTAAGACATTCTGACCCCTCATGCATAGGATCTAGTCTATTTAAATACACAGAAGGGGGATGGGCAGAATACAGGTTGAATCTGTAATATTTTAATGCAAGTATAATTTATATACCTCCTATAATTGCATCTAACTCCGAGTATTAATTATACTTATATTCAAATATATATTTGTGGTAAATCATCACAGATTTTTTTAAAAACCTTCCATTATGAAATATGTTTATAACATAATAAACACAATTATAAAACTTATTTTTATAACAGTCACTGTATTATATATATACACTAAAACTATACTATAGAAAAAGAGTGGAAAAGACTTTTTTAGTAATGGAAATTTACTTTGCTTACTTTAAGAAGGAAATTAATTTTACTTCATTGTTTATCAAAAGAGAGAGAGAGAGAGATTTACTTTACTTATTTGAAGAAGCAAATTAATTTTACTTAATTGTTTTATCCAAAGAGAGAGAGAGAGAGAAAAAATCTTTAATTTATTTTCAGAAACATTGAATGATAATTCAGTTCAATAATAGAAAACAAAAAAAAGATAATTAAAAAATTATTAATCACAGTATGTATTATTTTAAATACTGTTAGCAATATAATCCAAATAATATACATTATTCTTTTGATTTAAAAAATAATATAAGCTTTATAAAAATGTTTTTAATATCCTAATTGTATGTAAATTCAAAGAAGACATGTTTTACTTACGTCTCAATATCATGGATGTATAAAAATCAATACATATTTCATTTTTCTCTTTAACATAGCATAAAAACAATTTGTAATAAATATTTATTTAATTGCAAAATCCATGATAGTGAATCTTATAGTTTTTATAAAAATAAAAAAAACTTAGGTGAATTCCCTCAAATAAGATTTTAAAAGTTCAGAATAAATAAAATATTAATATACATTTTTAATAACAATTCATTTTATAGTGAATTACCTCAATTAATTATTTCCCATTTATTCTCCAAAAAGTAAAATTATTTTATATATATGTAAACAAAATTAAAAGTTTATAAGTAATTTTATAAAACAATTCTCTGTGAATATATATGTATATGCACATTGAGTACATGTTGCTCAAATGTAGTTAATAATATATATTTATACTTCCAAACTATAATTTATCAATATTCTTATTAAATAAACATTAGAAAACAAATTATTACATAATCCAATATTTATTTTGATAGAAAAGAGAGTCCATCCAATCTGCTGTAACGGTCAGGTTTGTACATTTGCTCAACAGATCGAGTTAGATAATCAATAGCTGACCAAGTCGGGATAGTAATATCCTACGTCTGATCATACCTCAACTCTCTTACTCGTGCTTCCAAGTCAACCCATTGCGAATGACATGCCTGAGGTTACACTCGATATCTCTTTATTCACATCCCCCCCCTCCAACACATGAAATTATATAACTTAACTAGTGATTCATAAAGTAATGAGTAAGAATGGAGACTGAGATAAATTTATATTTCATAAATTTAATGTAACACTTAAAAAGTTATAAAGTAAATAAATTATGTACAGATAGCTCACACGCAGGTGAGTGAATACTTAGTTTTACAAAGAATATTAATGAATAGTCAGTAAAGGACAACGCAAATTATATATATACTGCTCACATACAGGTGAGTGAATACTTCAGATTTACAAATGCTTAATGTGACTATCAACCAACGATTATATTTGCTCACGCGCAGGTGAGTGAATTTTGGGGTTGCAAAATGTTTAATAAGTTTATGACTTTGCAGAACTGACAATATGTTTATACCATCTTTTATGTCATAACCCATGCTATGATCTATAGTAGAAATCAGTAATAGTTAAAGTGATCAATTTATTGGTAACTGATTGGAATTATATTATTAAGTTTAAGCATAACTTATAATAATAGTAAGATTGGATATCTCTAATTACTACACAGATAAACGCATTAATTCAGATTCCGAATCGGATCAAAGCCGATGTTAATTTCTATGGGAGGTTGAACTGATGTTGGGCAGTCGAACATCAGATTCTAGGGCATTACAAGCTATAGTATCAGAATATATGCGTCTTGAATGTGTTCTTAATTGAGGTTCATTACCTAGTAATCGGTTCCCCAGACTGAGCTACTTGCTATAATATGAAGAGGCCCTTTTATTCAAGCAAACAGAACAACAGCTTCATGAGCCCTTGGAACACTTTGGTTCCTTCAAATAGATAAATGTCACAGTTGCCTAAACTTTCAAGGTGTGACTTGACATGGAAATGATCCTGATGTAGGCCATTATAGATATAGCAAGAAGTTATGCACATTTATTCTAACTAGCAACACATTCGCCATGCTAC
Source organism: Epiperipatus broadwayi (assembly GCA_028023455.1). Classification (NCBI taxonomy): domain Eukaryota; kingdom Metazoa; phylum Onychophora; class Udeonychophora; order Euonychophora; family Peripatidae; genus Epiperipatus; species Epiperipatus broadwayi. The sequence continues at coordinate 3,945,812 of JAQFVV010000105.1, read as the reverse complement.
TTTAATATTTCCTAAATTAATTATGCCAAATCTTAGCTTCTATCAGTGCCACTACCACTGGTCAGTTCATAAATAGTATTACTTAATCATCCTACAAGGCAATAATAAAAATCTGATTTAAGAATATCTGTATAGCTTAATCTCTGATTAAGGAGAGTTACAACAAAATTAAGGATTTACTAAGATTTAAAATATTACTTATATACTGTATAACTCACATCTAATATTAAGTAAATATTGATTTTTAAATAATTTAAGCAAAATATTGCTTATTAAAATAACTTACGCAAATACTCATTTTAAATAGCTTATGCAAAATATCCATTTTTAAATAACTTATGCAAAATATGCATTTTAAATAACTCATTTTGTGCATTATAAGTAACTGATTCACTCTAGTGTAAATAAATAGTTTGATTTCAGAAGGGAGTTTTGTTCATATTTCTTTATATTATAATATTCTAACATAATGGAAAGGTGCTTAATTGCCCCTCTAATAATTATTAAACTCCACAACACTCCGTTCTGATGAACATAGCATAAATTAATAAACATGAAATTAAAACTAAATACAGATGGCATAAGAACAAATTGCAGAAAACGATCAATAAAGTTATAATTTAGAAATGAAGAATTACGGTGCTTTTCTCACCTACTGGACGAGCCACCAGGTAATGCTGCAGAACCACCAAGAAGCCTGCAATTGATAAATTTTTTTAAAAATATTTGTTAAAAATCGCTTCATTTTAGAAATGGTACCCTCCCCCCCACCGCATTAAAAAATCGGTCAAAATCGCTGAAATTGAAATGTAAAAAAAAATCGCTAAATTTGAGAAATAGTTGACCCTCCACACACACGAGAAATCAAATTGAAATGTATAATTGGAAAAAAAAACTATAATAAAAGCCTACAAAATTAAACAAAAACATACTAAATGTCAAAGCGATTTAAAAAAGAATCACTCTTCAGTTATCTAACTATAGATAATAATTCAAACCTCGTATTAATCTGCAATAGCGTCATTAGAGTTTAAATTCAGTTAATACGTTACTGTATTACTAGTTTATATCAAAAATTATTGCAAATACTCGGTTTAAATAGAACATATATAAAATCAACAAAACATAAATAAAATAATCAGAATAGAAAATTGAAATTTAAAACAAAAGTTGATTATAACAACTGAGGCGAATAATGATTAGAAACCCCCCTTCCCTCCCGCACGAAGGGTTCAATGAAAAATAAGTAAAGTGCAAATTATGAATGCTATTTTTAAAATCCTATGAAATAAATGAGAAAAAAACTATAATAAAAGCCTACGACATTAAACAAAAACATACTAAATCTCAAAGCGATTTAAAAAATAAAAGTATTTATAAAATGCAAAAATAACAGCACGAAAAATGGCGGGAAATGTCTTAAAAAAGAATCAGTCTCAGTTATCTAACTAACAGATATAATAATAATTCAAACCTTAATAACAGACTAATACATATTAAGTAATCAATGTTCCTATTAATCTATAATAGCATCATTAGAGTTTAAATTCAATTAATATGTTACTCTATTACTAGTTTATATCAAAATTATAAACAAAATAGAAATAAAATAATCAGAATAGAAAATAGAATTTGAAAGTAATTAAAATAGATTACCAATTTCCCTGGAGAGTGAGGTCATCTTTCAGCAGGTCGTTGAATTTTTTCAACCTTGCAAAATGAAACTTGGGCATTCTAGATCTCTCCATTAGTGACAAAATATGTATATATTATATTGTTCCCGTGTATTGATCGCATTTTCTTTCCAGAACTCGGGTCACATGACTGATTGATTTTGCAAGTTTTGTTATGGGGACATTAATCTCTATGTTTTTAGAAAGTGAAAGTATTTTTTTAAAAAATGGAAAATAATACTTTTTCTTTTCAAAAACTTTATTTTCTTGTATCAATACTGTACATATATTTATAAGTTGTGAGTGGAGGGAGTTTGAAAATGGTAAATGTAACAATTTATATAATACAAAACTCCAATGTTTCAACTGTTTTTATCTTCTTACAGTTATTTTTGGAGTTTTGTATTATATAAATATGTTCAGTATTGATATAAGAAAATAAAGTTTTTGAAAAGGAGAAGGATTTTTAATTTGTTGATATTATTGGAGAACATATATATTTTAAAAGAAAAAGTGATTGTACATTTGCAGTGTTATAATATATGATTATAAATCAAATAATTTATATATATGCATTTTCTCAAAATATTGATCCATCAAGCTTTCTGGGGTTTTTTGGGAGGGGCTTCCTCCATTATTACTTTTTATTTGGCTTTGGGATGAAAGGAAGTAAAACGAAAACATTACTGTTCTATTTAGTTTGTGCTTTAATGAAGACAAAAATTAACCCTAACATGTAATACTTTTTATTTATTGTTTGAAATGCAGCATTTCAAAAAGTTCGAATGAAAACTGCTGTACACATTCCATTCCATAAGTTTTAAAGTTTATACAGCTTTTTATGGACACACACGCACAACAAATTAGAATTAAAACAACTAATAAACAAACATTTAATCAAAAACTGACATGCAAACAAATGAAGGCAAAAGACTAATGATTTCTTTAGGTTATATGTTTATTTATAATAAATAAATAAAAAAAAACACAAATTCAAGTTAAACTAAGACCTTGATATAAACAAAAAAAAACTAAGACCTTGTTGCAAAATCAATCAGTCATGTGACCCGAGTTCTGGAAATTTCTTTATACTACACATAGTACCAAAGATGTTTACACTATTTTTTCAGTTTCTATCTACATTTCAAAATTGTGCGTAAGTAATTTTAAAAATAACAAACTTTAAGTGAAAGAAAACGCGATCAATACACGGGAACAATAAAATATATATATTCGTATTTTGTCACTAATGGAGAGATCTAGAATGCTTAAGTTTTATTTTGCAAGGATGAAAAAATTCAACGACCTGCTGAAAGATGAACTCACTCTCCAGGGAAATTGGTAATCTATTTTAATTACTTTCAAATTCTATTTTCTATTCTGATTATTTTATTTCTATTTTGTTTATAATTTTGATATAAACTAGTAATAGAGTAACATATTAACTAAATTTAAACTCTAATGACACTATTATAGATTAATAGGAACATTGATTACTTAATATGTATTAGTCTGTTATTAAGGTTTGAATTATTATTATATCTGTTAGTTAGATAACTGAGACTGATTCTTTTTTAAGACATTTCCCGCCATTTTTCGTGCTGTTATTTTTGCATTTTATAAATACTTTTATTTTTTAAATCGCTTTGAGATTTAGTATGTTTTTGTTTAATGTCGTAGGCTTTTATTATAGTTTTTTTTCTCATTTATTTCAGAGGATTTTAAAAATAGCATTCATAATTTGCACTTTACTTATTTTTCATTGAACCCTTCGTGCGGGAGGGGAGGGGTGTTTCTAAACATTATTCGCCTCAGATGTTGTAATCAACTTTTGTTTTAAATTTCAATTTTCTATTCTGATTATTTTATTTATGTTTTGTTGATTTTATATATGTGCGATTTAAACCGAGTATTTGCAATAATTTTTTTATAAAAACTAATAATACAGTAATATATTAACTGAATTTAAACTCTAATGACGCTATTACAGATTAATACGAGGTTTGAATTATTATCTGTTAGTTAGATAACTGAAGAGTGATTCTTTTTTAAATCGCTTTGACATTTAGTATGTTTTTGTTTAATTTTGTAGGCTTTTATTATAGTTTTTTTTTTCCAATTATACATTTCAATTTGATTTCTCGTGTGTGTGGCATCAACCATTTCTCAAATTTAGCAATTTTTTTTTTTTACATTTCAATTTCAGCGATTTTGACCGATTTCTCAATGCGGGGGGGTGGGGGGGTGTTACCATTTCTAAAATTAAGCGATTTTTAGCGAATATTTTAAAAAAAATTTATCAATTGCAGGCTTCTTGGTGATTCTGCAGTGTCACCTGGTAGCTCGTCCAGTAGGTGAGAAAAGCACCAGAATTTGTTGAATGGTTTTATAGAACCTAAATATTTATGATTACTTAATATAGTTCTGATCAAACAAGAATTTTGAGAGTGCTCTAAGCGTTAAAGTAAATTTAATATAAACAGTTTCATTTAACATTTAAATAATATAATTAAATACGAGACTTGATTAGTTATCTAGCTTTTAATTTAGAATTGGTTTAGTAATGAAATTAACACATTCTGCAGAATGATTTACCGGTAATACTTGGTAGTAAGTCTTTCAAGGCATTCTTTCCTGTGCATCTTCTCTCTATTAAATGTCTGTGGCTTTTTTAGGTTTAAGTCTGGATGCAGCTTTGTATATTATTTTGGTGATGGCTTTCCTCCATCACTCTGGTCAAGAACTCTCCAGTATTTCAGGTATAGCTTTTCCATCACTGGGCTCGGGCTGAGGTTGATGTTTTCTTCCATTCTGTAGCAGTTTTCTGTGGGAGATAGATGGCTGTTTATTATCCCTTAGCCAACAGTCCTCATTTTAACAGCTTTAGTAATGGCTTAGTAGAATTCAGCTTAGTCAAAGTAATGCAGGAACAGATTTTTAATTATTTTTTGACACTTATTTTTCAGAAAATGCGTCTCCAATAAGCATTTTTGATGGCCACTACAGGCTTTTTAATATCATATTTTTGACAGTATGTCCTTCCACCTTTTACTTTTGCAACATCACTTGTTTACTGACTTCGAACTTTGCCTTTAATTAAATTTGGACTTAGTTTTTAATATTTGCCTCAGCTAAATCTGGAGTTAAAAGCTCTATTCCCTTGGGTTTCCCAATTGCACTTAGTATGAATTTATGCCTGACTGGATTTTCTAATTTGTTTTTGACTATAATTTTAAATGAGGTCAATTTTCAGCCAAAATATTATTTTTAGATGAAATATTAAAACTCGTAAACAAAATTACAGCTTGTGTAATTTTAAACAAATACAACTTGAAAATTATTTAAAATTAATATTAAAACTTAAATGAATAATTTTATAAATTTAAACTTATTATTTTGTTATATACATAAATTCTAACTACTTCAGTTTTAACAAAAGTAAAGGAATACGTGCGTATATAAATATTTATGACTGCATCTTCATATTATAGTTAACAAGACGATTATACACACACATACTCGGCAATATTACAAGCACACTTAAAGTTTTAAATTAAAGAAATACACGCAATCTGAGTTGAAATGAAATACACTATTATAGAATATAACAGGTGAAACAGACAGGTCAATAGATCTAATTGTTTCACTACAATACATATTTTCGTAACTGAATCTTGGAATAAAATATCAAAACATTTTCATAAATAGAATGGTATGAAATAGGATTGATAAGTACTTTTAATAAAATTTTAATCATAATTTTATATAAATTAATTTATACCTGTTAAAACAATTCTTATTTTATGTGTTATATATCAATATTCATAATTTACAAACTTAAAATTAATTTCATTTTATGAAAATAAATTGAAATTATTGTAAAAATTTTATCTTCAACCATATGTGTAAAAATGTAACATGGTGCCTATTGGAACTAAAAAGCTCATATATCACAACAATAAAGATTATAATTTCCTTTTTCATACAAACTGTGTTATACAAAAAGTTGTGAAATAGACTCCTGATTGTAGTTACTTGGTCTAAAATTACTGTCTTTAAATGCTTTTGTTTAACTTAGAAATTCTGTTTGTTTGGCAAAAATCTTGTAACTGGTTTTTAATATACTTCTACAATAAAGATTTTTTTCAGATTTTAGATATATGTTAAGTATCGATGTCCACACAATATTTTATGATTGTCCAGCCATTTGACCAGTTTAACAGTGTGTGCAGGCTGAATTTCAAACTATGTTGATATAGGTTCAGTAAATTTTCAGTGATGCACAATGGATAGTATATATTTTTTAAAATATGCTTACATTCAATTTCATGATTAATTGACTAAAAAGCATTTACAATTAATTAAAATGAGCAGAATAAGAAATGAAAGATGAAAACTTAATTTCTCTTGATTGTTAAATTAAAATTTTCTTTTTTAAAAATACTGCCTTCATCAACACAAAAATTCTATAGAAGATTTTTAATACAAATTTAATTTCAAATATTGGAAACAGAGTGACATTGTTTTAATTGTTAGTTTTTAAATTTGGATACAAAACGTCTATTGCAAAATATCTGAATACTAAAAATAAAAAATAATCTACATAATAAAACACTTTATAAAAAGGCTTTCATTTAATTTGATCAATAAGGTGTTTAAAAGCCCCTCCCCTCCAATTTTTTTCCCCCACCAACCACAATTTTGGTTGTTTTTTGTAAGTTGAAATAAATGTATGGGATGTCCATAAATTGAATTAATTAATTTATAAAAGCACACATTCTAATTTCAAGTTACATATAACAATCAAATTGTGGTAGAATAAAAATTTATTTTTTGGTTTTTATTGCATTACGGATCAATTTAATGTGCTTTTATAGAATATTAGGTATACGCATTATTCAATTTCCTTTTAATTTTGCTTATAAATGTATACATAATTATACTAACAAAATAATCCATGAAAAATAAATAATTAATGAAATGCAGTTCAATTAATGAAATAATATCATAATAACATAACCTTTGACTTATCTAAATAATATAATGACATGTTAGTTTGTCATTATATGCTTAAATGAGTCAAAAAAGTCTAACTCATTTAACAGCAAATCCAATCCAAATTATGGGATACCACTATATATATAAATAATAAAAACATTTTCCCTCTAAATATAATAATAAATTTGTTTATGTAATCCATTTTTTGAATAATTATGTTCTTTTTCAACATAAGCAGTATTAGATAAACAACTTTCAAACAAACAATAAGTAGCTTTCTAAAATAAATAAAAATTAAAACTAAAAATCCTATACCATATAGAGCCATATTTAAATCATTCAGTATATTAGGAAAAATTTATATAGTAAAGATAGAATCTAACTTGAATCTCAATAATCTTTACTAAACACCATGATTTCAATGCCATTAAAATTTAACAAGTGATTCATCTCATTAAAATGATTTTAAAAAACCACTATATTCCCAATAGCTTTTAGAACAAATTAATGCATATTTTTTAATAAGGAATTTGCAATTTGTCATTAAGTAAGAATAGTTCAAAAAAAGTTAAGGCAGAATATAAAATAAATTAATATCTTTAAAATTGTATATCCTATCCAAGAGAAGAAATGGTGATCCCTTAAATTTAAATCTATATACAAATTTAATAAATTGTAATCATGATTTTTGAAATGTGTTCAGCACAAAGTATTAGAACATATCTTAAATGCCATCATAGTGTCATGGCTATTGTTATCTTTGGATTTGTTTCACTACAAACTTTCTGCTTGTGAATATTAATGTGCTACTTATTTTTTCTCAACATCCTATAGATTTTATCTCACTGTGCATAATTTCACATTTTATTCAGCTTTCCCCATAATGCTTGTGTTTTATAAAAATGTTTCTCTACTAATCTATTTCTCTATTGACACAAAATCTCTTCTAAATAGAATTGTTTATTTATTTAGATTTTCCTTCCTTTCTTTTATTTCTTAACTCATTTTTTCAATAATGTAAGAGATCTCAGCATATAAATATGTAACCATATTGTGGTGCTCCAAAAATATGTATTAGACAAAATGGTGATTTAGCTTGTAACTAATAATATTAATATATGATCAGTCTCTTTTGTAAATAAAATTTATTACAGTAAAATTAAAATGGCTTTAAGTATAGGCATACATATGTGCCTAACACACATTCAAAGAGAAGATTTATGCAGAGTACCATCTATTTCTGGACATGATAATTAATAAGCTGTACATTTAGTAAAAACAATAACTCCATCAGCTTGTAAAATCACAAGATCATGATATTCAATGATATTTCATATGCAGAAGAAATATTAAAATGAGAATCAAGAGCTCAGATATTTTAATAACAAAATATTTAATTAATAGAAAATTAATAACAAGGGTTCATATATATATAATAGTAATAACAAACCTTAATTTGCACATATATTTGCTTGAATCTGAATAACTGTACATATAAAGAAATTGAGCAAGATGTACTTCAGGGTATATATTATTTTCAAACAATAGTTCTAATAACTCATGTTAATTTCATGTATAAATTATTAAACTAAGCCATTAAATTAATCTTATTTCAATATGCAATAAGAATACATCCTGCCTTAATCATAGCCATATACATAATGCAGTGCCCACATTTTCCCTTAAAATTAGAGGTCATTGACTTCAATTTAAAATAGCATAAAAACACACACTCTGCATATACAAGATCAAGAATTCAATTCATCTTTTATTCTATTTTCAGAAAAAGGAACTCTTATTTTTCTATAATAAAAATCAATAATTTTATGACGATTTTTCCAATTACTGCATTTAATTTTGCTTAATTTTTTTCTTCTCAATTTCATTGTTCTTAAGTTTAGCATTTATTAAGAAATTTTTAATTAAGAACAATTGATTATTTTTCTGATTTAAATATTGTCAGAGATTTCCCCATAAGTAACTCAGAAACTGCTTTCTTTTAATGATTTCTCAGAATTAGTATTTGCAATTAAATAATTTCCTATATCTAGATCTAAATTAAAACAGATCAGCTTCCTGTGGGATTATATAATTTTTATAAAAGGTTTTATGATCGATTTGCCAAACAGATGGAATCCTTGTTGAAATTATTAAGGCAAAAACCCCAATGAAAATGGACTATGAAACAGGAAAAGGTATTTGAGACAATCAAAAAGAGTTTCATGAAGCATATGATGCTTTCTTGACCAGATTTTACAAAACCATTCATTATTCAGACTGATAGTAAAGAGTATGGGCCGGGGGGAACCTTATCAAAAATTCAGGATGACAAGCAAATAGGAGTCCTATACTTCATAAGCAGGCTGCTTAAGGATCCTGAAATTAATTATACTGTGACTGAAAAAGAAGCTTTGGCAATAGTGTGGGTGTTCCAAAAATTTAGGCCTTTGTTATTCAGATCTAAGTGTCATTACCGATCACAAAAGTTTGAAGTTCCTTAATCATAGCCATTTAACAGACAGCAGGTTAGTTCGATGGAGATCTACTTTTGCTGGAATTTAATTATATTATACAATACTGCAAGTGATGAGAATATTGTCACTGACATTCTCAGTCACTCTACTCCTCAACATCTAAAAGATGAAAATATATATACAGCAAGTATCACATTGAGAACTGATGAAACTGTGGACAAAAACTTGGAGTAGAAGATGAGTGATTTAAGACCACTGACTGATCAATTAGAAAGTGGAACTAAGACTGAAATTGAATGGGTAGGAAGGCAAATTGATTGGTATGGGCTAAATAAATCATACTTCAATATAATGGAAAGAATGAGGAAGTTGGTCATTCCTATTTTATGAGACCAAATTATCTCACATGTTCATTGTTTATATGGCCATTAAGTTACCCCTAAAACTGAACAGCTAATCAAGGTTGGCAGCTGATCAAGAATTGATTCTATTAGCCTGATATGCATAATAAGATCATCCCTACTGTGAAATTTTCCAGTGAAAATAAAAAGTTACGTCAGTCCAATGACATTTATTAGACCAAAGGAATCTCAAGAAATGAGTCACTGATTTCTAGAGAACAATAACTCCATCTAATAAGAAAAAATGTTTAGTTGTAGTATTTAACCTATTCTCTAAATTTGAGACAGCATCTCAAGCAGATACCCTCATGCTATGAAAGTATTGGATAATCTACATTTTCCAATAGTAGAGAAGCAGAAATTCTCATTTCTGATAATGGCACACCATTCATATCGGAAGAATGGAATAAGTGGATTAAGAAACAGGGGATTAAACATATTCTAACTTCCATTAGAAATCCTCAGTTGAATCTGTGTGAATGGACATTGCAGAAGCTAAGATGGTTATTTCACACACATTTATCAACTAATAATTGAGGTTGGGTCAACATGTCAAGCAGATGGTTAACTATATCAATTGGTCCATAAATGACTCATCAGGATTTTAATCTATTTCTTTACATTTGGGACAACATAGCCCAAAACTGTTCAAATAGTTCTGCCCATGATTGAAGAGCAGCCCATAACCGAGTTGCAGATTGTGCAGATGTATATGCCACATTAAATAAAATGAGTAGTAAAAGAGAGAGGTCTCAAGTTATCATTTCAAGATAGGTGATAAACTGATGATAAAAACTCTTCATGTGAGCAACCCAGAGAAGTTTATTTGCAAGAAATTTTACAATGTATATGAAGGCCCTTTTTCTGTAGTAAGATGTCAGAGTAATAATGCTTTCTGGGTAGGTTCTGGTAAAGAAATCAAAGATATTTATAACATACAGTCCCTAAAACCTACTGTTATATAGGACTAATCTACAATAAAGTTTAATAAAATTGTCAAGAATAAATGTAAGAAGTTTAAGAGAAATAAATCATAAAATGAATACTCTCATGATGGGGACTAAAATTTGAAATCCTTCACATGATAAATAATATTAATAAATAAAAAAAAAATGGAAAAAGGGTTTAAAATAAGGATAAATGTATCGGATCAATACACATCATATAAATTGTATTTTTTTTTTTGTTAATGTAAAACAAAATTGTCGTTTAAAATTAAATTTTGGAATTTTTAATTTTTTTTTAAAAGAGAAAACATAATGTAATTTTTTGTTATTTTTAGAAAGTCGATTTCAAAGTTTTTTTTTTTTCATAAGAGAAATTATGATTTGTTATTTAGTTCATGTACTGCATATAATTACATTGGCAGTTTATTAATTAGTCCTGGTAATTACATAAGATTTTTTTTTTTTTTTTGCTTGTTAAATAGTGTGCAGAATGTTAAGAAACAATAAAATGTCTTTTTTGAAAGAAAAAGAATATAAATATCCGAGAATGGATTAATTGTATATATATATTTTATTTATCTAATCAAAGTAAAATAAATCTTGCACTGATTCCAGGTACAAGATTTGCCTTTTGTTTTATTTGGATCCAGCTATTGACTTATTAGAAAAATTTTAATTACAGACTATTTAAAGATAGTCTGAATAGAATGGATTCTTTTTTTGTGATTTTTTTTTGGTACAAGAATGGAGATTGGGGTGGGGGAAGTGCTGGCCACCTGCATCATGAGTTAGCAATTTCTTTTATGAAAAAGAGATATAAAAAAGAAAACTTTGGATTTGAATTGATATCTTATATCCTGCTTGTATAGTTTGGAGGTTGACTGAACTGCTCTTTGGGTGTTTTAAACTGAAGGTAAAAATAAAAACCTTAAGTGACCCAGAATTTGAAAAGAATTAACCATGGGGTTGATTAGAAAACTGAAAGAGTTGTAGTAAGTATTCAATGCACTACAAAGTATCCATCATAAATAAACTATATAATCTTAAGTGCAAAATAATAACTATGGAGAAGATATCACCAGAATATACCAAACTCATCATCCAAAATAAACATATAATCATGGTGTTTTTATTGCGATCTGTCTGCTGCAAGATTATTGGTTTGCCAAATGGAGTTCCCCATAAAAGAAATGAAAAGACATTTACATAAGAATTGCCTGTGCCTGAAAGTTCAATGAGAGCATAACAGAGAACAAGATAGACTTTAAATTTACATATCTATCAGTAAGCTTACTTATTTCATAGTTATATTTGTGAGAATTAAGGTAAACAATTTGTGTGTGGTTTTTTATTATTATTATTATTTATTTCAAATGTATTTTTTTTATAAATTTTTGTTTTATTTAGAGTATTAATTTTATGACAAATTATTAATTTCTTTGGACTATTTTTTTCTCATTAATGTATGTGGTATATACACCTGGGTCTCTTTTTACACGGACTTATTTAATGCGATTTTGAAGTTACGCGATTCATGTTTCCTTGGAAGTCAAACTCCGATAATGCGCTATTACTTTAAATAATAAATTTCACGCACTTAGTCATATTGAAAATAATAGCACATTATTGGAATTCGACTTTCATCTTAGTAATTTCAATATTTTCAGTGCTTTATAATAGTAAGATTTTATGCAATAATGAAATTAAAATCATGATTTCTACATTTTATGTATACACACATTAAATTTTACAAGATTATAATGTAAATTTGTTCAAACATTGTGCATGTTAATTTTGCATTTTAAATCACATTCTGTTTTTGCTTTTTAAAAAAGAATGTAATCAATTATTATTTTCTTATTAATGACACTAATCATTAACATGCTCTTAAATTCCAACGAGAGCTAAATGGTTGTATGTCTGGATATCGTGAGCTTCATAAACAATTAATAAAATCATCGTCTCAAAGATTAATTACTAATTACGTTGTCACCAGAAAATCATTAACACAACATGAGAGTGAAGTTGGCGCTAGTTGTATTTCCTCTTGTGAAGAATCTGATTTTTTACCAGTTTGCAAATGAACCTGTTTATCGATAATAATTAAAATGTGTATAAAAAATGTAAATTACTGTACTGTAAATTATGCATAAAAATATATTATTTTGAATAAAATTAAATATTATAGTTAAAAAAAGTTTGTCTTGTATCAATTTTTTTCAAATTTGAAATTTTTTATTAGTCATATTTTATTTTCTTATTTTTTTTTTTGCGCGAATTTTAAAGTAATTTTACATTGGTGCTTTGCTTTTATGCGACTTTTGAAAAATCACAGTCCGTATCCCCCCTTTTTCAAAGTAAGTTAAGTCTATTTTTGCGCGATTTCGTTTGCGCATGTTTTCTGAAGAACCTATCTATCGTGTAAAATAAGACCCAGGTGTAATGATTCATAGACATAGATGTCTAAATGTAAAAACCAAATAAATAAAGGGAAAGGGATATAGTTAATTAAATGTTAATCCATAGCCAAGTAATGGCAAAAATGAAACTGTGGGATTAATCGTATAGAGTTTTTCTTGTTTTATATTATTGTGTTATTAATATTTTTTTTTTATATTCTTATCATTCGTATTTGGTAGAGGGAAAGTTATAATATGCAATGCGGAAAATGATCAATTTTGAGATATTATTATTATTTTGCTTGTATAAAATAAATTGATTTGTTCTTAAAATTATCTAACTGGTGATCAATCATTTCATTAAATTATTGATTAAAAAATAATAAGTGAATATTAATAAAATTAATAACATTCTATGTCTATCTCTAATGAAGAATAACTATCACTTACCCTGAGAATTATCATTTTACTTCCATAACACTGAGCTAGTATAGAGAATTGCTATACTGGTAGTCTAATTGTACTTTCTTTATTTGTCCTCTCTGCCATTGCATAATGTTTTATTCATTATATAAGACATGACACTTAAGGCTGATGATCAATGTCAGCACTTATAAATATGCCTTGAGGGAATCGAAACACAAACTTAGGTTCTGCATAATATTTGGTACATGTATATTGGCTTTGAAATATAACTAAATAACATTAGTTCAGTCATCTTCATTAAATAAAATTGAAAAATAATGAGGTAATATTATTTTAATATTGAACTATGAAATAATCTATACATTTATATAATATATAAATAGACTAATATTGTCCTTTAGTGTAAGTAGTTTGAAGAATTTATCCCAATCTCTGATAATAAATAACCTGTGAGGAAGCAGTGACCAGTTTACTTAAGTAATCCTGCCATACATCATTTTATTGGAAATTTTATAAAGAACGTAATAAATATGTTAATAAAAATATAATTTTAAAATTTATTTATTAAAATGTAAAATTCATGAATAAAAATAAAAATTATACTTTTTAAAAATATTAAAATCTTATTTTAAATGTGTAATGATCCTATTTTTTCAGTTTCATTATATTCTTTCTTATTTTATTTTTGTGATAACATACATTACTTGATTTTCACAGAATACGACCTAAAGTTATCATAAAAATTATGTCTTAAACCAATTTTCTAAAAATCCAATATGGCTACTACTATAATCAAAAGACAATACATATTTTAAAAATCTAACAGATACAAATATATCTGATTTATAAAGAAAAAAAATCAAAGAATTTTAAATAGGCAAATAAATTAAATAAGCAGACTTTAAATATAAAAAAATAATATTAGAATGCATGAAATCAGTTTTATATATATATTATTATTATTATTATTTAAAGAATAAGGACAAAAATTTTATTGTTTATTACTACAGTTTATAATATATGAAGTAGCATAAATTAAATTTAAGCTGCTTTCTTTATTTTATGCTAGAAATATATTTTTAAGTAGACTGACTTTCCTTGGCTAATGGGAGGCGTTTCAAATAAATTAGCTATGTAGCTGACAAGCCAAAAAATCCTGGGCAATTATAATTGCAGGACAACACATAACAGCTATGCTATAATATATCATCCCTTGGGCGAGGTTTTTAAACTTTCATTTTTAATACTTCTGAACAATTGTTACACCTTCATTTACCATTGTCAAACTCCCTCCACTCACAACTTTGACGCCATTCATTTCAGATAAATACACTAATGATTATTACTAATCATTTTCGAAACTAGAGATTATCTCTAGCACAGATATAAACTTTAGACCTCAGTTAAAGATTAATATATCTGATTTTTTTAAATTTACACACATGGAGTTATTCACCTTTCTCTGTCCCGTATGTAATATCTTCATAGATATAATAAACATATCCACACCTCCCCATTCTCTTCAAATTCATATATATATAAAGATACAATAAAAGACAAATGACCCCCAAGATGCATTTCATGCTGAACCAGCACTCATCAGTTGGCCCAGGGCACTATCTCTCATATATATCTCTATTATATGCAAAGTATATTTCTGAACAACTAACAATTGATTAACCATTCATAACATAACACTAGTTTTGGTAAACTATTTCAACAACAAAAAAAAATATAATAACTGATTTATTATCAAATTATTTAAATTAACTCAGAAAATTTGGTAAATAACATTAATTAATTTTATATTAACAAAAGAGATTTCTTCCTTTTCAAAACAAATTTTGAACATTTTCAAATTAACTTTAGAAATTAATTATTAGCTTGAAACAAAAAAAAAAAAAAATACAATTAAAAAAAAAAAGTTTCAAAAATCAATTAATTTGATCAAACTAAATAGGTTTTTAGACTGATTATAAAATCTATTCTAAATCAAAATCAAACTGAGAAAAGTAATAACTTATTTCATTTTTTGCTTAATTATATTGGAATATTACTATCAGTAGAAGTAATGTTATTTTTTGATAACAAAAGTGTATAACTTTCATGCAGTTTATCAAAGTGGAACAATTTATATTTAAAAGCAGAAGAGTGTTAGAAGTTAATAAATCACATATGCCCATTGAAAAAATTGAGTGAGGTGGGATGATGACTTGAGATACTTATAAAATTCACAATCATATTCCAAAGTTTTCAGGTTGTATTGTAAGCACAAAAATTAAAGTGAAATACATATCAATATGGTGAGCTCCAAAGGGCATTAGTAATCCTTAGATTATATGCAAATCATATAAATGCTTCTGACAATAGTAAAAGATATCTATTTTATTATCAAAGCACTTTTTAAAAATTGATAAAAAGCAATATTTTCATTGTATCTTATAGTTTATTTTTATTGAAAATATGCAGAAATGAAATAGCAATAATTCATGCATTTTGAACAGTATAGCTGAGAATGGGATTTATAAAAATAACTCTTTTATGAAAATGAAAATGGATAATAAAAAAATTATTAAAAATTTAAATATATAAATGTTTGTATACATTGAAAGCATAAAGCTAAACTAGTCAATAAATAATCAAAATTACCCCAAATTCACAACTAAACCAGATTAGCCAAGAAAATAAACTCTAAAATACTACCAATGGTTGCACTGCTACAATCAGACTTTGAGAAGTCTGTCTGCTTGTAGCAGTGAAACCATTGATAGTGTTTTAGAGTTTATTTTCTTGGCTAATCTGGTTTAGTTGTAAATTTGGGGCAATTTTGATTATAAATGTCTGTGTAACTTATATTTATGTCTTTGTGTGTATGTGTAGTATGATTTACACAAACATTGGAATATTCACATGATCACTATCTCATACTAGCACATAATTGTTATTAAACAATTCAAAACAAAGCAAAACTCTCCATATAGTAGTGCCATCTTGTGCTAACAAGAGCAATCAATGGATGCCAGAAGGCTTGTGCATAAAATCCCTATCTAGTGCCTACTCATCCAATATCCCAGACTAGTTTCTGGCTTGTGGCCTTCAGTAGTGAGGAAATATTAATTGTGTTTTCAATTTCATTTTCATAGTTTGGTAGTTAAATAGAGTTAAAAGGTGGGTGCTGGAGGGTTGCATTAGATCCTAAGATCTAGGTGCAGTGCTCTCAGATCCAAGGCTCCTCACTAATGAAGGCCACAAGCCAGAAACTAGTCTGGGATATTGGATGAGTAGGCACTAGATAGGGGTTTTATTAACATTGGAATATTAATACTATACTATAGTTATATAAAAATAAATTATATAGAAAATCACTGAAAAAAACAGTACTATAATTGAAAGCAAATTAGTATGATGAAATATGAAAAGTTTATAATACTCACAGCATAATTGAAAACTTTATTATATTCACTACTATTGGCTTTGATTTTTCGCTCTTCCTCTGAAAATAAACACAAAAAAATTAGCATAAGTCAATCAAATAATTAAATTCATTAACAAATATACTTTACTAAGAACAATTATAAAGAGAAATAATCAACCAATCACATTCAATTAAAATCTGAATATAAACTTCATTTTACTTGAGACTTTTCATATGAAAAAAAATCATCGTTACTATGGAATAAGGCAAACGTTCAATATAATGATAATAATTATTCCCTTAGAGAACTTTAAAATTATTTTTTTACACAGACATTAATAGTATTTTTAAAAGAACAACAAACAACATTCAAAATTTAGATTTTTTTTTACTATTTATTAACAATAATTTTTTTTTTAAATATCAAAACACTTCTACTTAAGTAGTCACTATCTTTCAAAAGAACTTTTATTTGTGCCTCTTTGCCCATCCTCAATATCATTAAATGACAATAATGTCTAAATTTCACTTATTCTATCTTTCCTTTTCATCTATACATAATCCAATTGACAAATAATCATAGTGGTTACCATATTTAACATTATCAATATTTCACATGTAATTTCTCTGGGTACAACAATCATCTTTTGATAACCTGGTCAAATAATAAGTACAATCTACAGGGATCTATCAAGGCAGCCTGCTTAATAAATTACAACTTGAATGGACCCACAATATCTTTATTCCAACTCCTGTGGGTCCTGATCACACTTCATGTTAGTACAAACGTACCTGATTTGTAAATCTGCAAGCAATTATTTACATTTTTGTACAATAGAATTATATAATTCAAATAATCAGAAATATAAATTGGGCCCCTTCAAGTCTGTAGTGACTACATCTGTACAAACCAAAGGCCTGGAGTGCCTCCTAATCTCCTATCCTTTCAGAGGTCAGGAGAGTTGACCTTAATCAATGGAGGTAGCCAAATATTTACTCAATGTTTGGTCGGCCTTCCTGCTTCTCAGTAACAGTATCCTATAAGTTATGAGCCCATCAAGGAATATGAATACAAGTCTTGAGTTTGAAGTATAATAAATTGTTGTCACAAGGATGTCCTCATGTACCCAATAACAGTGATTACTTAGAATATGTTAATCAATGAGTTCATTAGAGTATTCATTCTATTTAATTGATATAGTTTTGGCCAAGTTAACTCTGAACCAGGTTTGATTTGACATCCATTCCTGACATGTCCTCTTGTCAGTCTTTTCCAGCTCTTTAATTTTCTTAAGAAAAATTTAATGAAAGGTTTGTTCAGTTTTCCCTTGAAATATTAAAATGTTCCGGGCTGCCCAAATGGCAAAGTTCACTTGAGTTGCACTATGAATCCACAATTATATAAATTTAATAAATACAAAAATACTTAAAAATATCGCCAACACAGCAATTCACTTCACATTACTCTACTCTGGAAGGCATTAAAAATGCATGAGGAATCAATGGATATTCGTTATTTAAAAATCAATCTAGCATTATCATCGGATTTTCACTGATTACTCATGCTTGCCTTATAAGTAGAAAGATAAGGAATACTGATTAAAATTCAAATTAAATATAAAATAAAGATTATTATTATCATCATCAGCAGCAGCATTATCATCATCATTATGTAAAGCTGTGTATATGTCTGACACTATATTTCTATTTGTTTCAGTTCTACATTGCAGATTGATTATTAGTTATAATCAAAATGTTTGAAAGAAAAAAGAAATAAAAAAACAACAACATATGTGTGTAAAGATGATAGTCTGGACCAACTGATGATTGCTGGTTTAGCATGAAATACGTATATTGGTGATTATTTATCTTTTCGGCATATATGTGTTTGGGTGTATCAGTGTTATTAGATAGAGTGGAGAGTGGTGGGTGGTGTGAAAGTCTGTGCTCATATACCCTATATTACATATATATAGACACAGGTATATAACAAGCCTGTGCTTCAGTTATTACATTATAGAGATGTCTGCCCATCCTTGCATATGTATTAAATGGATTATGTCCTGTACATGTGGGGTTCAGATTGACCTTAGGTCAACATGGGTGTGACAAGAATCTCGGCCTCAGGGTGGCCTTTGAGCATTCCATCATCAGATTTTCAATTGGATGGACGGTTGAAGAGTTGGAGTGTGGAGTAGATTGAAGCCTGTCCATTAAACTATGAGGATTGTCTATCTTAATATATATCTGAGCACTTATACTATATATGTGTGTAAAGATGATAGTCTGGACCAACTGATGATTGCTGGTTTAGCATGAAATACGTATATTGGTGATTATTTATCTTTTCAGCATATATGTGTTTGGGTGTATCAGTGTTATTAGATAGAGTGGAGAGTGGTGGGTGGTGTGAAAGTCTGTGCTCATATACCCTATATTACATATATATAGACACAGGTATATAACAAGCCTGTGCTTCAGTTATAACATTTAATTTTATAATTAAACATTATGTGCTTTCTCAACTAATACTCATTGCAGATTATTCTTTTTGCCCTGTTTCCTCAAGATCTAAACAACATAATGTAACGGTCAGAAAACGTGTGACTCGTAAACATAGTGCAGAATTCGACCACCATACAGAACAGCAGCACCATCGAGTAGCGAAGCCAACCGTGGTACTGAGTTCGAACATAGTTTATCGGTTCCACAATACAATCCATGAAACAACGCATCTGATGCGACATTAGTAAATATTTCCTTAGGCACGGTGGTCAGGGATATGCAAGAGATTTATGATTTTATTCTCGAGTTAGCCAATAATCAAACTAATATTAATTAAACATTCATATTTACATAATCGAGGAAATATTAGATAGAATGGGTATCGAATAAATGAAATGTAATCGCAGACGTATAGTTTAAAATTATTTATTAATACATTTTAATAAAACAATCATTAATAATATTTTATGGACTAACAGCTTCAGTAGCGGGATTTGCAACATGATTATATTTTAAAGAATATATTTATTTATTTACACATTATTTTATATTGGGAACTCAGTAGCGGTATTTCCGATACTGCAATGTTTACAAAGGGAATTCACTTATTTGAAGGCTTAATCTAGCTACCTAAAATTCTCGAGTAAGTATTTCTAATGTATGCTTTGGCGAATTTATATCTTTGCAATGCAAGAGTCTAAAGTAAGATTTAAGAGTAGCGGCGGACATATATTTATTTAATTAAACTATTTATTTTACGACTAAGAGCAAACATTTATTTGAGAGTGAATGATGAAGATAATGCAGAGGCGGAGTGATATATAGAATAATAGAATTGAGCAAAGGAACACGTGGTACGCTTTAGAAAGGCGATATGGAATGGCAGTATACTGAAACTGCAATGCCGCGAATGGGTTTATAAGAATGTCAGGCTGGTCTCTGCCCCGACCCGACGAAGTAAGGTGTCACATAAGCATAACCAGGGACAAGCGGTCCGTGTCGCATTTTTGCCGGCTGGCTGCATGACGTTGTCAAGTCCTATGGGAGCACCCATTATGCCCGCTTGTGTAGGACGACTGGGGTTAATTTCAACCCTGAAGAATCCGGAAATTTCACGGCGGAATGGGTCATCGCGTCTCTAAAACGTAACACATGTATACTTATAAACGATTATGATAAGATTTAAATGGATTTCTAATTCGGCCCGACATTATCAACATTTACTAAAGAACGTTGGTGACTCTCAAAGAAATGTAATTCTATGGAATTATTCATGATGATTTAATAAATACCAAACATATATAAATTGGGAATTATTATAACTAATACATCAGCCATTTGCGAAGTAGTAGACCCTGCATTACAATAAATGAAGCATTGAATGCGTGTCGATTTATATGAAAGTAAAGTTATTTACGAAAGTAAATATTAATGAAAATTTGACACGCATTCATTGTTTTAAGCGAACATAGATTTAAACTTTGAAAATTGAAATAATTATGAGCATGCAATAATTAATAACTATAGATAGAAATGTAGATTATAGAAATACGCACCCAATATAGAATGAGGTAAGCTAGATTAGTAGAGAAATTTACACATTAAGTTAATTATTCAGTTTTAGCTATACATATGGTAGTTTTTACATTTTATAATTTAGATAAGGATTATGAAGAAAAGCTATAGCATATTATTAGAGTACTCTAGAGTTTGAACACAGCCAGGTACCTGTTTTATAAGAAGTTTTCTGATTCCATTAGTTTAGCAGCAAAAAGTTCACGAGTGGCAATTCTTTCTTGTATTTAGATATTCATTTAATTTCATGGCAGCAGCAGCTTTCTCATTTATTTCAGGCAGCAGATCTTCATGGTGAATTTATGATGGGCAATGGAAAGTTCAGCATCCGATAGGCCATATCCCGATGGAGAATAATCTAGGTGCTTTACTCGGTCATACCTTCGCAGGAACAAATTATTTTTATATTTTTGGAGACTCTCAGTGATCGAGAGCAAAGCTAAAGTTTAAGTGAATGTCTCCAGCAAGTCTAAGATGGCCTCTTTTTTTTATCTTGATCCTTCACGTTTTTATTAAGGTATTTTTAGGTTCTATTTAATCTGCTCTGAGGATAATCAACGCATTTTGTTGGTTTTTAATTAAAGAAAGCTGCCGTTCTATTGTTTACATTTTACGTTTACTAATTGCATTTTGGGGAATTTTTCTTTAATTAATCTATTATCTATCACTGACCGATGCTTTTAAATTTCAAAAACAAAAAGGGAACATAAGATTATTTTAACTTTTAATTAAATATTACATCAGATATTTTTAGAATTATTATTAAATGAAATTTAAACAAAGCAATAAATACGAACTTTATAATCCAAAATAAATGATTAAAATTATACAAAATTATATAACTAAAAGAAATCTAAATTATATTATTTTATCCCTATTTATTGCGTTTAATTTCAGATCGAAATGTGTGCGTGTTTATGCTGAATTCTACACATATTTATACATTTCTAAGATCGCTACACACACAATTCGATACCAAAAAGTTTAAATTTGGGCGGGATAGATCGGTCAGTGAGAGACGACAGAAAAAGGTGAAACTTAAGATTCGAATACGAATCTTACTGTTTCAATAAAGCAAGTAATTTTATTATCCTGGAAAAAAATTTAAGTTTAAAAAGCAAATACAGACAAGCTTCATTAGAATACGACTGTTTTGTATGGTTTACAGCAGTGATAAAACAATATCTCAAAGTCCTCAGATTGCATTCGAATCTGTTACTTCTAATTATCAAACATGAAATGAATTTGATTACTTACTTATAATAAGATTATTAATCGTTTAATATAAAAAGCATGATATAAATATGAATACTATAAAGTATCAAATTTAACATCCACATGTCAAAATGTATTTAATTTAATAATAATACATCAATCTTAAAATTAAAAAAAAAAATCTTAAGAAATTATACTAAGTTGTTATAGTGTTAAAAATTATTTGGTATTCAGAAACGTTTAAAAGTTCATCAATTTATATATTATCATTTTCAATCATTATCAGTTCATTGCATGATGAAGGTCTTTCAAAGTTTAAATTGTAATAAGTTTTACAAGCCCATAAATATACCCTAGTTGATCAAATAAATCACACTGATAATATAACTTATTCATGGAACAATCAAGTCTAAAAACCTTACTATAATAATTTGCAAGGCAGATTCTCTGGAATCATTTAAATGAACTTGAAAATAATGACCCTTTCTTTTATCTAATAAATAGATGATAAGAAAGGGGCATTTTTTGCAAGTTCATTTGAATGATTCTTTGAGAATCTGACTTGAAAATTATTGTAGTAACAGTTTAGGATTTGATTGTCCTTTGAATATGGTTATATATATAGCAGTATTTTTTAGTCTAATTGTTGCCTGCAATTTAATATATTATACATATTTAAGTAATACTTTGGGTGCAATTTGAAATTTATAATTACAGTTTGTAATGTTATAATCGATTATTTATTAGTCTGCATTTAGAATAGGTTTTATTTACCTATTCAAACTTCTTTGTAACAATAATTTCAATCTCTGTGGTCAAGTTGCAATATTTAATGTCTATATAAGTATAATAGACCATTAATAAGGGTGGAATTCCACCCTTATTATTAAAGAGATTGCCTTGACAACAATTAGAAATTGTTGATTATTATTGGGATTATCTAAGTGTTGACTGGTTTTTAATGACTACATTAATATATACATATATTATTTATAAGCTGAAATTCTAATTATTAAATGCAAGCACATTTTACTTTAAAAGTATCTCATTTGTATGACATTGGTTTAGTGACAGAATTGTTTTCTGGCGAACAAAACTTTTTACTGTAATTTATGAGTAAGGATATAAAAAAACACATTTTAAGTAAATAAAATCAACATATTTAAATATTCATAACCAAGTTTTTTTAACTTATGTAAACATCATATTGAAGATAAATGTATTTCTTTGAAAATATTACCATTTTTTATAAATATTATTTTAAATAAAAAAAATAAAGGTACCAGTTTAGAATGCACTCTTTGCCATTTTGATTTCTAAGGGAGCCCCAAAACCACTGCTAACATAAACAAGTACATTATAAACTGGCACCAAAATAAATAAATAGTTGAAAGTAATTGTAATTATTGCTTATATATATTTTAAAAAACTGTTTAATCGAGTTCATTAACCACATTTATATATAAAGACAATGACTGAGTTATGCAAATAGTATACATCGGATTCCTGACTCATTTGAATAATAAATAAATCAAAAAAATTATAATCTTTATAGCTGTCACATATATTCATTTTCTTTAAATGAACATATTTACAGAGCACTGAAGCATTTAAAATATTTTTAAAAACTGAAACATTTAAAATATTTTTAAAAAAAGCATGTAATATTTGAAACATTGCTTGAATGTTGTTAGCGCTACGAGAGCACTGCTGGCATTTTTCAGATGATGTTTTGTTTTCTTTCTTTACTGATGTAAAAAGTATAAGCATGACGTAGTACAAAATATGAGTATTTGATAGCTTAATCACGTGGCTTTCAAAAAATGTTTATTTCAAAAAAATCGGTTGAAATTTGGATTTTTGACAAATTTTTTAATCAACCACAGTATTTAATTTTTTTGTTTTTTTTTTGATAATTTTTGTACTTATCACAAAGCGATAAAAGACAAAAATGGTTTACGGGTTGCAAGTGAAAATTTCTCCGGTGTTATTCACAAAGAAGGCCTACAATACAGCTTCAACAAAATGTCGTAAGTAACATTAAAAAAAATTTTTTTTTAATTTTTTGATAAAATTATCTTTTTTATTTATTTTAGTTTGTAATTAGTGTGTGTTAGTTATATAATTATTTGTGCTAATATAGAATTCATATCTATAGAAATTTTCTAACATTTTACCTACACTATTATAAAAATAATGTTTTTCAAAAAGTATAATTTATTATGAAAATCATTAATTATATTTATATAATATGGTTTACAAGTAATATGTTATAAAACTAATAATCAAATGTATACAAACATTGCATACACAAACATATAATCAAATTCTGCATATAGAGTTCATATCTATAGTAATTTTTTAACGTTCTACCTACACTATTATAAAAATAATGTTTTTCAAAAAGTATAATAATTTATTCTGAAAATCATTAATTATGTTTATATAATATGGTGTACAAGTAATGTATTATAAAACTAATAATCAAATGTATATAAACATTGCATACACAAACATAATCAAATTCTGATTCTTGTTTATGTTTTTGTTTACTCTCTTGCTTTGGTTTTGCTATATGTTTCATAACATTATTTTCAAGTCTATAGCTACCAAATACACTATACGCAAATAAATTATATCTATGTGGTACAATAAATATAATAAGATAGCATCACTTCTGTACATAAAGAATATAAACATCACTTGTGTGTGCATAAAGAATATAAACATCACTGGTGTCCATAAAGAATATAAAGATCACTGATGTACACAAAAAAATATAAAATGAAGAGACAGTAGCCTACAATTTCTAGTTTTAGGTGGATAAGAAGCCTATTGCTATGATGATTTCTTTTGTATCTTTTATTAGGATGAATCTTTTTCTTTATAGATGCCTTTGACATTTAGAACATTTGGGGTACAAGATAAAATTGAAGTCATATCCGAATTCTTTTGGAGATTGTGAAGCTGTGGATTAACTCAGGTAAGACATGTTATACATGTTTAGAAAGATAATTTTGTGAGGAATATAAAGAAATTATCACTGAAGATGTATTTTCAATTTTAGTTAATGTTAATTTCCAAATTATGAACAAACAATAAAATAATAATTATTTTGGATGTGAAAATTTCTTTTTTTCCTTATTTTTTATATAGTTATCACTATTTATTTTATGCTTATTGTTTTCCTTAATGTTTCTAGTTTCTAGCAATGTAATTGTTTTTGCTCTAACATAATTAAAACTGAAGTTATTGTGAAAATTGTGTCTCAGGCCAGTATTTAAAAAAATTCAATATGGCGACTTAAAGCTGAAGTAGTTAACCACATTTATATATAAAGGCAATGACTGAGTTATGCAAATAGTATACTCCATCGGATTCCTGACACATTTGAATAATAAATAAATCAAAAAAATTATAATCTTTATAGCTGTCACATATATTCATTTTCTTTAAATGAACATATTTACAGAGCACTGAAGCATTTAAAATATTTTTAAAAACTGAAGCCTTTAAAATATTTTTTAAAAAAGCATGTAATATTTGAAACATCTTATTTTTAAAAATAAGTAATACTTTGTTTTTGTAATAAATTTAGTTTGCTATTAATGAATGGGATCTCCCTACCTTCTAATCACCGAGTTAAATTATTATTCAACTGTGAACAGTACGATAAACAAGTTATATATATATCTTGAACAATTTAAAAACAGATACACCAATAACTGTAAAATGTTCTACAATTTTTAATTAAATACTGCCTAATGCTTATAAACATTTTATAATTTAATAAAAATTCATTCTACAAAATTTGCCATTGTTTTATTTCATTTTATTTTATATGTTTATAAAACCTCTCTGTAGTTTTAAAAAATCGTGAATTAGGATCCTTCTCAAATTCCTGAGAGTGCTCCACACTCCATGATACAGTTTCTCAGATGAAATTAATATTTCTTCAAAATCTCCAACTCTAGGTCTTCCATTCCAATAAAATAAGTACGTTTTTTTTTTGAAAAATTTCTTAAGATTGAAATTACATAATCTGACATTGTCTAAATCAGACACTGACTAGTCCAGTGCTAGAGGGTCAGATTCTGAAATATTGGGTCCTCAAATCAATTCCAGTTTTGGTACTTATGGTGCCTGAATGTTTTATGAATTTTTGAGCAATTACTTTTTGTTACAATAAAAAAAAAAAAATTGCAATCAAAATTAGATTAATCTGTTTGCTATATGCAAGATTTGTTTTAGCAAGGTCTATTATAAGGTTTATAAAATGTATTTTTGTTTCTCTCCTGAAAAACATCAACAGCATTAGGTTTAATATTCTGATGAATAAAATTTAAGATGTCAAAAAAATTCTAGTAAAGAGCATTATTTTTTTTTTTAAATGTCAATTTACTAAAAATAATTATGTAATACCTAACCAATAGTGGCACAAAGTAAATTTAAAATTTCAGAAGTGCTAAAAGAATATTAAAATAAAAAAAGAATTTAGTGTGAATGATTTATATATTAATGCTCTCACTTCTAAACACTCAAGACAAGCTCATATAGTAGATTTGAGTTCAGAAATAAGAGTGATATCACTCTTATTTCCTAAAAGTCTCTATCTTGTGGCTCTTGCAGTTTTAAAAACATTGTTTAAGATGTGAACCTGGAGTGATGGAAAGTCATCATCACTCCCAAGTAAAAGTACATTTAAAATTTTCAATAGTATATATAAGTAAGATATATTTAAAGGGAGCATGATATTAGAGAATCTCTGAGAACATTGAGAGATTAGCCAGCTAACTAAAAGCATAAATAACCATATACCAGCATTATCAAAAGTAAAAGTAATTATAAGTAAGTATGATTACTACTCAAAATATCATTCATCATCATGAATGATCCACAATAGAATATAATAAAACCAACAGTCTATGTTGTGACTGAATTGGAAATGGGTCTTCTGTAAACAAGGCTAACTATCGAGTCTTTGCCACCTTGGGCAATTATTTAAACATAACTTGGATGCACCCAGCTTAGTACCCATCCATTAGAATACACAATAATCAGAAATCAAAACAATAATGCTGAGGAATAAAAATATGCTGATCATCATCGATGCTCTGGCCACTTGTACTGGCCCAACTATAAACTTAACTCCTAACAAGGCTACACTAAAAGATAGTGAATGGCCTTTAAAGAATATAATCTTATGCGCCAACCAGGATAATGATTGATCATCTCTGGATGCCTCAAAAGCACTAATTATACATCCCCATTTATATATTCATCCCGTGCTTGAATCTAGCTCAGAGAACATAAGCTCTATTACTGTTATGTGACCAAGAAATGATGCAATACAATTATTAACAATTGGATACAAGTTTATTAACAACAATAAAAAAATTGAAATTAAGGTCCATTTCTGATTTTGATAAAAATACAAAATTTCAAATGATTACATTGCAATTTACATAATTACTATTCAAAATTCAAATTGTTACATTGATTTACATATATGTGCGCGCACATGCGCAATTTCTAATATTCAATTAATATATTCAATTGATATTCAATAATTACAAAAAAATGATTAAATTTTACATATATGGCCTATTTTAATTTGTTACAATAATATATTTTTCTAATTAATTCCATTTGGAAAACATGCTTTAATTTCACACATATACCTGTTTTTAAATAAAATATAGATATAATTTAAAATTATTTATCAGTTTATAAGTTCTTTTTTTTTTTTCTTAAAAAAAAGTATAGTGAATTTTTGATAGGTATTTGTTGATTAATTATCAACATTTTTAAATTTAAATTATAGAATCATCTATTCTTTACTATTTTGTAAACTTTTAAATCCAGGCAAAATCATTTACTTGTTTGTTTCACTTTCAAAATGTCTCTTTTCTTCTTAATAAACGATAGATAAAATTGTTTTATAAAACTAGAAAAAATATAAATGTCTTTCTACTTGATTAGTTAATTCTGATGGAGTAGGCAAGGTGAGATAGGAAAAGTGAATATGTGAACTGCAGCTCCCCATGCCATGATAAATAGACAACCAAGCATGAACTACTAGAACACAAGTCCCCATAACATCATGAGAAAATACCTCATTTTTAAGCACTGCCCCTTCTAAGTATCTAGACAGATCATCCACAAGGAGTAGTATCCAAAAAAAAAATTATAAGACATTGAGCGAGCCCTGCTTATCACTTATGAGTCTTAGGGGCTATAGATAAGGTCTATTCATGAGGCCTACATATACACCACTGGACTACTCTGGGAGCTCAACATCTAGGTCTAGACAGTGCCATGGAGCATCATGAACACCCTGCATACTGGCAGCCCTGCTCAACTATACACCTACCATAAACATAAAAAGTACAAATTCACGTATCACTCTCAAAATGTCATTTTACTAAAGAAATTATTTAAAATTTCATTATCATATATAACTCTACTCACCACAGCTGTATATATGTTTATCTGTGCTTCTCTGCTTTTAGATATGTCAGCATATATATAATTGTTTCTTCAGCAAGCTGGAAGATTTTTCTTGTTAAGTTTGGTTTTAGTGATTGTCATCATCAGGAAAAATGTAATCCATGTAAAATGATGGTCTGTTGCTGGTCTCCCTTTCTGTCTAGGATTATTCCAGGCAAGCAACTGTCCTCTCCATGTTTAAGGCTATGAATTTCAGCACAAAAAAGTGGGTCATTTTCCCCATGTGAATTCAAACTCCTGCTGAAGGAAAACAGTAGCAGTTCCTGAATCCACTGTCCTGCCTTCAGCTACATCAGTTCATGGTAGCTATTCGGCCAACTCTATGCTACAGCCAACAACAAACTGCAGCTATCTATTTTGGTCAGCTAATTGCTGCCACTTACTCAAAAAAATTTAGTAGCCAAGCTGTTCTGTTCAGCTCTTACAAAAAACTACAATCCAGACTGCAGCTGATATTTTTATCAGCCCTTTTATCGAATCATCTGAGGTGATAACACCTTGATTGAAAACAGTTTTGTTTTTATCTTTCTAATCCCTTTTAAAAACAAGCTTGAAATTTTTGTCAAAGTGTGATATGCATGTTTTCACTTAGGGGATTTTTAATAGATAGAAATTTTGTATAATTAAAAAATTTCAAAAATACCATACTTGTTTTCAAATTTCAAAATTAGAATAACAATACAATATATATATTTATTCAGACCTTTTAAAAATTTACTTTATAAAACAATATTTTAAATCAGAGTTATTATTTTTCTTTTATTTCAATGAATGTAGAAAATACTACAATTTTTGTCTGTGTTTATTTCTACTTTTCCTTTACTCTTTATATATTTATGCACACACACTATAATGTGTGCCATGTAACCCAACTGGTTACAATATATATATGGGAGTATATATTATCTTTTATAGGTCAAGTTTGGTACATATAAAGATCTTCTGGCCAATGAGTAATATTGTTCGCAACAAACAAACTTGCTTGCAATTAATTTTCAAGATTTATTATAACACAATATTTTCAAGATCATTAAAATGTAATGATCTATTTTGTGTGTATATATATTGAAGCAGTCGGATCTAAGTTCGATCCTAGCTTCATGATCTTTCACATGTAGCCAACTTCAAACCCTTGTACTAACTTTGAATTTCCGATGCAATGGGGCTTTATGCGTTCAGTCCACGCTAGTTTCCTTAAAGAAAAACTATTATAAATGTGTGTTAAAATTAATTCACTTGAGATTTAAACTAATCATTTCTATTAATAAATTCATGTTAGAATTATTCATGAATTTATATATATTATAACTGCGTGGATTGTGCGTATATATATTTATAAATGTTTAAATATATATAATTGTTCGAAAGTTTCATTGCATCGGGAATGTTTTTTACTTTTAAATAATATGTTAAATTTTTAGTGATTAATAGCTACATTCTTTCGATAAGCTTTCAGATTTTCTCTTTCCAAAACAATGGTTAAAGTTTTTATTAATTAGAAATGAGATAAGTCTTTAAAATGTTAGGGACGGTCCTAATTAAAATCATTTTCTGATATTAAAAATTCATTTTCTAATTAGAAAATGAATTCAAGTTAATGAGTTTGAAAGCCTTATCAAAGGAATGTATCTAAAAACAACTAGTAAATTTTTTATAAGATTGATTTAGCCTAAAGGCATCAGATACAGTATAAAGAGCCCAGGAAAAGTTTCCAAGCAGCTATTATTCCTCATTAAGAGAAGCTATATATATTTCATTAGAGAAGTCGCCCAGTTACATTATGAAGTAAAATAGTGTTTCTACCATGGTGGGGGGGGCTTAACTTCAAGAGTCTGACTACTGTTCCTTAAGTCCCCTGAAAATCTTCAATGTGGCTGCAATATAAAAATTCATATACCAATCGTAAGCTGCCGAAACCTTAGAGAAATCCATCAAAATACTATTCACATAATTTTCAAAATGCGCGCATACATTTCATCCAACTGGACTCTGCCCTGTGGAAATTCAGAAGCCAACCATGAAGAAATGGTAATATCTTTCCTTTTGAACCTGGCCAGTTCTGAACTTTAAGTTAAAACATCTTTAAGCTATCTACTGTAAAATTGTCTTTTTGTTAATGTTATTTTAAATTATGTAGTAATTCTCTATCTTAATCTCTAGTCTTTAAATTTAATATTTAACTTTCTCTTTTCTTACGATGGCGGTTCATTTATTATATTATATATATATTTATTGTGTGATTTATTAATATTGTTTATTTTTTATTATATGCCAATAATAACTTCAACTCGATAATAATTTCCTTCGTTGCATTTGCCTTGTTAAATAATATATTTATTTTTACAGTAATTCTTACCCACTAGAACTATTTTGATACAGTTCTATTAATTATCGAGTTGAATGATTTGTACAATTTTTGCTATTTTATCAATGGCTAATAACAACAAATTATTAGCTCAATTTTTAACCTATGCTCCCGGCCACTTTACTGAATTTATAATAGTTATTTATTCACATTAATTTATTGTTTGCAAAAAGGTTGATAAAGGAATTAAATGAATATATATTCTAATTCAAATGTTATACTTTCTATTAATATTCAGGAAGGGCATGGGATTTAGGGCATAATTAATATAATTTCTAATTGCATTAAATACTTTTTGATTAAAGCATGTTTGACTTTAATTTAACTTGATCAGGTCATCACGTAGAGCACTCTTTATGTAAATTGGGTTTTATTATTTAAATACGATGATTACCAAGTCATCATTTTCCGAACGTTGCTGGCGAGAGCCATCTCCTGTTTCATAGGCTTATCCTCAGTGATATTTCTATTAGTTTAATTATCTAGGAAGAAAGCACTTCCTCCACTTGCTCGTTTTATATTTGGAACACCAAAGGTTCGAGGCTACGACCCAACCTGGTTTTCCGTGTTCTATGGATCCTTCATATAGGGCATTGAAGACTGGTCAAATACAAGCAGCCCTGCTATTTTCTCAAATCACAGACAAGCCATTATTTTTCAAATTTATTCTTATAGCTCATAAGTCATCAGTACCGTTTATTTCTCAGTTCCAGTAAAGCCCGCCTCCCTATGCTCGTAAATCGTGAGTGAATTGATTTTATTAAAGTCGAACAAATTAATATTTATTTATAATTAAATAAGTTTTTTATTAAATATTAAAGTTATGCCTCAAATACGTATCTTGTTCTTTGTGAATTGATTTGCGAATGTGAAAATAAATCTCCACATTCTTTCCTTTAGAATCAGAATAATAATTTCAGTCATAGCCAAATACCTTTATCTCCTTTTATTTTCTTGTTGGGGGGGCATAGACATATATTTATCATATAATATTTGTAATAGTATTGGCATATAATAAGAACTGCCATTCTTGTTGTAAATATAAATTCCGTTTAAAGACTAGAGGTAATTCATATAATCACAATCTAAAAGTTGAACAAAATTATAATTATTATTAAACATTTTATTAACACATTTGTTTTTTTTTTAACTTTCTTTCTTATTCAAATTATTTTAATATTAATGCTCACTGTCTGTATTGGCAACCCGAACATATATATATGAGTTGACTTATAAAGATTGTTAGTTACCGTTAGTTATTTTATTATACTTTATTAGAGTTAGATCAGGGGGCTCATTAATCATCATCATCCGTTGAGCTAGTTCCTTGGCGCATAGTCATGTACCGTCGATATATGTCTTCCATTGATTGATCTGAGCTCGTGAGTTGGGTTTGAATTCAGTTTGGTTCGCCTGAGTTTGAATCCAACTTTGAGTTTGGGTTTGTTGATGTGTTGGCTTCTTTTTGACCGGTACAATATATATATATAAAATCAATTGAAAAAGAAATAATGGAATAACCACGATACCTTGTTACATGTTGATGTATTAAATATAATGAAATAATAGGCATATTGTCTACACTAAATATAATTAAAAAAGGTTTAAACTCAAACTTTCAAGCTCCATACACCTATGCACTCTAGCTTATACAACTGATACACATAACCACACATTAGGGGGAAAAATAAATGATCTCTAATATACATATTTTGGGCAATCTTAATATAAACTGTGCACTGATTATATACATGAGTGGGAGGGAGATGATATGGACCAATTGATGAGTGCTAGTTCAGCTTTAAATATGCATATTGAAGATCATTTATCTTTTTCACATGTGGTTATGTGTATTGGTTGTATAAGATGGAGTGTATAGCTATAGGGAGCTTGAAAGTTTGAGTTCAAGTTTTTTAATTATAATGAAATAGATAAAATGGGGAAAATAGCTAAATGACCCTTTGATAATGATTAGAATATATAACAAAGGTTACATAATGATTGCATCAATCAATTAATAGTTATAATTTGGAGCATTATTTAGAAGTACCTGAATATGTAGTGATATGTAAATAACAGATAAAACTATTTAAATAGATATGGTGCCAATAGTATTGATTATCTTAAGTGAAAACAACAAAGTTATAAATCCTAACAATAATTCCAATACTCAGAATAAAGATAAAGAAGAGGATGCATAAGCTATCAAGCTAAATTATTACGATTAAAGGAAAATATTTTTATTTATTTGAGATGTGTTTGTTTTGCATTACAATCTACGATATTCTTAGTCACATAATATCCTACAGATGACAGGGTCATTAATTGCAGATTCACTAAAAAAAAAAACTCTCCTTTTTTTAATATGATTTATTCTTTTCCCTTTTGGCCAAACTGAGCCTGAGCTAATCCTAAGTCTTTATATACTAAATACAAACAGAAAATAAAATAAAAATAATTAACAACAAACACATATTTAACTATTAGAGATATAATTAATAATTCACAAAAAATTAGTTTTTGCATTTAAATAATTCTAACAGCCATTTAATAAATAATACTGATTAACAAGAATAATTAATCATTACACAATTTAAAAGTTTGTTTTTCTTAATTTTTTCCAAGAATGAAAAGTGAATTATTTTAAAATTTCTTAAAAATTATATTAAGAAAACATTAATGAAATATTTTATCTACAGATTTATATATATATATATGGTCTAAAAGTTGTAACTATTTCTTACAATAACAATAAACTTCTTTAAAAAACAAATGATTCAATTTGATGTGTGTATATATTAAATTCATGAATATAATTGAATATCAAAGATTTACCACAAGAGGACATTAAAAATTTTAACAAGATAAAATAATTTATTAATTTTAAAATAACTGGTCTAAAAGATGCAAATGAACTTTAAATTTATAATTAATATTAAGAAAAATTTATGTTTAAATTTAATAGTACTATTAATAATATATATCTACTATTCTGGATTTTTTCTTTAGTTGTTCATTTTATATATTTTCTGGAATTATGCATTAGCATGTCATTAATAATTTTCCAAAGAAATAAAGGGCTTTAATAAATCTTCAAGATGTTATTCCTGATGTAGGTCTGTTAATCCTTAACATAAGAATGATAGGAATAGCCATCCTCTCTGAAATCCATGGGCAATTGATCCAAAATCATTTTCTATTGCTTAAAATATAGTATAGCTTAAAATATATTATAGCTATTTAAAAATATATTATATCTTAGAGTAATTATCCTTTAATAGCAATTGAAAGACATGCTAGATAACTTTGGATTTTTAAACTATCATTGAACTTACTATGATTACAATTTATCTAAAATTGATTAAATTTCTTTATATACTCTTTTTATATTTTGAAAATACATTTGTTTTTCAAAAATTATATTTTGCTTTACAATTGTTTTCTATTTTTCAAACTCCTTAATTAGTTCATTTGCCTATTATTTATTACATCATAACTTCTATTCAAAGCTGTTTAGATTTTTTTTTTTTTAATTAATTAGTATAAGATGGTTTATTTAAAAAATACATTTTAAAAATACTTAAAAGACAAAATATATTGATTCACTCCTTTCAAATTAAAATTGTTTGAGCATATTATTCAATAAATATAAAGTGTATATCTTTAAATATTATTTTGTAATCTTTTTTATAATCTTGTCTTAAAAAATTATTTTTAAACTATATATATATACACACACAAACAAAATGAATTATCACAATATGTATTGTAATGGATAAATAGTTCCATACAAAACTTTAATAGAAGGTGCCACTAGAAAATAAATCTAGATCTCTTTCCTATATCAAATTGTAATTTAATATTGTTAAAAAATATTAAAAATATCAAAGAAAGAAGTTTACTTGCAAAATCATAATCACACTCAAATATTGGGAAGCTATAAATTATAAAATGAAATTCTTTTAACTAATAAAAAATCTTGAAATAAAAAGACAAATTTACCCAGCATGAGTTACATTGAGACACCTATTAATTTGGATATCAATATTTTATATTTTATAATTCAAGTAATAGTCATTAATAAAATAAACAAAATAATTTATTAACAAACAAAATAATTTATTCAAAAAATAAAATAACAATAATGTCATTGTAATAGCTACTAAGATTTAAATTCATACATCAAACTTAACAAATGCATGCATGATCAACAATTCAAAATATTGCCCAACCACACCAAGCCATCAATAATTAGTAACACAGTAACCTATACACTGAGGGCTATACGACTAAGCAATGGGCAAAATCTCACTACTGGTATAAAAACTTCATATATAAAATATTTAAATACTAATTCATCATTACAGACGCATTCATAAAGATATGACATTACCCATGCACATGAAAGTATTTATTACAAAAACAAAATCATTATAAAAATGAAGCCATAGAAAAATTGTAACAGGAAGTAACCAAGCAAACATATTCAAAAACAATATCTAAAACACCAATACCTGCATCATTGGCAACTTCCATATACAGAATAAATATTTATCAATAATTAAACAATGATAAATTTAAAATTGTAAATATTACCATCAAATAATCATAGATTATATATTTTATAATCTGTACTGAAATATAATGTCTATAAAATAAAATAAATTATCATTTATCACACCCATATTATTTTTAAATATTATACTACAATATTTAAGAACTGACAAATTATAAATGATTAATATTGGTATAAAATATTTATATGAAAAGCAATTTATTATAAATTTAAAAAAAATATTTAATAAAGATTTATAAACTGTTTTGTCATTTTAACTTATTTACCAGTAAAAAATTTAAAATATCTTTCTACAAATTTAAAAAACTAACAGACGATTGTTTCTACATTACAGCACTCTATTTGAAATGTAGATATAAGATAGTAGATAGGCCTGAATAAAGTTGTATAAAATCATGCTTTTTTTTTCAGCAATTGACGGTTATAAGGTACTCCTATTATTTATAGATGAAAATATGAAGGAATAGATTATCCATTTGAGTCTTGGTTCCCAAATTCTTGGGATGAAAACTATTTATTTACAATTTCATCTTGGAAGCTTAAAATTTAATGTTTTCTTTTTCAATTAAAAGCAAGATGATCCTGTTTACATGATCAAACAGCTTTCTTTTTTATAAAAAAAATCATTCTTGGTTAATTGCCAATAGAACAATAAATAATTCTACAATTTATTTTAAAAAATTTCAATAAATAATTATCAGTTCTTTACAATTAATATTTTAAATTCACAACAATTAACTTTCTTTTAAAGTATAGTTTAATAAAATCAATTTTTATTTATAAAAAGAGTGCATAATACTTTTAAATAATAATAACAATAACATCACATTTCTAAATTAATAAAATTTATACATTTTCTTAATTTACACACTAGTGAAATATATTCTTAATGAATACAGTATATCATTTCCCAAACATTGGAATCTCAGCCACGTCATATACCAAAATTTCTATAATAACAAACGGCATCATTACACACATTTTAACACACACATCTAAATGTTGTATTAATTTGGAGATAAGACATATGCAATGAGCACAAAAAGCAACTGAAATATTCTTTAGCCACAGCATAAGACAATTTTTTTGAGAAAAGATCATTTGCCTTCTACAGAAACAATCAATTAAAGAGGGAATGGCAGGATTACATATACATCTGGCTGCATGTTGATGTGCTAAATATAATGAAATAGATGTGTGTGTATATATATATTATTTACGGTATTTATGTATTATATAGTTTATATATATATATGAATATTGAAAACACCTAACACACATATAGGTGTATATACATCCATATTAACTATGAATAATAATAAAAAACATTTAAAAAATAAATTTGAATTTTTTTATAATTTTTTTTTCCCCATGTGTCATAGCATCGGCCGTGAAGCGAACCCGCTAACCCGGGACAACTTCTTTGTAAGGCAAGCCAGCTGTGCTGACCACTCGACCACCAATGCTTGACATAATTCCTAATTTATTTATGTTTTATTTATTATTTTTAATTGTATATAAACTGAATCCATGGATATGAAGATCGCGGATATGGGAAGGGGGTAGATTAGTCCTATATGTATAAAGATATACACTTTAAAGACTATCAACTGGAACTTCTAGCAAAGAAATTTTATATATATTCGAAGATTTACAGTCACTGTGGGTTTTTTTTCATTAATGAAGGTTTAGGTATGAAGATAATGTATTATGATATACAACAATATCATGACTACACAATCTCTATGAATATTTTACCATTGCTTGCTATCGTTTGATGCAATGTATTCTAATAGCTTTTTTTTTTTTAGCATTAGTTTATATATAAAATAATAAAATCCACATAGAATTAAGATGCACGAATGCATTGATATATACAAAAAAATATAATATGTATGTATCTCACCAGTCATTTATACCAAAAAAATGATTATTTCTAATGAATTTTTTTTAAAGTAATAAAATAAAGTCATTAATTTGAAAGTCTGGAACTTTTTTCCACTCTTCTGTTCAAGAACTGAAGACAGAGAGATAAATGAACCAGGTGTGTCTGAAGTTGCATCTAATTTAAGTAGAAAATTGAAATTTATTGCTTAAAACTTTGGAAATGTTTTTTGACTATTCTGTTTGCCATGACAACGTAATTAATTAAACATGCACAGTTTTATTTTAATTAAAAACGAGTAGCAATTAATATTTACATTTGAATCCAACACAAAATCTTTGAATACGATTCATTAAGAGTATTTAAAAATACTGAATAATAACAATGGCAAAGTATATAAACAATAAATGGAATACCTTTAAACTTAAAAAAGCTTAATTAAGTCATAAAACAAAAATTGTAGTAACCAAATCTATATAATATATATATTTTTTTGATCGTCCATAGGGGAATGAATCAATGTGTGAATCTATTTTTCATTAAATGTACGGGCTATTATTAGACAGATTTTAAAATATATATATAAAATACATTCATTTTTTGTAAAAAAAAAAAAAAAAAAACCTGATGTAAGAAAACTAAATAGAATTTAAAGTAATGATGCAGAATGTTTGCAATAAAATTGATTTAAGAAATAATAGTAGTAATGGAAAACTATTCAGGAAAGTTTAAAATTTTAATAAAATTAATATCTAAGCATTGCTTTCGACCAAGTTGATCATATCATAGAACTAAAATAAAATATAAAAATAAATATATACAATAAATTTGCCATGATAATGCAATGCACGGATCTTTCTTGTTTATTGCATTGATATTATTTACTGTAAACCATGCCGTTTTATATTTTCTTTTTTGATTATTACATTCAGTACAAACAATATCAATAGGATCAAAATTATGTCCAGATTTAATTTCATGTTCCAAAAATATATTTAACATTAGTCTGTTTTAACACGTTTATATAAATATTTATGTAGTGCTAATCTTGTAGCACAATTGGCACAGGATTCTCCATAATAAATTGAATTGCATTTTGGTTCATCGCATCTCATTTTATAAACTATTTGTAGAGATTGGTTTGGAAATAATTTATCTTTAGTATTGTTTAAATTTTGATTATGATTATAGGAAGTTTTCTAAAACTGATATTATAATCATTTGAACAAATTGTTTTCATCCTTTTAGATATATTAGGTATATAAGAAAGGCTGACCTATGCATTATTATTATTAAAATTTTTACTATTCAAAGATGAATAAAATTTTTTACAAATTTTGTTTAATAAATTATAATTATAACCTAATTTAATTAAATCTTTCATATAAATTTCAATGTTATTTCTTCTATCTTCTTCAAACTTACATAATTTAAAGTTTCGATATAAAAAAACATTTAAATTCAGCTAAGTCAAGCATTAGACATATATAAAAATTCAGCTAATTTATGAGAAATTGGAGTACAAAAATGAGGACAACTACACCACGAATATTGATAGGCTTTATAACAATTTTATAACAAATTTGTGAATTTGTAGGTTGAATATACATATCTAAAAATTTTATATCACCAAATTTATCTTCAACTTCCAAAATCCAAACAAAAAATGATAAAAAATATATTTCATTTTTTATATCAATAATTAATTTCTTTTCAGCATATATAAAAACATCATCTACATATCTTATATATATATAAAGATGACCTTGCTGTAGCAAACGTTTTTGGAATAATGTCTAATTCAAATTTATTTAAAACTATAATACAAATAATCCCACTTAAAGCTAGTCTTATAGGCCATCCATGTTCCATTGTATATTCACTATTATTTTAAAAGAGCTACAATATAAGAATATCAACAATAAAATTTATTTTGTACTTATTAAAATTTAAATTAATTAAAATATTATTAATAATATTTATAGATAATTTTCTTGAAACTGACCATAAAGTTCTGTTATATCTAAAGAAGCAAGTTTATTGTTAGGATTATACATTTGTGAATTTAATATTTGTGTATATTCAAATGAAGATTTTATAACAGATTTTCTGAAACCAACTTGTTCAATTAACCATTCAGCTATTAACT
Organism: Epiperipatus broadwayi; assembly: GCA_028023455.1. NCBI lineage: Eukaryota > Metazoa > Onychophora > Udeonychophora > Euonychophora > Peripatidae > Epiperipatus > Epiperipatus broadwayi. The sequence goes on along the minus strand of JAQFVV010000105.1, from coordinate 3,906,299 downwards.
TAGTTGTTTTATAAAAATATGTGCCTCCAAAATCAATTAAAAGTTTTCTAAGATTTTGATTTTCTTTATGCATTTTTACATTTGAAAAAATGTAGAAGTAGCTGCAGTTGAATAAATCTTTTTACATTCAAATTTATCAATTGTTTTGTTTTGATAACGTCTTAATATTGAAATGAATTTATTTTTTTATTTTTTAAAATTATATTCATCATGTAATTTAAATTTCAAATTTTTAACTTGATCATAAACTTTATTTTTATAATCCTTGTTAGATAAAAGAACAAATCTATTACCTTTATCCTCCTTTAAACATTTAATATTATTGTAATGTAAAAATGATTTATAGATTCATTAAAATTATTATACCAATTGTATATATTACTATTCACTTTAAATGGATGTAGATGTAATACTTTTGAAATTTTATCAATAATATCTTCTCGTTGAGGTTTATTTTCATAGCATGCTAAGTTTCTAAATACGGATATTTCCAATTTCCCCCTGCAATAAATTTTGTCATGCAATCAAAAACAAGTTTAATATTATGTGGAATAGAATACTTTTGGAACATGAAATTAAATCTGGACATAATTTTGATTCTATTAATATTGAAGTTATTTCTATTCTTCGTAATGATCGAAAAAAATAAATATAAAGAGACATGATTTATAGCAAAAAATATCAATGCAAGCAATAAACAAGAAAGACCCCTGCATTTCATTATCACATAAATGGCATATTTAATTTTAGTGTATGTATTTATTTTTATAGTTCTATGATTATGACCGACCTGGTCGAAAGCAATGCTTTGATATTATTTTTATTCATATTTTAAACTTTCCTGAACAGTTTTCTATTAATATTATTATTATATTCAAATTAAGAAAAGAAAATATTTTATTAAATTAAGAAATAATATTTAAGTGTGAATGGTAAAAAAAAACAATGACATTTACTTCAATTGACACAATAATATAATTTCAATGGTTAATAATAGCAATTCAAATAAATAATTCCCTTTTACTAATAAAAAAAAACCTTTTTTATTTCCATTACACCATATTTGGGATATATTTGGAACTGATTCACCTTAAGCAGTGCAGTAAACTCCCCTTATTCACTAAAAATATATGTAGCTCACTTACCCATATGTTGGAAAAAATAAATAAATAGTAAAAAAGCAAAAATTTTATTTTACATTATAGCTTGTGGCACAGCAAGGAAAAAAAAATCACATGAAATAGCTACTGCTACTTTCACAGCATGTGATTAAAATGTATCTATTTAACATTACTTAGGAATGTATCTTTTGCTTTTAATAACAATAAATTTTCACCTCAAGAAAAAATGAAAAAAGTTGTGACATTTTATTTTTTGTTAATATCTTAATGTGTCTTATGTATATATCAACAAAAGAGTTAAATTCCAATACTGTGTTATTTTTTTTTTTGGCTAGTAATTTTTGTAGATGTCTTACCAGCATACATAATTTTTAAATAACTGTAGCATTGATATTTATATATCTGTAACTGTATATTGTTAAAATACTTGTACTTTCATATGATTAAAAATACTATAAGAGGTGGGACCCAAAAATAATCGGAATTGTTCTCTGGTTTGTGCACCTGTTATAGTATTTGCTTCTGCTGTTACACACTTCTTGCAGGAATCCTTCTGCATTAATCTTCCAAATCACATTACCATGTGAAATTGTGGTACCACATAGCAATTTTTTTTTGTAATGGCTGTTTTGCATATTTGTCGATTTTTATAATGATTGAAAAGTTTGATATGACTGAAAAATTTGAAGAATGTGAAATTCTGTTTTCATTTGCAGAAAATGGCAGGGAAAATAGTTGTAATGCTTGAAACAGATTACAAGCAAACTGATCTTGCAAGAACACAAGTTTGTGAATGGTTTAATTGAAGTCAAAACAATGCTGATTTTTTGTATGCAAATGGCATTTTTCTCTCAGATTTAGTTTGTAATGGTTAGGCATTTTATCTGCAACTTTAAGTGACGTGAAAAAATGTAAATGTTCCATTATATGGCAAAGAAAAGATTGCAAGCTTCACCCCCAACAAAATGTCATCTCACAAAACCTTGATTGCACTTTTTATTAAATTCTGCATGATTCAGCTTATCTATCAATCATATTCACTTGATCTCACTTCATGCACATTTTTTTAATCTCTCAAATGAAAAAATGTCTCACTTTTTTTTTTGCAGACTTAAAGTGGTGAAAAAAAATGACAGAGGCGTTTAATGGCATCACTTTGCAAGTATTTCTGGACTACTTTGAAAAATGTGTTTAGACTGATGTATTGCATCAAATGAATAATAATTTGAAAAAGATTAAATTTATAACACTTAAAAATAAATAAACATTTTTTATTATAAAATTCTGGTTATTTTTGGGTACTTCCTACTATTTTAAAAATGTATATTATACAGTATTCTTTTTTTTTATTGTTGCTAATAATTTTAGTTGATGCTTTAAAATGTATATGTATTTTTTAAATAATTAAATCATAAGGTATGTACATATTGCATCCATTAAAAATATCTGTATTGTATATGCATGTGTTTACAATGTATAGATTGTATAAAGTTAAATACTATCCATGAATTTCAGGTATTCACATGAGAGCTTGAAATCAAATGACCAATAGTATATAATATTTTTAATATACATTAACCATAGTATTTAGGATAGTTCTATAATTTAACGAGATCTTTCTATTTGCTAATAATACCATATACATTCATTATTATTAGAAACATTAAATTTCTTAAGTACATAAGTTAAAAGAATTAGAAGGGATACTAAATGATTTATTTTATTAAGTATACACATATATAAAATAATAAGGCTAATGGCTTTATTTCTTGAGAGTTCATAAAAAGTTTGAATGCAAGAATTGATCCTGGGAACTCCCACTCCCAAGTCGGAAACTTTAGAAACTTCACCAAACCATGCAGAGTAAAAAAATAATTACATGAAGCAATTATTTGTGTTAAACATCACTATACTTCTTTCTTTCCAAAGAAATAATAATTTGTTAAGACAGAAACATGATGATGTTTAACAAAAACAATTGCTTCACATAAAATTGATTTACTCCTTATTGAAAGGGATTAAAATTACTTAAATTATGCCAATTCATTTCCTATTTATTCCCACAAGTTAGGGCTTAAAATCCTTAATACAAGTAGAGCTCATTATTTCATGCATTTTAATGTCGAAAATTATAATATAAAATAAAAAACTTTATTTGCATCTTTCAACAATGAAAACATTTCTTTAAATTATGTAATAATTAAGATGTTTCTATTATTATTTTGTAATTACTAAGAAATATTGTTATTTTGCCATTTATGCATTCATTGGATGGTAGAAAAATTAGAAATAAAATAAATTTGCTTAAAAAAATATTTAAGAAATAAACAAACTAACAATAGTGCCAATTGATAGATTCTTTGAGAGAATAATTGTAAACGCTGCTTCTATTGTTGTTATCAGTGAGTAAAAAATTTGAATATTTTCCATAGTTTATTTAAATATTGATTATTATTTCTATGTAATAACTGAAATACAGGCTTATTATATACCTGTATCAATATATGTAATATATAGGGTAAATGAGCACAGACTTTCACATGACCCATCAATCACCACTATCTCATATTTCTATGAAATATTTGTATAATAATTATTAAAAAAAATATTTTCATGATTTCACTTAGATCTTATTCAAATATGTTTTTTTTAAGTGTCACTAGGTGGCGCATACTAGCAAATAAAGGGACACATCAAGTAATTTTATTTGTATTGGATTTACTGTGAATTTGTTGAAAAATTGACCTCTTATTAGGATTACAGCAAAGGTAAGAAACTTTCTTAAATATTCAGAAGATTAAAGGCATTAAAAAAGGGAAATTAGATTATTAGAACTTCATTTCCATTGTGAAACGTTTTGATAAACAGTTCAAAATGGATTCTGGGGAGAAGCCTCAGTCTAAACAGAGCAGAAAGAAAATGAGCTGTAACACTCAGAATTCAAACAGTAAAATTAAAGAAAACCTTAAAAAACCTGCCAAAGTAACACAAAATAGTATCAACAATGATTATATACCCCAGAAATCTATGCTAAATACAATGACAAAAAATTCTGATAAAAAGAGTAAAATTGAGAATGAAACCAAAAATAATGTTATAACAAAAACACCAGATTCTTATAAAAATATCACAGAAAAATTAATAGAAACTCAAAACAAAGTTAGGATACCAATTATTGATCAACATTTGCTCAATACTCAAAAATCTCAGAAGGCAAAAGTCAAAAATAAGCCCACAGTAATAAATGCAAAATTGGAACTGGTTGGAACTAAAAATTTCACAAAAATAGACACCACAGATGGCACTGTACTGGAAGTGTCTGGATCTCACAATAAAGAAGGCCAATTTCAGGAGAAAAACACTGGAATCAGAATCCCAAGTGACAAACATGATACAACAATGGAAAAAATTGATCCTCAAGAGGTTTTGATGCCTAAAAAAATATTACAAAGGGGAAGGAATCTACTTAAAAATAATATGAATGATTGGGAAATTTGGCAGAACAGTAAAAATACTCCACATTCTCAGCCTTTTTCTACCATACCTCAAAAGCAGGAAATGCAAAAAAGAAAATTTTCTTGGCTTAATAGTAATGCAAATATTCAAAATGTCTATAAATCTAATACTTCTATGACTACTAAAATCATGTCAAATGCAGATAAGTTAAAATCTAGTGCAAGTGCTCTCAACTCAAATAATACCATAACCCATGCTATGGCAGCTGGAAAGGGAGAGAGCACAATGAAAAACCAAACTCCAAAAGATGAAATGTCAGGAAGATTTCTTATTGATTTTGATGAGGAGGAAAATATGATGACCAGTGAGTTCAATGTGCACAACACTGAATTAAAAGATGCCTCAATAGTCATTGATAGTTATGAAGCAGTGAGCACTGAATTCAATGACAGGCTACCTCTGACTCTGTATAATTCATTTCAAAACTATAATAATGATCATACTCTGATTTTGACTACTACAAATAATAAATGCAATCTCTTCCAATTTCCAACTGATCAATTATTCTCACTAATAAAAGAAAACCAGCTAGCTGATGCAATTAAAAGGGTGTATCACCACCCTAACAGAAGATACTTTGTGGTGGAATTCCAGAATATAATTCAGAAAGAGATTTTCAGGTGAGAGCAGAATTTTCTCAATGGAAGGTATCTTGTCAAAATAGATATGGCTAGGCCAAGAGTAGCGCATGGGATAGTAAGGAATTGTTATATGAACTTCACCAGTGGAAACCTGCAGAAACCCTTGGCCAAATTTGGAAACATCACTGCCTTCAAATACTTGGGCGAAAGAAGAGTAGGACTAGAGCTGCCATCAAACACTGTGGCTTTTACTATCAAACTTGTGAATGGAGTGTCTTTACTTGATTTACCCTAAATTTTGGAGGAGCCCAACTGCACCTTATATCTATCCTTTGGGGTGAAACCACAGTGTTTTATATGTCAGGAGAGATCACATCTAGTAAAAGCCTGCCCAAAGAAAATATGTCAAAGGTGTCAGGGCAGGAATAGTAGAGCCCACCGTGTGTGAATTCCTCCTATAGCTTGAAGCACACAGCCTCTTCCTATGGTGATGAAGCTGTGCAGACATATTATAATTGGTCTAATGATCTAGCTGAAAAACAAAAGCCGCAAACAGAACCAGTGGTACCATAATTCATGCAATTGAAAAGAAGCGACACCAGAAAATCTCATGTTGGCTGATTACAGCCCTAGCAAAACAATGCTCAAGCTAGGGGCAGACACTTTACCCCAAGAGAACAAGTGTCTCATAAATGAAATATCAGATATAACCACTGTCAGTAGTCAAAGTAAAGCTACAGCACCTAGTCCTGTAGACCATCCTATGAATCACACAGGCAAGAGGAAAACACAGGACTCCTCTGGATCGGAAGAAGCGTCGTGTAAATTTGTGGTCTGATTCTGACAATGAAGAAGCAATAGCTCGGCCAGTGAGTGGTAGATCCAGGAGTCCAAGGAAAAAGTATGATAAAAAGAGATCTAGAATGGCAGACACAGACAAAAAATTACGACAGGAAGAGCTGCAGCAGCCACACCCTTGTAATATCCAGATTGGAGGACCAGTCAAGGACAGCAAAACTCACAAGTTACCTCAGAGGACTTGAGACAGGTGATGTCCTGCAATTTGATGGACCCTCCTCAGTGCAGAAGCTCACTAGAACCTCAGGTACAAATTAAATCGCAAAAAGATTGATGCGCGGATTAGGAGACTAGCCAAAACATCAACATCATGCAACTTAACATCGGTGGTGTGAATGTCAGAGGATTAAACTCCTTGGATAGAGCATATGCTCTGCAAAGATGGTTCAAGAATAGTCAGATGCATATAGTATGCCTGAGTGAAACAAAGCTTCACTTGAATACCAACAGTAAAATAATACAAATCCTCGATCAGTTTGGGGTCTTTCAGTTCTATCAATCAAACACAGCCACCTCGGGTGTTGCCATTCTCATTAATAAACAACTGAACATAGAAAGAAGCAGAACTCTATAAACTCAACAATGATTTAATTATAATAGAAATCGCAATCTCTGGAATGTCATTAATTCTAATGTATGTCTACATGCAGAAGGACACCAGGCAGATCGACTTCACAATAGGCAGGATCAACTCTATTCTTGCATCAGCAGTGCCACCTGTCATTTTGTTTGGGGACTTCAACATGGCCTATCAACAGTTTAATCAAAAATATTTGCATAAACTCAACAGAGTGCTGTTTTAATCAAAAATATTTGCATAAACTCAACAGAGTGCTGTTGTGTGGGGAGGGGTGTTTTCCCACCAATGCATACTCATTTTACACATGGCAGCACAAAACCCTAATTGATTTACTTTATTATAGTCCAGAACTTTACCATGAGCTACATGCCTCATTGCAAATTGTTCCATTCTTTGATCATCTGGCCATGTTGATTTCCCTTCAACTGGATCCCATATCACTAACCCCCTCATGCCAAATCAAAACAATAAGAATGCTTAACAAGGCCAGCACATCTGAATGGATCTTCTCGGAAGCTTATATCCTCTTCCACAAGATCCAGATTCTCTCATTGTCACCTCTTGAGGCGTTTTCAGTCTTTGTAGGGGTACTTAGTTCCCTGATAAACAATTTCACCTGAAAAACCAAAGGCCCAAACAGGCTGCTTGGGGAGCTGGATTTCATTGGCAAGAGAGTCAGTGAATTATCATCAATTGATGCTGGAATTGGGGAGATCATGTTGTTAAAGAAACAGTACAGGGAGAAACAGAGGGTGCTTGCACAATATGTTGCGACAAAAAGGGCAAAGATCTATTTGGCAACACAACAAAATTGGACACGGAGCTACCTGAGATGGGCTATTGGTGCTTCAAAAAGACCTACCCCATCATTAATCAACATAGACACCCATAACTACTCTGGGGCTGCAATGCTAGATAAGATCCATGAGCACTTCAAGAGAAAACTCCAAAGTCAAAAGTTTGACATCAGTAACATCTGGAATGATAAACAAGAAGTTGGTGAACACAATATAACAGAGGAACAAATCATCCAGAAGCTTCAATCCTATCCTGAACATGTGCATCCTGGTTTACATGGCATTCCCCGATTTGTATTGTTGCACCTTGGCCATTTCACAGCTCCGATAGTATGGAGAGTAGTTGATATGCTGGCCGGTGACTTTCAAAGTGTTCCTGACCTGTATCCAATTGCTCTTGTACCATACATGAAAAAATTCACCAATCCATCCAGTTTATCTAACATTAGACCTATCTCAATGTCCCCACTAATCATCAAGTCAATTGAATCATTGGTTAAGGATAGGATCCAGCAGCAGTTACTTACCAGGATCTCTGTACACCAATTTGCACGCAAAGGCACATCCACCATTGAGGCGGTGCAGCGCTTCATGCTGCTGGTGGAGCATGTAAGATCACATCGAAAATCAGGGCCCATTGCTGTTCAAATAGACTTTGCAGCTGCCTTTGACTCCGTGATGCCAGCAAAACTACTATCCATATTAAGGCACTATGGAGTACCTATTGTCTATGTTAAAATCATTGCTAACTTGTTGCTAAACAGGTCAATTCACACATCACTTGATGGCTCCCTGGCACCTGGTTTCAGACCACATCTATCAATCCCCCAGGGGTCCCCACTAAGCACCCTTTGTTTCATTACCTACCTGAATCCCCTACTAGAAGATGTGGAAAAAGAACTACCAGGAGTCTTTGTACCAGCACTAAAGGAGGAACTCCACCACATTTCATATGTGGATGATGTTACCATTTTCCTCCCTTCTGAGAAATACCTGCCAAGGTTATACCAACTGCTGGACAGATATGCGAGAAAATTCAATCTGGCTGTCAACCCAGACAAATCTGTTGTCTGGAAAATCAGTAGGGGTGTTACAGTACCATCAAGATATACAGGAAATCCACAGAAATTCCTTGGGTTCCCAATTGCCCTCTCCAAAACAGTGATGAGGAGGGCCATCCAGCAGGATCTTTTGGACAAAACCAAGAAGGTAACAAACTCTCTCTCAATGATCTCCCTCTCACTCCCAGGCAAGGTGGCATTGTTAAATATGATGGTGTTTCCACGTATAAACTACTACCTGCCCATCTTCAAACCGACCAAGGGTTTTCAGGATGCTATAAATTCAGCCTGCACCAAGATGATGTGGAAGAGAAAAACTGTATGCATCAGTCTGGCCAAGGTGCAGAGACCACGTGACCTGAATGGACTTGGTCTCCATGCCGTCAAGGTGTTTTTTGTTCAAAGAGCTCTTTCAGTGCTCAGGAAAATCCACAATAAAAAAGAAAAAGATCAGAGTGAAGACACTGTGGAGCCCACAGATACACCACCACTCATACACAGTAAATGGGTCAAAGAACTGCAAGAACAACTGGGGACTCTATTTTCAGTTTCCGAGCAATTAGAGAAAGCTAAGCAAACATATTGGGAAGTATACAAAATCCTTTTCCCAAATCAAAACCCATTGTCTACCCGATTAAGAATGTCTGTAAAACAAATGCTTAAGAAGTCCAGATACTGGTGCATAGGACCAAAGCTGGTCGATTTTATAATCAAGTTTAACTTGTCCTCCTTGCCCACCAGTCAATTTTTGGTGATGCAAAGAGGATTTCGTCAATTAAACCCCATGTGTAAACTCTGTAATATGCATGAAGAAACACTGGAGCACATCTTCTATGCCTGCTCATACCTGAGTTGCATTAGAAATAAAATTATTGCAAACATTTCCTCTGGCTGTGGCAATGTCCTGTCAATTGATCGGGCAATTAAAGAAGGAAATTATGCAACTATCAGGCTAGCGGCATGCCTACTACATGCCTTATGGATCACCAGGTGCCAGCATATCTTCAGACAAGGACATAGTGATCCTTGGATAACTTTTAAAACAATAATAATGGGCATGAAAAACAGAGATAGACTCCTTGTGCCAGAGCGTCTCTTTGTAGACACATGGGCACAGATTATTATTTGTGACGATGAGACGACATCTCAGACAACTGCAGTAAATATTATGACAATACCACACAAATTGGTTGCAAAACTTTGAACTAATATATGAAACTATTATAATTATCAAATGTAGCTACCTGACACTAAATTTTTTCTTAATAAAAAAAAAAAATGTTTTCTTTTTAAAAATATAAAGTTAAAAAACTCCTAGTAATAGTAAAAAGTAAACAACGATTGGTACTCTACCAAACACTATAGTACAGAATGTCTGTGATATTTTAATAATTATGATTGCAATTTTAAATTTTGAAACAGAATTTCATAACTTTATGAAAATTTACCAATAATTTGTTAGGTTTTTAGAAATGAAATTCACTTAACTAAGACTTTGTTAGTTTATTTTTACCGGCATTTGTGTAATCATTTAATAAGAAAAGTTATTGTTCTCATTATATATTTCACTTTATTTTTTTCTCTATATTTTCAAAATTCAAATATGATTTTTTATGATATTTTTCATTTGGAAATTTATATTTTTAATAAATAAAGTATCAAGTAAAATGTATTGATTAATAATATAGAATAACAGTTTTAGTACTAAAATAAAATAAACTACAACTTAAAGTGCCATTAGAGGATGGTGCAAAAAATGTTGAAATATGTGTTAATCTTGAAACTATATATATATATGCTTACATATATATGCTTCATGCTAATTTGTATTTAAATATTGTCTAGGGAAAATAAAAATTTATTAAAGGCTTATAAAAAGAGAATGTATGCATGTCTATGTGTGTATAGAAAGGGTCAGAAAAAATTAGTTTAGATTTACAAAATCTAGAAAATTCCGTAAAAGATTAGATAAATAATGAAGTGATTTAAATTAAATCTACTTAACTTTCTTTAATACTAAATTTTTATAAATTTTCAAAGGCAGAATGTTTAAACATATATATTTGTATAACAGATTCTAGAATATTAAGAAATTTAAATTGAAGCTACTTAAAATTTCTAACATATTTTAATAAAAGTTGTAAAGGCAGATTAATTACAAGGCATAGGTACATTTATAAATATTATTGAAACTATATTTAATTAGTAAAAAGTCAAACAATTGTCTTGCCATTATCTATTTAAAAGCTAATGTTTACAATATTTGACATTATAATAAAAAGGTGTTGTTTGATGCTTAATTACCATAAGAAACGCATGTAGACAAAAGATATTCGGAATTTGGAAATTATATTAAAAAAAGATTATATTTTAGATAAGCTAATCAAAATTATTATCAGCAGAAATATTTTTAATTAAACAAATCCGAATGCCTTTTGTTGAAAAATAGCATAAATACCTATGTAAATGTAAAATTGGGATTGTTTTGATGAAAAATTGTTCAAGGGTTGTCAACAAGATCTCTCTTCAAAGTTATTTGGCTTCTAAAAGCCAAGTATAATGCTAACCTGTGAGTAGAAGCATGTGTTCACTGCCCCTTCACTGTCTCAGGAAAACATGAGCTTGGAATCCTATGTAGTTTGTGAACAGCTACCTATCTGAAGTCTGCTAACCTATTGAACCTGTACGTCAATGTTCCTACAATCATAAATGAATTTAGCCTGCTAACCTACTATGCCTTCATTTAAGAAATAAAAAGCTACCTAGTCAATTATGCCATTTTCAGTCACATGCTATTCCGAAGAACTGGCTTATCTCCAGAAGAACAAATTAAAGATTAACATCGAGAAAAGGGCTATCCAGGATCCAGTAAATGTGAATTGCATCATGAAAACTATGTGCCATCATATCTTTATGTTGCTCTTCATTACTTGCCATGTTTTAAAATCATTTGCGAAGATAATTGTAAAAATATCAAACTCACATTATGAGATCTCTGCAATCCTAAAAGTCCAGTAAAAATTAAACAATTCTTATACATTTGATGTTTCCCTTTTACTTTCATTATTTAATTTTTTTGTGTGTTATACTTTTCTTCAATATTATGTTACTATAATCTTATTATACTTATATGTTAAATTAATCTTAATTTGTTAGGAATGATCAAATATATTGCTATATAATATATGTGGTGATTCTTAACTTGTACATATGTGCTAGATTTGGATATTGAGCAATGAGGTGATGAAGGGTTCTTTTGTTAAAAAAAATATTTTTTTTGTTTCTAAATTTTTACAATCATCTTTCTAAAAGAAAGCTAATTAATCAAAAGTGCAGAGACACTTCAATTCCCTTCCTCACCTGGCTCAAAGATTTGTTTTTCTATAATATAATCATTCAAGCATTTCAATTATACTTTTTAACAAATCTAAAATAAATTGAACTAATTTTTAAAAACAATATTAAAAATAAATTAATTTATATTTTTCAAAAGAACAAATATATATCATTTATATAAGTTATGGTCAATTGCAAGTAAATGTTTATTTGTAACTATATATCTCAACCACAGACCTCTTGAACTATTGTGAAATGTATTTCTTTGTATGCATGAGTACAATATTTAGGATGGACCAAATTATTAGAATCTTTTATTGTTTTTTAGTTATTTTTAATTGGATGAACCAATTAGGCCTTAATTTATCCAAGTAAAGTAATGTGTGACTGCTTGTGCAAATTTATAATGTGGTTACTCATGCTTGTTTTCTTTTTTAATAATCATCATAATTTCCAGACTTTTGTGATTAAGAATTAATTATTGTTTGTTCTTTATTTAAATTGCATTACTGGATTATTTGTCAATTTTGATTAATTTGTATTTTTGTTTTTCAAGCAGATGATCATTACTGCTTTGTGGAAATGGATTAGCCAGGTGTTTTCTAGATATGGTCATACCAAGGCAGACATATTTTCATATTCAGATAATCTTTGCTGTTGTTATTAATATTATTATCAGTGCAGTTGGATTTCCTGCTTGATAGTAATAAGTCCATTACTGGTTATAGGAGCAGATGTTCATTCCTGCTTCATATGACCCTCTGATCCAATGAAATTTCTGAGTATGGCCTCAAGGCAAGCATACCCCAACTCTGTTTCATCATCAAATATAATTCAATTTATGCATACTCTAGCACTGCATTTAGTATTTTTTAAATGTATTTTTAAAATGCGATATTACAATCGTGTCATCAGTCATAATTATAAGTTAATGAAGGTCATTTATTAATAGTTGTAATTTTATGCGAATATACATACTTCCAGCTATACCTTGCTTAATTAAGAATTAATAATAATTAAATCATTGTAAAATGTCCATTGTGAAGGTTATTAAAATATGTGAAGCCTATGGTCCCTCTATGGTATGTAAGTAGGCAATAATTAAGCTTTTCAATCACTAATTCATTTTTTTTTAAACTGTAAGAAATGCAATAGAATCTTAGGTTTAAATCTAGACATATAAACTTTTATTTTGCATTATTCTATTTTTTTTATTATTACTTATATATATATATATACATATTATGTCTCGCATTTGTGTTGTTTACCACAATTAGCTTTATTAGTTTTAAAGTCTTTTGTATTTCCCTGACCTCAGTGGGATATAAAAAAAAGAGCATATATGTCAAACTTCAGATGTGGTAGTCATGTGGAAATTGTTCTGGGGACATAGGTAATGAGATTCAACTTTGTATTATTTGCAACAATGTTTATATCGATTATACACACAGACATATGAGTTAATGATCATTGCTTCATTCCTATGATATATAATAATACAGTTAATTACAAATAAACAGTTTTTCATTATTATTAATTACAATCCATAATTATATTTTCTATACCTTTTTTTGTTGATAAATCACAACATTAATTTTAATATGCTCTAACAGTGGTAGGCAAGCTACTTAGAATGAAGGGCCAGGTAATTATTTTTTTTAAGTTAGTAATGAACACTCTGCAAGCTACACAAATTGAACTAATAAAACTATTAAGAAAAGTTTGACTATAACAATACAGACTATTTAAAAACTTTATAAAAAAATTATACTACTTAAATATTGGTAACTCCCTTGAGATTCAATTTTTAAAACTAACACTTCAATATTTCCTTCATTTAAAAGATTTCTATCCTTCTTTTAGCTATGCCGCCAAAAGCCTTCTGTGTGCCATCTAAAGGCATACATGCCATAGGTTGTTGATCATTGTGCTATAATATGTTGGGTCAAGACAACATTTTTGATACATACAATGATTCTTAAAAATATTGATGTAATTAATGAACCACAAGTATATGATTTAGTTAATGTTTTGTTTTCTTTATTTTTAAAATAGTCAAGTAAAATGTTTAATATAAATCATTGGTTCATGGTTAAAAGTCCAGCACATTTATACAATTCAAATATTTACCAAGTCCAAAGGTTTAAGAAAATAATTCCCAAATGTAAAATTTTGAGATATGTGTAAAGATTTCAAATATTATGCTGCAGAACCAATCCATAATATTATTTCACAGCAAAATTAGATTACAGACATCTGTTTATATACATTCAACTAAATAGATTTAAGTAAAAAATTCTCATTTTATAAAAGAGAAAATTCATTTTTTTTTACTTTCACTTGAAGAAAAAGAATATATTTATCCCAATGAAAATGTTTATCCAAAGTCAAATCAAAGTAAGGTAATATTGTAGTTCTAATAACTTTCTAACATATGGATTTCAATTAAAATAACTTTCCTGGAAATTTCTTAAATAGTCTATATGTATTTACATTTAAAAGTAATCAATTTTGATTCATCCACTGTGTTATTTTTATCACACCTTCATTTACAAGTTTCTCCAGTTGGCCATATAAAATTGCTGATGTATCAAAGACAGTATCATCCACAAAACAAAAATGTTGGAATGATGAGAAAGATTCAATAAATCATTAATAGTGAACAACAATTGATTCAAGAATTGAAACTTGAGGAATGACTCAAAATATTATTAACTTTAATAAACTGGACTCTATTACTTAAATAAGATTTAAACTGTTCAAGAAAATTATCCCTTATATTCTCAAATAATTTCATTTAATCAATAGTAAATCACGAGGAATGCAGACAAATACTTTTCGTAAATCCAAATATATACATATAGTCTTGTGACCTTTTTCTAAAGTTTCAATAACCGAAACATATTTAGATAAAGCCAATTTTATAGATTTTCCTGGTTAAAAAAACCAAATTGATTATTTAAAAACAAATTATATTTATATATGTAAAAAAAAACACCAAAAAACAATTCCATTCTTAATACATACTTCTCAAATTTGGAACATTGTTGATAAAACAGAAATTGGCCTATAGTTTTTCAAACGTTTCCTGTTTCCATTTTTATAAATGGATTTATCAGATTTTAAATAATCTGGAAATATCTTTGAATGTTCAGAAAAATTATACAAAAAAGATACTATTGATAACAGAATGGAAATATTCTCAATTAGTATTTTGACAGAAATAACAACCAAACTAATGCATTTCTTATATCTTATTGTAAATGTAAATTTCTTCAATTTCTTTAAAAACAAAAGAATTTACAATAGATTTCTCATAATCAAAAACATAAGATCTACAATTATTAGCATAACTATTCATTAATAATTCCACAGTGTGTACAAAATGACAATTGAAGTGATCCACTATTAATTTTAAATTATTCAAAATATCAAATAGATGCTTCATTCATCTTTAATGTAGAAAACAGTGAAAATTTTTTTTATTAAAAATATATTTTTTAACTGTAGATCAAAAGTAGCCTAATTTGGTTGATTTCAAAGAATCAATTTGAGCAAATGAGAAAAACAATTTAGCTTTAAATATAATTTTTTTAAATCGTTATCAAGAACTTTTACTTGGAACTCTAAATTCTTAATTAGAAAATAGTTATTTGAGAATTCTTGTACAATTTATTTCTTCTGTTTTTTTTTTTTATTATTATATTAATTCATTGGTTATTCATTTTTAATCCTGTCAATGAACAATGAAAAAGGACAATTTACATTATTTATCTCAAAGATTAGCATTCCAGTCAAATATGCTAAGTAAAGAATCCAAATGTTGATGCGAAAATACGCTAAAACATTTTCCTAAGAAAAAAGTTCTTATAAAAATGAACTATTATTCCTATGTGGTACATAGCATGCTACTCTAATAACATCTAGAAAAGATATAATCAATACATGATGATGAAGATGTAACTCATGTATGACAAAATAAACGTATTTAAAGAATACTGAGCATCAGAAGTAATTTCTCCAAAAATATCAATATTTAAGTCACCAAAAAGTAAAATCAATTCATCATTTAACTTAGTAAATAATTTAAGAAACTCAACATTAAGAATATCAATTGAATATTGACACAGTCTACACAAATCAACAAATGTTATTTTGTCATAACCTAAATATAAAGTCCAAAACAATACACTTAAAAGAATGAGAGTTTACATCAATAAAAAAAAACCACACACATAAAGATCTGATTTATAATAAACTAAAACTCCTTATTTCTGTATCTTTCCTCAACTTAATCCAAACAAATTAAAGGCTATTTTCTTTAGTCACTGCATGTGTTTTCCAAAATAATTTTCTATTATCTGGCAATAACTCTTCATTTAAATGTATAAGCTTAATGGAGATAGTAGTAGGCAAAATATCAGATATAATTTAATTTTCTTCTGTCTGATAAGAATAAACCTCTAGCCATTTTATAAAGAAGATTAATTTTTATTACAGGTCTAAATCTACTTCCATATTTATATATAAATTTTATTAAAAAAAAAAAGAATTAATAGTGAAGCTACACTATTCTGGAAAGATTATAAATTTATTAAAAAACTGTACAGCTTGGCAGTGCTTTCGACCAGGTCAGTCATATTCATTAGAACTAATATAAGTTTATATAAATAGAAATTATAAATTAAATAACTTATAAATATCATTTACATGATAATGCTTCTTTATATTTTCTTTTTCAATCATTGCACTCAGTGCAAACAACTTTAATATTAAATGGATTGAAATTGTGGCCAGACTCGATTTCATGTTCTAAAAATATAGATTTAGTATTGGGGTATATTTTAATGCATTTGTATATATATATTTGTGTTATGCTAATCTTGTAACACAATTGGCATGAGTCACCATCGTAAATTGCATTATATGTTGGTTCATCACATTTAATTTTATAAACTATTTGGAGAACTTGGTTTGGAGATAATTTAACTTCAGTATTGTTCAACATTTGATTAAGAATAGGAGGAGTTCTAAAATTAATATTGAATTTGTTTAAGCAGATTGTTTTCATTTTTTTTTAGATATATGCAGTACAAAAAGAAGTCTTATCCATGCATTAATATTGTTATTAATGTTCCTGGTATTTAAAAATAAATATAATTTTTTTAATTTATTCTTAAATACCAGGAACATTAATAACAATATTAATGCGTGGATCAACCTTCCTTTTTATAACACATATATCTAAAAAGATGAAAACAATCTGCTCAAACAAATTTAATATTAGTTTTACAACCCCTCCCAATCTTAATCAAATGTTGAACAATACTAATGATAAATCGAGTCTGTCGACAATTTCAATCCACTTAATATTAAAGTCGTTTGCACTGAGCACAATGATTGAAAAAATATATATATAAAGAGGCATGGTTTATTGCAAATAACATTAATGCAATAAACAAGAAAGACTCGCGCATTACATTATCATGTAAATTATTTAACTTATAAATTCTATTTATATAAACTTATATTAGTTCTATGAATATGATCGATCTGGTCAAAAACAGTGCTAAGCTGTAAAATTTTCTAATAAATTTATAACCTTTCCAGAATAGTGTATTTTTATTATTATTATTTTTTTATATTTAAATTAAGGAAAGAAGTAATTAAATTGAGTTATATAGATTTTATATTTTTTACATTTAATTTTTTAGCTATATTTTCTGCAATATTAAATAAATTTTCATTTTCAGAATATTTATACCAATAATTTCGTCAAGCGTTATTAGCTGAGAGGTCATCGCAACCGCCTTGCAAGCAAGTAGTTGGTTGCAGACGGTTGTGGGTTCGCGTCCCGGCCGATGCTATGACATATGAAAAAAAAAATTACAATATTATTTTGTAATCTTTACTGCTTTTTTTAATTTTTATCTTTCTTGCATATCATTAAATTCGCTGAGCAGTTTTTTGATATTATTTTGAACTAAAGTCTTAAATTAAATTTAGTAAGACTGAAAAAGAATCAATATTATTTTGTAAAATAAGTAGTATATCAAGTTTATTATTTATCTGCTGAAATAATGCAAAAATAAAATTCTTATCTACAGAATCAGTACTAGATGTATCACTTAAACTCATGTTTCAGCAGTATAATTTAAACATCTCCAAAATCTTTATTTGTAAATGACATATTTTTAAAAATCTTTTCACTTATAGTCCTACATTTAAAATAAAAATTAACATTAAAACCTCTACATTTATAACATTTTTACCAGAGGAAAGTGCTAATTGGTAAAAAGGACATTAAACCATTACATAAAAAAAAAAAAGTTTTAAAATTATCAAAAAAACTAGGAAGAGAGTGAGAGAAAAAAAAACCTCAATAAAACATTCTAAAAGTGATTTTAAAGAAGTAAAGATAATTAATATTTATGATAAGAAAAGAATATAAAAAAGATTAAAATGGCTACCTTCAAAAATAAAATATTAAAAAAATCAGAAACAAAACAAAAAAAAAAATATAAGATTATAAAATAAAGTTAATTCTAAACTTTATCAAACAAACCATAAAGTCCTGCTAATAATATTATCTTAAATACAAAATGAAATAAATATGACTAAGCTAAAAATTACACACAAAAAAAATTAGAATGATGTGTTAGTTCTTCAAGGTCAGCTGCAATTAATAATTATGGATAATTAGTATATCTGATACTGAATTTTTTTTAAAAAAATTTTTTTTCATGGTGTGTGAATTAAATATTAATCAGAAGGCTGAAGTAATTACAAATAACAAAAGATTAATAAAACAGAAAAGTCTCATCATTAGTAATTTAAGTAAATGATTATTACTCTTTACGATTTACATTTGTTTGCAAAAATGCACAATAATCATTCCTTTTTCAATTTGCATTCACCTTTTTCTTTGTTATATAAATATGGGAGTTCTGGTTAACTCAAAATGCAGAATTCTCATTACCTACACACCCATACATGTATTTTGTTTACTTGTTGTCATAAAAAAATTTTAATGACATCTGCTTTGAACTTGGATTGCCTTAATTTGTTCAGCTACATAGATGAGTCTTTTAAAATTTGTTTCATAATTTTATTTAGAAAATATTTTTTTTTCTATCTTCCCTTCTTCCTTCATAAATAAAACTTTTATCACTTTTTCCTTCTTCTACCATACTACAACAATCTTAAACTTAAAAAAAAAATCATTATTATTAAAATAACAGTATTTGTTAATTTGTAGTAAAATAATTTTTTTTTTTTTTTATAAAATAGAATTTATATTAATATACATCAAATTTTTTTTTTTTTTCTTTTTTTTTTTTTTTTTTAAATTATTTATTTAAAATATTTTATAAAAAAAATTTAACAAAATTTTTATAAAAAATTTTTTTATTATATTATTTTTATATTTAAAAAAAATAAAATTTTTATAAAATAAAAATAAATAAAAAAAAAAAAAATAAAAAAAAAAATTTAAAAATAAAAATATTTTTTTTTGTACATAGTATTATGATCATTACCTATGTAGAATAGATGTTAAATCTTTCTTAATATTTTTTGGATTAATTTTGTAAACAGCTTTAATTCTCTCTCAAACTGCTACTTTTAACAGTATTTTGCTGAGTTTACTGTTATTTTATCTAAAAAACTCTACAGAATCTTTAGAATTTTTTTTACAACTAACAAATCAATTTAACAATAAGAACCTGCCTTCCAAGATATTGATTGGTTGTTTCTTGTTCTCTATGCAAAAAAGTACCTGTCAAAATTTTAGCAGTTTCAATAGCTTCGTGTTACTTCTTAAAGTGAAAACATGTTTTAGAATCTTTTAACATTATTTTGCTGATTTTGACAGTTCCAATATTTTTTGTTTTGATTTTCAAGTGAAAACATATGTTTTAGAATCTTTTAACAGTATTTTGCCAATTTGACAGTTATTTTATCAAGAAAACTCTACCAAATAACTTTTAGAATTTTTTTTAAACTAACAAATCAATATAACAATGAGATAAGAGCCCGTCTTCCAAAGCATTGATTGGTTGTTTCTTGTTTTCCAGAAAAGAGAACACCTGTTAAAATTTTAACAGTTCTAATAGCTTTGTTTTGATTTTTAAAGTGAAAACGTAGTCTTAGAATTTTTTAATGTTATTCTGCCAATTTTGACAGTTCCGATATTTTTGTTTTGATTTTTAAAGTGAAAATATATATTTTAGAATCTTTTAACATTTTGCTGATTTTGAGTTCCTATATTTTCGTTTTGACTTAAAGTAAAAACATCATATGTTTTAGAAATTTTTTTACACATTTATTTTTTTCAGAAAATATTTGTAAAAATATAAATTATTTTATAAGAATGATTTAGATTTTAATAGAAAAATGTACTTTTACATAAAAGCAAATTGACAAACAAATTATAATGTTCAACTGCAATTTAAATGACCTAAGGATGATGTTCTGATGGAATAATGAAGATGAGAATTAAAATTCTTAAAGTGAAGATGTAGAAAGTGAAAATATCGTATATCTGCTGAAGATTCAAAAAATAAATTAGGTGAGTTTATTGTTTGTGTCTTAAATTCGGAAGTTATTTTTTCCCCAATTTTTTAGCTTAAAATCATACTGCAACTTAAACTAGGAGGTGTCTTATATTCAAAGAAATTAATTATCAGAGTCAATACGATAATTTCTTTAGTGATTTTCACCTGCAATACATAATTCTTTGAACTTTGCATTCAGTTTATACCCAAAAGTACATATAATTTTTTTTAGAAAAATGCTAACATAGATGAATTGGTTTGTTTTGTGCAAATCAAATTTGCTATATCCTTAATATATTAAATCATAGAAATCATAATTTTTTTAATTAAATAAAAAAAACTAATAACCCTAATGATTGTGAACTATCATCTTTTTTATTTCTTTTTTTTTTTTAAAAAAAAATTATATCCATTTGCTGAACATGGATATATAATTACTGAAGGATTGTGTAAAATGAGTGCAAAATTGACTGCTGGTGAAGTTCTGTACTGAAGATATACAAAACTTCATCACATACATTAAGTAAATGCTTCAGAGCTAGTATGATTTACATCAAATGTAAAGTTACATAATTGTATTCATTTATTTTCAGTAAATCATCATATTTCAAGCAATCAATAGGAAAACAAATTAATTAATTCCCTCTCTTATGACACATTTCTACTATATAGTACAAATGATAGAAAAAGATGGGCGGGGGGAGGGCATTCCCCAAATTCTACTTTTTATGAAGTTTGAGCATTGGAAGTGCCAGAACTGGAATTGATTTGAGGACCTTACATTCTACCACTGCACTTTGTCACACAATGGATTAATTATTTTTTTTCATTTTGATATATATATATATTCCCATATAAAAATTCCAGATGATTTTATTAACTTTTTTCTGATTTGTAATTATGTAAATAATGGAAAAGACAGTTCTTCTAATTCTTGCAAACTTTCTTCACTTGAAAATGATCTGCAGTTGTAAATATCTAAAAAAGTCATCATCAAATGGCAGCCTGTGTCCACAATCAGGGGATTCTTAGCACCATCCGCTTTCGGCCACCAACTGCTGCTTGGTTGGCGACTTTGCAGCCTCCTGGAAATAAGGGCTATGATTTATTTTTATCTGCCATGATTGTATATATCTATCGGAAAAATATCATTTATGCATACATTCATTCTGCCTTATAAGGCAACTGAGAAGAAAGACCATGGTGTTTCTTGATCTTAAACTCAGAGGTAAACAGCCAATAAACTCACCACACTGGCTAATGCATGTTGGTGAGCAGCCCATCCACGTTTGTATACTATGTGAATAATCACATAGTAATAACAGCTGCAATGACAAGAACGTATGGAGTGGACATTAGGAATTTGCCCTGCTCAGTTGTTTAAGGCCTTCAAGAGGAATCAAAGGGTCTCCTTTCAGTTAATAGCAAACTCCTTTTTTTTATTATATCTTCCAAATTGCCCAGACTTTTAAATGAAAAAGTATGACATGCAATTAAATTTATAAAGAAAGGAAAAGCTCCAGGTAATGATGGAATTATAATTGATAAATTAAAAAAAGCAGGCAAAGTTATATACCAAATGTCTAAATGATAAATATGTAGCAGATGATTGGAAGAATGCAGTATTAATATTTAAAAAAGGTGATAAAGAAGATATTAGAAATTACAGACTTATTAGCCTTTTATCAGTTTTATACAAAAGTTTTACCAAGATACTTACAACTCATCTATAGAAAACATTGGATTTCTACCAACCAAGAGAACAAGCTGGATTTAAAAGTGGTTTTAGTACAGTAGATCATATCCAGGTATTGAGAGAAGTTATAGAAAGAACAAATGAATACGAACGAGTTGCCATTATGCTTTGGATTTGTAGATTATGAAAAGCATTTGATTCTATAAACATTTCTTCAGTGATTAAAGTATTGGATCATCAAGGTATGATCCAGGATATTGTTATATTTTGAAGAATATTTATAAAAATGCAACAACAACAATTAGATTATGAATGATATTAATAAAATCAACATTGAGAAGGGTGTAAGACAGGGTGATTCCATATCTCCAAAACTTTTTACAGCAGTGCTGCAAAAAGTATTTTGTGACTTAAAATGGGAAGCTAAAGGAGTGAAAGTAAATGAAGATTATTTAAGTCATTTAGATTTTGCAGATGATGTAGTTGTTTTTGCAAATAATGCTTTAGAGCTGCAGGAAATGTTGCAAGAGTTATCAGATGAAAGTAGGAAAGTAGGACTAAAGATAAATGTTAAAAAGACTAAAGTAATGTTCAGTGGATTTTCTCAAAATATAAAAATAAAGATTGATTATGATGAATTAGAAGAAGTTAACAGCTACAAATAACTTGGTCAAATTATTAATACAGATGGAAACATAATGGATGAAATTAATCATGGAGAGCTTTTAGTAGAAATAACTTCATACTAAAAGAAAATATGCCTATGTGTTTGAAAAGAAAGGTTTTTAATAAATGTTTTACCAGTTCTTACTTATGGATCTGAGACTTGGACACTTAATAGAAGAGTAATACAGAGATTTCAGACCACTCAAAAAAGTATAGATAAATGCATGTTAGGAATAACAAAAATAGATCGAAAATGCAATATATGGGCAAGAGAACAAACAGGTGTTACTGACCTCATTAAAAAAATTAAGACTGAAGTGGAGTTGGGCTGGACATATTGCTAGAAGAGATGATAATAGATGTACAATTGAAATCTTAAACTGGATTCCAAGAGATTGTAAAAGACACAGAAAGAGACCACACCTGTGAGATGGATGGATGAAATAAGAAAATTTGCAGGGGTGATGCAGAGAAGGGAAGCTAAAGATTGGAGAAGATGGATTAAATTTGGAGAGACCTTCATCCTACAGTGAATTGATAATGGTTGATGATGATAAAATAATGGAAAGTAGATTTTATGAATCAAAAAAATACTAGGATGAAATTATTATGATCAAGCAATAAGCCATTTGATCATAAACATGAAAATCCATAACTATTACATATAATGATCATTGTCATGTGCTTATCAACAAAACTCAAATTAATCTACCATAAATCTTTCCAAAATTTATGAAATAAATATTATTCTCATTTTTAAATTTAAAAAAATAACTGTTTATTTAGAAAATGTCATAGTATAATCGCAAACGAAGAAAAAAAAAATTTTTTTAAAAAGGGAAACAGATGTTAAACTTAAATATGGTTAACAAAATTAACTAATTATTTCACTTTTTTTTTTTTTTGCATAATGTTATCAAATTTTTATGAAATTTCACAATTTTTTTAAGATTTTGTCATCAACTGAAGAAATCTTAAAAATAAGTATAAGATTAACAGAATTTGTAAAACCCATACTTATTATTATAAAAACACTACTTTCCAGCAATTAAAGATATATATATATGAGACACGTCTAAATCAGAACTGGCCACCCTATGACACATGCTTCAAACTTGGCATACTGACAAATTAATTTTGGAGCATTAAACTCCTGATTATAAAAATAAGAAGCAAGATTAGTTCTTGTAAAATAATATTGTAACAAAAAAAAGAAAAAAAACAATTTTTATTAATTATGGGGAAAAAATTCTAACAAAAATTCAAATTCAGTGAATTAAATTTTAAAAAAATTAGTTCCACTTTAAATCCGCAAACAAGCATTTTATATTTGTCTAATTTGGAGGACTACTCCAAAGTTGGTCCATAACTGTTTTAACTTTAATTTTGTATTTCTTTATTTTAGATTTAAGTCTTGCAGTTATTTAAAAAAATCATTATCATCAATGAAATTGATAAAACATTAAAGTCCACATCTGAGGTGAAACCAAAATTGATAAAAAAAATTGTATTATTTATTGATAGCATACTGTACTTTATAACTGTTGCATGGTGCACATAAACTCATTGTGAAAAAATTGGTATATGGACTGTAAAATGTTGGCCATCCCTGGCCTACATAATGATTAGAGAAAGATAACAAAACCAACTCAAAACTCAAATTGTGTAAGTTATTCAGAAGCAATTGAAATTTGAATCACAACCTTATTTCAATAAAGTCAGCTTTGTCTTTAAAAAAGTAAAAATTGCTATGACTTATAAAAACGAAACATAAAATTTATAAGAGTTGCATAAAAATGATAATAAAAGAAATTATGAAATAGACGATCAAAAAGAGATTACATATAATTAAAAAACAATAATAATTTCAGCAGCATAACATTTTTAATTTTTTTTAAAAAACACGCAACAACATACAAACCATAATTAACAGAAAACATTTTATGACCACAAAAAAGAAAAAGAAAATGTTAAATAGATAAAAAAAAAAAAAAAGAAATTTAGAATTTACAAAAACAAGATAAACCAAAAAATTCAAGTGAGGGCAGAAAAAATATAAAAAAGTTGGGCAATAATAATATAACAGAAAAAATGATAAAAGCTTTTTAAGGTATTTGAAAACAGTTCAGAAATTTTTTATAAAAGGTGGAAAAATAAAGATTTTAACTGAAAAACGATGCAATAATAATAAGAAAAAATCACAGTAAACTCAAATATATCATGGAATAAAAAAGACCAGCAAAAAATAACACAATTCTATTGAAAATAATATATATAACAAGAATAATTCAAACATATTTCGAGTAATATTGGATAGCTATATCGAAAAAGCATGCAGAAAATTATAAAACATGTCAACAATCTTAAAAAAAAACCTACTATTAAATAGTAAAAATAATAGTGGAGAATGCATTTGAGATCAAATGTTTTTTTTTTTTAAAAAAAAAAAACAACAGGTTAAATCATAATGAATTGAGTTTATTAAATTTAACTAAGAAAAAGACTATATTGTCCTTTTATATATATATATTTTAAAAAAAAATCATTTGATAATATTGATCAAAATGATGTAGCTATTAAATAGCAATTTTGGCACCCAATGTGGAACAATTCCTCCAGTACCAAGCAAACCTCATATCCACCCTGTTCTATGCTTTAGCATACATATCAAATGTGAAGTGATTGTGCCACCTCAGGGTGACATCTCAATAATAATTTTAATATAAATATGAATTTATAATTAAATTTATATTAACACATCACAAATCAAGCAATATATTGAACCATGGTTGATTATTTCATTACCATGCCAACAGACATCAAAGAGTTTGAATAATTCACATCTTTATGTGCCACTCCCAGACAGAGAACATCCCCGACTGAAAGGATATACAATCCCAACCCATTACATAACATATACCAACTTTGTAAGGCCTGATAAAGTCGTACCCATTATGTTATGTTCAGCCCTTCTTATCTCAGGTGATATAAAAAATAAATTTTACAGCTGCTCTGGGAAATATATTTACTTTTGTTATATTTTAAGAAATGAAATAAAATAAATATAACACACACAATTAAATAAGTTACAAAATATTTATTATACATATGAATTATTTCTTAAACCCCATTATCCCACCACCAATTACATATATAAAAGAAAACAAGATATTATTTAATCCGTTTCCCTTAATTCATAAAAATGTTTGGATGAAGTGGTGTGAGTTCTATACCCACACATATATATTAGGTAATATAAAAGGTAATATGAGATCATTAAATATTCGGTCATACATGTATGCTCATTTCTGCATTCATTCCACAGTTTAATAGTATTTTAAAATTATACATTTTAAAACTAAATGTGGAAGAATGACTAATTTGAAGAATAGTGGATAAATGATTTAACACACATGCACTACTGAAATATAAATTAGATCTTTGGTATAATTAGATTGTTAAACAGATTACACGTACCTGTACTCTAGGATTAGAGATGATGAAGATTCAGAGGATTGGCCAGAGATCTTTATGTAGTTTGGAATTTTTGTGGCTATATGACATTGTATGCTCCGTCAAGAAAAGGCAGGAGGTACAGCATTTGCAGAGAATAGAAAAAAAATTTCTTTATCTGGGACTACTGCCTTCTAATGCAAAAGACCCTTTAAGCCTCAAAAGGAATGAGCATGGGCACATTTTACTAAGGTTTTATATTCGTAACGTTCTTCGAAAATGGAGTCCCTTTTCTCTTTATCTAATGATGCAAAAGATCCTGTAAGACCCCAAGTGAGCGAGCATGGATGCATTCATTTGATTTTTGTAATTTACATACATTGTACTGTCATAAAATTCTGGATGAAGTAGGGATCTTTAAACTAATATTCTGGGTTTCTTGTTGTTTTGAATTCGGGGGTCAGGAGAATTATGTGGTCTTGGCTTGTCGTATCGATGCTGTGGGGGGTGAGGATTTGCATCTTCAGAGATTGGATGCTATATCTGCCATGCTATAATAGATTTTGTTTTCGTCTAAGTGTAAATAGTTAGTATGGACATTAAATGGTTAATCCCATTTGAACATCTCATCGAAGGAAGGGGTCTTGTGCTGGGCATTCTATGAGTGACCACACACAAGGTGGCTGTAGTTAAAGCTATAGCTCAGTAATAAATAATTACAATTAATAATTTATGTAACTATGATATTGAAGCAATAGATCTGGAAGTCCGATCCATATTTCACAGCCCTCTATAAACTTAACTAATATTGTAGACCTGAATTAAGTTTATAGTCCAGTATCAGCAAGGTTTTGCATTAAAGCTAAAATTAATACGTTTATTTTTTACTTAACGGTGTTTAAATTTGTATTTGCATTTGAATATTTCTTTTAAAATAAATTCCGTTAAGATTAAATTGCTATTAAAATTTACTTTCAAAACTTATTAATCAAACATATATAGACGTCAAGCGTATGTATATATGTGTTAATGCAAAATTCTGTTGTAATAAAATGTTATTTTGTTAAAAGAAATAATATATTTTTCTTTTTAAATTTTGTTAAAACATAGCGTATGATTTTGTTTTAAGATAAGCCTGCCAACATTTTCTAAAGGAATGTATGTTTTAATTAGTTAGCCCATTCAAGGCAAATTAAAGATGGCCTTTTTTTAATTAATAGAAATTCAAAAGTTAAATACAGAAATCTAGAATAAGAAATTAAAAGTTATTTTTAGAAAAAGTTACCTCGAAAAAAAGGAGCATGGGGGGCTTATCAAGATCTAAAATCATACGCAAAACAATAGAAGGGTAGCTGACAGAAACGTATAAAAAGGAGAACAAAATACTGGATTATTATTGATTATGATTGGTTATTAATATTATGATTAGGCTCTCTCTAGTTCTTTTGCTGATTTGTGCAGACCCTGTGTCTAGATTAGTGACATTTTACTTTTAAAAATCTTTCTGGTCTCCTAGGCTTATTCATGCAGATCCTGTGCTGTGATTCTCTGAGATTTTGTTTCTAAACGCAGAAAATATTGTTCCTGAATTAGGCAGATTTTGCCGTTTAACTCGTTTAGATTCTGCTCCTGAATTTATTTAACTTTTATCCTCGAAATCACTGATATAAGTTTCAACATGCGACAAGTTCAAAGTTATATTAATTTGATGAATGCGACCATGATTGGCAGTTAGGCAAACAGCTTTGCCTGCCTCCGGGGTCCTAAAAACCATCAAAATGCCATAACATGCCTAAAATAGAAACCTGAATTGTGTGACCTTTCGTTAAAAATGCTGCGTATTTCCTTGTCCGGACAAATATCTCTCTATGGACGTATCAAGCCACAAACGTCGAGAGAACTGGACCAAGGAACCAGGACAGTAACCGTATCTCTCCTCATGAACTATTAATTACTTTATCTTTTGATAAATACCTTTCTTAACTGTTTCATTTAATTATATATATATAATGTAACTTTTTTACTATACTAATATTAGATGTATATTTAATTTTTGTGTGATCATCTATTTATATTTAACTTTTTTTTCCCTTCACTATTCCTCATTGTTAAAATGCTATAAATGTTTCTCATTCCATTGTGGTGTAAGTTAAAAGTTAATTTTCATTTAAAAAGATCTTTCCAATTCAAATTATGTCTGAAAATTAAATACTAGTAAGTTTCCTTTGTTCGCCAACTTGATCTTCTCGATAATGCCTCTTTTGTCCACCTTTAGCCCCATATGTAGAAACAGTCGACCTTAGTTCAAAGTCGAGTTTCACACTTTTACCACTGTCCACATGTCATCATGTTTTTTTTCCGTAAAACATATATTACAGTAGCGTATATACGTAATTATAAATATTAGGTAATTTTGTATTTTTTTTTAAAATTGTATTTTTATATTTTAATACGTTATAATTTTCTTTTTCATAAAATAAAATGTAAATTCAAGATAACTGTCTGAAATAATTAAGGGGGTGGGGAGTTTGTCTTATGATTTTAAACCAGGAAATTGTAAATTAAAATTAAAAAAGTAAAAGCTAAAACAAAGTTAATGCATTTTAGTTAGCTATTAATATAGTTTTATTCAAATCCATTTCCAAGCAGGAAATTGATTTGAATTGATTTTAGACAGTTATCTTAAAACTGAATCTTTACTAACAATAAAGTAAAGATTCTCCTAAAATAGAGATCCATTAAAGGCAGGAAATCTATTTTAGAATAAATTTTCTCTAAGGGGCCAAAAACTGATATAAATAAAGCTAAAAATTGGGTCAGTCGTTGCTAGGTGACTTCACGTCTGTTTGAAATTTGGGAGAACCAAATTGCCATCCGCCGTCTTCAGCTGAGCCTTGCTGCAATGTAGGCCCAAAGAATGCCACCTGCTGCAGCAGATGCATCGGTGCTTCCAAAAATTCCTGAGGTAACCAGCCAAAAGAATGTATATGCCTTATCCCCTTTAACTATGTAAATTAATTTGTAAACTAATAATTTCGTTATATTTAATGTTTTCTTAAAGCTTTGTTAACCGTTTATATCAATTCTTTGCTGCCTAAATATTATTTCATCCAACTCACGCTTATTATTATTTTTATTAGTTAGTGCGATTATGATTTACATTTATGAATATTTTATATTTTCTTCCTTTTATTTATAAATGCCACTAAAAAAAAAACTTAATCTTACAAACTTCTATAAACAGGGAAGGGGTGGGGAATTAAAATGAGTTATTATTAATTATTTTAAATACTTTGTAAGTTTGGGTTATATTTTAAATGAATATTTTTATCTAAATGTTTTGTCGTAAATTTATACAAAACGTATAAATATTTTGCAATCTGGGGTGGCTATTAGTGTCCATTAGTGTTATAAATTTCTTATTGATCATTATCGCCACAAAGACTGGCAATTTAACTTTATTTTGTAATTTGCATCCTTGAGTTTTTTAATTACTATATTAAAATATTGATTCAGGAAGTGGGGAGCAATGCAAGCTTTATTAATTATTAATACTAGTTAATTTATAATCAAAGACTTTATATTACGTAGGTCATTCTACTCACATGTTATTATGTATTTGTTAAACCATTTAAGGCTTCTCTTTAATAGTTACATTTATTAATTTTATATTATTATGATAGCATTGCTAGCATATATCTAATTATTTATAAGCCGCATATGGCTTCGATCTGATTCGCCTGTACCTCACTCCAGGGAATCACGATCATTTCGCTAGTCATTCTCTCCTCCAAGTATATATATTATATACTGCTTTGAATTGCCTGTACCTCACTCCAGGGATTCAAAGCTTCGTTGTTCGTATACTCGTCATAAAGAAGTCTATGTTTACTTCTAGATTGTCCAGGTTAGAGTAGATGAAGCAATGTATAGTTTGCTGTGGTCCGGCCTATAGTATCTTCCTACCAACCTTCTTCTTTCTGTACCGTCTCAGAAGAAAGCTGGCGTGTACCATCGTTATATAAAATTGGAGAATGACCTTATCCTGACCTGTGTATCTCGCGCATGATTGGATTCGGGGTTCTTTTGCCTAGATTCTAAATCTTGTTGGATGGACATACATTTTCGACCGGTATAACATATATCTTAGTTAGTTATAGACATCTGAAATATTTAAAATTGTTTTTAAGCACAAAGCAATTAGAAAATGCTTTGTGGAAGATTTTTTTTAATTGTGCTTTATCGAGGGGATTCGAGTTACTAATTTTATTAAAGTTGGGAAGATATAGACTTAAACCGCAAAATATTATGTCGTTACTATCTGCTTTTATTGTCTAGTTTTTCTTTTTTCATTAATCAATTGGGGAATAGCGGAGGCAGTGAAAACATTCCTAATATTTATAAAATGTCATTCATTAAATATTATTTAAACTAAAAGGCTTAAGTTTTCTAATTTTATTTCAATTAAAGATTAGCTTAACCTTTATTTTACTTATTCAATGATCCAGGCATGCAAAACACATATTTCATATTATATTTTATGCACATTTTAACTTAGTTAGTCCCGCAAGTGTTCTCGTCCATGTCTCTCTCTGATGCTAAGCTTGGGCCAGGTAAGAAAATAATTTATGCGTGTCTCAGATAATGTTGTTGGTTCGTAATTAGACTCGATAATAGGTGAAGAGGGCAGAGGTCACAGTATTCTTAATTTAATATCTCGCGTATGGGTGGCCTCGAGGTACTTTCGCCTAGTATTCGAAGTGAGTTAAACCAACATACATCATCTGACTGGTACAATCTAAACAGTATAAAATGAATGAAGTATCTAAGTATATATTTCTTACCCACCCACAGTCAAGAATATTAACTCCCAAGTTGTAAATTTACGCATAATATTATATTATATATGCATACAATATTTTTGTTTCATTTTATTTTGTTATTTTAATAAATGTAACTTACTACAATTATAATTTTATATCATTTTTTTATTTTTTCTGTAAAAAGTTGTTTACGTGTTGGAACATGTTATAAAGGAAATAAAAATATATAAAATAATTAAAAAGTAATTGTAAATGTTCCAACATGTCTGTACTTGATTGTAAATCATAAGAGTTTCTATATTAATGCATTAAGAAAAGTCAGGTAGCCATTGTTTTACCAAATATAAAAATACACTAATGTATTAATTGCCACCCTGCTTTGTACTCTTATTTTTACAAACGAGAGTTCTAGAAATTTGGATGCCATGGCAAAGATAGAAAAATCTTGTTTATTTGTTCTATAGCTATGTTTAATTTTAATCCAGAGCAAAATAATTTTTCTTTGTATTCAAATTTCAAACTGATGTTATCAGTATAATGGTCTGAGTCGTCCAGATAAAATTAAATAAAAATAATATATAAAATTAATTAAAGATAACATTAGCCACCAAGATAAAAGCTAGGGGCAATGATTTGAAGGGGGTAACCAAATTGACTATATAATGGAGGTGCTATATATACTGTTTACCAGGTGCAGGACAATAGTGGTAGTTATATTAAGAATTCGTGCAGTCATATTATTCCAAGTTCTCTCAGATGTATTTTCTCCAGTCTTTCGAGGTATAGCCAGAGAGATTCTCAGAGCGATCTAAGCTCTTTAGTATATATATTGTGTGATCGTTGCAGGCCGACTATCTTATATTTTAGTCACTGCAAATATTTTTATGACTCCAGATTAATGCAGAGATTACTTACACAGAATACCGCTGCTATGAAATACTGACCTAATAATCAAACGGTGATAGCTGCAGTCAGTATGGAGGAGATTGAGGTTGCCAAAATCTTGCAGTGTTGTTGAGCTCCTGCCTCTTCCATTATATGCTGAGCTTGCCTCATATCCAGGCCGCAATCCAGAAGACATTAACTGTTAATAGTATACTGGAGTAGAAGAAAGGGCATAGAACCGAGTCTCTACTGAAATCATTTCTAATAAAGAAAATAGCAGTATTTGTCTGATTGCCACAGCATTAACAAACTTAAGATGAAGAGCAGTTCTACATCAACCAACAAGATGATTATGGAATAGAAGCCTGCTTCAGTGCACTCATCCAGCTCCATCCAAGCTGTTGAAATGTAGCCACCCAGGTCCAGTAGATATCGATGATGAAGATCACCAAACCAACAGAATGAAAGAAAGTAGTCCTTGTTGCCATAGTAAGCAGATGTATATAGCACATTCAGAGAACCCAAGTCCGGATTAAGTCTCAAGACACTGAAGGGTAAAATTTGTTTCAACCATTTAATATATTTTTTTTAAATATTACTTATATGTGTAATCTGTTTAACAATCTAATTATGCCAAAGATCTAATTTATATTTTGGTAGTGCATGTATGTTAAATCATTTATCCGCTATATGAAGGATTCTTTAAGTTAGTCATTCTTCCACATTTGGTTTAAAAATGTATAATTTTAAAATACTATTAAACTGTAGAATGAATGCAGAAATGAGCATACACATATGACTGAATATTTAACGATCTCATATTACCTTTTATATTGCCTAATAAATATGTGTGGGTATAGAACTCGGACCACTTCATCCAAACATTTTTATGAATTAAGGGAAATGGATTAAATAATATCTTTTTTTATATATTTATGTAATTGGTGGTGGGATAATGGGGTTTAAGAAATTTTAATTGATATGTGTAATAAATATTTTATGATTTATTTAATTGTGTGTGTTATATTTATTTTATTTCATTTCTTAAAATATAACAAAAGTAAATATATTTCCCAGAGCAGCTGTAAAATTTCTTTTTTATATCACCCGAGATAAGAGGGCTGAACAAAGCATAATGGGATACGACCTTATCGGGCCTTAGAAAGTTGGTATATGTTATGTAATGGATTGGGGGGGTTGTATATCCTTCCAGTCAGGTATTTTCTCTGTCTAGGAGTGACGCACAAAGATGTGAATTATTCGCGCTCTTTCAAAAGTATACAGCAATTAACCTTTTAATGATCATTGATATGGTAATGAAATCATCAACCATGGTTCAATATATTGCTTGATTTATGATGTGTTAATATAAATTTAATTATAAATTCATATTTCTATTAAAATTACAATTGAGATCTCACACTGAGGTGGAACAATCACTTCATGTTTGATATGTACGCTAAAGTATAGAACAGGGTGGATATGAGGTTCGCCCAGTACAATATGTATAACTGTATCCTACCTTAAATGATGGAGAGGTCTATAATTAATTATAAATCTTGTTTACGCTTCTTCCTGACTCTGTCCAGATCTTCATGGGAATCTGAGTCAAAGAGATGCCAAAGTATTATTTGTGCTAAGAACCATAAATAAAAATCTGTGATTAACGCATAAGTTATCAAAAATAGATACCCCCATCATGACAAGGAATAAATATTTGATTTGGGGTCAAGTTATGTATTGGGATGATGATCAATATTTCATTATAAATTAACTCTTAAATTCCATGAAAGGGCCGTAAATACGTACCCTTCATAAACAATATTTTAAATCTAAAATCTGTCAACTAAGTTAAGTTCTGGATTTCTTCTGCCTGTCAAGCAAACGCTCAGTGTGATAAAAATATAATAAAATGTATAGAAATAATACGTACCAAAAAAATCAAATAATGTGAATATATTAAAGAGTAAAGAGAAATCATAACTTGTCCTAAATATATATGTGTAAGGCTACCTTTTAGGGATATTGAATTTTGTAAATAAAAACTTATTTTGCTTAAGGCTCTGATAAAAAATATGTATTAAGTATAAAATAAAAACAATCCTCATTTATTTAGTTCTATATATATCTGTGTAATACTAAGGAGGATAAATATTAAAGTTTCTGATGAAAATATTAATTTAAAATAATCTGTTAGTGCGAATTTTCGCCCCTAGTATATATATAACATAGTGATTAATTCTGGAAGCTATATTATTGCTGTCTATCTAAATTCTCGTGTGGGTTTTTTAGATACTCTATAGGTGTTATTGCTGATTGGAGGCCATGTGTGAATTATCCCCTTCTTAGTAATAAGCAAACGGACCGTCTTCAAGTACGTAAATTGATATATGTCATTGAGCTATTGACTTTATTTATGAGGCTAAGGTTATTTCCAAATTATATATATATTGGGCGTGGTTTTCTCATATATGCCCATCAAAATGACAGAAGAGACAACCGTCAGCTAGGTGCCTGGGAATTCGATCTTAGGATGTACCCTGGTCCGGGTTCTGCTGACACTGGAGAGTTTCTGTGACCCCAAATCCCAGATTTAGCATACCTTGGCATAACTCTTGATCTCCAGAACTCAAAGTACTCTAGGTTAGAAGTAGATACACCTTTGTGACCTAAAGCTTGAACCTACTCCAACCACTACCTCAACCCACCAAGGGAATCTACTTTTCCTTTAGCTTTTGGCCTCAGTGAAATTGTTAATGACGTTTCTATAAGTAAAACCCTCTTGTCTAGTTATTGAATCTACACATGGATTCCGACTGGTCAAGTTCAAACTCCGCACAAGACAATTAAGTAAAATGATTGTTTGAGCCATTTTGATCATATGGGTAGCCAGTCATTATCATGATAGCATATTAAGGCACTATATATTTAGGTAATTGCCATCTTTCATTTGGGAGTGATAACTAGCCCAAACTACCTATAACCGTTATTATAAATGTTTATATTAATAAATAATTAATTTAATATAACCGCTAATATTTTCATTTGATATGTACATATTTACACACCCCATTGCAAAATATATGCCTATAAGTAGGGGTCATGGTCCAATGCATACATCTGGAGTATCCATAAATGTTTCACGAATAAATAAATGAACCCTGAGATAGAGAACCCAAGTTCAATCTGATGAGTTAAGCTGTGGCATATGGGAGGTTGAGTTATCATCAAGGATGTTGACTGGAGTGTGGAGACTAGGAAGGTCAGTAGGGTTTAAACCTAGAATAGGGGTGACTCTGTACCGAATGGTTGAGAGCCCTATTTGGTCTTTTGGTCTTGTTAGCTAGTTACACAAACTTGATCGGTGCAGTAGTTATTAAAAAACAAAAAATGCTTGACAAGAATGATTAGCCAGTAAAAATTCTGGACAAGGTTAAAAGCATCCAGGAAATAGAAACTCAAGGTATATTTTCTTTAAATTTTGTTATGTCATTTATAAAACATTTATTTTAGTGTTTGAAAAATATAACGAAATTCCAATTTTGGAATTGAGTTTTAATATATTATAATTTGTAAAAAAAAACTAGAAGTTTTAGACTGACTGAAATTTCAACTCATAATTTTGATTACAGGCACATAAGACACACCCCATATATTAGAAACATTTTGAGGGAAAAAAAGTGTATCCTATATGCTGACAAATACAGTATATATATATAGTTTCTGAAATCTATTAGGTTGAGAAAATAATCCAGATTTAAAGGTTAATGAAAACTGAGTATTAAAAACAAATATTTTTTATACACCACACACAGTGAGCTATGCATATCTCCATCAATTCACTATTTACAATTTAGAATAGAATAATATTTATTAATGATTGGAATATTTTACATTATTAGTCATATACTGCATATATAGATTTGATTATTTAATATCTGCTACAATTTAAAAATAGAATAATATTAATAATTAATAAAGCAAGTCATATATAGCATTTTTGTAAATACAAGCTTTTAATAAAGCAATGTCACGCTATATATAACTTGCTTTATTGATTATTATAATTTTACCTTTAAGGCTTTGGTGATGCTAGGATTATTATTATATGGTATATCTGAATTTGGTTCAGTCCCATATAGCTATTTGAGGTAGATAGCTGAAGTTAAAGATTTTTTTTATGTCTGCAAATTTCAGAGTTTCTTCTCAATAGTTATGTAATAAATAAGTGCTGAGTTTTGAGTTGATATTTTGGATCTAGGGTCTGAATGTTCTAACTCCTCACTAAGGTGAGCCATAAGCTCAAAACCAATTGGTCTGGGGGTAAGAATATTCCAGATAGAGATTTTGAAGGTTCTCTTTTACCTGCACTTATTAATAAGAGCTTGTTTGAGCTATTGATACACTCTCTATACTTACCAATAAATATATTAGTAATTTTTATAAATTGTTCCAGTGAACTTATTTAATCCTAGAATAGATTAGGTGTTGTGTATATTTCTTGTTCATGGTCATCAAGATCCTTACCATCCCATAGCTGCTCTGGACCAATTGTATATGAAATATTTGTTTTGTGGACATTTTGTGGACATCTGTATATTTCTCTTTAGAAATTTTTAGATGACAATAGAATAAGATACTCATAGTATCAGATGACCCAGATCATTAATGATGATCAGCATTGATATAATAATCCCAGTATTTTTTATAGATATTTAATTTTGTAATTATATTAGAACTTATGTCCATGCATAAATTATTGATGATTTGCTCTTTTATAATATTATTCCTCAAGTTTAGCATTGACATAATGATGACTAGCCCAAGATTTTACACTATGCCTCTTTTAAATCCAGTCACAAAGAATGTCTGTTGATTAATTTGCTCTTGTTACTCTGTCTGACTGTTTATTATTTGTATTGGCTTCTGATGCCGATTCTTTGCTCATTTACTGTGATCATATTCATTTATTGATGCTCATTGCATAACTTCTTACTACCTCTTTATATCCTGTATCATTATAATAATAATATCACAAATTTTCTCAACATACTCATCACTCATACTTTTCTAAGAGCACTCACTCACTTCTCTTTGACCTACTCCAGAACCACCTGCTGTAAGCCTAAGTAATTAATGAATATCAAATGGTATAGTGATATAATATCACATTTCCAGACTTTCATAGCTTACTGACATGCTTCCAAGAAATGTTCTTTTTACCCTACTCTACAGCATTCTTTTAGTCAATGGACACCAAAGTTCCCAAACTATCTTTGACTTTTATTTGTGTCAGTGAAGAATTAAAAAAATCAAAGCAGTCATACTTTATTTCTTTATACTACTCAAGACAATAGCATAAAATTCAAAATAATCCAAAAATCTTGAATCATAAGCCAATTTGCATTGTTATATAGACCTAACACAAGATCAAAAAAGTCTTCACAGTTGAATGCTAAGCATAGACCCCTTCTATCCTTTGACTACAAAAAGTTCTCATCACTCTATTCTAAAACCATATATTATAAGTCTAAACAATCAATAGATACCAGATGATATAGTTTTATAATATCCACACTGCCAGACCAGTTTTTGCCTTCAATAGTTAGGAATTCAAATCTTAAACTAATATACATATGCATTTAGCAAATATATTTTACTCCTTTATATTATTCCAATAAATAGCAAGATAATTTTTAAAAAACCTAAAGTTTTGAAACCTACTTGCATAATTATAGAAATCTGACAACAAATCAATTTTAATATATTTTAACAATTTCAGTTGTATGCCAGTTATATGACTTTTTATCTTTTGGCATCATGAGTAGTTCTTTTCAGTTACTGTAAGCCTTAATATTTGATGGAATAGATTATGTAGTGCTATATTACCCACAGACCTATATTGATTTGTAGTTTTTGCTTTCATCAGTGAAGACCGAGAATTCAAATCTGCAACTAATGCACTGATGCAATATTGCATATTTTACTACTTTATATTATGCAAGCTTATAGTCTAAAATTAAAAAAAAATCCTAAGGTTTTGGATCAGAGACAGCTCAATTTCAGTTATATAGATCTAATACTAAATTAGTTTTTGAATATTTAAGGGATCACTCTTATGCCCAACTATAAACCATCGCTACACTTTGGCTAAGAAGATTAATACCACAGATATGAGATATTCTCATCTTACTGACATGTTTCCATGAGTAGTTTTCTTCACCTTATTTCAGGCTATTAGTTTGAATTATATGATAAAATAGTAAGAGTTAGTTTCTAGATATAAAAGAACATTAATACTAGTTCTGAATTCTTAATGATGAAAGCAAAATCCAGAAACTTTCTAGGGATATGGATATTATAAATCTATATTTTCTGGTGTCCTATGATTACTCAGATTTACAGAAGGTAGCTCTAAAGTAGTATGAAGAGAATAGTTCTTAGAAGCATATATATATACATTAAATAATTGAAAAAACAAGGTAAAAAACGAATTGACAGAATTTGCATTTATTATTAATGCGGAATTGATATATACAGTCCTTAAAGAAAAAAAATGCTAAACTGTAAAACTTATTAAAAAAAAAAGTTTTCTGACTTTTGTATCAAGATGTATCATATAGGTCAGTGAAATGAAGGCAAAGATAATTAAATATACAGAGTATGAAGAAAAGAAAATATATATATATATGGGCTAAAATCATGACTTACAGGCTGGAAAACATTATAAAGATATGTTCAAAATATCAAGTCTAACTGGAGCAATGAAATTTTTTTTCATAGAATGTGGTCTCATATGATTTAAAATGTAGATCTGAAAAGGGATATAAAAAGTAAAATTCCATTGTTTCAAATGTGATACTGGACAAAAGCATGATAATCTCATGAATAGACAGACAGAATAAAGAATAAGAATATATTGAGAATGACTGAAAAAAAAAATCAAAATACTATATATAAAAAAAAAATATTGAAATACAAGAGCAGTGAAAATTCACATTATAGTCATTCAAAAAGATGTATGTTTCCAGAGGGTAAAGTTAATGATTACAACCAAAAGGAATAGACCAAAAAAAGATTTAGCACATGATATTAAGAAAAAAAACCCCAATAAAACAAAAACCTAACTTGCAGAAAATCATTACAAATAAAACATGCTGACCACCAAATATTTAGGTTCAGCAAAAAAAAAAAAAAAAAAAAAAGATTATTTAACACTGCATAAGTAAATGATTGTTATCTCCTTTATTTGTTTGTTTCTGTCTATTTAATCTTATTTATATATTCTAATTTAAAAATCTTTTAATTTTCTCAACTATGAAATATCAATTCTTTTTTTGGCAAATGAAGTTGAGTTTTGCTTAAACCAAATAATATGCATCTTTCTTTTTTTCCAATCCAAAGAAAATTAAAGAAAAAGGCTTTAATAATTATTATTGATATTTATTGTACTAGAACATTATCAAAATATTATGAATTTTACAAAGAAAGATTATTAAATATTTATGCAGTTTTAATTTTATAGACTTAAATATCCATGATAAAAGTATACTGCATTTAAAAAACTTGAAAACATAAATTGCTCCTGTTTTTATATATCAATGTCAATTTTCAATACTGTTAATTTGCATATACCAACTTTTGACTATTTTGCTTGTTAGAACAAATGCCATTTGACAATATTTTATGCTCACATGCTAAGACTGATCTACTTAGTAAAACCTTATATTCTGATGAATTTAAATTTGAAATCAAAAATTCAATTCATGAAATAACTGAACAAACCGCTGGACAATTTTTATAATAAACTGGAGAATCAATGTTAAAGCCTAAAAGTTTGAATTATATTGTGTTAAAATTTACATTACACATTTGTATATTTCCAGTACATTTTTACAAAGTACACAACAAAATCAGAATTTTTAAGTTTGAATCACCTCCTTTTCCCAATTGTTAAAAAGCAATCAGCAGAGATATATGTGTGTGTTTTCAATTATGATCATTACCGTCATTTTCAACCATTATCAAACTACTGCAAGATGAAGGTCTTTCCAAGGTTTAGTCAAGTTTCTCTGATTCCTAGCTTTTCTCCTCAATATCACACCACTATCAATCTCACCTAGCTTTTCTTTTCAACATCACACCACTATCTATCTCACATGCAGTTTCTTTCCAGGGTTTTATAATCTCTTGGGAATTCAATTTAAAATATCAACTGCCAATCTATTATCATCTTTTCAAGTAATATCACAGCCCAGCTTCTTTTTAAGAGATAGGGTCATGTGATCTATGACTCTTATTTTGACTATTTACAGCTTCTTTTTAGTCTCTTAATTCTTTCAACAATGCCAGTTATATGTTTGTTCTCTCATCCATATATTTTATTTTTGATATCTTTTTATTCCTAATATCCATCTCTCCATACTTTGTTGAGTATCTGAAGTCTCTTTATTGCCCTTCTGTTAAATTTCCAGGTGACAGACTGGTAAAACATATATATATTTAAAAACTTTCCTTTTCAAACATATGGGCATATTTGATTTCAATACTAAGTTATTATTTATTGTTGTTTGTAATTACACAATGGACAGTTTCCATCAAACTAATTTGAATTGTTAAGTGATTTGGAAAAATTCAAATTTTATTTAAACTTTTCAAATAGATTCAACTGAATTATTCCAGCATATATATTTACTAAGAAAACGCCAAGATCTCAAATATCTTCATAAACATTCGATATATAGTGTCTGCCTAAAAGTAATTTCTACATCATAGTGATAATAATATTTGTGAGTTTCTCAAATCTTTCTTGGTTATGCATAATATCATAATGAGTTATCAACATCATTTTACCATAATTACTGTTACTATCATCACTATCACAATATAAAGACAATTTGAAATGAAAGCTGGATTCGGCTTCATAATGTAAAAAAATTAAAATATTTTTGAACTCAATTTTCAAATTATTAACATCGCATAAATATAAATTCAACTAAATGTAAACTAATTAACTATATAGTTTCTGATTTCCAGGAATGATTTTATCAACTTAGCAGTCTTTTCTCTTTTCTAATCATCAATACTTTTAGTCAGAAAAAAAATCACGTGTTAACTCATCACCTTCCCAACATGCCATCAGTCACTTAGCTCAATGATAACTGACTATTAACATTTATGACTGATTTATTAATGGAAGCGTTTTGCTTTTGTCTAAAACATTAAAAAATGTTCGTCTATCAGATAATGTGCTTTTTTTTTTTTTTACTTTTAGAAAAAAAAAAAAATTCGAAAGTTTGAGAATGAATAAAACTAACCTGCTATGAAGTTATCATATGACAGAACTGTCAAATACATTTCAAGATAAAAATACCCTATATTTAAATAACTCTTTTTGATAATAATCTAAAAAAAAAAAACTTTTTTATCTAATTTAATTGAAGATTCGTAACTCACACGTAAGCGCTGAAAAAAAAAAAGTAGAGTGTTTCAAAAGGTAACTAAATTAGCAAAAGTAATTGAAAAATAAAAACTATTTAACTCATTTATTGTGGTTATTCTCAATTCCACTGGAGCAATTATTATTATATCGGGCCACTTTAGCTAAATTTCTTTCAACGTTTGAAATAAATGCCAAACTAGCTTTTTTTTAAATCTTTCTTTTTTATTTACAAATAACGTGTCTGTGGATTTAGATATATAAATAGTCATTTATATGTAGTGAATATTCGATCAGATGAGTATAGATAGTTAAATCATTTCTTTTCTTCATATTTTAGTTAACGAGAAAAGTATCAACAAAAAGCTTTTTGAAATGTGGTTATTATAAAGAAACAGAGAGGTGATTAATAAAATTTATAAAATATGAAAAAAAAAAAAAAACCATATAAGTGGTGCATTGTCTTCAAGACTATTATAGCAAGAAAGCTTATTTGAAGCTGAGAGTTAATCACGAAGATATTTGAAGGGTCAGAAGAAGTTTATCGATCAAGGTATTGTATATAAATATTTATATCTAGCCATATAGGTTTTTAATAAATATGCTTTATTAGTTCTTACTTGTGGATCTCAGACTTGGTCATTTAACCGAAGAGCAATATAGAGACTTCAAATCACTCAAAGAATTATGGAAAGATGCTTGTTAGGAGTGAAAAACGAAATATATGGATAAGAGAACAAACATGTGTTACAAATATTGTTGAAAGAATTAAGAAACTGAAATGAAGTGGGACTGGATATATTTTTAGAAGAAATAATAATAAATGGACAGATAAAATCTTAAACTGGTTTCCAAGATTGTAAAAGACATAGAAAGAGACCACGTGAGATGGATGGATGATATAAGGAAGTATGTGGGGTGATGTGGAAAATAGTCTAGAGATCGGAGATGGGTTGAATTTGGAGAGACCATCATCCTGCAGTGGACTGATAATGGTTGAAAATGATGATGATCTAGTCACATATTTAAGATATTTATAATGAATAATTTATAGCAACTATTTCATTAATTTGTAACTTTGTCTTTCATTAGTATTATTTTAATTAATTCTCAATACATTATTTTCAATAAAAAAAAAAAACGCCGTGATAATGCAACACTTTCACATCATACTATGTTCCTTATGAAACATTACTGGAAACAATTTATTTATTTCCAAATAATTTATTATAATTATGTTATTACATTAGCAGTTATGATATTCTAATATATAGTTTCAAATTTAATTGTCCAGGCTGATTAAGTTATCTTTTAATCATCAATCTCTTTATCTCTTTGCCATTGGCGTAGTTGCTGTATAGATCTTTAGGATATATTTTATTTGATATGGTTTCATTTTCCTTCATTTGGAATTGCTGGACTTTAGCCTTTTATTCTTCTCTTTCCCCTTTTAAGAATGTCCTACCATTGATTGGGGACATGGTGAATCTAAATCCAACATGTCCCATGTCATAGAGAAAAAGATCTCAGGGTTATCACTTCATCTCTTGTTTTTGTCTGTTTTAATTTTTTCCACATGAAGGCAATAGGATCAAATTTATCAGGATTAAACACTAGCTTACATCTAATAATTCATATCAAATGATCTAGAATTTGCGCCAGTCTAATTTCTGGGTATGGTCCCTTTCTGATACTGTATTTCAGATTAGATAATTTAGCTTTATCTCCCTTGATCCAAATCATTAATGTTTTATGAGCTGCATTAGCTGAACACATCCAAACCTCAAATGGTTTATGGTTTCATCTTCACTTTTACAAACTGTGCAGATTGATTCAATTCGCGAGCACCCTCTTTTATTCACTAAAAACTCAGTAGTAAATAGTGCATTGACATAGATCTTTATTAGATAATCCAGATATTTGGATTCCAAGCTCCACCTGTTGAATTTCTTTATTAATTTATCATTCAAGAGGCCTAAACTCGAGATGTAACCTTTTAATTCAGTAAACTTCATACCGAAGGCCTGCCAGTATGTTAATTGGTTTTGGAATGTGTCTTTATCAATTGTTATCCATTTCATGAGGTCATTTAATTGAAGATTCAGCCAGTTTCTTCTTCGTGTTGGTGGAGTCTGGTCCACTGGAATAATGAGTTTAGGAATTTCTTCATTCTCTTGATTAATTTTTAATTTATGGAAAAAATTATGACTTTTTGGAATCATACGGTAGATATGTCATGAAGACCCATTCAATTAATGGCCCTGGGCTGTTGCATCCATCTGTAGCTTATTGCTATTGCTTTCTTCCTCCAGAACAACCCAAAACATAGGGATGCAATCCTTGATATGAAGCGTTTGGTGGGTTTAATCACAGGGAAATAGTAATTTGTCTTGGTCAACACCATCATATTTAGAAATGTGTCCTTGGCATAAGTGAAAAGATATATTCCAGATAAAGAAGTAGTTATCTTCTTGGTTGCTTGTAGCAGGGATTGTTGGATATAGCTCCTCATTGAGACTGATGACAAGTGCATTGGGAAATCGAGGAATTTCAGTGGCTTGGCCACAAATCTTGAGGTAACCATTTGTCCCGAGATCAACTTCCAAGCCACAGACTTTCTCAGATTAAATGTGAGGCCATAAGATTTTGAATACTCATCTATCACCTCTTGTAGTCTTAGTATGTATTTTTCAGATGGGAGAATCACTAGTATGTCATCCATGTAGAACAGATGTTTAACTATTTTCTTAATTGGAAGAATATACAGTCCTGGAAAATTTGTTTCAATATTTTCAAGAAGAGGGTTTATATATACGAAAAACAGAAGAGCACTCAGTGGGGAGCCTTGTGGGATAGAAAGAAAGGGTTTAAATCCCAATTTATTTTATGCCTAAATGTAAAAAATATTAAACTATTATACAATAGGATATATATTTAAAAATACAGACAAATTAAATTAAAAATAAAAACAAATAATAAATTTTAAAAATCACATTTTTATATAAATTATAAATTTTTTAAGAGTCAAGCAAATAGCATAAACTTCGAAGTATGTAAATTGAAACCCTAGTTTTTAACATAAATTGCGGTACTATTTTTCCCATTAAAAATTTTCAATACAAAAAAATATTTTCATTCGGTCAGATAATTTAAACCTAGCTATTATTTACTTCATAAATTCTATAATATATAGAAAGTTCTGACTTACCTACACGCTTTTCTTTCTTCCAACATGGTCTCACCATTTTAAAATGCTCTCTCACTTTCATACAGCCATTTGAGTCCCCTGGACTTTTCTAATAATAACAAACAAAAAATAATGATTAAATTTTTGACCATTAAAGAATTACTCTAAAATGCTAATAAAAAATGTAAAAATTATTATTTAGC
Source organism: Epiperipatus broadwayi (assembly GCA_028023455.1). Classification (NCBI taxonomy): domain Eukaryota; kingdom Metazoa; phylum Onychophora; class Udeonychophora; order Euonychophora; family Peripatidae; genus Epiperipatus; species Epiperipatus broadwayi. The sequence goes on along the minus strand of JAQFVV010000105.1, from coordinate 3,861,542 downwards.
AGAATATATTATTTATAAGTGATTTATTATTTACTGCTGAATACAAGAGAAATTAAGTCATGTGATGCAAAATGTCTTCTTCTTAAATAGCCAAAAATTTCTGTTCATAAAATGTGCCCCAAACTCCTGTTATCTAAGTTAAACATTCCCTTCCTCAAAATCCTTATATCTCTCTATAAAATTATCCAATTATTACTAATTATTATTACATTAATTTTCAAGCCTTGGTTCAATTGTCTTTTCTTATTTATTTTAATAAAAGCTGTTTTATTCATTCCATTATCCTATCTTATGTTCTCCAATTCAAGATCTAAACAAAAAATCATAAAATCTCTACCTTTTTCTTACTTTCAATCTTTAATTTTCTCTCATTCTCTATTCTTACACTTTAGAAATAAGTTTCCAGTACTTCTCCAAACTCCATAAATACAATTTCAAATCCTTATTCCATTTTTACCTCCTTTTCCTGGAATCTAAAGTTCCTGATTTTTGCACTAACTCATGTAACTGCAAATTATTTTTTTATTTACATATTTTTCCATCACTTTTCTCTTTTCTCCAGTCTGCATATTTTCTACACCGTCATCTCACTTCTTATATAATTACCTAAAAAATGAATTGTCTGTTCTTTAAATTTGCATCCTATAAAAATTTATTTATCTACTTGATTTGTCGATTTCTCCAAATAATCCATCCCATTTGCTTTGTAGAGCTTCATTTTCTGCATATAATTTACCATATAATGCACACATATCTAATTATTTTTGAATTCTATCTAAAAATGTCTGAGCTTCTTGACTAAGACAATGCATACCTTTCCCAAACATTATATTCATTATATAAAAATTTACAAAGAAATCAAGTCACATATGTCACATAACCTCATTTAACAAGTTTGTATTACAAATGTTATATATAGAACTTGAAAATAAGCTCTTAACAAGCACTGCAGATAATCCTAGGACCTCACTGAGGAAGCCAGTAGCAGAAATTGGTCTGGGGTTAGGGATATTCTGCAAAGCTTGTTAAGAACTTATTTGCAAGCTCTATATAAAAATATGCCAATTTTTAATCAGTTCCACTTTATTTTCTGCTTATAAAGATTACATTAAATGCACTCAAAAGAGGTATAATATTGACTTGTTGCCAAAGAAAAAGCATGATAGAGAATAAAAATATAATAAAGAGTTAGAGTTAGACATGATGTCAAAGTCTGAAAAAAAATATTATGCTGCAGAAATACAATGTAATCAAATGGCTTTATTGCTTAAAAATTCATTTTTGAATACCCAAAGTGCCGGAATTGGAATTGATTCTAGGACTTTACCTTCCAGGGTCTGACACCCAAACAACTACATTAAATTTTCCAGAATGCTGTAGAAATTGAAAGGCAGCATCAAAAGATATCAATAAATAAAAGATCAATAGATATATTTGTATTTTATGGTTTATATAAACATCATCTTTAATTTTTTATTTTTCATCTTTTTGTTTTTTTCTTTTAACACTATCTACTAGTAGTGATAATATATATATTGTAATTGGTTAGCTTAAGAAAAGAATACAACACCTAGAACATTAACCAGAGAGCATTACTACTACTGTTCATAAACTAAACTACTATTCTCTTGTGAAAACAACTTGGCTGTCATTTTGCTTCTCTACAAAGTAGGATCTAGGTTACACATGAAAACTCAAATCTTAGTGTCCTGCAAATGCCTATTGAACCTACAAACTTCACAGTGTAATAAAATTCAATCAATATTTATTAATAGATTAATAAAATCTACATTCACATACGACATTAATTAAAATACAAATAGCCCACATTTTTGATCAATTAATTTATTTATATTCTGGGGATAAATAAAAACATTGCTTAAATATATTTTTAAGATTTCGAGAGGAGATTAAATCTATTTTGATAATTTTCAAATACATATTTCTTCATAGAAACAAATTATTGAAATTTTGTAAATTTATTAATATTCATTATTTTCCTGTAGAAAACTAATTGGTTATCAAAGAGTATATCTGATCTCTCATAACATTATAATTAAAATTATCTTGTATTATTCTTGATTTATAACTAATTCTATTCAAATCTAACACACATAATTTACTGATTATTTTAAAAGATTCATATCAAAGCCAGATCTTTAGATAAATTTTTGAAATCAATGACTAGGATACATAACAACTTTGATCATTCACGGAACATTTATTCAATATTACAATTAACCTGTTATATATAACAATATATTAGATTTTATTATTGACAAGTAATTAATTAATCATCCAATATCAAATCAGCCATATTTACATTGACATAAATATAATATATACAAGAGAGAATACCTTATAAACTTATAATATCACAAGATAGTATAAGCAGAGGGATAAACAGTGGGTTTTGATCACATTTATAAAATAGCAATATCCTTGCATCACATATCTATATCCAATAATCTGAGAAAACAGCAAATAACTACTACTTGAACCAGAAAATAAATCATTACAATAAAAAAAATATGCATAATCAGAATGCTTTAGCAATCTAACAATAGTAAAAATTAATAACAGATGTACATTTTATTTCTTTAAATCTTTTGAACTCATCTATATTTATTAGTATATATTAATTGAGCACATATAATCAAACCTTCATTTAAATATATATTAAGACCCACTTCATGCTTGACAATAATAATGATTATATATATATATATACAAACAATGCCATGCACCCATGACTCAGTTTCAACATCAATATATATATTGTACGCTAATTTTTAAGTTCAAATTTCCATATTTTATGCCATAATAAATTAAATAACACAATTAACTCTAAGTCAATCATTATTATCTATAGAACTCAAGTCCATGTGACACAATGCTCACATATTTGTTTTTTATATTAAGAATTTATAGATAACTCTGACCCTACCCTTAAAAAACATTTAAATATAAAACCTATATTTTTCCTACAATTATTATAATTTATTTGAATTATTTCTTATAACTAAACCCTTTCACAGTGGTTATTAATATTTCAACCTCATTTCAATATATATGAAACATAGAATTTATTTTTTATTTCATTAATACTCTTAATTGGAAATTTGCATTCTTTAATTTGAAAATCATATATATTCACCCTTAAAAAACAAAGATAAAATTTTATTTCCTATTTTTAAATAATAAAATAAAACAATGAGGGCAATCCATAGAATAAAACCAGAATATATATTATAAATAATAATAATAACTTAATTCATTAAAGAAAACAAAATTCACGCTTTAGCTATATCGTAACAGTATAACATATAAATACCAAGTATATAAATTATTTTACAAACATTTCTATATATATTAAATAACACTTCAACCATTTTTAATGTGCATGTAAATAATTTTATGGCTTATCAAATATATAATGCTGAGAATATCTGATAAATAAAATTGGCATTAACATAACAAAAGAGTGAGCGCTATTTAAAGTTCATTTAAATGTTCTTTGGGAATCTAGTTTATGAATTATTTTAGTAACATATTCAGACTCGTTCATTCCATGAATAGATTTATAAAATAACATCTATTAAATCTGATTCATCTGAAATTTTGTATAAAATTCATGGAGTTTATAAATGTTAATGAACAACTCATATATTTATTGAAGAGTTACAAAAATTTATTCGAAAGCATTTTTAATATCATGAAGGCATTTCTTCTCATATTTCTCTTTATGTTAGAAAATAAACAGTAGTAATATAGAACTTATTTAAATTGTAATCATTATCAACCGAACTTATTCAAACAAAAAATAGATGTTGTTTGATTCTCTAGAAATTGTGTAAATCAGTTTTCTTTGGCTATAAAAAAATCTTAAATTTATCTTCAATCCAGATTGCACCAAAAACATATATAAAGAGAACAAATAAAGAAATTCTTATAAATCAACTTAAATATTCTACAATAAATATGGAATTTGCTAATATTGATCTATACATTTTGTGGACAATCATAAGACATCTGTTGTTTTTTATATCAAATAAGTTCAATTGATAATGATTGCAATTTAAAAGTAACTTCTATATTATTTGTTACATTTTTTTTTTTACATAGAAATGCAAATGAATACTTAGTGATTTGAAATTAACAGAATTACAAAGTTATTTTATCATTTTTTTATAAATAAGAAGTGAGACAAAATCTTGAAAGTAATTAATTATATTCAACACCATTATAAAATAATATCATAAGTCTTAGACTACTGCTAAAAAAGTTTTAGTCAAGCACCTTATTAAATGGAATTATCATGAAAAAAAATCATATTTTAGTTGAGAAATAGAATGGTTTTAGAAAAGATATTGTAAATAAGCAATTAGTACATAGAGAAAATATATATTCTAAATTTTGAAAAAGGCATTTACTTCTTAGCATCAAATTAGGTTAATGGTTATTTGAAAATAAACAAACATATAGATATACATAATGAATAATAGATTAATAAAAAAATTATATAACAATAAAAACTTTTGATTGAAGTATTATTGGAATAAGTGGAAGTGAGACAGAACTGCAAATATATATTATGAATGAGAACATTTAAGGGACCACCTTTATTAGTTCATAATTTAATTAAAAACCAGGCCCAAAACTCACATACAAAAAAGGATTTAAATCAAACATTAAATGTGTGAAATACGCATAATCCATTATCAAAAAAAATAACTTACCAATTGTAAAAATACTAGCATTATTAACAATTACCATTTTTTTAAAAATCAAGTCAGATGTAACATGACCTAATTTAATAAGCTTGTATTTACAAATGTTATATATAGAGCTCGCAAAATAAGCTCTTAATAAGCTTTGAGAATATCCACAACCCCAGAACAGTATCTGCTACTGGCGTCATCAGTGAGGTGCCAGGATATTCAAGCATTAGATTAAAAATACTAGGACAAGCCCAGCACTTTATCTAATATATAACCTCACTGATGATGCCAGTAGCAGAAACCGGTCTGGGGCTGGGGATATTCTCAAAGCTTGTTAAGAGCTTATTTTGCGAGCTCTATATATAACATTTGTAAATACAAGCTTATTAAATTAGGTCAGATGACATCTGACTTGATTTTTTTTTTAATTTTATTTTTTGCTATTAAGACTTTGGTGATTTTATATTGCTAAAGCTATTAATATATAGTGTATCTGAATTTAGTTCAGTTCCATATGGCTATTTAAGTTAGATAGCTGGATTGGAAAATATATAGATGTCTGAAAATTTCAGATTTTCTACTTAATAGTTATACATTAGACAAAGTGCTAGGCTTGTCCTAATATTTTTAATCTAATGTTTGAATATCCTGGCACCTCACTGATGATTCCAGTAGCAGAAACTAGTCTGGGGTTGGGGATATTCTCAAAGTTTGTTAAGAGCTTATTTTGTGAGCTCTATATATAACAATTACCAGGAAAATAAAATCTATTTTTGGCAAAACTTAAATGAAAATATCAACGATAACATATTTCATTTACCTCTAATTATTTTAACTTGGCAATTTATATTTAGCTATCTAGAGGTATACAACAGCTGAGGCAAACTAGATCAGCAATATATTTAGAAATGTTAGATTAAAAACTTGAATATTATTATAAGTCATCAAATCAATCTATCAGCAAATAAATAAGCATTAATACACAAGCTGTCAATATAGTCTCTTGACATCTGTCTTATGGGTTATAAAGTATCTGAAGAATTTGACAAATTACAAATAGAAAAAAAAAGTAAACAGATTGTACACTCTGAAAAAGGAACTCCAGTAGCTACTATCATCAAATAAGATAGACAAATGTGAATTTATAGGAGATTATCAGTGGGTAATAAACAAACACTTATTTCATTTATTTTCAATCATTATCTATCCACTCTAGGATGAAAATTTCTCCAGCAGACTTCCTTATTTCATTCATCCACACACCTCTTTCTAAGTCTTTTAAATTTCTTAGAAACCAATTTAAAACTAATTGTCCACATATTATCATATTTTCTACCAATATTTTTCAGCCTAGCTCCATTTCTATCTCTTCAATTCATGCATTTCATTTTCAATCTAAATAAGATACATTTCTCCATACTTCACTGAGGAATCTGAAGTTTCTATATATTCTAAGTGTCCAAATTTCAAATCCATTAGCAAAAACTAGTAAAACATGTATGCTAAAAACAATCCTTGCCAGCCAAGCAAACATGTTTTCTTTTAATTAATACAAAAGTTATTGCTATTCAAAGCATTCCATCTAAGTTTAATTCCATGATCAATTTTACCCATTATGCTTCCATCTGTATTAATAAACTGATCTAGATATTTGTAGTTATTGATCATCTTATTCGTGATTATCAATCTCTATTTTTTCTTCTGCAAAAATATTATTTTACTCTTTTCTTAGTATTTATTTTGAGACTGAATTTCTCACTTTCATTTCATAACTCTTGCAATATTTTCTGAGACTGAAGCATTATTTATAGAAACAATCACATCATCTGTGAAATCTAGATAACTTAAATAAGTTCCATTTACTTTTACTACCATAATTTTCCATTTTAATTCTCAAAGTACTTTTTGTTAAACTACTATAAAAACGTTTACAGATATACACCTTTCTCAAAGTATCACCATGTAATCTGATCAGGTGCTATTGCATTTTTGATATATGGCAATATTCCCAATTCTATATCTTGATTATTTAAATGTTTAATCTTTGTAAAAATCTTTCTAGAATCAACTACCTTTTCATAATTATACAAATCCAAGGATTCATTGGTCATTTCTATGATTTCTCTCAATACTTGAATGTGATCCATTGTGTTAAATATCACTTTAAATCCACTTTTGCACTTTTGGCTGGTTAGAATCAAAGTTTGATGTAGACAAGTTATAATTAACTTGGTAAACATTTTATACATAACTGATAGAAGAATGATAAATCTAAAATTTCTAAGATCTTCTTTCTCACCTTTCTTAAAAATCAATATTGCTATTGTATTCTTCCAATCATCTAGTAAATCTTAGGTATATAGCTTTGCTTTTCTTCACATGCTTTTTTAGAAATAGTAATAGTAATTCCATCATTTTCTGAAAATTCTTCCTTTTTCAAAGCCTTAATTGTACATCTCTCTTCTTCAATTATAGGGGACAATTTGTTATTCAACAAACCTGATTAATTTTCTATCTCAATCAATCAAATAAATCTTTTCATATATTCAACTATCTGTTGATAAACTTGTATCAAAGCATTTTTACAATAATCACCCATCTTCAATTCAAAATAAATTGATTGTCACACACTATATTTCAGAAATATTAGATCAACTAGCTGTTTAGATGGGTTTTTTCTAATAGCCAAATTGTTGGAATCTATCAAAAAATTGCTAAGCAAATTAAATACTTGTGGTATTAAAATCAGCACAGAATATGAATTTTTGAAGCAAAGAAATTGAACTAAAAACAGGGGGTAACTTCAATTATTTCTACGCTTTATAAATTATTGGCAAGGCTTCTTCTATCATAAAAGCATGACGGCTAAACTTTTATATAGGCTACTTTTCAAGAATATAGTTTGCTCTTGGGAACTCAATTAAAATAATGCAATGTATATGAGAAAAGGCCTCATTATACCATTTAACATGTCAGTCCATTATAATCTGAAAAAATCTTTATAAAACTTGTGATGCTTTATCATTTACAGTGGGTGCCCTATTAGCTCACAATAATGAAGATAAATATCCTCACATTTACTCATCATATTTGAAACAACTTATGGTAATCCTGATAGAGAGTTTTTAGTTCTCATATCCAAAAATCTAAGATTCCATGACCAATAGCATAGTCAATCATTTATCTTGCAGACCAATCACAAACTGTTATTAGATAACTTTTTATTAGATAAAGATATGCATGCTGAAATGTTTCAATTTTCTACCATCATATAATCTTAAACTACAAGGATCCCAATTTTCAATAGTAGATGCTCTTAATTGTTTTCCTACATATAATTCAAGTGAGTTGAATAGTAAACTGATAACATGATGCCCTAAAAAAATAATGCAAGCATCAAAAACAAATCTGTTCTAGGTAGAATAAATACAACCTATGATTTCAGAGATTATTAAAGTAAATGCAGTATATTGGTCAAATAAAAAACTTATATTAATTCCTACATCACATGTAGATTTGAAACTAACAGAAAAAATGATTGCAGTGTGAAGGGATTTAGGGGAGAAAGGCTGCTTTTAAGTGTTCAACTTAATGAATAGTGGTCACATTGAAACAAAATCCAAAGTTTAAAATTGTTTTGATACTCAGGCAATATAAAATCATGTCAGACAAAGGCAAAATCAAACAGTAGTCACAACTTGATGGGTCCAAGTTAAGACTTCACAACAACCATACTTGTCCTTGAAATAATAAATAGTTCATAATAGTAAATGCATTTTCTAAAATGTTTATAAACAATTGATATACCATCACTTCATGCAAGAGCCTCAAAGCAGTTTGCACACTATCAAACAGCCTTCATTATAAACAATATTGAGTTAATTTTTATACCATTACTTCGACTCTGAAAATAATGGACAAAAGAACGAAGGAAAAATCATATTAGGCAATTAGAACATTCATCTAGCCAAAATACTATGAGCCCAGTGCACTAAAGCAAATTTGGATATGAATAAAACTGAACTGCTTGTGAACCATGCATTAAGAATCCCAAAAAAATCAGACTATAGTGGAAATATTGGATGGATTCTTGCTATCATCATATATAAATAGTATTTTCAAATCTTTAATTTGAATATCAAAGAAAGAAACTATATCCTTACCATAGATACCAAATATGGATAGATTTCAGAAAATAAAAACCCTATTCATAAAAACCTAACAAAACACCAAATCAGAAAATAGTAGCATATGCACAACTAAAGAACAATCAAGAAATCCAATGCCCTACAAATAAACTCAAACATCTGTTATCACTCAACATATCTTGAAGATTATGTAATCAAACTATTATTTCTACTAGAAAAGGAATGCTGTGATTAAATTTGATGAACACATCAGATTACCATAAAGTGCAAAAAAAAAAAAAAAACATAGATAAAAAACTAAGTTCATGCCAATTCCATTTACCATTGAGAAAAAAATCAGCCAATAGGAAAGGACTCTGAATCCTATTTTATTACAAGGTTTCCAGATGCTGTTATGGTTAAAACAGCCATATATCTGATTACTTATATCATCATGGGCAACCTAATAACTGTAAACCAATCAAAAATTAGTTACACATGACCTGGAGATTAATCTATAGTTGCTACTTATCCTTAATGGCTAATTTTACTAATTTACATTTGCTGCTAAAGCAAGTTACTGAAACTAAATTGTCTACATAAAAAGTATATTCTTGCTATAAAATAAAAATAATATCCTTTATTGCATTTGATCTACTTATTCAAGTGCAATAAAAGGAGAATATGAAAAATTAAAAAAAACATATTTAAAAAAATAAAAAATTTGAAAAAAGGGGAAAAATAAAACAAAAAAGGAACTAACTAGTCTGGATACATATATTGAAATATTGATGACTTAAGAAATTTAAATATTGAAAAACAAACAGAGGAAAGTAACAGAAGATAAGATACAAAAAAAATTACATGAATAACCTTTAAAAAAAGATAAACATGGTCTACAAAGAACAGAACAAAGTGATAAGAGCATTTAGAAGAAATGAGACTTGCATTTTGGCAGAATGACAAATTAAATAGTTACCCATTTTTAATATGCTGTGTTTCTCATCTGCATCAAATAGATTAGTGATGTATCTTTAGAGAGAGCTCTTACAATTTTTTGCACTTCAAATATATAATGAAATTAATGACCTTTTTTTAAAAAAAGGATCTGCTTTGAATCAGGCAATGAAAAAAAAATTTTAAAAAAAAAAATGATATGGTGAATCATTTATACCAAGGATGGGCAAGATATCGATCATAATTCAGTAATGAGCTGCCAAGAAATTTTGGAGTGACTGCCTGAACTAAGAGAAAATAATGTCAATCAACATTACATTATGCTAGATTAAATAGCTATACAAAAAAAAACATTTTCTACACATGTATGGCTACTAAAGCTAAAAATTGGCTTTGCACAATCAAAATGGCCATGCAAAATACGATAAGTTAGCCAATGAATGTGTCAGACAACATACCTCATTTAAAATATACAATGATGCATACGTTGATTTCTAATTAAACAGCACAAATGTGTTCAATGTGCATGCAAAGATGCAATGGGCAGCATGAAATAATGTTCAGTTGGTCACAAAGCCAATAATTGCACTTTTGTTGTGATAGGTGCATAGATTTACTTTATTGTAAAAAATAGTATTTTATCATATTTTCAAAGAAGAGTGTAATTACTGAAGTAAGTGCAAAGAAAGGGAAAACATATACTTTTAATACAGAATGGGATGAACAATTTTATTTGCAATTTGTGAATGCCAAATGTGTTATGTCATGCAAATGTAACACTTCCAAAAAAACCCCATCAAAAAACATTTTAAAATCATGCATGCAACTTTTGATAAAGAATTTCCTTAACCTGCCAACAATTATATTTTATTAAAGGATTATTAAATCTAAAGCTGCATAATTGCATCATTTCATAGAAGTTGTGTGTTAACAAAACATAAAAAATGAAGAAATGGTAAAAGAAGCATTCATTACTTGATTTATTTAAGAACAAAAATTAATTTATTTCTGCAATTAAAAACATACAACTTTCCTATAAAACTTTCGTGTGTCGCACAGAAATTATAAATTCTTATCTCGTTCAACAATTTATTCAAGATATGACTAATTGCATTCAATATCTTATTCAAGATATGACTAATTGCATTTGTTTTTCTTTGTAGTTTGATTAATCTTTCGATAAATGTGATATTTCTTACCTTTGTATTTTTCTAAAAATGTTTTTAAGGATATGAATGTGAAAGAAAAATTATTAACAATATTATCTTTAAAGAAAAAAAAAGCCCAAGATGAAAATGCTAATGAGCACCATCAATGGCCCAGCAAAATTTCCTATACAACCGGTCTAAGAACGGCAGTGAACACTCATCTATATTTTTAGATCATGAGCTACAGTCAAGCCACAACTTTGATCTCTCTAGAGCTGACATTGTTTGCTCTGAAATAGATGGCATAAAGAGAAAGATGAAGGAGACATGGTCTATAGATGAAGATATGCATGCCATAAATAAAAAAACTAGCACCCTTCTTTCTAAAAAAAAATGGCATCTACAACTTCCAGTACAGTTATTAGGATGTAAATTAACTTCTAAAATTCAATTTTATGCTAATTCGATCTATAATATATAAAACAATTTTAAAATGAGAGTTCAATGAACTTTATTTGTATAATGCTATGATTATGATATGTTTTAGTATTGAAAGCACTTAGATGAATAAGCTGTTAAATGTATAAACATTTACTAAATCATTGCAATTATTATTATTATATTGTAACATATAGGAGGTAGATCATTACAATTGGAGAAAATTACAAAGAGGTTTTGCTCTTTGATTTACAGGAACAAAAAAAAAATTAATTTTCAATTATACTTAAATAACTCAAAAGAATTGATTGCATTTTTAACAATTGTGAATGTAACACTAGTAATTAATATATATATAAAATGCTTTAAGAACTGTATCTCATTAAATGTATGCTGATCATTTTTAACTAGTTTTCTGGAGGTGAGAAAAAATTCCTCACTGGATTTATATTAAAAAAAATGGTGGGAATAAAAAAAAAACTCTTAGTCTGGTCATTAAAACAAAATAAATAACTACTATGACCAATCACCTCAGTGTATAAGTATCATATGACTTTATGAATAACTGAATACTGACTCCATTGTAAGAACAGTTTGTTGTTACATAACTCATTCTACTTAATTGAAATAACTAAGCCTCTATTATTTTGATGATCAAAGTGTTACAAGAACTTCTCCGATAACTGATAATTGACTCAATGTTAAAATAGCCTGCTGAAGTCAGGTAAGATTATATTCTGGTCAACTGAGATGAAACTGTTTTGTTCTAACATTTTAGTGCTCTAAATGCATATTGATTTCAATACCAACATCTTATGAAGCTTCATACACTTTCAAGAGCAGTTATTTTCATTCTAGCTTTAATAATCAATGGATATTAGAATGTATAGTACTATGAAATTTCCATCTCTGTCTGCTCTCAGGCTTTTACTTTTGTCAGTGAAGTATAAACCATCTCTTAGTGGTTTATATTATTCAAGTTAATAACTTGAAAGTTTTTTTTTTAAAAATCGGAAGATTTCAAGTCGAAGCTATATAGAGCACCAGATCAGCTTCTATATGTTAAAAAACCTCAGTTCTGTAACAACTGTAGGCCCTTTTGCATGACTTTTCATAAGTTTACTCATTATAGTGTATGAATATTTGCAAGAGCATTATTGACAGTGTTTGGAGTAATTAATATTAATAAATTATGGTTATCTTTTCTGCCTGCTAATTAACCAAAGCTCTAATGGAAGTAGTAATATTTTTATTACAAATGTAATTAAACGGAAACATGTTTAACCTCAAGAAAAACATGCAGTTATAATTACTGTTATTAATTAACTAATTGCAAGTGATTAATAAAAAAAACTGACTATTCAAAAGTGGAAATGAGTTTTCCATTTGAATGGAGAGTTTATGACGATGGTCAGTTCAATTCAATCAAAACATATAAATATTAAATCTCAATTATATTAGCAGAAAAAGTGATAAAGATAGAATGAAGTGAAGAAGAATTAAGTTAGCTGGTCATTAGTTGTTCATCACTATCATTGTTGAATTGTATTGACTGTTGCAAGTGACTGGATATAAGTCTACCAGTTTGGAAATAAGATGCCAATAGATTTACGGCAGCCCAAGTATAAAAAAGCTTAATAGTCTTTGAAGCTCATATGCTCAGTTAGTAACCTGAGAAACCAGACATCTGAGCTGCAGAGAAATGAGCACATGTTTAAATACATGTAATAATATATATATATATAGGATAAAGTATATTAATTATATATTTATTATTTAGTAGGAAGTGAATTGAAAAAACATGCAGTATCTGTAAACCGCTGAATCCAAAAAAGAGAAGAAAGCAGAAGAGAATGAGTCAGAAATCAAACAAACAACAACAAAATCATTAGTCATCAAAGGAAACAATTTGTAAGCATCAACACATGCTTTGTTGAGTGTAACATTCACTACTAGTCGAGTCTACATGTACAAATGTATATACACCTGGGTCTTGTTTTATGTAGATTATTTTAATGCGATTTTGAAGTTATGCGATTCATATTTCTTCTTAATATCTTTCATATTTCACTATATTTATTAGATATCAAAAACTTTAAATTATTAATAACTTATTTTGACTTGAAATACTTTTTTTTTTTTTCAAAAATATAATGTTATATTAGCAGTTAACATGAATATGGCCTGAAGCTGTATTTAAAATAAATAACCTACTTATACTAATGAGTAAATAATAATAATAGATTTATATTTACATATAAAAATATCACAATAATATCAAAATAAATATTCAAAAAAATTAAACTTTTAAAATGTATATTTTGTTATATATAACAGAAATAAATAATCTTTTAGATTTTTAAAATAAAAAAGATTTTATAAACTGAAAATCTTTCTAATGATAATGTATAATCTTTTTGTTTTGATTATGATCTCATTTTTTAAATATAGAAACAGGAAACCATTAACACAGCACAAGATTGAAAGTGGTGTTAGTTGTACATCACACTATGAATAAAAATAAAGTGGCTAACAGGTTTCTCTGGGCATAATTGCTGGGAGATTCTTGATTTCGTTTAAGGAGAAGCCACAATACATCATATCACATCGAATCTGATTTCTTACCAATTTACAAACGAACGCTAGCGGTAATGATTAAAATATGTAATGAAAAATGTAAAATTAAATATTGTAGTTAATAAAAAAAGTTTGTCTGGTATTAATTTTTTTCAAATATTTGAAATTTTTTATTAGTCATACTTTATTTGCTTATTTTTTTAATGCGAATTTTAAAGTAATTTTTTTCTTGTTGCTTTGCTTTTATGCGAATTCTGAAAATTACAGCAACTATCCCCATTTTTCAAGGTAAATTAAGTCTATTTTTGTGCAATTTTTTTTAATGCGCATTTTCTGTGGAACCTATCTACTGCATAAAATGAGACCCAGGTGTAGTTATTGTAACCTCTTTATTGTATGTATTGGTAAATAATTGAAATATGTATATTGCTTGTAAATGTTATTCGCAGTCGGACACAAAATTCATATGCTTCAAAAAGCAGTTACTTCCACTTTATTTTAAAATATATAGAAACTGGGATTTTATAGTGTTGTACCAACTGGTGTTTATTGGTTATTTAAGCTTACAATAGATGGCTCTGGAATAGAATTAGCATAATTTGATTTTATGAGCAACTGACTTTATATTAATTTTTATTAACCTAGTATTCTCATTCATAAAAATGTAGTGTATGTCTATATATAGATATTGTTTGTTTGTTTTTTTAAAAGTATAATATCAATCAGCATCTTAGAAAATTAAAATGCTTTTTTTATGTAAGAAATTAGAACTGCTGAGCAATCATTTATTTATTAATTTTTTTAATTACATTGTTAATTTTTATTTTTTATTTTTATAACTGGGAAATTAAATGTTACAGAAGTCATTGCTAATATCAGTTTAAACTGGCATGATGTTACTTCTGGACAAAATATAATAAGCAAGACCTTCTCATAAATTATATCAGTAATCTAATTAACATAGATGGCTCCAAAATGCTTACATTATATTGAATTATGGCAAAATCAATCTTGCAGATATGTTTACAGCATAACTTTGAAATAAAAGGGTCAGATCTAATTCTTCTTAATTGTTTACTGAAAAAGCAAACAAATAATAATAATCAGTTATTTATCCATTCATAATAATAAAATAAAAAAAAACATTGAAGAGAAAAAAAATATATTCAACTTTTTTTTCATTAGAAAACAGGAGGAAAAAACACTAGTTATTGTCGTAACGCTAAATTTAACAAGAAAACAAATTTCATTACTAAGAAAACGTCGGAAATAGGTTTAACATTGCTACAGGATGCCGGTTATATAACCATCAATCATCTGATATTTCAATTATCCCTTCCCCTAAAAAATATAATATTTATTTGTTAAAACTACTGATTATGCCCCAAGTTAATCCTGCGAACAAGTTGCTATTTTTTTTTTTTTTTTTGTAATATATTTTAATATGTTTCTTACATCCTTTACTCAACCATACATTAAACACCAAGGGAAATTCCAGTTTTTGAAAAAAAAAACATCTTTTTTCAAACATAATTTTAAAATAATTAAAACTTGTAATATTTATGAAAAAAATCTTGTTCAATATGAAGTTTCAGGAACTCCACAATTCTATACTCATCTCTGTCATTTGTGTAATTTTCCATTAAATAATTTATTTATTCCGCTTTCTATCCATATTTAAAAATGAATTTATTCGCTCTGCCTTCTACATAATGAGAAGCTGTGGCATTCTTGCAAAAGAAAGAAATACTGCCTCCTCGGACGAAGAAATCATGAAATGAACTCTACTTTAGTTCATTTCTTTGAATTGAAAAAAATCCACATGTCGAAAAAAGATCAACATCCACCCTGGAAATTAGTTCCCTTTTAATCATTTACCTTTCATAAAAACTGACGCAAAAACGAATTAAGCATGAAAAAAAAATCATCGTTATAATTTCATCGATCCTGACACTGATGCCCATACCCAGAGAATTGAGCGAATATGGGGATATACTAAATGGTGAAATAAATGAACAGAAGAATAACGTGGCAGCATATGAAGTTGTACTTGGCTGAATTCATTTGGAGACCGGAAGTCAGAGACAACAATATATTTGAGTTATTTTTGAACACAAATTTTTCTGGTCTCTGGAACTTATATTTTAGATATTTTGTCTATACATTTACAAAAAAAAATAAGTAGCTCCAGATAACAGAAAAATACCCAGTTCTTTTAATGAAATATCAGGTTCTTTAATTTTCACTTAAGAAAGTTAAAAAAAAAAAAACATTATTTGCTCTGGCAAATAAATCTATTCTGGAACTTACTGCAACCATAATTGTTATTCAAATCTTGTTTCTACATCATTACATCACTTTCCAATCTTCTATCCATAAATCACTTCTCAATTCTGCTAAATTTAAAACTGCTTACCAATCTAATTACCAAGTCATTGAGTTATTTAGTAATTTCATAAATAATAGTGATTCTGACCGTATAAAATTTCAGGAAAAATATATAAAAAAGAAAAAATAGAATTGAAATAACTTGTTTATAAAATATTATTAACAGATATTGTATATAAACAAGTTGCTTTAATTTACTATCAGTTCTTAGGGAGTATATCAAATTTAAATGTTTTTAGAAAACGTCAATAAATTTTTGACAATCCCCTATATTTTTGTCAATATTTAATCATCACCTATGACCATCATAAGAATGAATATCTTGAGACTTTTTCATCCATCCATTGTTCAATACTCAATTTGAAAAATATGACATGTTAAAAATAATTAAAGTAATAGCTACATTTGATGTAAATCTTTTGTGATTACACTGCACTACATCACAATCAGTAAGAAGCACTTGAAAACAGAATAAAGCATTTGATTTAAGTTATTATCTGAAGTATCATAGTGAAATTAAAAAAAACCCTATGTCATTTTGTAGAATAATATCATTTCTCCATGAACTGCATTTTGAGAATTAATCACCATTCATGGTAGAGTAAATATTTTTTAGTATTTTGGGCTTCACTATATTATCTTGAAAGGTGATTTTCGCACTTATGCTATGTATGGCGGAAAATACCGGATGTTAGAATTTACACTGCAATCATTATCATAATTTCTAAATTGTGCTATCCTATTCCCTGATAATTCATCCTTCATCCAATTTTTGTCTCCTGATCACTCTTTCCACCATCTGTCCATAATCAACAGCTCATGTGATAGTTCCAGATGTCTAAATTCTATAATTGCAATTAACATATTTAAATACTTTTCAACTCTGTGATAGTGATTTCACTTTCTCACATGTACAAACACCATTATTCTATTCACAATCCTGTGCTCATTTCACTGAAACCGAATTTTAATCTGTTAAAATTCATTATTATTTCATATTATTCAGATGCAGAATTTATGATTTGGTACAAAACAACAACTAATTAGCTATTCTCAATAGTATCAAACCATAAACAGATGACAAACAAACAGGATTATAATCCAACATAATATGAAGGATTAACTCCTACCATAAAAATTACTCAACTAACCTACTAATATCTTTGTTCTGACTAAAAAAAAAAAAAAAACCTAAATTCAAAAATTGTTTTAGCTATTCTGGCTCACAATCTCATTCTCCATATTTTGTTCTTGATCAAAATATGATAGTATACTAACAATTAGCACATATTTCCAGTCATATTTTTTTATCTCATACTTCCATCATAGAGATTTTATGATGCAAAGCTAAGAATATTTGTAAATGTATTGTATATTGAACATATAAATTAGTGCATATTTCTATCATTTTTTATGAAACTTTATCTATCCCTACATGCATTAGCTCTCATCTTGCAGATCAAACTTATGCAATTAAAAAAAAATTAATTGCTTTTTTCTTCTAATTAACATTATATGCACTGCAGTTGTGAATCCATGCTCATGGTTCTTTTTTAACCACTCTCTAACTACTTATTAATCATTAATATTTCATGCATTATTCAATCAATCTGCAGTTGCCTCAGCAAGCTATTTCTATGTTCCATTATTCCTGTTGATTTCAAACTAGTTTAAGAAGATAGATCTAACTTCATTGTGCCCCACACTACGTTTGTCAACATGCTTGTTTGCCTTCCATTACAGTTTAACATTATTTCAAATTTCTACTCATTAAAATTTGCACAAAATATCCATTTACTTTCATTACAAATACCGTAATTAAGAAATGTATTACTGCTACTGATGCTACCTTTAACTTTGTACACATTTTGATGCAAATTGTGCAAACTGAAAATCTTTCAACAGAGAAATGATAACTCTATATCAAATTTTCACATTTCCAATATTGCTCATTTTGATAAATCTAATATAAATGATGCTAAATGTCCTATCTCTTAGGCTGATGGTATTTCCCAACTGTTTACTGAAGGAAATACTTTAATTTCTCATACAGAAAAGATCTTTAAACATTTCAAAAGTTAAATTCACTGTGAAGGATAATCCAAAAGAGTTACATATGTGCATATCAAAATTATATCATGTTGGCATGTGAATTTTTATTATCTCTCTTGCTACAGATTTTATTTCAGCTTTTAATTCTAAGATTTTGGATTCTATTTTTCTTCTATTTATTATATAAGTACTTAAGTAGTTATAATTTCGCTAAGATTTTGGATTCTATTTTTCTTCTATTTATTATATAAGTACTTAAGTAGTTATAATTTCGCTTCTTATTCTTTGATGCACTGATTTATATATCTACATAATAAATAATAAACATATATATATATGTTAAACAGAGAACTAATCTTAAAATAAATGTTAATGTGCTTAATATTTATTTTAAGATTGGTTCTCGGTTTAACATACACCTATATGCATATGTGTGTTTGTTACTTACAATTTAAAGATAGAATTTATTTATTTATTTACACTTTCATCAATCAGTTTACAATACAAACTAAAAAAATAAAATTATTTCTTTATATTTGCTTATATATAATTACTAGGTTCATTAAAAATTTGTATTTTTTTTTAAATTCATAATGTAAATAACGTATATAATGTCTTTTATAATTATATATAAATATGTATATATAGATAGGCACTAATTGTATGGTCATATATATTTAAATGTTGTAGCTCTGATGATGACTGATGGGCAGTTGAAATCATGAGCAAATATAAAGAAATACATTTTATTAGATTGCATTATAAAGTGATTAATAAAGGTGTAAATGGTATTAAGTAGATATATTTAAACAGTTACATTCAAAGCATATTATTTTATTTGATAAAAAATAAAATCATGGTTATAGAAACTTTTGTTTAGGTTTTATCATGTATATCATACTTCTAAAGATTATCTTGCCTCCCAAAATATTTCACAAGTTCGCAAAACAATTATCTTCTTAAAGTGAATAGTCAGATTGATTTCAAAACAGACTTAAATTCTAATAGCTGGCTAATCCATAGTGCAAAGTCAAATTTCAATATGACTCTTGTTATTCAGAATTTCAAAAATTATTCATTTGTCAGGCTCATTATTGCTATATATATGATCTCACTTTTAAAATAACCAGAACATGTTTTACTTTGTGTTGGCTTATGCCATATTTTATGAATGATGTATTCTGGATAATTTCAATGCCAACTCAAGCCTTATTAATCAATTTTTTAAATAAATGATGTGAACATTTCTCCAAAACTGCTCTATCTAGTTGTTAGAATTTCTGTCACTAATATCATTCTTGGAACTTTGATAGCCATCTGTGGATCATAAACCCATATTTAAAAGCTTTCAATCAGTACATTAATTTCAATAGCCAAAGTGTTTATAAATATTTGTGGAAAAATCTTTATTGAAATATTTTTGCTAAACAATGATGATACACTAAACTATTCCCAATGTTCATCAGAGACAAACATAAATTGTCTTATATTATCAAGCCAAATTTTTAAATTCTGTCACTGATTGTTTAGTCTCTGTATTACTCTGATAAACCTTTTTCAATCGTTGTATCTTAAGACTGTATTAATCTCATTATTTAATTATATATTTATCTGTTGGCATCCCATGAATACTATTACAAAGATATCTATTTTCCATGATCCACTTTATCACTTACCAATATGAATAACACTTCCAAAACTTAGATATTCCCTAATCTTCAGCAAAATTCTATTCAGCTTGCTTTGAGGGATAGACTTTCTAAATATCCTCCAAAAAAAATCTCTTTGTGATATTTAAATCTTTTTTTGATAACATATGCACCATATTCAAAATATATGAGGTAACTATTTTTTATTTTGTATCACTAACATCCATTTTTTTTAATCAAGCTATTATTGTCAAACATTATCGCTTTTTTCAAACCTTTTAATATTTGTCCATTTCTTTGTACTCTTAAAACCATGTAGACCACTCGATAAACTAACATTTGATAATGAAAATAAAATGCTGAAAAAAATGCACAAAAATAATTTACTTTTCAAATCAATGCACAATTTTTTTTTACATAGATTCATTCTCAATAAGGTGTGGTAATCCACCATTTTCATGAATTGTACTTTCATTTAGAGGATCTTTAATTAAATATTTAAAATACGGGCACTCTTCACATATCTGGAGCTTAATTGTAAATATAGGGGATTTGAACTCAGACTTTCAAACACCCTTCAACTATCCACACTATCTCATACAACTGATATACAAAATATTCACCAATATACGTATTTTGTACTAAACCAGCACTCATCAGTTGGTCCAGATTATCATCATTATCAGTAGTAGATGTATATAACTGTAATCTCTCTAATTGATACTTAAATCTCAGTAAAACTATAAATTATATCTTATAGCTTTGTGAATTTCTCTTTTCATACAAATATGCTTGCTCTATGACTTTATATCCTAATGTATCTTTCCTCTACAATGAAAAAAAAACATAACTTAAAGGCTTCATTTCTCATTTCTAAATTACTATATTATTAAATAAGAATTGTGCTAAAATTTATAAATTTGGTTTGATACTTTCATTGTTAATTGGAGTTTTTATCTGATAAAGATACAACTTTGGCTGACCCAATCAATTCAAAGTATCATATATAGTCTTTTATTTTTCATATTTTTTTTGTTTTACTGAATAAAAGTCGTATTTTCTATTTTACCTTTGGATTTTTTTTATAGGTTCCATTAAAAAATAAATTCTCTAAATCAAATTAGTCTAAAAAAAATAAAATATCAACTTTGTGAATAATAAAAAAAGACTAATATCAGCACATTGTATCATATACAGTCGTTTATTTTTCACATTTTTTATTGGTTATATTTTTTTTTAATGAACTAAAGTCTTATTTTTTACTTTAACTTTAATTTTTTTTACAGATTTCATTAAAAACATAAATTCACCAAATGAAATTAGTATAAAAAATAAAATAACAATTTTGTATATATAAAAAACAAGCAGAAATAAATAATCAAAAATAAATTGGCTTCATTTAGCTTTCAGATAAATAAATGTATTTCAAAAAGTAAATAATGACTCTTCCAAAAAAGTAATACTTTTCATACATATGTTAATAAAGCATAACTTCCAATAATTAAAACTCGGTACTGTTCGGTTAGCTGTACTGTACCGCCAGGTGACGCTGCAGTACCCTTCAAAACCATACGATCAATACATTTCTATCGAAGAAATCGCTGTAAAATTAAAATGCCTAAGGCAAGAAATCAAAGCATTGTAAAATAAAAATTACAAAAACAAGAAATTGAAAAAAATGCTGTTTAATGCTATTTTCAAAAGCCTATGAAATAAATCAAAAATTAAAACGTCTAAGGCAAGAAAATTGAAGAAATCGCTGAAAAATATAAATTACAAAAACAGAAATTGGTGAAATACATAAAACAAAAATAAGTAAAATACAAATTACAAAAACAAGAAATCGAAGAAAATGTTATTTAATGCTTTTTTCAAAAGCCTATGAAATAAATCAAAAAAAGTATTCACATGAACTGCACTACATTAAAAAAAAAACATGAATGCTAAACTATTTTCAAAAGCCTATAAAATAAAACAAAGCGATAATTAGAAAAATCAAAAACACTATTTAATACTATTTTCTAGAACCTATGGAATAAATCAAAAACTATAATACTAAATCTCAAAAAAATTAACGTATGCTAAATGCTATTTAATGCTTTTTTTCAAAAGCCTATGAAATAAATCAAAAATTAAAATGCCTAAGGCAAAGTATTCACATGAACTGTACCACATTAAAAAAAAATCATGAATGCTATTTTCAAAAGCCTAAGAAATAAAACAAAATGATAATTAGAAAAATGGTTCATCATGGGTACTGCAGCATCACCTAGCGGTACAATACAGCTAACCGAACAGTAGCTAAAACTTTTTAAAATCTAAAATTGCATTTACAATTATGAAAAAATCAAAATATTGTAAGAATGCTTTTGATAGGTATATTAATAATTTTTATTAGTCATTCATAAGACTAGAGATTATCCAATAATGAATAATATTTCTGTCATGTAATTTTCACCATTTCATTCTCATGCAAGGTAGGGACTGGTTTCCACCCACTTTTAATACCTTGTGGAGGAATGTAATCATAAACATATGACCAAAGACATAAAAAGATCTATGATCCCAGTCCTTACTTTGTGTGTGTAGTAAAAATTACACTACAGAAATATGTTTTTGATAGGTCATTTCCTTTCTGATATCAATAAAGTCTCACTTGCCCAATCTGTTTCTACAAAGTTACTATAATTCAATAAAATCTAAATCTAACCAACTATATTCTATATTTCAAAATGATTTTATTACATAAAAACTATTTCACCAAATACAAACTGTAAGTGATAATATTAATGTTCGTTTAAATTTTCAGTAGACTTTGGGTTTTATAAGGAAGAGGAAAGTTTATTATCTAAATCCAGAAAATTTAAAAAAAAATTGTAAATTTAAAAATCTCTGAAACCAGGAGTTTCAGATTGATGATAGGTACAAGTATTAAGTTTTTGTCTTATAAGCAATCTATTTATTGCATTTGTTTTCAATTATTTAATCCAATATACATAGAATATGGCATAATAATGGATTTTGATGTAAAAAAATGAAAAAAAAATATAGTTTTTTTTAAAACAATTTACAAGCTTTAGAAATGTTTACTAAAGATATAGTCATGCTGTGAACTCTATTCCAAAAAAAAAAAAGGAGTGAACAAACAAAACAAAAATCATTACAATTTGTAAATTTAATACATTTTACAATACTCAAACAGCCATTTTTCTGTCTCTGAGCAGTATACATGGTCATGTTTAAAAAAAAAAAATTGTAAATAAATTTTATCAATATGTCTGAAGCTGTTTTTGTATCTCAAAACACTGGAAAATTTCTTCAGTTTATGCTAAAAGCACATATATTTTATTATTCTTTCATTATTCTTTCTAAATTTGATATGCAGTATTTTATGAAATCAAATATTTTCTAAGCATAATGTTAAAATTTTATAAAACTTAAGACTGTAGTTAAAATTGATACTTACATAAAAACAATGAAACAATTAGAGACTATAGTTTCTTGATAAGAAATATTGTTTTTATAAAAGAAAAAAAAGAATATCCAGAGTATATTTAATTGCAAAAAAGATAGACATTTCACTATTTTTTTTATTTAAAAAATAAAATAAGATGCAGTAGGTTTTTTCTTTCTTATTCTTATGACAAATAAGTGAACACACACTCAATAAAATATATGTACATGTGTCCACTCAATTTATTATCAATATTATATATTTTTTTAAATTTAATATAATCTTAATTTGTATATGCATATGATACATAAAAAAAGTGCATGTTAATATATGTGCATTTGCAGTTCAATAAACAGTGTGTATTTTATTTTAATCAAAGATTGTCATAAAATGTGAGCTATATGTGAGGGGGGGGTGTCCTTGGAACAAAATATAACTGACATTGCAGGTTTACTATATCATTATAATTATTAATAAACTTGAAATTAAAATATAAATTTTATATACACAAACTAAATGTTATTTTCTTTTTTAAAAATTTGTATAATGAAAGGATATCTTTCAAAAAACATCATAAAGCATTCAAAATGTTTCTATAAAGTACACATAATTTGAATTCACTGCATCATTATAATTACTAATAAGCTTGAAATTAAAATATAAATTATATATATAAAAACTAAAAGTTATTTTCTTTTTTGCAAATTTTATTGGCATTACTTATTGAAGGAAGGATATCTTAAGATCATACATCATATAATTTGAAATTTAAATGTTAAAAAATAATGAATATCTAGATAATTAAAATTTACAACTATTGAGTTTCCTTTGTTACTAACAATGAAATAATCCTTTCCCTTTTAAAATTTCACATATTTAAAATTAAGATTAGAATAGCCTGTTATGCCATCTTGGATGCTGCAACAAATAGTAATTCGCTATTAAAAGTTATATTTTTTTTTATATTAATACAAATTTAATACTTTAATAAATAAAATTTCACTGTTTAATTTGATACATTTCTATTTTCACCTATTTCTTAAAAATATTTTGGTTTGTTAATATTTCATGTTTCAAAATATAGTAATAATCTTGTAAAACACATTGTTTCATATAGAGTGGTTATTTTATATACATCTTTACCTTGCTTAGCTATGGCAATTGGTACCCCAAAACTCATCATTAAGCAAGAATATTGTATGTAGAGTAAGCATTTATAATGGTTGTTTATGGGAAAAAAAATTGTCTGGTTACTCTAGCTAAAAAATTACATTATAAGTTTGGAAATTTATGTTAAAAAAATTATGTATGGAGTATATATACAAACTTAAAAACCCATTAATATACATTGTATGCTTGTGTAAACAGAGCTGCATGTGTTATGCAGGTATTCACTTAAAATTTGTATTTATGTATATATGTTAATGCAATTTAAATCTATGTAAAAAGAAAAAAACCCCACTTGGCTTAAAATTGTTACTTACTCCAAGCTCCAAGATTTTCTTGATTTTTTTTGTGGTCATATTAGTTGCTATGATGATTTTAAATAGAATCTCTAAAAAAATATTTAATGTCACTAGAAAAAAAATGCATGTTTTTACTGTCCAAAAAGTACAGCAAAATAGACAGAGAGTGAAATTAAACTAGCATTTAACAATTTTTTCGTATTCTTCCACACACCTGATTTTCTTTACATTGAAAAAAAATCCATACCGAAGTTTCACTTTTTTAAAATTTGTACTACAATATTATACTATATTATGTAAAATTATTAAAATTAAAAAACAATATTTAATAACAAATCATTTGATTGACCATAAAAACTTGTTATTTATCATTAGTGTAACAAGAGCCAAATAAACCAACAATACAGGTATATAATAAGCCTGTATTTCAGTTAAAACAATACATTAAAAAAATTTAATCATAGTTGACTTTAAAAAAAAGTTTTCAGCATATTGAAAAATGGGAAAAATAATCTAATGCATTCTGAGTTTGCATATTGTAATCAATATTTAAGACTTTTGTTGCAATATATATTGTGCTGATCTAAATAAACAAATACATAGTTGTAGCGCGGGGGGGGGGGGCATGACATGTCACTATGGCTTAGCAATTTGTCGAAGAGTGCAATATGTTTTAATGGCAATTACGGGCTATTTCAGTAAAAATTAAAGGCATTAAGCCTTTGTATTGAACTTTCATTATGCACAATTTATTATTAATTGTATAAAATCATCCTCACATTTTTTCCAAAAATGCAATTCAAATACGATAGACAGCAATTTCGATTTAACTGAAATTAGCATTCGTAACCCAAAATTGATTGTCTGAAATTTTAGCCAATATTAATACTATATACAATTTAAAATTTAATATTGATAGTACATATGATCAAAAATTATTTTTAGTTTTATGCCGAATGAAATATATATATTTTTTCTCGGTACTGCTTTTTTTTTTCCAAGTGCGATGTCCCCATTGCATTGGATATCTGAAAAGAATTACAAAATGATTTAAAATCGAGGAAATAGAGTAAATGTTATTTTTAATGTACATTTAGTAATTTTTTTAACAGAAAAAATTGAATTCAAAATTGTTTCAATATTTTAGCTATTATATGTACTGAACGTTTTTCATTTTATGCTTAGCGAATTTGTTATTTTTACAGTACTGTGTTGATTTACATTCGAGTACTGAATGAACCTTTTTATTTTATTTTTTGCTTTTATAGTCATTAACAATGAAATTTTTTACTTTGGATATATTATTAGTGAAGTACTAATTATATAAAAACCCTGCATGAAAATTAAATAAAATACCGTACATTCGTTAATCGTATTTTAAGCTGCAACAAACACTATAACCCTATGTTTTATAAATAAAATTTCAACATGAATGTTACTATTTTGCTTTTGTATGATATGACTTTAATAACTATTCTCTGAAATCATCAATGTTACACAATGACAACCAATTTTTTTCTTTTTTTACTTTTTCTTTACAATCATTATAGTGAATAATCGATTGTAAATCAAAGTAATGGGTACAAATTGATGATCGCTATTGTGAATCCTTGCAAAAAGGCCAAGCACTAAGCGAGATAAAAGGGTATATTTGATTCTCCCAAGTTAATTGAATTCCAAATTAGTATAAAGCAATCAAAAATCTATTGTTGTACTTATATCTGTGTGCTACTACTAAGAGTTGAATGTAATTGGAAAATTTAAATGAAGTTTAAATATTTTTTTTAAAAAACATTCAATATTTAATGTTAGATGATGGAAATAGTCCAACATGTAAGTATAACTAAAATGCCATTACCACAAACATTCAGATAAACACAAAAATATATTGTGTTTAATTACAAAAATTCATTAAATTAATACATGCATTATCACAAGAAAACTGTAGCAATGTCTTCCTACCAAGTTTCAAATTTTCAGTTAATTCTCCAGATACATAATGTGTACTAACAGCATTACATAAACTCTCATGTACTTTCATTAGCAATTTTCAATCTTTTTTGGCCATTCTACCTAAATATCCTTAAAATCCTGATCTCCCCCCCCCCCCAGTGATTCACATAGGGGGAGTCTAAAAGACCATTAACAAAAGGATGACTAAAAAACAATGAAATTTTAAGACATTTTACTTCTTCCAAATAACAATGAAAAGGTAAGGAGTAAAGGTTATCTAAACAGAAAAGACACAGAAGAAAATATCATAGAAAGAGGGAAATTTAAAAAACCTTCTTAGCTTAATTTATAAATAGTAAGATATAAGAACAATTAGCAGGCTTTCAAATTCATTACTAATAAAAGTATTTTTAAAAAAATCACTGTTAATAAGTCATTCTTGAATTGCCGCCTCCCCCTCTGTAGGGCATGTGCCTCATATTGGAACTACTGGATTATATATTTCCAAGTACTTATTTTCATTGTACTCTAAGACAGTGGTAGGCAACCAGCGGTCTGTGACATAATTTAAATGGTCCACAAAGAAATTCAAATTTTATTTACATTCGCTAAGTTCATTTAATAAAATTTTTAAATAAAAAATAAATTTTGTTTAAGCTGTATTATTATATGTAAAATATAACAAGATAATTCCCATGGACACACCACCACTGTTACAAAGAGGATGGCTAACGAGCTTAATGACAGAAATTACAAAAGTCACATTAAACCCCTTCAGCATAACATGGGAAAATTGCCTACTGGGAAGCCTATTTTCTCACTAACAAAATACCATATCCGGAACCCATGCTGTTTAATATCACCAATTATGGATTATTAAAAAAGTTCAAAAGATGGTTCTTTGATTTTTTTAGTCAAAATAAACTCAGAAACATTACCCACTAATTGGTTTCTAGTCAACTGCAGGGGCTTCAAAAACCTTGACCGTATCTGCCCATTGTGCAAAAGAGAAGAAAATACAATAATCCACATCTTTGAGCAATGCACAAACATGCAGGAATGCAGAAGCACAGTGCGAGCAATCTACAAACACAAGCAATTGCTAATTGCCCTGATGAAATATGCCATAAATAATGGAGAATTTGCCACAGTGAGAAGTTCTATCTTTCTTGCCATCAATCTGTGGCTGACAAGATGTGAAGTAGTATACAATCACACCAATTTAATTCTAAACCAGATCTTTATGAAAAAACTAAACAAAACAAGAACACGGCTCCTAGCACCCCAAACGAACTTTAAATTGACATAGAAACTGATCAATTTAAGAAAACTAGCAAAATACTACCTTCAATGAAAAGCAGGATGAATATAGAAGTCGGCTAGGATTGCCATTAGAACACAATGAAGAACAACTAGATGAATTGAGAAACCAATACAGGCTCCTTGAAGAAATTTAGACAACACAGGAGCAACTGACATTACATATAGGATGGAAAAAAATGAAGTGATGATAAGGCAAAGAATGGCATCATATAAAAGTTTAAGCCTGAGCAAACCGAGTTTAATAAAAAAGCTAGCATAGAGTAGATGACAGCCCACTGACTGCAACAGAAGCCACATGGGACATAATAAACAGAGATGCAGCAAATAGCAAAATAGAGATGATATCTCCTCTCAGCTTATATTCTGTTGGAATATAGAATAAGTATAATATTTAAGATAACCCTAAGAATTACTAGTTGTAGACATAGTGTAAATAAACAAATTTGATAATAAAAAAAAAAAACAGAAAAAGAACATTGATTTGTTACAAAATACTGCTGTGGCTTGCAAAACATCTACCTCAATGCATTTAATTAACCCCTACTCAGTCAGTGACATAGAAAAAATAAAATAAGAATACCGAATCCTGTACAATTGATTAGACATCAAATTTGACTACAGCACATTCTTGTAATTGGGTGAACTAAAACTCAAAAATTTTAGTAAAAATTTTGAAGGAAAACACATCTATAAAAATTATTAAAGAATAGAATACCATTTGTTATTAATCTTAAATAATTTTTGTAGATGCAAATTTAAAAATTATACATATGAAACATAACAAATATGTATTTATAACATTCATTTATTTGTATGAAATAAAATGAATATTATATTAACAAAAAACAAAATAAAACACAATTCTTTAACAAATTATAAAACATATAAATACAAACTTAAATTTATTTTCATATAACTCAAAATGAAAACAAATAATTATAAAAAAACTTACACAAAAATTATATTAATATAATATTCTAACTTATGTTATATTTTAAGTTCAATATTACAATAATCTGATTCCATTCACAACGACCTACTTGTGTGAAAAAACGTTCTCAACTATAACAGCTATTAAAAACATAGAAGCTCCTTCACGAACTGTGGTGACATCATTGGAGTCAAGGATTAGTAAAATAATTTTAAACCAAGGGCAGCAAATGTCGCACTAATTTTTAATATATATTACTATTATTTATTATTATGTCAAAATTAAAATTATAAATATACATGTATATCATACTCAATTCTCATATTAATTCGTATTTTTAAAAATTATGTTAGTGGTCCGCAATATCTAAAAGGTTGCCGACTACTGCTCTAAGACATCTACTGCCAACTTGAGTAATCAATAGATACCAAATCACAATTTTATAGCACTATACCATCTGATCCCCATTGATTACTCAAACTTAATATAGATAGCTTTAGAATAAGGTAAAATTAATTTATAATGTATGTTTATATTCCTATATGAATGATTATTAAAAAAAATTGAAAAATGTGAAATAAAATACAATATGTTATAGTCCACTTCCTGTTGCAAATGGGAGCAGTTCACTGTTCACTGGCTCCACAAGGATGGGAGGATTCACATATCCAAGACAGAATTGTTAAGAAGATGCATGATAAAACATAAGTAATTACCTGTTTTAACCTTTTACACCATTTCAAGAAATTTTAAATTAGTTTTAATTCAAAATAACTCAATGTATTAATCATTTTATTCCATGCAAATGGCTGCCATTAATCAAGCAAAAGCTAATATAAGTAACTACTAGAATCATTAAAACAAGATTAAAACTTGGTAAATGAATTTAAAATTTAACTTAATAACTCAAAATAGGAAATAATTAGAAAAAATCCTAATGTTGATGATGGAACTAATTTGAAACAATTAGAAAATCAATACCTGTGAAAATAAAAGTGAAGAAAAAATGCTTAATGATGATATTCCTGAGAATTCAAACTTAACATCTGATATCAAGAAATAAAACTGCTTTCAACAACTACAAACCAGTCTGAGATGACAGAAAACAGTTGAAGAAAGATGCTAGATGCAAAGATCAGTCAAAACTATGAAAAAATGGTTTCCAAATGTTAAATTGTTCATAAAGAAAAAGTAATGATATCGTGGTATCGAACTGGAGGTGGCCGAATATGGCAAAACTTTGCAATAAGGAAAAATTATTTTAAATATTAATTCAATCTCAAATTAAAAATTAAACATTATGGATTATGATTTAAGCCTTCTCCCTGCATAAAAAGTAGAAATTTATGATGATTAGATTAAAAGTTATTGGGCCAATTCCGGTGCGATTGGCGTACCACAAAAAATTAAAAAATTTTCAGAAAATTTTCAAATTGATGCAGAATTATGACAAAGTGAATTAGAAGATAAAAAACAATGATTCAGAAATAAAAATGGATTTACAGGATGCAATAGGCCTAGACTGAAACACTGAAATGGTTAATTATTCAATCCCTTTGTATTCAAATTTTAAGAAAAACCCAAAGATTAAATACAAACTGTTAGACTTTATAATTGGAACTTTGATTAAGAATCCAGAATCAGAACTCAACTTGGATTAGAAGAATCAAATAGGATCACTAAAGTAGAATCATAATTGAACTCTTATCACAATCTAGTTCAGAACAAGGTTAGTGTCAATAATTGACAGGGCATGACTTAAACATTAATTATGTTGCACAGCCAATCAATGGACAAGTATTCTCAATATAAACTACACATTTTATTGGAATATCCAATTGAAATAATACAATCTGGATTAAGTACCCTGAGGACTTAATGATAGCATGAGCCTAATAAATAGTTGAACATTTGACCAGTACCTATATAATGAAATATAATCTACTGAGTCCATGTGGGCAGGTTGACCAAACATGGTCCCAGCCCATTCAGACTAATCTGTATGAAGATAAGATCTTGATATTTTGAAGGGCAGTGATCGATTTGTGACCACTGCTTGTCTGGAAAAGTATGAAGTTATACAGCATTGTTGTATTGGTGGGCACAGGTCCACTTGGGGGGTGGTGGTCATGAGGAGCCTGGTTCATTTGTGGGGGTGATCCAGCGATCACTGCCAAGCTTGGGTAAACCTGCTGGGTGGGCGAAAGTCACTGTCCTCCTTTGGACTTTGCCCTGATGGGCTGCTGCACTCTCTGATGGATTGTTTGTCAGATCAGTGTCGATTCGTGCTCATTATTATTATGTCTCCTTAGTTAATATTAGATTAAGGGCATGTGAAAAGTGGTTGGCCTGCTTTGGGCCACCACCAATTTTTGTAACATTGATGGAGTTTTGTTATAATATTCTGCAAACATGGGTCTGCACTCCTCTTTTCTGCCTCAGGGTGGATGATAGTGGTCATTGGGGGCCTGGTTTATTGGTGCAGGCTGTTGGTGATCATTGCCGCTATCCAGAAAACCTGCCGGAAGGGTACAGAGTCAAAGTTTCAGCACCATTTTTGCTCTGATGGGCTGCAGTGTCTCCTTATAGGTTGGTTTTGAGCAGTGCAGATCTGTGCACATTACTGGTTAGCCTTTCCCTAGTTGGCACTCCAATTTTGGGCAGGTATACTGAATGAGATCCCCGCCCATTTGAACTGTTGAACTGGGAAATAGAGGTACTTAGAATGGGCTCGGCTGCGGGTTGATTTAGCATTTAATGGCCCTGGTGCCTTGGACCTCGTTGCTCATTGAGGTAGTTGGCGCAATGCTGGATGTACAGCTATTCAGCTGAAGCATTTGGGTCTTCGCTTCAGGGCCCCAGGGATGGGTATCATTGGGAGAGGGATGACTTCTCGGTGGTTGGGCCATGTAGACCCATGTACAGATACATGTTAAACAAGATTATAGAAACCCTTTTATGGATATAATTGTTATTGAGAGTATGTCCTTTTGTAAACATGGTTAATAATTGTTTTACCTTTGTAACATTGAATGATTTGTAATCATCAACGGGTATGTAGACCTGAAAATTTTTGTAATCTTTTAACTAATAAAGGTTACTTTTGAAAATAAATATAATAGGTTATTTATTAATCCATTTTTTAATTGATGAAAACATCAAAAAGAGAGAGAGAGACAAACTTTGAAACTTAATCCTGGAATTTAAACATGTAAAGAGCAAATATGTACTCCCCCTATTATTTTACTATCATATTTTACTGCAAGCATATACAAGTTTGTGAAATTAATCCATTTTTTAATTGATGAAAACATCAAAAAGAGAGAGAGAGACAAACTTTGAAACTTAATCCTGGAATTTAAACATGTAAAGAGCAAATAATTTATTTTACTATCATATTTTACTGCAAGCATATACAAGTTTGTGAAATACATTATTTCTTATTGTTAAAAAACAGTGATGAGAACAAAAACCGGAAATCATTAATGGATTTTGCTTGAGAAAATATAATCAATGCATCAACTGAAATTGAATTTGGGCAGAGTGGGTTTTATTTAAGAATCACACTATAAATGTGAAAGGTGTAAAAAAGAAAGTTCTATAAGTTATCTAACAAAATCTGCCCCATTGGGCAAATTGCTTACCTATTAACTTCATTGCTAACTTCTGAACTAAAAACTTTTGCATTTATTTATTCTCATATTTTTCATTTTATTTCATAAAGCTTTTATAAAATCTAATCATTTCACTTCCCAGTTAAAAAAAAAAACTATATAAAAAAATGGGTTGACTTGTAGAGTCCTATGAAATAATACTTGTTTTCTTTTTGCTGTCCTCAACATATACATTGCCAAAAATTCTTTATATCTTATTAATTAATTAAAAAAATCTTTAATTTCTGCAAATATGATCCTCCACATTCAGATTTTGTAAATATATTTTTATCTTTACTACACAATGACATTTAAATTCAAGATGGTTTGGTCCCTGATTATAAAATATCTTCACTTAAGCAAATTTAAAACATACTTCTTAAATCCTGCCTTATTATTTAAAGATACCTGCCTTATTATTTAAAGATAAAGCCAAATATTTATAATATCACTTCTCTATAATATTCTCATCCACATATAATATATCCTTTTTTTTTGCCATCAATGCTATGTCACTTAATGTATGCATGCTTCAAAATAAAAGCCTGATGATAGAACTTATTGAGTCCCTATCCAGTGCTATCCTATCTAATATTCCAGACAAATTCCTAACCTTTGGTTTTCATTGGTGAAAAGCTTTGGATATTGGGACTATGTATCTGAACTTTTAAGATACAATATATTTTACTTCTAGAAGCCACCTTTTACTTTACTGTTTTACTATCAAGCTACCATACCAAACCAAAAAGCACACAAATGTTTTCAATCTGAGCCAATCTTTTCTAAATAGTCATAAACTGCAAGGTTTTAAGCTGTAGTCATATGATATAATATATATTATGCATTCATTATTAAAGTTAAGTATTGAAAAGCAATCTTTGATTTTGATAGTGGACAATAAATGAATTGTAATATTAATATAATAAAAGCAAGAACACTTTTCTATTCCAGTACCCCTATTGTATACTTGAGTGATCAGTGATTACTAAACATTCTATTACTATTGATATTATCATATATTGTAGAAATATGATTTATTGTTATTAATACAGAATTTATACTTACATAATTTTACAATAACTCTTGCATAATAAAATCAATGCTTCTATAATAAAAAACTCAACACTGATGCTTTTACAAATACTTCTTCTTTTAATGAATATTTTCTTTGATATAAATTGGGTTTCTTAGGGCTTGAAATTTAAATAATAAACACCTTGATGACCAATAAAATTAAAACACAAAATTAAAACTGCAATCTTTTATAGTAATGAAGGTATTCTCATGCTGCTGTGGATTTTTAATTTGTAATGGGATTAGACCGATTCCATCTCTTTCTTCCAGATTTACTGGCAAGAATTAAAATTTATAATAATTTTTTAAATGGTTGAATCAGGTTCATCATCAAAACTGCTGAGCTAAGGTTTTGATATTCTTGTGAACAAGTTTGACTCTTTCCATTATAACACATAAATATTACAAAATATAATTTACTATTGACTTTCCATTTTCTAAAAACATCAAGTTTTAAAAAAACATTCTTAAAGCACATGATTCTGAAGTTCCAATTATATTGCTTAGAATTCAAAATTGTAATCAAAACTTAAACTCATCCTCCCTCAACAAGATTATGCTAGAAGTCACATTATTATTAAAAACTGGATTTTCTTTCTACATCAATGTCTTGAGTTAAAAGGTAGATAAAAAGATATGATTCATCACAGACAAAAAAAAATACTATGAAATCTTGGGATAATGGAAATTCTCCATTAGCATCTGATTCAAATTCTATTATCATTATTTAATTGTTGTTTAAACAAGTTTGAGTATAAACAGGTTTGAATATTTGGAATAATTAATAAATTAAAAATAATTGTTAAGTTTTAGTTTTTTTTTGTTTTTTTTTTTAATTTAAACAAATCTAGTCATTGTTTCTTTTTTTTTTCTTATGTCAAAGCATCGGCTGGGAAGAGAACCCACGAACCTGGGTTAACTGCTTGTAAGACAGCTGTGACTTTTCACATAATTTATAAAATTGTGAAATTAAATTATTAGGTACTTGTGAATTTTCGGTAAATCAAGATGGCAGCCCATATTTTTGATGACTGTTAAGAAACATCTACTTAAGATCTACATTTTATTTTTTATTACTGTTATTTTTTAAAAAAGAAATTATTGGGGGAAAATTAATTACGATATTTACAGTTCATTTTCTTTTGGATTAACTTATTAACAGATAAATGAAAAAATATATAAACACAATCTTATTGTGACAAGTAATGCACACTTTTTGAAGGGTAGGAGTCCATACCTTTGCAAATAGTTCACTGCATCACGTTCTGGGACAAGAAGAAACAAAAATTTTATCATTATGTCAATTTATGGGGAAAAAACTGCTGACAAAAAAAAAATACACTGAACTGAACCAAAGTGCAACAATGTTAAGAACATCTCATCACTTCCCACATTATAAGTAACAATCGATTTATTAATTTTGTTTTAATTAACAACTAATATATGTTTAGTACATTGTAGGCCCTCAAAACTATATTTATCAAAAATACAGGCTGCCATGTTGATTTATTGGAAAACTCTCAAGTACCAATTATTATTGCTTTAATAATATTTCCCCTAATATCACAAATCAATAAATTATTCGAATACATACTTTATTAATTTTAGTTAATACTTCATTAAATTCTTTAATTTAGTAATGCACATTTAGACTTAACTACAATAAATAATACAAGTACATTACATTCTCTATGGTGCAAATATGAAGTAGATATTATAACTGATTATAACTATGATAAAACAGACTTGCATTTAATTGAATTTGCACTACCAAAAAAGGGAAATATTTATTATAGTTATTCTACTAATGCTTGTTTGTAAAATGCATTACTATTATTAAATTTTAATCAAGAGTAAAGTTGTTGAAATTAAAATATCCCTATTTACATTTAATTTGTAGAGAGAATTAGAAATACTGCCCTAGAACTAGGCTTTAAATTTGTCTCATTCGATGTTACTGCGCTATATGGCTCTATAAACAGGAAGCTGTCGATAAACATAATTGATAGTGAGTTAAAAAAGAAAAATTGCCCTATTAAACATATCAATTTCATAATGGAATTTTTAACATGGCTTGATAACAATATTTTCCTCAGTATTCAAAGGCAAATGGTTCCGAATGAAGGATGGTTGACTTATGGGTCTCCCAATGAGTGGAATAATATCCAGTATTTTTCTCAATCACTATGAACAACAAGTTTTATCTAAATACTATACATTAGTACCCAAAATAATATATACAGACTACATGGATGACCTATTTATTGCTGCACCAGAAAACATAACTACAAACATTCAAAATGACCTTCAGGCACTCACAAAACTAACACTAAATAGTACATGGGAAAATGAAAAACAGGAAGTTAGATATTTAGATATGCAAATACAAAATTAAATAGTATGCCTAAACTACTGTATGATTATTAAACCTTTAGAAATTAGAGGTTATATACATCCAAGCTTGAATGCACCTAAAACACATAATTGGCTGGCCTGTCAGCTTTCTTGTTCAGAAACCACCATTTATGCAAATTTGAGGCAGACAGGAAAACCAACTTAACACGCTACATTAATGGCCTGATAAGTGTTAGATTCAGATATAGAACAATCGCCGGGAGAATCAAGCAGTTCTACAAGAAGTTAAGAACCAATCAGCCCAAAATAAAACAAACCACACATAGTATTACCATACTTACCCAATGTGACCAAAAATTAGTTTAAAAACTTACCAATGACTTCAAAGTGAGTTTTTAAATGTCACCAGCTACCAATAGACTGATTGATAACTCTAAAGATAAAATTGCAGCACAACCCCCCCCCCAGTGGTATACAAGATGACATGCCCCCAAATGGGCTGTGGGGCTACATACTATGGTGAAACTTATGCTACAATTACTACCAAAGTATACCAACACCGATACATATACAATAAATCACGAACCAAAAATGGGGACAGGTCAATATTTTTAGAACATCAAAAGCATCTAATCACATGTTTGAACCCACTAGAGCTGAGATCGTGTGCTCTGAGTGAAATGACACCAAGCGCAAAGTAAAAGAAGCATGTTTTATTGCGAATGATCTTAATGCCATCAACAGAAGATGCCTGCTCGATTTCTAAAAAATGGGCTGGTTAAATAATTTGCATACATTAACATAAATTAATACTGATACAAAATCATTAGTAGCATAAACTATGAATATCGGAATATGTAAATCCCAAAAGCATTTAGCTAGAAAGTTTTTTTTAAGAAAAAATAACTTCACTGATGTGCATTTAGAGTGCAACATAGTAATTAATGCTTTTAATAATACATTATTCAATTTGAATGTGATATAATTTTCAATCCTTAGATATTATTTCTTTGGTATTTTAAAATGTATCATTGTTATACAGATTTGCTTCTATACAATATTAAGGGAAATGGATGTTTTAGACTTATGCTGCATATGAGTCAGTAGAAAAACACATGGATTTTTTTCTCATTCTGGTAATGTTAGAACATTTATTTACTATTTACAATGTTATTATCAATGCTTACACATAATTAACTGAGTAAATTGAAATTATATACACCGAATTTATCTATTTCATTTGTCTTTTGCCCTGCATAGTCTAAGGCAATGGACAAGTGTCAGATTTTGGAGTATAAGGTCCTTGAATTGATCCCAATGCTGTCATTTATGATAGTTAAACCCCTATTGAATTTTCAAGCAATAAAGCCATTCAGTTATGTTTTATATAAAGATTTCATATAAGTATGCATGTATGCATTTAATTATATCTTACATTACACTATGTTTGGGCAAATCACAAAATGTTTTGGATAAAGGATGTTTTACTTTTTGCTCATATTGCTTATTGCTAATAATCAATGATTAATAGAAAAATTGCACATAATAAGGCAGGGTTGGCAATAGTGATAATGAGCTGAATAAAAGGTAGGAATAACAAAGCTTGTAGAAAGTTTGGGAGAGCAGGAGGGTACAATAAAACTAAAGCA
Organism: Epiperipatus broadwayi; assembly: GCA_028023455.1. NCBI lineage: Eukaryota > Metazoa > Onychophora > Udeonychophora > Euonychophora > Peripatidae > Epiperipatus > Epiperipatus broadwayi. The sequence goes on along the minus strand of JAQFVV010000105.1, from coordinate 3,823,627 downwards.
ATGAAATAACTGGATTTAAAAAATATTAACAATAAACAAAATATTTCGGAAGTTAGTTAAATGATAGCAAAAGTATCACAAAAAGGTAAAAAAAACTGCATAGGATAAGGTGTTGTTTTTTTTTAAATAAAGATAAAGATTATTCTGAAAATTAGTGAAATTAGATCATTTACAACAAACAAACAACAACTTATTAAACATTTTACTTACAGGAAGTATTAAGATAAAAAAGATGTTTGGCTTATGCAATGCTACCAGAGATTTCCTATTTTAAAACCAATGATTGCATGATTGATTTAACAAGCGTCTATTTCTAATAATATCTTAACTGTGAGTGCCATATATCATGTTTACTTTAAACATACTTTAACATAGACACGAGCCACCTCATAATAATAGACACACACCCACATATATTAGTTGATATTCTTAAAAGTAAAATAACATGTAAATGCATAATATAGAAAATTTAAAGTAATTCTGATAATTTTTTTTTTTTAAGTGAAAGATAATAAGCCTTCAATAATGAGTTCTAAGAAGTGTTGAGAATCCATTACATTAGATTAATAAATAATCAACATCTCATAAATAATTTTTTTGTTTTCTCTTGTTAATTTTTGCTGATAAGATTAGAATTATGAGATAATTATTTTTTTTAATTAATCAAATATGTTGGTTGGGTACTCATTTAATAGAATTAGTCCCTGGAACTTGCCTAAGGTATGTGATGATGGTATATTAGATATGTTATATTGGATTATTTCCATCATCTGTCAATAATAATGATATACTGATAGATGATGGAAATAATCCAACATATCACATAAAATTAGTCCCTGAATTTTTTTGTTGCTTCAGCTGATGCTGATTGATCAAAAATTAAGTGCTAGTTATCTTGAACTTAGAAAAAGAATGAACAAGGTAATTGGCAGTCTGGAAATCAGTATTTTTTGTTGTATTTTTATATATTATAAATAATATGAATAAATAAATAATTATGCAGGATAAATAGATTTGTATATGAAATAATGGATAAAGTTTATATGACCTATTCCAAATTCAAACATGGACACAGTTCAAGGGTAAAATCTCAAACCTCTTTGTTCAGGTTTACTGACTACTTAGCAAAGTGAATTTGTTGATGCATATTATAAGCTTTCTTTCAGCATAGTCAGTCACATTAAGGCATGGGATTATCATTCAGCCATCATGATAATAGCTCACCCAACACTCATTGTTTGTTTATTTGCAAATAGTTATAATAGTACCATATTGATAGGAAATGAATTTTTCTTTCCCAATCATTGGTTTCCATTGTGTTATCATCGCTCCATCTATCTGTCACTCACCACCATTCCACCAACAAAAATGTAAGATTAACTAGTACAATATTTATTGTATTCAAATCTATATGTGTGTAGATAAATGTATTCACTTAATCACTTTCAATATATATGTAATCCTTTATTTTTCTTGTGATAAAACTGATGATGATGAAATGTAAAGAAGGCAATGCCTATGCAATTTTAAATTCATAAATTTCATGCTATTTACCTGCACCAATAGCAGCAATCATTTTCTTGTGATGTTTTTGCAATCGCATTAAATAGTATTTGCAAGATGAGCTAGAAAATTAAAATTTAATCTAAAATAACTCCAAAATATAATGATGATAGAAATTTTTCCAAGATTAAAAGATATTCATAAAATGCTTTGTTTTGAAGTTCATATTGATTATACAACATAGCTTGATTGTAACAAGTGAATTATTTACTAAAAGTTTTTCATAGACTCAGCATTAGTGTCTATCAGAATATTCTTTATGACCATACTCTCCACTCATAAATTGAAAGCTTTTCTAGCCTTTATTAAGTACTTTAAAGTTTTAGAAGCTCAAGAAATCCTCTTCATATTTTATAGTTTGAGAACTGACAACTTGTTTTTACTGAACAACTACTACTATAAAAAAAAAAACCTTTTTTCTTTCAAAACTAAATCAATTATTTTCAATTTATTGTATAAACAAAAACATTTTACAGAATTGCTACCAATATTTAACTTTGTTTTTAGGGCCCACTTTAAACAAAATTTTAATTTTCAAATTCATATAAATAATACAGGATGAGTGAAAATGCAGATGCTGTAATTACAATGTCACTGAGGGCACCAGAAAGAATGTGCAAAACAAGACAATTTCTGCTGTTTTACAATAAGTAATATATGTGTGAAATTTTTCATTTTTTGATTTTTATTAATATTTTTATGTACGTTTCAGAGGATAGATACCATAGTTGAACTATACAATATTATTAGAGAAAAAATATATTCTAGAAGGCAAATCTTCTGTCCAATTCTTTGAGAGCAGCTATAATTTGGTAGTGATTGCACCGATATTCTACATAAGATTCGAGTTTTACATACCAGATAGAGTCACCAAAGTTCACTGAAGATGCTAATTGATAAAGTTTAATATTTCAAAGCAAAGAAAGTATTGAAGAAATTTTATACAAACTAATGTAAACATGTGATGCATAATTTTTTTTAAAAAAAAATAGTGCAAATTAATGTCAACATAATTAAAAAATTCAATGCACAGTTTTATAATAATACAATACAAACTATAAAAACTCGCATAATTTGCTAAAAAAATAAACATTGCCGAATAATATGAATTTGGATAATTTAGTAAACAAATATTATAAAATAATGATATAATTTGTCAATTTCTCAATGAACAACATTACTACAAGTAATATAAAATAATGAAGTTTTTTTTCATTTTTAAAAAGAATCAAATATTATTATCCACAATAAGTGGCTTCATTCATTAAAAAAATATTAATAAATTACAGCTTTATTATTTTGTATTATTTTTTTACAAAATTATGAAAAATTGTGTTATTAGCCAATTACTTCTTAATAAATTAGGCAAGTTTTATAATTCATGTTATATTTATTTACAAAATTACAAATTAAATTTTACAATTATGTTTGACTTAACAATACCTTTTTCCTGATGGGTGACAAGCAATATCCACTCATATAATTTTCAACTGTTATTAGTAAGTATTCATTTTCAAATGAAAATTATCAGTTTGAATTCATATAGAAAATGGTGAGTTTTCAAAACAAATTGTTTCAAAAATTATAATAAATAATGAAAGTTATATGACTAATTTTTTTTAATTGCAATTTCTAATTAATAGTAAAAATTGTTTTTTTTTTTTAAATCACAAATGATAATAAATAGAGAAAACTGTTTGCACTTTTTATTTGTTGACTAGTATCTTCATTTTGGCTTATATTACTTAGATCAATCTTGTGTGCAATCAGTACTTATGAGTCTTTTCTTCAATGCTGATATATATGAAATGAAAAAAAATCAAGAAAAAATATATCAGATTATAGAAACGACTACTAGATATTTAATGAAGTTACTGATATTAGGGAATAAGATAAAAATATTTATGTATTGAAAATACGTTGGCTCATTAAGACAAAGTAGCAGTTCACCTAGAAAATGATGGCTAAGAAACTGAAGAAAATTAATTTGTTCAAGTCTATATAACAATCACCAAGAGAACATTAAAAAAAAACTAGCTTGTGAGGTCTCTTTCATTCATTGCCACTTAGTTAATAAACAAAAATATATCATTAAAAAAAATTCACACACATAAAAGCATTGAAAAAAAGGTAAAGAAAATGTGCAATTATTACACCACATAAGAATTGACAACAAAAGGCTAATTACATGCTCAAATATATATATAAAAGTGAAGATAAACAAAAATTAAATTGTAATTACCATTATTATTTGAATTAAAAAAAGATAATTTCTCCCAAAACTTTTTACATATGTACATATAATTTTGAGATATTAGATGCTACAATGTCAAGAAAAATTTTAGACTACACTTTTATCTCATTAGCAATGAACCTTTACAGGAGAATTCACTATAGAAATCATCATAAATTTTTACCCACTATTTTGAATCATAATCAATTATTTGCTAATATGATCATTAAAAAAAATTCTATAATTTTTTTATAAAACAACTGCCATTATGAAAATAGAAAGAGTCATTTTGTAAGATTGATGACATCATATAATAGTGATTTCATTAGAGTTATGTCTTTTGAAAATAAAATGGCAGCATTCATGCTAAAAATGTAGTCAAGTTTATTCATTATGCAGTATACAATATTATGTTTTGATTATAGAATTAAACTGTGATTAATGTACTTTATTTAATTTTCATCCAGTAACTTTGCAAGATAATATTTTCATTTATGATATATCCAAAGTAAAGATTTCATCTTTAATGACTATAAAATAAAATATAAATGTCATCATTCAGCACAGTAACATACATTGATCACATGTAACAACAAACTGTATTAATATTTAGTTGTAAAAAGTATATATTAACTAATTTACATTCATTCAATCAATTTTATAAACTAAAATTCTTATGAACATTATTTTGCCTGTAGCAAAAATATGATGATTTTAATAATCATTGTAATTGTAAGTCGTTGTTTGAGAAAACAATGATTTCATGCACTGTGGAGCTAATAAACAACATTATATAATTAAAGATTTCTTAACGTAACTTTAAAATAATATTTATTTTTTTCAATTTCAATAATCTCATAATTTGTTTGTGACGTATTCAAGATAATAGCCAGTTTTATCATATAGATCAGCAAAAAAAAAAAAATCATTTATATACATTATTAAAACTATAACAATCAACTGTACATTATATTTCTTCATCTATATTTTATTTAATTACACTGCATTTATGTAGAATAAAAAAATTCACTATTTAAAAAATATTAACAGTGCTGCAAAAATAATTCAAAGCCTTGTGTGTATGGTTAGAAATTATAAAAACAAAAGAAACTTTAAGAACTAAATATAAAGTGCATGAAAAATATTTTTTGTATGTACATTGTTTTAAGTTTTTTTTCTTTCTAATTTTAAAATATACATGGTATAGTTAGTTTTTTTTTTTCATGCTTTATTTTGATTCAAGAAATATTCTGCAGCTAAATAAGATGGCAGATCGCTAATAAAAAAATTGTATTATTTTTTTTCTTCTCAAGGTATAGTTAGCAAAATATTTTATATAGTGTATTTATTCCCAGGTTAATTTTTTTTTAAAAATAATATATTTGGTAAAATATTTATTCATTATTTAACACTTTTTTCTAATTAAACTTTATTTTTTTAATCAATTTTTTTTATATTTTGAATTTAAAGTAATAAATTCATTTTCATCCCACATTATAATTGCTTTTTTTTTTTTTTTTAAAGGGTCATAGCATCGACCATGATGCGAACCCGCAACCCGGGCAACTGCCTGCAAGTGCAAGGCAGTCGCGCTGACCTCTCGACCACCAATGCTTATTTTTGATGTGAGATTTTACTTTACAGGCATTTTGCAGGACTAATTATTCTCACTAACCAGGGTAAGATGCATATAGGCAATTAAAATTAAGCAGTAAAAGACACAAGATCATTTAAAAAAATAAGAATTGAAACATGCAAAAAAAGTCAATTTATAAATTAAAAAAAGGTATTAGAGAAAAAAATTAAAAGCACTTGGATTTAAAAAAAAAAAAGCATAAACAAATTCAAATAAATAAAAATTAAAAAAAAAAAAAGCTAAAAATAATATTGAAGTAAAAACAGTACATTGTAAAATAAGTCAAACAAGACAAAAAATTTTTTTTTCTTGGATTAGTAAAAAATGAATGTAATAATAGAGATCTAAAACATGAATTATATAGAAAGTAAAAGAAAGTAAGAAAAATTTAACAAGCATTGATATGTGAAATAAATAAAACTAAGAGAGAATAGCTAGAATGGGATTGTAAATTGCATACAAACAAGATAAGTTTATTATAAAATATGAAGAGAACAAGAACAAAAATAAATATATAAAAACTAAATAATAAAGCAACATGAATAGTCTATTATTGAGAATAATTATTAAAGAAGCTAGCATTGTTATTAAGACTTAAAAACAAATTATATAAGAAATATTGAAATAAAAAGAAAATAATTTTCTTTAAAATGAACAAAAATTATTTTTGCAAATTTTAATTAATGTTTTAAGTAGATAGACTTAATTCAATTAAATATTAATCAAATTAAGAGTAACATATGTCTTATTATGACTGTTAAACTCCAGAAAAACCCCCAGTAAAGATAAAACTGATATACAAATGAGAGAAACATAGGAATAGCTCTCTTTTTTTTTCCTGATGGAGACTTCACCTGCAAAACCGTCAGAACTTCTAAATATGAAATGAATGTGGTACCAATAGAATCAGTGGAAAATATTGGAGGACATAACTTACTAGAGATTTGGCCACTCTAAGACAATGAGCTGATTACAGCCTCAATAGATCCTCAACTGTATTTTGATAAGCCTAAACAGTTGCAGACTGTAAAGATAAAAATTACTTGTGCAATATTATAGTATATTCATAATCTTATAAAAGTTGTGTATCAAAAATATAAGTAGAAATATTAAATCACGTATATGTGTATAGTTCAATTGTTTGCATTAAATCTGTATTAAATTTTTCCTCTCACTAATTATTGCATACTGTATGAAAGTCTTATTCCATTTGTATAAGATGTACATTTTTTTAGTCTTAACAGCTAGAGAGAAGGACAAAACACATATAATAAAATAAAACAGTGAGAAAAATGCTAATGGTTTTATTGCTTGGGAGTTTATAAAAAGCTTGAGTGCTAGACCTGTGAATGCTAGAATCAATCCTGGGATTTCCTAATCCCAAGTCAGATGCTCTACCAACTATGTCAAACTGCTCAGGATTGGATAGGAAAAACATAATATACTGAAGTGACGATTATACAGAGAAATAATATATGACAGTATTTTTTTTAAAAAATACAGGCATTAAAAAAAATGGAAATAGTACATAAGTAATTAAAATATTTCTTTATTTATATTAATGGAAAAATAAAGACATATAAATAAGAATAAACTAGGTTGTGTGGTAATGAAAAAAAACAAACCTTCTTTATTTATATTAATGGAAAAACAAAGATATATAGATAAGAATAAACTAGATTGTGTGGTAATGAAAAAAAAACAAACCTAAAAGGTCTAGGTGAAATAAAACGTGTCAAAGCACAAAGATTACATTAAAATTATTAAAGATTATGAGGAGATTGAAAGAATTTATGACTTAGGAGGATGCCAACTGGATTTTCTTTTAATAAGTATGAATTCATCAGAGAAAAACTTTTAATTCAATGATGTGACAATTTCATAACAATTAGTGTATCCTCTCTCTTAAATAACAGTGGTAATGTAGAGGTTTGAATAAATAGATTTCCAAGAGATTAGACAATGATTCCATCCAAAAAACAGCATTAAATTAAAAATGATAGAGAGACAAGATGTGTAATCAGATGATAAAAACTATAGTTAAAATAAATAATTGAATGATTTATTGCTTGGGAGGTCACAAGAAGTTCAAGCACCAGAAAACTATTGTTGAACTATTGAGAGAGGGTGCATAAATTGGAAGTAAAAACATTTTAAATTTGATATGAATTAGATAGATATTTATATGGTTAGATGGATTAAGAAAAAGATAGACAGGGAAGCAGATGTAAGACAATAATGAGTTATTAAAAGTCTGTTGTTCTGATAATGATGGATATGAGAATTCAGTGTATGAGATTTGCTGATAAGGTAGTACAGTACTTTCAAATAGTGATCATAAGTTTATAAAAAATTGTTAAAAAAAATGCAGACATTAAAAAAATAATAAAATAATCGAATGGCTTTACTTTTTGGGAGTTTGTAAGATGTTTCAGAACCGAAAATGCCAGAATGAAATCAATCTGAGAACCTTATTTCCACTTAAACTATTCAGGATTAGAAGAGATTTATTAGGAAATCCATATATAAATAAGATGATAATTGTATAGTTAAATAACCTTTTACAAAATAGGAGGGATGCTGTCTATTTTCTTTCATTAAATGTATTTTTAGAATAATTGTTAAATATTTGTTGTTATGATAAAAATGGATTTAGCATTAGAGATATAAAATTTGCTTATAAGTCAGGATTTAGTGAGAATAAGCTGGGATGGGGTACAATAAAATTAAAGCAATGAAATAAATGGATTTAAAAAAATATTAACAATAAGCAAGGGAAATGAAATTATAAAGCAGGTTAGTATTTTTTAAATACTTAGGAAATTAGTTAATTGATAGCGAAGTATTATAAAAAAGTAAAAGGAATGCATAGAATAAGGAGCTTTTTAATAAGGATAAAGGTTATTCTGAAAATTAGTAAAATTAGATCATTTTTTTAAAAAACTTATTGTTTTATTTGTATAATACAATTTTATATATAAACACTTCGACAAATATAAAAAGTGAGAAACTATTATAAGTTTTATAGGTGTAGATATGAACAGAGGGGAGGAAAATAAGATTAGCAATACAGAAATGTTAAAAAAAAATAAAACATATTAGAAAATTATGAAGAAAAAAAGAAACTGAACTGCTTATATTGTTAGAAAAAAAAACAATTGTAAATGAAGGACTATAGAGGTTAAAAAAACAGAAGTAAAAGAAAAAACACTAAATGATAATCTTACAGAAAAAAGACAGAAAGATTTGAAAAAAAAAATTTAGTTTGGGATATGGACTTTCATAAAATATTTGAAAAATGTATAAAATATTATTTCTAAATATGGTTTGATTACAATTAGTTTTTTTTTACTTTATATCACCTATGCAAAAAAAAATTACAAAAATGCAAATGAGGCATAACTAAAAGATAAATATTAAATGCTTATATAAACATAGATACGAGTTCCAAGTTCATCACTTCTTTACAAATATAAACTTCCAGATAGTTTACATATACAATATATATATATTAATCAAAATACTCTAGAATACACTCTTTTTTATTAAATATACCAATATAAAAAAATAAATAATAGCTATAGTCTGCTTACATCAATGTATGCCATCCTGAGTAGTATTTAACTGTTAATATTTAAATAAATAAATCCCATTAAAGTCACACAACACTAACACCCCCCCACACACACACACACATGAATGGCCAATGTTCTATAATTTATGTTCAGTAACACAATTATACAACTTATTTAATACATCTGTCATATTTATAAAATATGACTTTTTGATTTTCCATTTCTTCAAATCGTTTTCCAAATATAAAATAAAAATATTATCAAAACAAAAATCTCTATATAAATAACTGAATTTTCAGCAAATACAGATATAAATCTAACCACAGAATAATGAAACTTATTATATACTATATATTAAACTAAGCATAACAATTCACAATTAAATCATTAGCCAAAATTAAATTATAAAATTCATTATTGATGGTTTCCCCCTGAAACAAATACACATACTGACCCATCTTCTTGCATTCCAATTATTTTTAATATCAAAATAATTTTTAGTTAAGCTATTGACTTCAGAATCATAAATCTTTACTAAAAGAAATTTTTTAATTTTTGTCTTTAATTTTTTTCTGAAGCCATTAATTTATTTAAAAATTTTCAAGATAGTTGGAAAGTGAGTTCCATATTATGGAAAGGTAGGATAGTATACATTTGTTTTGAGTTATGTTACTTTGCACTTGAGAAATCTGCCATGGCAAACTACTAGTGATAGATTTTACTAATTTAATTTTGGTTAGTGATTTAAAAATTGATGCACTCATTTTATTATACTAATTAACTTAGTTTTTTGTATTGGGCAGCAGATTGTGATACACTATGTTTAAACACAATAAATAAGTATGTTCTTAATAAAAGGTGTAATTTCTAATAAAGGTTACTGAACACATTTATATAAGGATTTATAAAGCAAGTTAAGCAGATACACAGAGGCAAAATTCTCCTTACAGTAACACCACACAGTGCAAGCCAAAGCAATCAATGGATGCAGGGAGATTTGTGCATAAAATCCCTATCTAGAGTCTATTCATCCACTATCCCCAGACTAATTTCTAGCTTGGGGGCTTTCATCAGTGAGGAGCCTTGGATCCGAGAGCACTGCACCTAGATCTTAGGACCTAATGCAACCCTCTAGCAGTCACCTTTTATCTTATTAGTTAACAATAAGCTTTGAGTCCAAAATGAAAACAATAATGTTTTCAATTCAAGCTCATTAGCATGTATAGTTGTATAGGTCGTATAGGTCTGAACTAGCTTGTGTAAGCATAAAGAATGGTGATCCTGTGATGTTTAGTGGTTTTAAGTTAAGTACAGGTTGTATAGAACTTTAGCAACTAAACCTAATGTACATGGGGAATATTGCTCAAAAGTAAGCAATGTCCTTTAAATTGGTATATTTAAAACCTAGAGAAAAAATGTACATGGTTACGTTATCAAACTATGGGTTTGAACTTTACTATCTCAAAATAATATAATAAAATGCTTTTAAGATTTAAATAGTAAAGATTTATAATTAAGGAAAAAGTATAGTATAAAATAAAATATATAAAAAAGAAGAAAATTTTCAAATTTGTAAAACATAGTATGTTTTATAAAAATTCTTATTTTTTTTAATTTACATTTTTTGTATTTTTAAGTTCCTGTTTTGTGAATTTACAAATGTATAATTAAATATAATTAATTTGTTGTAACTAGTTTAGGATTTTCTTGTTTTTGAAAGAAAAGATTTTAATCTATAGACATTAGTTGCAAGGGATTACGTTTTAAATAGCATTTAAACAAACACACACTTATAAATAAAGTTTAGATGGAGAAGATATAATTTAATTAGTAAATATATATAGGCTTAACGTTTTTGAGGATCCATGCCTTATAATCATAGCCGTAATAAAACATATATAGGAAAATTTATGCAAAAATATTTAAATTAATGATGTGTTACATAGCCCATTTCTTTGAAATCTTGAAGCACGTATCCTTTCTATTGATGGCGTGAATATTTCCATGAATGTAAAATGCTTCCTTAATTTTTCTCTTGTGATCATTAGATTTGGTGCATAATATTACAGGATTGGCAGGTGTAAAGTCATGCCCGAAGTTTTTGGCATGTTCCAAAAATACAGACGATGAGTTATTCTTCTTTTGAGCTCTGTTATAAGTATATAGGTGTTGATAGTAGCTTTGGTTTCACCGTAATATATGGTGTGGTATCCGGCATGAGGGCAAGATATGGAGCATATGACATGAGGGGTGAGCGATCGATCAATATGATCTTTTGAATTGTTGATTAATCTGTTAGAATTAGGCGGAATTCTGAATCCGATTTTAAATTTATTGGTTAATGCTTTAGTTATTCTGTTAGAAATCTTGGGAATGAAAGGGATGGTGATTCTAGGTAGATCAGTATGAGGAGTGATATTGAATAATAACTTTAATTTTAAAAAAAGAAAAGAAAAATATAATGAATTTGATTTCGGTTGAATCAGGGATTGCAAAGATATAAAAGCTACACTTCTTTTTCAAATAAGAGAGATATCTGGTGATAAGGAGAAAGTCGTTGCTAAACAGAGTCGTTTTTAAAACCATGTTAGTGGTAAGTCAATTTTCAAATCATTAATGAAAGACTATTAACCACGGAGAAATTATAGACATATGGAAATAATTCACCATTCTAATGGTGAAGGTCTAAATCCTTTTAAAGGGCTACCTGTAGCCTGTCCTGCCTTGAGATGGGAAGGTAATGTATAATCCAATTCAAACAACTATTTTTAAAGTCTGCCTAAGATGAAGCTGTTTAAAAATAATTTGCTAGAGAAAGAGATGTCTAGATCTCGAAGTAAATACTTTCCTACCAGATTCATTGATGCCAGCCAGATCTAAAAGCTAATGTTTATTTTTAATATTTTATTTGGAATCAAAGTGTATAATGAAGAGGAAATGAAATTTAACAAGTGAAAGCTAAAATTTGAAAGCAGTATAACAGGATTCAGTTAAATTGAATAAGACACCAGTAACCTACAGTATAGTTGTAAGGCACCTCTATTAAAAAAAAAAAAAAAACAATCATTGGAATCACGGACTTTACAACCAGAATTTGTGTGTGTACACAAAAATGTTATATATACATAAACAGATGAGATTTTTCTTATTTCTATTATTTGGTCGATAAAATGTATTTCTTTACTTAGTGTTACTTGTATGAAAAGCATTCTTTTCTTTATTTGATTATATATATTGTTATCGTTGTTTTGTTTTTTTCTATTATTAATTTTATAAATACATTGAAAATACGCTTAAGTATATATATTTGCTGCTAAGCCAAGTGTTTTGTGAATATAAAATTTTGTATATCATTGAAAAAAAAAAAAGATTTATTTGAGGTTTAATTAAACTATATTCATACTAATTGTTTTTTTTTTTGTTTGTTTGTTTACTTTATTAAATTACTTATTTTTATTCAAAGTTAACATCTTTGGATGTCTTTATTCTTTACTATATGTAAAGCATTCAAAATATATTTAATTATACAATAAAATTATAAAGCATAAATTGAGGATGGGTAATTTCTAACTATTAATTGGATATAGTTACTTAATTATTAGCGGATGAGATAATAGTTAGCATTATGGGTATTAATGAGATATAGAAGGGAATGGATTTGCCACGTGATGACTGTGGAGCTATGATTTCCATTATAGCTGGCACTCCGCATTCATTAATAAATGAAAACCGTCATCATCATATCACCCATAGGCGAACTGCTAGAGAGATTGTGTTCGACCCATTAATTGTTCATGTATCATTACACCATTATAGTATATACTTTTATAAATAAATAAAAAATGAAATTACAGTATTTATAATAATAATTTGATGATGATGGTCGTGATTATAATAAAAAATTCTATACTTTAACCAATTGCTTATTTCCAACTTTCATCTTATGGGTAAACTGATATTGTAATACATTTCATTGATATTTTATATCATTTATTTAATCTTCATGATATTTCAACTCATTGAAAGAAAGTGTTTCCAATATGTGCAATAGCTGAACATCGGACAGCTATTTTATAATAACAGTAGATGACATAAGATTAAGCATTAGTTTTCCTAACAAATTTATAATCTTCAATGGTAATTGGATATTAAATGTTATTAAGTTTCACTCACTAAATTTATTTATAAAATTTAAAATGCTTATTTATAAAATTGAAACATTAAAAAAAAGTTAGACTAATTGTTGAGAATAATATTTGTATTATTTTTAAGTCAGTCATTTAATAAATTAATTAAAATACTAACATGAAATATGTAATTATAGGAAAACATTGTGTACTAGTATTCACAAAATTTTTTAAGATAATGAAAACTAATTAGATTATATATGTATCACTGCATTATCACTTCTGAGAAAAATGGATGAAAAAAAAATTCGGAATAGGTTATTGGAAAAAACGTTTAAAATATCCTACATTTCAAAACACAAGAAATAAGTGGATCCTTATTAAATCAGAATTGTCTACTCTAAAGCCACGTATCACCCATAGGATATAATACTATAAATTTCTATCTCCAGATGAACCAATTTCTAGTTTTTGTCTTCATCAATGAAGATTAGAATTCAAAGCCAAAAAGTATTTGAGAGATCATATTAATTTGTTAACATATATTATAAGAATATTCAATCTGTTGAAAATGATTTCAATAATCAGAAAATTTGATGATTAAAAAATGTTTTATATTGAAATAATCAATATCACAATAGTAAATATGCCACTGAGAAGTCCGAGAATTCAAAAGTAATAAATTATAATCATGTGACTGTACTATCTATGCGGGCATGTTTCTGTAAAAAGCAGATGGAAAAACTAATTAATAAAATGCTGTAACCAAAAAATAATCTTTAATCATCACTGGTGGTTCTTTGCCATAACTCACCAACATACTTTACAAACTTGAAAAAGCCGTTTACATCATTAAGATACAATCTATAGAATATAAAGATATAAAATATCTATTTATGGTAAAATTTTATTCATTTAAAAACAAATACTTTGAAAAAAGAAACTCACTTACTGAACTTAATAAAAATTTAATTATTCATTAATGTCTAAGAAATTTGTGTGAAAATCTTTTCAATGATCTGTGATTAATATAATTTCTAAAAAGCAAAGAGAGGGTGGAGTATTTTTGTCAAAATTAGATTGTACCAAATTAGAGAAATAAAATGTTTTTATATATTCTTATAATTCAGTTTTCTCAACATTCAGCTCGTTTTTCATCGAATTCAATTTAAAAAAATTAATTTATTTTTTAAGAATAACATGTTCAGACAGAGTAGGAAAATAATAATAATATTGGTGGGGGGGGGGGTGTATCTCTTTCTGGTCAATTTATTTCAATCTAGCATTAATGAAAATAAAGTTTGGAGGTATTGTTTCCGCTTGTTTTGTCTTTTTACTAATTGTAAGAATATATTATTTTGCAAGAAGGAATTGAAATATCAAAAACCTAATACGGTATTAGATAATAAGTCCAAAATATTCCTAATTCAAAAATAAGACGAATAGAATTTGCAGCTAAAAAAAAAAAATGTCAATAAGTAAAACAGTAACATTTTTAGAATATTTACATTTCTTTATTACATGACCTTACAATTGTAATACACGCGCACTAATATTTACATTTCTTTATTACATGACCTTACAATTGTAATACACGCGCACTAAAATAACTCCCGATGTTTGACTTGAAAAGTTTTCAAAATAAAAAAAGTTTCACTTATATTCCTCAAGAGAGATTGCTATATGACAAAATAATGACTTAATTTAAAAAAAAAAAAAAGTTTTATGGATTGTTGTCATAACTTATTATGATCTCTATGCAATGAAAGTTCTACTCCTATACTAGAAAATAATATATATGAAACAAATTGAGCAATTTTTCCAGAAAATAAATATACAATGGTATTGTAATGATTTCCCTGGGCAATCATCAAGTTGATGATATGATTTTATCATGACATGTGGGATATGCATATTAAAAATAATGTAACTTCAGCATTTAAAATTACTAATCATTTCAGAAGATTCGTTAAATTACGATTTCATTTATTGCCTTTGTTTGTAATCATACAAATAATTATGTGTATAATCCTATTATGATCCCATTGAAATAAATCGGTAAATTCTTTGATTTCACCATTTTTTCTTTTAAATTTGACATTTTAGGTTCTAAAAAGGCAATGCATGCAAACTAAGTGCAAACAAATAAACAAATAAGAAATTTTATTAGTCATTCATAAGACTAGAGATTATCCACTTAATGAATAATCAACACAATAATGTAATTTGATGGATTATAAATTGCCACAAATTTTCATGGTTTTTTTTTCTTATTTCAATCCTGCCAGATTTTGTTGGAAGGGTGAGAAGTCTGAAGCCTATCCATTAAAGTTTAAGGAATTGTAATTTTAATATAGGCCAAGCACTGATTGTATATATGTGTGGGAGATTATGATCTGACCTATCTGACAAGTGCTGGTTCTGCACGAAATACATATTCAGGGGATCATTTATCTTTTTCACATATGTATGGTCATGTGTTGGTTGTGAGAGATGGAGTGGAGGATGAATATAGACTGAAACGGTTAATTAATTCATTAAGTTGATAAAGAAAAATCTGTACATAAAGATAAAAGCAACTATATACATTATTGATTTATTTATAAAAATATGTTTTTTGTCTTGCATTGGTGGTCGAGAGGTCAGTGCGACTGCCTTGCACTAGCAGGCAGTTGCCTGGGTTGCGGGTTCGCGTCCTGGCCGATGCTATGACACTTAAATATATATATATATATATGTTTTCCGCTCATCCCGTAGTTGAAATGAGACAACTATTATTCAAATTTATTCTTGCCTCTTAACATGTATTATATTAATATAAGTGAGATTTTGGATGGAATTAGAATAAAAAAAAAAAAAAAATCAAACTTGTCTGCAAAGATATCTGGGTTTTGGATTACAAACATTGGTTAATTATTATTTAAGGAAAACTTATTTCGATTACTTCTAAACTTGATTTATTTTCTACATCACATTGTTTTATTATGATATAATTATAATTATTGTATATATATTTATAAACTCGTTATAATAGAGTATTATGAAAAGGTAACAATTGAATTTCAAAAGTTTTATAAAGCACTAATCATGCTTTCGAAAGATTAGTGCCAAAATCGTAGAACTGATTAAAGTTTGGTAGTTAGAACTATGCCTATACATATGGACATAGTTTGATAGTAAACGAGGATCAATATTTAAATGCAGTAGACACTAGCAGTAATGTCTGAAAGTCATAGTGCATTATAAAACTTTTGAACTTCAGTTGTTACTTTTTCATAATACTCGATTATATCGAGTTTATAAAAATTACATTATTTGATGAAGAGACATAAACATTTAGAGTTATATATATATATGAATAATTATCATTATTAATGTGTATATATGAAGCTTACATAAGATGGTTATAAAAACTTTAAAATAGATGCATATTATTAAGAGCTATAAAAAGTGCAATGGCAGGTACAGTTAAAAGATAAGTGGAAAACGGATGGGTGGGTTAATTACCCCCCCCCCCAATATGCATCAGGTAATTAATCTCTAAATAATAGTGTTTTATTCGATAATTAAAAAAAAAGGGGGGGGGGATGAATGTTAAGCATTTCTAATCTTCTCTAACTCTTCTTTATAAATTAAATAACAGCTTTATATATATACTTAAAAAAAGGTGTTTAATTAGCCCATAAAAATAAGTTTTAAAAAAAACAGATGGTAAAAAAAATTAATACAAAATCAATAAATGAATTAAATTTCATAAATGCTAAATATTATTTTTCCTAACAATGAAACTGTTTGCAGTCAACCTGAAGTAAAACTCTTAAGCATTATTATAATTAATGTAAACATTAAAAATAAAATCATAAAATAAATTACTCCTCCCCAATCAAAAATCCAAATCTTTGAAGAATAATTGAATTATTATTTTCTTACGCAGAATGCGCTTTAATATATATAAAAGCTTACCGCTTAGACCAATGGAAGGGACTGGTCTCTACACAGGAGATCCAGCAAGATGCTGACAACAATATTATCATGGTTGAGTCTGCTGCGAGTGATGTGCTCCTAACAATAAGGTAATTGAATCTTCAGTAAAAAGTACAGTTATTACAGCAGTCTGAACAACCTGTCATTAGATTTGCAGAGAATACTTTTTCACCTCAAGATAATATATTTATGATATGGTATAAAAGTCATATGATTGGTTGATTTTATCCCATTCCCCTTCTCTAAACTCACTTCAAATGTTAACTTAGTTTGATAAATTGTAAGCAATTACTGTCAGCAGTATTGAAATAAAAAAAAAGTTCAGGAATGAAAAAAAAAGCATTCATTTTCAACTAAACTCGAAACTGTTTTTCACCTTCCAAAGTTAAAAGTAATTTTAATTATCATTTCATTTACCTATTTAACTAAAATCTTATTGAACATCTTTGTGTGTATGTGTGTGTATGTTTTCAGAGTTTATATGATTACATAAGGGCATGGAGGAACTCATTTTAAAAATATTCTTTTTTATTGTAAGTTCGAATGCTTTCTAATTTTTTATATTTTCGAAACCGCTTACTATTCTGACGCTTTATTACACAATCATTCACATCCATTTCACTTATTTAATTCTTAAAATAAACTTCTGTTTGATTTAATATCTAGTTAATTTTTTTAAAAAAAAAATACACACATACGGATATTTCAACAACAAAACATGTTAGTTATAACATAATGGCAGAGATGCATTAGGATAATGCAAGCATAAAATTAAACATAGCTCGATGTATTTTTAAATAAAGGAAGTAAATCGCTCTCCCTCAGGCTATGAATTAAGAGCATTCTAAATGTTGAAAAATGAATCAAAAAAAGAATGAATTCATCTACTCTTGAAGCTCTAATGATTCAGGCACCACATGAAATATTTTAATAGAATTCAAAATATTTTCTTTAATTTGTGATGATGATGATCACTAACAACCATTATTTGCAATACTTGACTAGGTCATGGGCATAGAATATATATAGAGACCAGACATTATTACATATAAAGAAACTAACATTATTTAAACAAACAACAAAACAACAGTTTATTTACAAAGTATCATAATTGTCAAATAAGAGCAATGTTCCTTTATCCTAATCATGCTTACATTAAACACTATATCATAAAAATTTATGACAATTTTTTTTTTATAATTGATTATTGCTTTAATAAGCCATTTCCTTCTTATTTTTTTAACTTTTAGTTCACATGCATGGCAAAAACAATAATAGTTATTTATAACATTTCCGAGGTTTATTTTGATTAATTTTAAACATTAATCTTTCAATTATATATTATAATAATAACATGATTATATGATCGAGCACAACTGCTGCAGAATAAATGTCTGACCTTTAATACACCCTGGATATAATCTTACATATTGCAGACCCTCACAAATACAATACATTTATTCACATTAACTTCATAGCATAATCACACTCATACATCTAATATGGCATTATGTTAAACAATTCACATTTCTTACAAAATAATTCTAGGGAGTGGTCATTTTAGATCTGAATACCATTTTAATAATAACTCAAATTTAATTACAGAGATGGCTCTTTTGATTCTGATCCCTAATTTAATAGTAGCACTACTTAATTAACTGAAGTGGTTCTTTGGATCCAACCTCACATTTACAAAGCAATCAACAGTGATTTAACAACTGCATTTACATTATAAGTTCTACATAGATAAAATCTAACTCAAAGTAATCAGAAGAAGTGTTAATTTATGTCCAAATGAACTCAATCAAATTTCAAAATAAATATTTAACTTAATACCCTAATAATTATACTATGCTCATTGTTTTTAACACTTGGATACTTCCCTTTAATTATTTTATATATGTGTACTCTTTTCATATATTTAAAATGAATATTGTATCATTGATTTTATACAACTTTATATATTTGCTGTCAATTCCACATTAAAGAAAATTTGTTTGCTTTTTTTTAAAAAACAACAACAAAACTTTAACAATTTATATCATATATATCATAAAGACAAGATGAAGTAAATTTTTTAAATACCTTTTTATTCAGCTGCTTTAAAGCATAGCTTGAATATTTATAGATGCTTAGCAACAAATGCTAACCTTTTTTTAAACATTCACTTCCTCCTTTAATCACTCAATTAAATAATATCGGTACTTGTTAAATAGCTACTGTGCATTGCTTGGTGGCACTGTTTCTGTGTAAAAATACTGAATAATACTGCTTCCATGGCCAAACATATGGTTAATACACCACTATGATTGTAGTAACCATTTAGCAGCCACATGATATGGTTTATGTGGCTGAAACTATGACACTACCAATCAGTAAGAGCTGTTTAATTCTACCACATACCGAACCTACGGTTAATACAACCCTATAATCATAATAGCCATTTAACTGCCGTTTGATGGCATCACTTTCTATGCATATGCACAGAAATGTTCCCCCAGCTTTGTATGGCTTTCTATGCATACAATCAGTAATGGCACTTTGCTACCATTTAATCTGAGGCTGTGTATACTGGAATTTCTTAGAACTATTGAAATGTTGTTCCAAATGGTTTCCCCTAGACCCCAACTGATGTAGTATTATCTACTATTAATTGTCAGCATATCAGCAATTCTCCCCTATGCAGTGTGGAAGTGTTTTAAATTTGGAAAGGGTTCTGCCACAGCACGATTGCAGGTATTCGTGAACAAATCCCATTTTGGCTATGATTCGTATGAGAAAAACAAAATGGCTGAAGGCAATAGTGTAATGATTCAACTGTGGGACACCCCAAACATAGAAAATGATGCACTTGCCTTTCTGCAGGCTCAAAACATCCTGCCACATGTCAATCAATGTTTATGTGGTAAAGCTATGATACTTGGTAGATGAACTTGGCAGTTTATGTGCTCACTAGTCTCCAAAGTCATTTCTGGCTGTTTGTTCTTTAAATTGTTGTAGGTAGTCAAATGTTGTTCAAAAATGGTAGTTTCCACTTTTGAACCAAAAAAGTTTTCTTATTAATTATAGTCATATGTCGTTAATAAATTTATTTTTTCAATGAATCTGTTTTGTCATTGTGATTAATTTGGAAGGCAATCAATTCCAAAGTTAGGTTTTTTTTTGGTTTTGGTGCTGTTCATTTTGTTTTTCTTTAAAGCTTTAATTTAATATTACAACCAGACTGTCAGTGTTGAAGAATAGGGGGTGGAAAAAATAGGTCGGCCTAAAACAAAAAAACCACTCTTTGATTCTTTATTGTAAAAAAAAAAAAAGTTGCCTTTGTGGAGGGGAACTACTATAATAATAAGAGAAACAAAAAGGAAAGGTGAAAGCAGGAAAATAAAAATAATCTGATTAATTACTGTAAAAAAAAACAAGTTACATTTGTTGTATTATTATTAAAAAAAAAAAAAAAAGAAAGCCGTCTACTTAATTACTAACAAATAAATTATATTTTTTGGAACACATTACCTGTACATTGTAAGCTAACTTACTGTTATTATCAAAAAAGGCATATTATTATTAAAAAGAAAAGACACACCCCTTTTTTCATAAAAATAAAAACAAAAAAAGAAATAGCTTTTTTAAAACATGTAATATAATTACAAAAAAAAGCTGCCATGTAAGATAATTAAAAAAATAATTACCAAAAAAACATGGCTTTTTTAAAAAAAGTAAAAAAAAAAAAAAAGAATAAGGTACTTTTTAAAAAAAAATAAAGGCGTATTATTTCAAAAAACACTGCTTTTCTTTATAAAAAGAACCCCCTCCCCCAAAAAAAGAATAACATACATTTTTAAGAAGAAAAAAAAGCTGTATTAAAAAATAACGTAAATTGTTTGAGTCAACAGGCCTGGGAACGTTATATCGCTATGTTTTTGCCTAGAAACAGCGCCACCAAGCAATGTACAGTGGCTATTTAACAAGTACCATAATATCTTATATAAACACTTCATGCATAATAAAATATAGTTTATTAGAATTAAATATACTACTAAGAGGTCATAAAATAATATTTAAAATGGTTAATAAATTAGGATAAAGTCTAAAGTTTTTTTTAAAACTTTTGCAGCAAAAGTTCTATATATGTAATTCTCTATAATTTGTTGTAAGCATATTTTTTGCAGACTAATATTTCTTCCATGATGGCATATATTAATTGATTCCATTTATAATCCTGTCACTTCCTTTACAAGTTGTTATAATGTACTTTATGAATCTCTTGTCTTTGAAATTTGAGATTTAAACATTTCCCCTCCATTTTGATTAGATTCCTTCAAAAATAATTTGGTCAGGTTCACAAGAAGTCTAGGTTAGATTTCAGCAGTCAGCATTTTTTTCCCTTTTCTATTTGGCTATCCAATGACAGTTTGATACAGATTGAGTAATCCAAATTGATTACTTAAAAAAATTGACTATATATAGGTTTTGATCGTCTGTTTTAACCGCTTTGATCTCGTTTTTAAGACCTATTGTCAACACCTTTATGACCTCATTTTATTTTAATTACATGAATTTTAAAATCGTCAACATTATTTAATTGATTAAACTTTCAAAATACTATAATTATTAAATTGCTTAAAATTTCCCCTTGTTTTCAAATCTCTAATCTCAAATCAGGCTCAATCTTAAATCTATTTTTTTAACAGCAATACATTCCATACATTTTATTAATCTTTGATTAGAAAACCAGTTCTAACATAGCTTATATAATTTATTGGTTTCTCTTAAATTTAAATACTTTTAATAAACCTATTACACCTGGGTCTCGTTTTATGTGGATTTATTTAATGCGATTTTGAAATTATGCGATTCATGTTTCTTCTTAATATCTTTGTATGCGGTTTTCTTTTATGCGATGAAAATTATTAAATCAGAAGTCGAGCTCCGATAATGTGCTATTATTTTAAATATTATAAATTTCGTGCATTCACGTCATATTTAAAGTAATACGCATTATCAGAGTTCGACTTCCATCTCATAATTTCAATATTTTCAGCGCTTTATAATAGTACTGTAATAGATTTTATGCAATAAAGAAGTTCATAATACACTTAAAATCAGGATTTCCCTATTTTATATACACACATTAAATTTTACAAGACTATAATGTAAATCTGTTTAAATGTTATAGATGAAAAATAGTATATATGTTGTTTTTGTATTTTAAATCATGTTCTATATTTGCTTTTTATAAAAAGAGTACTGTAATCAATTAATCATTTAGTGTCTGCAAGTTTATTTTTAAAAGGTGAGTAAATAGCTGTGGGCACAATTAAAAATTAAAATCTGATTTTTAATTGTAATTAACAATTTAAAAATTATGTAACGTGATCTGAAATTAAGTTGATGTGAAACGATGAAATTTGATTTTTAAATGGAATTAAAAAGTAAAGACAAAAATAAGAATTTAATTTTTAATTGTTAGTTTTAATTAAATTTTGCCCAACAGTGATGAGTTGGTGTCTTTTTATTATCGTAAGTCTAAGTTATTATTTTTATTTTAAACTTTTAGTTTAGTCTAACAAAGAGAAAAAAAAACACCCAAGAAAATGAATTTTTCTGTAAACAAAAATTTCAATTTTAGATCGCTTAGTGAAATGGGAAGGATCAACAGTGATCGGAAAACATTTTAGTTGTATTTCCTCTTGACTTTGTTTAAGGAGAAGCTACAGTACCTCACATCACATCGCATCATGACAAATCTGATGTCTAAAATAGCGATAATGATAAAATACCATACATGTATAAAAAAAATGTAAATTGCGCATAAAAATATATTATTTTGAATAAAATTAAATACTGCAGTTAATAAAAAAAGTAAAAAGAAAAATTTGTCTTGTACAATTTTTTTCAAATTTGAATTTTTTATTAGTCATATTTTATTTTCTTATTTTTTTTTTATGCGAATTTTATGTTATTGTTTTGCTTTTATGCGATTTTTGGAAAATTACAATATGTATCTTCCATTTTTCAAGGTAAGTTAAGTCTATTTTTGTGCGATTTCCTTTGTGCGCGTTTTCTGAGGAACCTATCGACCACATAAAACGAGACCCAGCTGTATATTATTTTACAATATGACATTTAATAATTTATTCTAACTTTTGAACACTGCCTATTATTATTATTACTCTTAATACTTTGTTTTAAATTATTTGTTCTATTTTATATAATTCTCTTTAAATGTTTTGAATGCTGTGCATTGGTGGTCGAGAGGTCAGCGACAGCTGCTTTAAAAGCAGTTGTCCCAGGTTAGCGGGTTCGCTTCCCGGCTGATGCTATGACACATGAAAAAAAAAATGTTTTGAATGCTAATAATTACCATCTTCACAACAACACTAAAAACTACTTGTTGTCATGTAAAAGACCATATGGCTGATAATAAAATGAATATCCCATTATTCATTTTAAATTAAAATTATTTCATATTAGATATATGTGTGATTATGCTAGGAAGCTTATGGTAGAAATAAATGAGAGAATCAGCCATATGTAGAATTATATCTAGGATGTATTAAAAGTTAAGGTTTTACTCTAAGGCAAATGTGCTCACTCATAAAACTAAGTTAGTATTAGAATATGTAATTGAAAAATTAATGTTCAAAATTAATCAAAATTGAACATATTACAAATAACTATTATTGTTTTCCATTATGCTTGTGATCCTAATTAGTAGCTACAATTTTTATATTTCCAACACATTGCGTATATATCAACTTCATTTTTGGAAGAATAAAATTCATATTTAGACAGTTTAGAATGCAATAAGTTATATTTGCAGGACAGTGTCAATATTAAGACTTCTACCCACCCCCCAAAAAAAATCAATGGGAAAATAATTCAATTGGTGACTAAATATGACAATTCTGAACTTTACACCCATCCAAAGAACTGAGATGATACTTTAAACACATGACCCAACTATATTTAGATATGCTAGGGTAACATAAAATACGCAATAATTTCTAGTTAAAATGAAATAAATCAGAATTTAATTAATAAAAATGAATAAACAAATTTTAATCGTATAAGACATAAAAATTTTATGAATTGCATATACGATCCAAAAGTTCTGAGGACTCAAATAGCGCACGTATTCAAAGCTTAATTGAATTTAACACACTTTTTCTTACTCTATACTGTATATATATTTAATTAGTAAGTATCACCCCAAGTTATATTAATAGTTTAACATTTTAAATAAATAATTTACTTCTTAAAGTTCATAAATTATTTAGTCGTTCTTTAATTTAGTTTCATTAGGGAAACAAAATACAATGAAGATGTACATTAAGTTTGAAATCTTTTTTTTTTTTTCATGAAATCGAGATTGTTCATCAGAAATGACACTTACTCCTCATTTACAATTGTTTTCTCAAGATTTCTTGAATAGTTAAAAAAATTCCATTAACACCTTTCCAGAATTTAATAAAAACTATTTTTTGAAAGGAAAAAAACCCTTTTTTCTTCTTTTTTGAAAAACAAAACGTACAAAACAAGACATTAAAAATTTTAAAATAAGTTATGCAAGAATAAAAAAACTTTTTTTTGGAAAAAAAAGCCTGTTTATAAATATGTCTGGTATATTAATAATTTAAACAAAGCAAAACTCTCCATACAGTAGTGCCACCCTGTGCCAAACAGAGTAATCAATGGATGCCAGAAGGCTTGTAAATCCCTATCTAGTGCCTACTCATCCAATATCCCCAGACTAGTTTCTGGCTTGTGGCCTTCATCAGTGAGGAACCTAGGATCTGAGAGAACTGCACCTAGACCTTAGGATCTAATGCAACCCTCCAGCCACCTTTTATCTCTACTTAAATACCAAACTATGAAAATGAAATTGAAAACACAATAATATTTCCAATCTAAGCTCAATAGCTTATATAGTCATATGGGTCTGAACTCAATTCAGCACCCATACATTTTGGTGTCTTTGGCTCTTTAACAACCATAGCCACCATTATCCTATTAGGCAGGAATGGTGTTAAACCACTAAGCATCACATGATCACTATCTCTTATACTAGAACATAAGTGTTATTAAACAAGGTAAAACTCTCCATACAGTATAATGCCACCCTGTGCCAACCAGAGTAATCAATGGATGCCAGAAGGCTTATGCATAAAATCCCTATCTAGTGCCTACTCATCCAATATCCCAAGACTAGTTTCTGGCTTGTGGCCTTCATCAGTGAGGAGAATTGGATCTGAGAGCACTGCACCTAAATCTTAGGATCTAATGCAATCCTCCAGCAGCACTACTGTATGGAGAGTTTTGCCTTGTTTAATAACAATTATGTGCTAGTATAAGAGATAGTGATCATGTGATGTTTAGTGGTTTAGCACCAATCCTGCCTAATAAGATAGTGGTGGCTATGGTTGTTAAAGAGCCAAAGACCCCAAAATGTATGGGTGCTGAACTGAGTTCAGACCCATATGTCTATATAAGCTATTGAGCTTAGATTGAAAATATTATTGTTTTCAATTTCATTATCATAGTTTTGTAGTTAAGTAAAGATAAAAGGTGGCTGCTGGAGGGTTGCATTAGACCCTAAGATCTAGGTGCTGTGCTCTCAGATCCAAGGCTCCTCACTGACGAAGGCCACAAGCCAGAAACTAATATGGGGATATTGTTTAATAACAATTATGTGCTAGTATAAGAGATAGTGATCATGTGATAATGATAATTTACATTTAGTTTTATGTATTACTTACTGAAGTTAAAAATAAAACACCACACTATTCAATATACACACACTAATAGATAATCTAAAATGTTCATCACTTATCTTTACTCACAAGGTAGCATGTGCTGAAAAAATATAGCGTTGGAGGAGTGATTGACATTTTATATTTGAATTTTCAGCTAACGATATGCACTAGATCTATTTATTAAATAATCTGTACAGTAATGAAATTTCAATTAAAACAATACATACATACAGTGAAACCATAATATGGGCTTTATTAACACATGCTATCTCAGTTATATGTTATATCAAATATATATAGAGAGAACAGCGGTCAGCAACCTTTTAGATATTGCGGACCACTAACATATTGCTTTTAAAGGTATGAATGAATACGAGCATCGAGGATAATATACATATATATTTATTTATATATTAATAATTTTAATTTTAACACAAAATAATAATAATATATATTAAAAATTAGTGTGACATTTACTGCTCTTGGTTTAAAATTATTTTACTAATCCTTGGCTCCAATGATGTCACCACAATACATAAAGGAGCTTCTAGTCAAATTTGATGGCTAGTCAATTGTACAGAATATTCTTATTTTGTTACTGTTTCTATGCTGCTGACCGAATAGGGGTTAATTAAATACCTTTGAGGTAGAGATTTTGCAAGTCACAGTAGTATTTTGTAACAAATCAATTAGCAATATAATGTTCTTGTTCTATTTTACATATAATAATACAGTTTAAAATTTTTTATTTAAAAATTTTATTACATGAGCTTAGTGAATTTAAATAATATCTGACCATTAAAATTATGTCATGGACCACCAGATGCTGGCCGCTGATATAGAGAACCCTAAAATTTGTAAATTTTTGGAGTCTGTATCATTTAGAATATAGCAGTGGCCATTTTTTTTTAATCTTGGGGAACTCTTATTAGTATAACATTTTCAAACATTACATTTTTACGTGTTTCACATTCATTAATCATATCTTCTACCTGTTAAATAAGTTGGAAACGTGCTTTTTTCTTCTTCTAAAAGTTTGTATAATACACTGTTTCATTCAATTTAATGCTTTCTAAGTGTAAAATTAGAAGCTCTAAAAAATTTATATGAACTTATAAAGTACTTTTCTTAGCTGATAAACAAGAATTGTCAAATTCATTAGTAACAGAAAGAAAAAAAAATTGTTCTTGTAGTAAGCTATATATTCAAAAAATAATGCTCATCTATTAGAGAAGTAATGAAAAGAAAAAAAGCAAATGTCACTGTTTCTCTTCTGAAATGACAAAAATTGTAACCACATAAAAAGATAATTCTTGGGTGAAAGATGAAAAGGTACTGAATTTATGGTAAAAGGTATGAACTGATAAAGTGTTTCTGTAGGTGGTCTTCTAAGAGTTTAGCTCAGAATCTGAAATAAGTAAATTCCAAGCCTTTCACTATAAGTAGAGATGGATGTATATATTCCAAAGTTAATATGAATTTTTTTTAAAAATTAATAATAACTAGGGAGATTTAGCCACCAATAATGCAGCTGCTATTATGTTTTTGTAAAAATAAAATTAAAAAAATTGAAGAAAAAGGATATTATCCAGAACAAATGTCAAATTATAATGAAACTAGATAATTCTGATACATCAATGATTTCAGGACAACAGTCTGACATTTTATAGTCCATTTTATTTTATTTTTAAAAAATAAAGATATGGTAAGCAAGTTTATTATATGACTTGAATGACTGTGAATGAGTGATCACATAGAACCAGAATGAGGCTAGTTCCCAATATGACCACTAGTATGCTGGAGAAGAGAGTTGCTATAGGTATAATGTTTATTGCTTTCAGCAATTCTTAATATTTCATTTGGATGCCACTAGATTCTATCAGAACCAGGAAGATGATTTGAATGGAGTTTAAACCCATACATTTTTGTAAACCTACTCTTCTATCTTGGATTTCCTTGATGTAATGAATAATACTATAGCTAATATATTCTCCTTCAGCACTTTTAACTTGTAACAAAAATTAAATTAAACTTATTTTTGAAGGCTTCTTACTTTTTCTCCATTTCAGTCCATAACCATCACAAAACATAATCATGTATATTATCTATGTATTGAATGAAATACCAATAAAGCAGATCTAAGAAAGTATTATTTAATAAAGAATGTAAGAAATTTATTTGTATGCAAAACTATTTATTTACCATGCTATCATTAGTTGTTGAGCCAAGATTTTCTACTACAATTTAATATAACAAATATATTAACTTTTCATAGAAGTTACTTTTCTTCTATCAGGTTCACAATGATATTACCTAGTTAAACAGGTATTTTAAATGAGGTTAACTTTCACTTTTACATTCCAAAATAATCTCTTTCTTTAATTAATTAACTATCAGATTGAAATACTAAATTTAATTGTTCTAGTACTCATTATATTATTGACCCTAATGTATCTCTGACAACCTTGACAGTACATTTGACACACTACTGTAATTTTAACTTATGTGTGTGTATGTTCATAATTTTGATATACCCAGTTTTGGAAATGAAATTTATCCCTGATGTTTTTTTACAAGGTCTCTAATTATTGGCAACATTTCTTGATCATGACTTTACAATACTATTCATTTCAGCTCATCGACTTAATATTATCTATATTGCATAACACAATTAAAAGACATCAGAGCTGAAATATCTTACAGGTATAATTATACAATAAAATCATTAAGAAGTATATATGTTCAAACCAGCAATAAACATTCACCAAATATATAGAAGAAAAAGCAAGCCTTGCAAAATAACCCTTAAAATAACTTCAGAGAAGCACATATAGCGGGGATGGATATGTTAATTGCATATGGCAAATAGAAATAGCTTTATCACTATTACAATATTTATTATTCATTCATATACATAGAGCTCATGGTATCATGCTATGTCAACTGTCCATGAAAACCAAATAAAATAAGTTGATGGTAAACTAGTCTCTTAATTCGCCTAGTAGAAATGGCCATCAGGAAATATATTCACTGATAAATGAATAATAGATAATTACACTATAACCAATATTACTCCATGATACAAATGTATATACATTCTGCATTTAATTTCATAAATTATTCTGCAAGTAATTAACTACGATTAATTCAAATAGCATACAATATGAACAATAAATTATAAATGATTATTATTATAAAAATAAGTTCTGATTATTGAACATTTGCTCTATATTTTTATTTCCTCTAAATAAAATGGTATCACAAATAATTTCAGGTATTTCCAATATCATACAAATTTTCAAAATTAATTTTTATCCCTATTCATTTCCAAAAGCAAACACTTAATGAATTGAAATTTGCATTATACCTGTACTTTCACGCACACATACTTTCATTCATTAATGTTCAATTCTATTTAATACTCTCATCATTTATTTAATTTTAATTGATTTTTTAATACACCTAGAAAGACATGTTCATTAATTTTATTTAAAATCTTTATATTTCTTTGCCTATAAATTATCTTCATGTCTGTTAAAGTAATATTTTGTACCTGAAGATTCATAAAACAACATAAAATATATCAATAATTTGGCTACTTTAAAGAAATAACTTTCAGAATCTTTCTTTTTCTTTATTCTATTTGTTTTTCTACAGCAACTAAATCATTACATAGTATGTTTTCTTAAGGATCTTGAAATGAATTTTAAACAATAATAATAAATATATAATAATAAAAAATATTATTATATCAAATAAAAAAACATAAGATTATATAAAATTAAAAAGAAACATTTTTTTTTCTTAAAGTAAATTAAGAGCACGACACAATAGCTTTTCTCTGTAATCTATTACTGTCTTTCAACAATTGTTTTCTACAGTTTATAAAAGTATATGTAAGTTATTTACAGTTTTGATATGTATTTTGGATTTCTAAGTGATCTTTGAGTATTCAAATTGTTTCTGAATTCTGCAGTCTTTGAATGCTGTCGACAATTTTATTATTTTTGTGCAAGGTCGTAGTCTGACATATTTTCCAAAGTTGATTAATTCTTAAAGTTAGTTTGGCATACAGTAGGTAAATATAGAAGGTAATATTCAATATACCAATATGACGGAGGCAGGCAATCCAAGAAAGAGAGATCCTATGAGTTTTTATTCACTCATTCGGGATTTCTTTTCCATTTAGCATCTATTTTAGTTAACATTGAAGTTTATTGGTGCTTCACAGTGGTTCTTTCCAAAACCATCTATGTTGCAGAGAGAAAAATCATGAAAAAAATCTCAGACTACCTCCTAGTGGTAGCAAATGAATGAATAACACAAGTCACTTTTGGCCTTTATATAACTTCTTGATAACTGTCATATTTTTTCATTTTCTATGGAATTAACAAACAAGTCTGGGTTATCTATCAAATCCACATACCAATTAGTTTCAAATATAATTAACTAATATATTGTTTCAAAAACATATTTGCCAAAATAAACTTAATAAAAACTTGGATCTGGAATTTTGATAATGAACCTTAATTAAATCTTGTTTAATAATAAAAAACGATTTAATTACAAGAAAAACAAACAAATTAAAATTTGATTAAAATTTAGAATTGGATTTAGACTTTTCCATTGTTTTAAAACAATAACTTTCACACACACACACACACACACACAGAAATAATTTACTGTATCAATATGTGTAGATGTCTATATAGGTTATTAATTGTGTTTTAAATTGTTATAATAAAGTTTAGTTATTTATGGTCTTAAAAAACTGTGCGATTGATCTCTCTCTTTCTGAATAACTTTATATTGTTCCCTATTCTTTCCTCCCCTATTTTTGGCAATTGGTCATTGTTGCAAATGAAATATTCACTTCAATACATATGTAAATATGATTTCTAAATTTATTAATAATAATTACATTATTTTTTTTAAAATTTTATTATATAATCTTAATTTATATATGCATGCATACAAAAAAGCACTTGCATTGTGTGTATATATACATGTGTGTCAAAAGTAGGTTGAAATAAATACAACAGTATTGTGGTTCCACTTTGTACGTTCTGAGTGATCAACTCAATGAGTATATTGATCAGATGTCATGTTGACATGTTGATTATATAACTAAATAAAACGATTAAGATAAATCTTAAACAATATATTGCACTATCTATTTGTAGACATCCAAATATATTGACATTTGAGAATATTTAACAGCTTAAAAAAAAAAAAAGTAAATTTAAAGATTTTTTTAAATTAACTCATTTTAATTTTTTTTTTAGTTTTTGTAATTTTTTTTTTTTAAACATACAATGAAAATTGATTTTTGTTGTTTCAAATTATTTATCTATAATTTAATTAAAGTTAAAAATTGGAAAGAATAAAAAAAAAAACATGAAGTTACTACTCCCATTAAATAAAAGGGATTCCAAAGTAAAAGATTACAATTAGTAAAATTTTTCTAACTCTAATTAAAGATGGTAGAAAGAATATACTAAAAAAAAGAACTTCGTTACAGAAAGTTAAAAATAAATGTATAAGATTATAAACTTAAGCATCATGATAATAATAACATGCGCAGAAGTTTCAAAACTGGATTGAGGTATAAAAAGAAGAGGACAACTTCGATGTGGGTCTTTCTTTTATTTTCTGGTTATGTGTTCTTAGAGTGGAGGTTTCTGTGAGAGTGACCTGTTGTAGTGAAATGTATCTGCACAGGAACACTATTCAGTTGCTGAATGAAGGTGTCACACAAGATTGGAAACGAAGCCTTGAGAACACCATCTTTTGCAACGAAGAGACCATCACAACCAAGTTTCTTGGTTCAGCTATGGAACAGACCAGATGCCAGCAGGAGAGATCAATTAAATGTCAAGGAACATGGGATCCCAAAGGAAGACATGTATATTATAAGAACAGATACAAGCTTACCGGTAAGTTAAGATTATTTACTCCCGATTTGTACTTTAATTATTGGCCAATTAACGTTAATCATGAATGATCATACCGATAGTGACCAATTTTCAATGTTTAAAGGAACTAACTAGCAAGAAGAATTTAAATGGAACAAGAACTTTCATCTGATTAATAATATTTGGATTAGTGTGTGTTTTTCTTTTCCAATTTTTTTCTTTACTAATTCTTGCATAAATAGTTTAAATAGACTTTAATAAAATATTTAGTATTAATTTAGTACTCTCTTTGTACATTTTTAATTTGAATATTAGATATTGTGCATGTTAGTTAATTAATATTTAATTTAAAAAATTACCTTTGCCATTCTATTTAATAGTTATTGACTAAGCTCCGTAATAATATTCTCTAAAAAAATAAAGTTACGGGAAATTATAACCCCAATTTTTTTAGTTACTTGCGTCAAAATCATGGGGTATGAGGAAGTTGATGTGATGTGATGTGGTGTGATGTATTATGGCTTCTCCTTAAACGAAGTCAAGAATATCTCAGCAATTAAGCCCAGATAAACCTGTTAGCCACTTTATTTTCCATTCCCCACTCTAAATTTACCCATAATCTGCTCTATCCCATTTCCACAACATAATCTTTGTCAACTCTATAACCTTTATATCTAAATCCCCCTTATCTTTTCCCAAACCCAGCATAAAAACCAATAATTCACTTTCTGTATAATCACTTTTTTCATATTTATTTTTCCACAACTTCATTATATGTACCCTTTCTGTTTTCAAACATTTACATTCAATTAACAAATGCCTAATATTTTCAATTCCTTCCTTACATAATTTACAAAATAAATCACCCATATTTTTCCATTTACATGTATATTCTTTTGTAGCTAAAGATCCCGTTCGAGCTTTAAACAATAAACTACTTTCCTTACTATTATCATATATTAACTCACACCTAATATTCTGTTTATTTCTATATATATATTTAAACTCTTTTTACTCTCCATACTATTTCTCCATCTCTCTAACTCCCTAGTCTTTATTAATAAATTTATTCTTTTATCCCATTCCTTACTACTATAACACTCAATAATCCTCTTAACACAATCATCCCATCTTTTGTACAAATATACTGATATAAATTCTTTATCCAAATCTTTTGCATACCGCATTACCTTTCTCACCCATCTTGTTACCTGCCCTTTACTCATAACCCAATTAAATACTATTTTAGCTATTCTTTTATTATCCATAAACTGCAATCTACCAAACATTTTCATTTTACTTTTTGCATCTCTCATATGAAAACTTGATCATCCCATTTCTCCTTGAATTGCCTCCTTTGCTGTCCATACTTCTGCATCCAATGCATGTCTTCCTACTTCCCTTTGAGTTTTTTCTAAATAATCTAATATCTTTTTACTAACATATAATGCATCATTACCATATGTTAACCCTGCTACTGCAACTCCTTCCATATAATTCTAGCTACATCATATTTATTATATGAAAACACTGTTAATTTCTTTATCAATCCCTTTCTTTTCTTTGCTTCATTTATCAATTTTTTCTCCCATTCATCCAAATAATTTTTCTGATTACTTAAAATAATTCCCAAATAACTATATCTATTCACCACACTTAACTTAATATCTCCCAATAAAAATTCTACATCTTCTCTTTCCTCAGTATTAACCATCATTATATTTGATTTTTCTTCACTAAATTTAATCCCCATCTCTTTACCCACCCTTACATGTCCTCAACATAACTTCCATATCTTCTCTTTTTTCTGCACACAAAAATATATCATCTGCAAAAAAAAGACCTGACAAAATATATACTCCCTTACTACCTATTAACTGTATCTCTATCCCTCTTCCTAATCTTTCTATTGCTCTTTCCATTTCACTCAAATACAACACAAACAAAATAGGTGACATAGGGCATCCTTGCCTTAGTCCCACACCATTTTTAACTTTAATTGATTCTATATTCTCTAATTGATATATATAATAATTATTTTCATATAATTTCTTAATAATATCTATTAAAGCTTCATCCATTCCCAAATTTGCTAAACTTATCCATAATCTATTTCTATTTACTCTATCACATGCCTTCTCTATATCTATAAAACTCATATATAACTGTTTATCTGCATTCCTACTCATATCCATAAGTTGTGTAACTACAAATAAACTATCTCCTATACGCTTATCTAATCTAAAACCTCCTTGCATTTCACCCACTACATTATTCCCTTCCATCCATTTTACAACTTTACTAGCCACCATATACGAGAAAACTATGGCGCCCTCTTATAAATTAAAACTAACTTCATCGGCAATTCCAGTCGCAATAATTAGTAGGCTAGTTAATCAGGCAATATAGCTATGTTTTTGGAAATAGGAACGGGATATTTCTTTCCCCATGGCTTGATTAACTTTCACTTCATAGTGTGTAAAAGAAGGCCTACCAGAATCTCTCAAAACATGAAAAACGTTACAATATATTTCACTGTGTGTGTGTGTCTGCACTTGAAAGATTATTTTTAGAATTGTCAAATGTCAGCACCATCACAGAATATAATCTTTAATTGTAGGTGCTATCCAAATAATTCCAATAACAAATACATAAATTCCATACACACATCTATATTGTCATAATACTGTCCACTACTTAATTCATATAAGGTAAAAAAACAAGATATGTAAACAAAAGCACAGACAGGCAAATACTTTAATATTTATACAAATATATTGTATAAATAAAAGTAATAATTAATAATTTAATGAATTAATAAGGACTAAATGAATTACTTATAATAATATATAAACAAAAATGCTAAAATAATGAATCAGACTATCCGTCCAATTCTGACATCATCAAGTTTCAAATACAAAATAACTATTAGAGTATTTAAAGATGTAAGATGTGTGTGTGTGGAAGGGAGGGGGGTAATATGATTGAAATAGATAATTTTCTGGGTTATATATACATATACTAATACATATTCAGATATGAACATAATTGTACACATACATACATACATTAGGTAACATTAAAAGTAGTTGAACATCTTATTTATTAATTGACCTTACAACTAGAGATTCAAATTATCCTGAATTAAAAATACTTAAAATTTTTTCTCTCCCCAATATGCTTGCTAATATTACAAAGTCTGACAATAAAGTTCACAAACTTGCCATGCATTTATGCTGTTTCATAATCATGCATTTAATTTGTTTCAAAATCATGATATATCACTGTCTCACAACTGTGTTATTCATGACAACATGTGATGGTGTCTTGCTCAGTGGTGGGTTCATTATTGTTGGTGTGTGTTTTTATGTGTTGTTGTGAATGTCGGAGCTTGAATTAGAGAAGCAAACATTAATTTGTTAAACTTGGCAAGGGTGGAAGAGAGATCAGGACATTTTAGTCCAAATTTATGGGGATAATGCAATGAAGAAAACAGTAATGTACGAATGGATTAAACCTTTTTTTGAGAAGAGAAAAGGCATCACTGATAAAATGTAGGACAGCCAGTAATGATTAAAACAGATGAAAACATTGCAAAAATTTATTGGATGTGTGTCACTATTAACGACGATTGTGAGAGGCACAGCAGACTAAGCAAACATGAATATAGAGATAAAATTGAAAATCAAAGCATGAGCAAGATATAAGCAAAAATGATCCCAAAGGGACACACTGATGAACAAAAGTGAACAAGTTTTTAGATAGTAAACAAATACTTATTAGAACACTCTCCCAACTCACATGAACTGGCCATCAATCGTTTTTTTCTTTACCTGAAGATAAAGGAAATATTGAAGGTGATATTTTGATAAAATTTCTAGACATCAAATGTAAAAGAAAGCAACTATGATTGCTATTCCATGAAAAGTTCTAAAATTGCTTGA
Organism: Epiperipatus broadwayi; assembly: GCA_028023455.1. Taxonomy (NCBI): domain Eukaryota; kingdom Metazoa; phylum Onychophora; class Udeonychophora; order Euonychophora; family Peripatidae; genus Epiperipatus; species Epiperipatus broadwayi. Next base: position 3,787,894 of record JAQFVV010000105.1, on the reverse strand, counting down.
GCGATCTAGGTGCTGGCATCAGTGCATAACTTCCCTGAGGGGATACTTCAAAATAACCGTAACAATATTCAGCAATGAGGTATGTAGTACTTTTTCTAGGATAAGTTATATAACCTATCAAATATAAAAACAAAATAATCTAGATTGATATTTGTGATGGTTTAGATATATTTTTTATCATCTGGTTTAAATATAATTTGTTCCTAAAAACAAATCACATTAGGTATCCTTAAAATAAAAATAAAAAAGCAATATCTAAATTTAATTTTTGTTTATTTTTTTTAGTGATTTTGCTAATAAAAACTAATAATAATTTATTTAAAAAAATGTTTTAATATTAATGTTGATATATATGTTCATCCAATAAGAACGATAAATATTAGTCAATAAATGTATGACTTTTAAAATTTTTTCTTGGTTAATTCTAAGCTATCTTAGAATGGTTCTGCTAATCATATTTGCTAAGAAGGTAGTTACTTGAGACAACAATGGAATAGTTAGTGTATGTCACAATGCTTGTTTTACATTAAAAAATATTCACAGAATAATAATGAATATATATTTTAGTTTCCATTTCTATTCCTAAATGTTATGAGTTATCAATAGGTATAAAGAGATGAGTACAAACTCTTCATTCAGTAGTGTCACCAAATGCAAACTTTCATAATCAATAGATTCAAAAAGGTTTGTGCTTAAAATCCCTGTCTAATGCCTACTCATTTAACATCTCCAGATTAGTTTCTAGCTTTCATCAGTAAGGAACCTCACTACTGTATGCAGAGTTTGGTGCTCTTATTAACAGTGGGTGTAAGCATATGAAGTGATCATGTGGTGTTCAATGGTTTTATACATATCCTGCCATAGGATAATGGTGACTATAGTTTTTTAAAAACTAAAGACACCAAAATGTATAGATGTTGAACTGAGTTCAGATCTATATGACTATACAAGCGTGGGTTAAAAACATTATGGTGTTTTCATCTTGGGTTCTTAGCTTTATAGTTAGCTAAATAGATAAAAGGTGGTTACTGGAGAGTTGCATTAGATTCTAAGATCTAGGTGCCGTGCTCTCAAATCCAAGGCTCCTCACTGATGAAAGCTACAACTAAAAACTAGTATGGGGATATTGGATGAGTAGGCACTTGATAGTGATTTTATGCATATCTTGCACTTAGTGGCACTACTATATAGAGAAGTTGGAGGGGTAGAGATATCATTAATAGGTGGCAAGGGAGTATAAACATTGTTAGGTTAACTGTGGATGATGTAGTTTAGTGTGCAGAAAAAGAATATATGGAAGTTATGCTGAGGACATGAGCAAAAGTTGGTAAAGAGATGGAAATTAAATTTAGTGAAAAAAAATTCAAAAGTAATGATGATTAGTACTGGGGAAAGAGAAAACAAAGAATTTTTATTGGAGGATATAAAGTTAAGTGTGGTGAATAGATATAACTATTTGGGAATTGTCTTAAGTAATCAGAGAAATTGCTTGGATGAATGAGAGAAAAAATTGATAAAGGAAGCAAAGAAAATAAAGGGATTGATAAAGAAATTAACAGTGTTTTTATATAATAAATATGATATAGTTGGAATTGTATGGGAGTAGCAGTTGCAGGGTTAGCATATGGTAACAATGCATTATGTGTTAGTAAAAAGTTATTAGATTATTTAGAAAAAGTACAAAGAGAAATATGAAGACATGCATTAGATGCAGATGTGTGGATGGCAAAGGAGATAATTCAAGGAGAAATGGGATGGTCAAGTTTTTATATAAAAGATGCAAAAAACAATATGAAAATGTTCGGAAGATTGCAGTTTATGGACAATAAAAAAATAACCAAAATAGTATTTAATTGGGTTATGAATAAAGAGAAGGCAACAAGATGGGTGAGAAAGATAATGCAGTATGCAGATTTGGATAAAGAATTTATGTCAGTATATTTATACAAAAGGTGAGATGATTGTGTTAGAAGAATTGTTGAGTGTTATAGTGGTAAGGAATGGGATAGAATAGATGCATTAATAAAAAATAGGGAGTTGGAGGACTAGTATGGAGAGTAAAAAGAGTTTAAATATATATAAAAGTAAATGGAATATTGGGTGCAAGTTAATTTATGATAAGAGCAAGGAAAGTAGTTTACTGTTTAAGGTTCAAACATGATCTTTAGCAACAAAGGAATATAGACATAAATGGAAAAATGTGGGTGATTTAGCCTGCAAATTGTGTAGGAAGGCATAGAAAATATTATGCATCTGTTAATTGAATATAAATGCCTGAAAGCAGAAAGGGTACAAGTAATGAAATTGTGGAAGAATAATTATAAACAAAATAATTATATAGAAAGTGGGTTATTGGTTTTTATGCTGGGTTTGAGAAAAGATAAGAGGGATTTAGATATAAAGATCCTAGAGTTCACAACGACTATGTTGTGGAAATGGAATGGAGCAGAATATGGGAAAACTTTGGGTGAGAATGGAAAAAGAGGGTAGTGGCTAATAGGTTTCTCTGGGGATAGTTGCTGAGAGATTTCTGACTGTATAAAGAGAAGTCACAATGCATCACATCACATTCTCTTATTAACAGTATATATAAGCATATGAAATGGTGATCGTGTAATGTTTTGATAGGTATGAGGTGTGTAAGTCAACTTATAGAAGTCAAGCTGCACAAAATGAGTATAATATTTATAAAGCAAAAAGCATTCTAATGGTAATTTTTGTTGTCTTAATATTATTTTTATTTTTAATGATGTTTTAATAATAAATATAAAAATATATTTAATAAACATAAAATATACTTGGAGAGTGGAGAGGATTGAAGCTTTTCCATTAAAGTTTGTAGATTTGCTATCTTAATATAAAACCGAGCACTAATTATATATATGATGATCCAGACCAGTTGATGGTTCAGCACGAAATACATATATTGGAGAACATTTATCTTTCTCACATGTATGTGAACATGTTATCGGTTGTATTGAATAGAGTGGATGAATCGATCCTGGGACTTCCCGATCTCGAGACGGACACTGCCGCGTAGAGTATTACTTATATTATGATTAAAGAAAGATTTAAATTGACATTGTGAAAATCAAGAAACACATTATAGCTAACATAAAAACTAAGCTTTAGTTTTTTTTATTACACCTAAATTAATTTTAATAATGATTATGCTAAAAATAGCTTTATCTTATCTCAAATTTTATTTAAATCAAGGTAGTAATTATAATTTTGTTGACAGGCATCAAATGCGCTTTGAAAATTTTATAATAGTCAAGCAATCTATAATAAAAAAAAATTATTTTTATTTAAAAAATATCTATAATAAAAAATTAAAGTTTATAAAGTTAACTTTAATTTATGAAGTGGCAAACTCGATTAAAAAAATAGGCTTTTGGATTTAATAATTATTTTTAAAAAATATGTAACAATTTATTTCAACTTTTTTCTCCCAAAACACAGCTGACTGAACATATACATTCTTTCAGCAGAGTACCAACTTCAGATAAACTGAAGGCATTGATAATACTTTATTTGCTTAGATAAGTCAATTCCCACAACCTTTTCTTAAAGTGCCATTAACATATCTTTTAAATAAGTGGTGATAAGTCAACGCTAAAATTAATTAACTTACTTAAAATTGTTTTCCTTCTTGAGTAAATTATGATGACAATTATTTTTTTACATTCTGTTAAATAATAGCTAGCTAAATTTTCTTTTTTTCTTTGTGATTTCAGATTAAAAGAAGTATTCTCTCCGATACAATCTATATTTATTTCTGCGATTTTTGAGATGGAATTAATAAATAATATGCACTATATATATAGCATAACTTCTGCTAGATTTCTTCGTTGGTAACAATAACTACTAAGTTCCTTTACTTGCAACAATAGATTTCTTCCCTTATATGTACATATAAGTAACCTGTGATAAATGGTTTCAATACTGGATAGACACTTGGACAATTCCTTAATCTACATAAAGTGGTTATAAGGTTCAAACTTCAGAAAAGCTGTGATGATTGATAAATTGGTTTTTGTAGCAGCACATAGTGAGTTGATCATTCACTGCAGGAGTAATCAGAATTCATCATTTGGACTGCTGCAAGTTTGATTATAGAGTTTTCTTAATTTTAAAACTGATATTTATGCTGTCAGTTTTCAAACTCAAAGTGTGCCGTAACAGTGATAAAAATTGTCTAGATGGATATATCTGAGAAAAACAAGAGAATTAAGATTAAATTTTTATTTCTCTTTTGATACGTATGTATTAATACAATATTTGATTTTTTTATAAACATATAAAACAAAACAAGTGGTCATTAAATTCGGCTAGGGAGAGAAATAATTTTCTTAATTAATTTTTTACTTCTAGTACCATTTTGGTTCAAATGTAAACAATAGAAGTTAATTCCCTTTTAAAATTAATCTTTTATAATCCAAATAATAAACAGTGCATATTTCAAATATTTTCTAATTAAACATCTAAATTTAAACTTTTATTATACATATTAAAAAAAAAAAACAACAACATCTGGTTTCCTTTCTAAACGACAGTTTTTTCTCTTATTCAAACTAATAACTAAGTCATCCCTCGCATATGTATGTAAATGGGATTATTCTCCAGAACAACATGAGGGGTCAGAATGACTAAATGGTCAACATGGGTAGGATGACAACCTTGGCACTAACATGGGCTTTCAACGCTCCATCATCAGATTTTCACTGAAATGGATGGCTGGAGAATTGTGGGTTGGAGTAGTTTGAAGCCTGTCCATTATAATATGAAGATAGGCTATCTTAATATAAAACTGAGCACGGATTGTATATATGTGTGAGGATAGTAATCTGAACCAATTGATGATTGCTGGTTTTAGCATGAAATATGTATATTGGCGATTATTTTCAACATGTGTATGATCAGGTGGGTCAGTAATATGAGATGGCATGGAGAGTTGAGGGTTGTGTGTGTGTAGCCCTGTACAGTGTATTAATTTACATATCTAAAGTTTAACTAAAACACACAGGCTTATTATATACCTGTGTCTATATATGTAATATACAGGGTATATGAGCACACACTTTCACACGACCCACCACTCTCCATACTATCTCATAACACTGATATACTTGAACACATATGTTGAAAAGATACATAATCACCAATATAAGTATTTCATGCTAAACCAGCAATCATCAGTTGGGCCTAAAGTTTATTATAATCGCGTTTATATAGCTAATTCTAAATAGGGGTCATTTTTCTTTTATAATTTAAATCTATATGTCCACACACACTAGGCTGCATTTCCGTTTAGTTATATCAGGGGCATCACTGTCTCAATAGTAAATTTATAATTAAATAATTAGATCTTAGTAAACTATACATCTATGTACATTTTTACTCTCTTATAATTAAGAAGTAGTTGGCGTCTTTATATATATTCACTTAAATCAGTTTTAATTAACTGCAATGCTAACAAATTAATGGTTTATTATTGTGAAAGATATGAATTATTATTATAATTTTATTTCATAACAATAAAATATTGAAATTAACTATGCCATTTTATTTTCATTACATATATTTTTTATTAAAAATATAAATGTTTGCATAAATCAAAAAGAAAAAAAGATATATAATAATAAATAATAATATTCACAGGCAATTGGTTTTTGATATTCCATTTCTAACACCAATAGCAGATATGCGCAGAGGGGTCTATTAATGAAGACTTGGATTGAAACAAATTTGTACAATAAAATTTTTTCTGCTAAATTAAGATTTTTGCAGCAAAGGCAAATGTTACAATGGAGAGACATTTTTATCATGTTTTGTAAAATTTAAATACGAATTTGATTATTTGTATATTTAGCAGGGAAAATATATCCTTATTTTTTTTAATTATTCTGCTCTGAATATATTATAATTTTAATTAAAATCCTGAAAATCAGAATTAGAAAGCTGATTTAGGTTGCCGCGAAGTGGGAGGGGAATCAAAACAAAAATGTTGTAAAACTGTCAATGAAAGTAAATATTATGATGATTGGCAGATGTAGCAGAGTTAGAAAGTTGATCATCAACAACAACAATAACTGTTGCCACCACTGCTGCCACTACGCCCACTACACTATCACTATCACTACTACTATTACTATTATTTCCGAATGTTAAAGTGAAAGTAAATTGATTTCCACTGGTGTAAATTTGTTTGTGCTTTTATAAGTTTGACTTCAGTTCTTATCACAAACCAGAAAGGTAACAAAGAAAAAAAAATTTCCAGGTGAGAATTTTTTTTTCTTTAATATTCCAAGTGAAAAAATAGAAGGATTTTTATTAGCATGAATTTATTTAACTTTCACTATGATGCCAGAAAAGTTAGAATGCAATATTAAAAAAAATAACTTTCAAGCAAAATTAGTAATTTTTATTAGTGTAAATTTGTTTATGCTTTACAAAATTTGGTTTTACTTTTCACATTTAATGCCAAAAAAAAAAAAAACATTTCCAAGTGATAAAGTGGAAGTAATTTTTATTAGAGTAAGCTTGTTTATGTATGCTCTTAAAAGATTAACTATACGGCTAGAAAATAAAAATTAGAGAATAGTTTCAAGAAAAAAATAATTTCAAAGCAAGAAAGTGGTTAAATCAATGACCTGAAAATTTTATTATAATAAATTTGATTACATTTTTATTTTATGCTTTTAAAAGTCAAATTTTAGTTTTAATTAAAATCAAATTGCATAATACATACAACAATTATACAGTACTAAAGTGCAAACTACACTGTATCTAACTACATTATTTCAATGATACGCTGTCCAAAGAAAATGTAAACAAACAAAAAATGTAAATAAAATTGATATTCGAGCAGCATTTTTTTCCTCTGAACATTATACATAATTATATATATTAAGGAAAGTTATTCAGCCAGTTTACATTGAAAGCACATACATTTCATTCTTCCTTTATTACCCTTTCTAAATTTGATGTGCAATATTTTGCATAATAAATTATTTTCTATCAAAAAATATTTAAAGATAATACTGACTTAAAAAAATAGAGATATTAATTTCTAATTGAACAGACTAATATATTATGGTTCTATAAAAAAAAGTTATTGGAAAAAAAAGAAAATCATCTAGAGTATTATTTTAAAACTAAGAATTTTTTTCTTGCTTTAGTGAATGCATGAGTGAGTGAACAAACTCTTTGTCAAATATATCTAAATGTGTTCCCCTCAATTTTTTTTTATCAACAATTAGATTATTTTTAAAACTTTTTGTTTATACATACATATAAAAAAGAATCTGCATTATATATATATGTGTGTGTACATGTTAAAAAATAATGTACACTTGCAGTTCAACAAACATTTCATATTCTATTCTAATCAATGTTTATCACCAAAAAGTGAGTTATTATATCCTATAAAATATAGTGTAGTTCACACTTCCACTGTATTTACATTTATAATTTTAATTGTGTATTATATTTCAATGATTGTTTTGGATGGTAGTTTTGTTTTAAAGTATGGGTATGCAATAGATTATCCCTATACACATGAATTTTAAAGTAAAATATAACAAATAGATGATAACATGAATAACTTTCAAAAGTCAATTACATTCGGGGTAGCAGAATCTTAAGTTTAATTTTAATCGTAAATATAAAATTCAAATCCTTCTATTAATATTGCTATTCCCCATAACACAATGCGAATTATAATAAACTGTGATGCTTTTAGTTTTTAAAATTATTTATAAAATAAATTAAAATAAAATTTATAATAAAGTATCAACGAGATTTTTATGAAAACTGCAGATTCAGATTATCTATTATTTAGCTCAGTATATCAGAAAAATGTGTTTTTTTTTTTTTTTATTAGTAATAATTTTTTAAGGCTAAGTTTTTAATGGGACTCCGAAATATTTTTGCAATAGAAATGGGAGGGAAGAAGGTAAGAAACATTTTCAAGAATGCTATATTAAAAAAAAATGTATGTAGCTTTATTGCTCGATAGTTCATTAAGAAGATGGAGTGCTGGAATCAAAACTGGGAGCTCCTGGTACCAAGTCACTACCAACTTCCCAAGTCACTACCAACTATGCCAAAACACACAGAGCAAGAATTCCACTGAGAACATTATACAGTTAGATCATTGCACATGAGAAATATTTATACAAAGATTTGCCAAAATGATCATTATCAGTTTGTGTATTTCATTAAATAATTAACTATTTGCTATAGTGATCTTTAAAACAATTTCCATAGTGTTTTTTTTTAAATCTGCTGATGTCATGAAAGTAATAACATTCTCATATGATATAATGATAAAATTTGTATCAAAATAACAACAAATATTGACAGTATCATAATAATAAAATACATTAAACATATAATTTATTTACTAAAAAAATATTACATATTTTTTGTAATATAGTATCAGATAAAAGTATAATAAAAATAAATTGGAATTCATGTTGATTACCTAAAATACAATTTAGTTAATTACATTTTATTTAACATTCTTATCCCATAAGGCAAAAATCTTAGTACTCGCAGCATAAGCAATACGAAAAAGGAAAATGTTTTATCCATGATGTAATCACAAATAAACAATTCTAAGGCGATAACTAGAAAAGAGGATAAAAGCAATGTTGTGTATTCTACTGAATGCCCACAACCAGATTGTAATGCAATATATATTGATAAAGCTAGGACAAATATTAAGTATTATATTCAACAACATAAATATATGTATAAGGAGGCAATGGAGGATGATACCGTTTGTTTAGCTTTCTATATTCAGTAAGTATGATGGGTATGTATGTTGTCCATGAGAGTTTAGTGTATTAATGCATGAAACACATGATTAAAAAATGTAAGATCAAGGAGTCATATGCTATAAAAAATTATTCTGGTACTATTAATGCAAAGTTAACTAGTTTTCCAATTGGTTGTTCCTGGCTGATATAATGAAATATTAGAGTATAACAATTTTTATATAGCCTTGATAAGAACTCAAATCAGTGGAAAGCTCTTGGCAATAGTGTTTTATATAATTTTAATACTTCTCAGTTTTATACAATAGTCTTTTGTTAGGCTGTGAAACAAACTTTGATCATTTTAGTTTTTATCTAAATTTTTTTCACTGCAAATCTTTTCAACAATAGAATCATTTATTTATTACAATGCTTCTCTTCATAAATATAGATAATATTGACAAATTTTTAAAACTACAGTAATCAATTGTATATTATGTGAAGTAATCAAATTTTTATTTAATTAGACTGCATTTTTGTAAAAAACAAAAAGAAAATGAGGATTGTCTAAAATATAACAATGCAACAAGAAAAATTCAAAACTTTATTTGAAATAATTACTTAAAAAAAATAAATAGCATAAAGCAGATGCTTTATTTTAATTTAATAAATTATAATTAACAAATGTGCTTTTTATATAAGTATACTTGGGTTAGTGCTTTTTAAATTAATACTACATTTAGTGAAAAGTTTATTCATTAATTATTGCTATTTATAAACTTTCCTTTTGTTTATCAGATATTTAAAGTTCATCATCTATTTTGGATCTGTGGTAATATGTTAAATTGCTTACCAGAGAAAAATATTAAAATTACTTATTTTTATATACAATTCTTGATTTACAAGATATTTTGGAGGACCAATTGCCTCTGCTATCTAAAGCAAAGCCATATTTATTTTCAGATTTGACACTTTCTATTTAGCAATCAAATGATCACTGGAGTATTATTCTTATTTTCATATGCATCCATTCACCTATCCTCATTTTCTCATTCATTCATTCTCAAGACATATATACATATATATTAATAAGTCATAGGTGTCCATTAAAAAAAGAATATAATTTCCCTTTACAATTAAATATGAACTATATTATAATTCAACTAGAGAATTGAAAATTATATGTATATAAATAAGCTCATCTAATCTATGATAAATAAATACCAAGTAACATTAATGTTTTTTCAATCCGTCATAATTTTTCATGCAATTGCTAAATGGCATGAAAAACTATTCTGGATTGAACAATATTAATTAATATTTACTTTAACAGAAGCCAGTTGTTTCATTTATCTAATCTATATCATGATTGCAGAGATATTTATAAAGTGATATTTATAAAGTGAGAAAGGAGTTTGTTATTAACTGAAAGGAGACCCTGTGATTCCTCTTGGAGGCCTTAAAGGAACCGAGCAGGGCAAATTCCTAATGTCCACTCCATACGTTCTTGTCGTTGCAGCTGTTATTACTATGTGATTATTCATATAGTATACGAACATGGATGGGCTGCTCACCAACACGCATTAGCCAGCATAGTGAGTTTTTTGACTTTTTACCTCTGGGTTTAAGATCAAGAACACCATGGTCTTTCTTCTCAGTGCCTGATAAGGCAGAATGAATGTCTGTGTAAATGATAAATATTTTTCCAATACATATATACAATTATGACAGACAAAAATAAAGCATGGTCCTTATTCCCAGGAGGCTGTAAAGTCACCAACCAAGGCAGCGGTTGGTGGCTGAAGGAGGAGGGTGCTAAGAATCCCCTGATTGCAGACCCAGGCTGCCATTTGATAATAACTTTTTATTTAGGTACTTACAGCTGCAGATCACTTTCAAGTCAAGGAAGATTACAAGAATTAGAAGAAGAACTGTCTTATATTAAATGGGACATTATTGGACTTTGTGAAGTTAGAAGAAAAGGTGAAGAAACAAGTGATTTAAAAAGTGGACATATACTCTATTATAAAGGCAGAAATATTGAAAATATAAGTGGGGTAGGATTCATTATAAATAAAAAGTGGAAGAACAATATTGTGGAGATTGATGGTGTATTGGACAGAGTGGCAAGATTAGTTATACAACTTAATAGCAGATACCAAATGCAGATAATTCAGGTTTATGCCCCAATAAGTTCTCATAGTGATGAAGTAGTGGAAGACAAAAGGCTTTTGATCAGAGTAAACAACATTTTAAAATTGTTATGGGAGACTTTAATGCTAGAATTGGTAAACAAAGGAAAGATGAAAGTGCTTTAGGTAATTTTGGTTAACATAATAGAAATGAGAGAGGACATAGACTTGTGGAGTTTGCAGAAAAAGAAAACCTTTATATTATGAATTCCTTTTTTGAGAAAAATGTTAAAAGGAAATGGACATGGAAGCATCCAAATGAAGGTACAGCAGAATTGGATTATATTTTGACTAATAGGAAATACATATTTCAAGATTGTAATGTTCTTAATAAATTTAACACAGGAAGTGATCATCGATTAGTAAGGTGTAAGATACATGTTAATGTAAAACTAGAGAGACAAAAATTATTAAGAAAAACAATATTTACAGTTGATATTCCTAATCTTCAGAAACATTCTAATGAATTTAAATTAGAACTTACAAATCGGTTTCAAGTATTAGTAGATTTTGAACATGATTCAGATTTAAATGAAATTAATAAGAAAATAACTGATACACTTTTAAAAACTGCAACAAAGATAGCTGGTAGAAAAAAACAGCAATTGACTAATAAAATTTCTACTGAGACTAGAGAATTTATGAAGAAAAAAAGGAATATGAAGATATACAAAAATGATGCATTAAAAAGAATTGAATATCTCAAATTTTGTAAAATGGTGCGGAAAAGAATTGAAAATGATACAAGAAAGTATAACTGTAAACTAGCAAGGAAAGCTGTAGAAGAAAATAAAAGTCTCAAGAATGTAAAACAACATTTTGGTATTGGTAGGAAATTTATATCTGCAATAAGAAGAAAAGATGGAATTATTACTAAAAAGAGAGATGACATCATAAAAAATTGGTAGAAGATTTTTATCAAGAATTATATAGTAATAAAGAACAAGTACCTCCTATATCTATTACATCTTCTGAATTGCCCAGAATTTTAAATGAAGAAGTGAGACATGCAATTAAATGTATGAAGAAAGGAAAGGCTCCAGGTAATGATGGAATTATAATTGATATATTAAAAGAAGCAGGTGAAGAAATAGAAATTTTTTTAGCAAAGTTATATACCAAATGTCTAAATGATAAAGATGTACCAGATGATTGGAAGAATGCAGTAATAATATTAATATTTAAAAAAGGTGATAAAGAAGATATTAGAAATTACAGACCTATCAGCCTTTTATCAGTTTTATATAAAATTTTTACCAAGATAATTACAACTCGTCTACAGAGAACATTGGATTTCCACCAACCAAAAGAACAAGCTGGATTTAAAAGTGGTTTTAGTACAGTAGATCATATCCAGGTATTGAGAGAAGTTATAGAAAGGACAAATGAATATGAGTTGCCATTATGTTTTGGATTTGTAGATTATGAAAAGGCATTTGATTCTATAAACATTTCTTCAGTGATTAAAGCATTGGATCATCAAGGTATAGATCCAGGATATTGTCATATTTTAAAGAATATTTATAAAAATGCAACAGCAACAATTAGATTACATAATGATACTGGGAAAGTCAACATTGAGTAAGGTCTTCAAAACTTTTTACAGCAATGCTGCAAGAGTATTTTGTGGATTAAAATGGGAAACTAAAGGAGTGAAAGTAAATGGAGATTATTTAAGTCATTTAGATTTCGCAGATGATGTAGTTGTTTTTGCAAATAATACTTCAGAGCGGCAGGAAATGTTGCAGGAGTTATCAGATGAAAGTAGGACTAAAGATAAATGTTAAAAAGACTAAAGTAATGTTTAATCGATTTGCTCAAAATATGAAAATAGAGATGGATTATGATGAATTAGAAGAAGTTAACAATTACAAATACCTTGGTCAGATTATTAATACTGATGGAAACATAATGGAGGAAATTAATCATAGAATTAAACTTGTTTGGAGTGCTTTTGGTAGAAATAACTTGAGACTAAAAGGAAATATGTCTATGTGTTTGAAAAGGAAGATTTTTAACAAATGTGTTTTACCAGTTCTTACTTATGGATCTGAGACTTGGACACTTAATAGAAGAGCAATACAGAGATCTTCAGACCACTCAAAGAAGTATGGAGAGATGTATGTTGGGAGTAACAAGAAGAGATCGAAAACGCAATGTATGGGTAAGAGAACAAACAGGTGTTACTGACCTCATTGAAAAAATTAAAAGATTGAAGTGGAGTTGGGCTGGACATATTGCTAGAAGAGATGATAATAGATGGACAATTGAAATTTTAAACTGGATTCCAAGAGATTGTAAAAGACCCAGAAAGAGACCACATGTGAGATGGATGGACGAAATAAAGTGTGCAGGGGTGATGTGGAGAAGAGAAGCTAAAGATCGAAGAAGATGGATTAAACTAGGAGAGACCTTCATCCTGGAGTGGATTGATAATGGTTGGTGATGATGATGATGAATAAACTAACCCTATATATATAATTGATCATCTTTATGAATTTTTTGCGATTTGATAATAAACTGACTTTACAAATATATACTTTTTTATATATATCATCTTCATGAATTTTTAGATTTGTCAAAGATAAAAAAAAAAAAATCTTAACTAACTCATTCCTTCAACAAAAAGAATTTAAAAACGGCCTTTTAAAGGATATACTGTAATTACAAAATTCTTTCTACCTTTCTTCTATTTTTTCATTTTATCTTCATTCATCAATCTTTTTTATAAGTGAGGAAATCAATAAATAAACCGTGGAAAAACAACTAATTAACTTAAAAGTAAAATTAAAGACATATACGCATACACAAATATTCTTTAAAAAAAATTTAAATGCTGATTCATAAACTCGTTTAAATTTTATTACATTCTATATTTAATTTTATATATTATTTACAATTATAGAAATAAATATATACATTTCTGTGAACTTTTTTTTTTAACATTCATAAATGCCCTCACATCATCTAAAACATGCCGATTTATAAACACTTATTTTATTATACTTTACATTTAATCTTATCTATTACTCACAACCATAGAAGTAAATATATGTACTACCATTTATGTATTATTCTGTAACTTTTTCCACTTTTTTAACATTCACAAATGCTTTCACATCATCTAATGTTTACTTCTACTTATTAATAATATTCAACATTAAAAGTTAAGAATTAATATAGTTAAATGTGTGTTTATATATATTCATATATCATAAAAACACATCATGATTGCCATATCCCTTGCCCCAAAAGTGAATAGTTCACTCATCCATAATTTGAAAAAAAAAAAAATTAAATAAAAAAAAAAAAAATTTACAAAATAATATTTTAAATATTAATAATGATAAATCGAGTGTAGAAGAAATTAAAACTGAAGTTACTTTAAACTCCAGTAAGCTATATATTAACTAATACAAATCTGTCTAATAAACGAAAAAGTACAGAATGAGCCCATGTGTACTTTAGCTCAGAATGTACATAAGATTGCAATTTCTTGATGTGTTACCATACAGAATGTGGGAATTTCAGAATAGCTTATATACCAGGATTGCATTAATATATAAAATTCACATTCTGTATTATAATATGTCAGTAAAATGAATGCATATAAGTGATATGAGCCAGGCGAATTCATTCTCTACTTTTTCATTTATTGGCAGATTTGTATTTGTTTATAATACAACTTTCTAATTTTAAATTATTTTAATAATTTAAATTTTTGTTCACATTTAAACTTTCTGGTGCTGTGAAAGATGCACTGCATCACATTGCAAGAAATAGTTGAACATATTTTTCATAAACATGTAATGCAAATTTATTTCCTTAAAATCACTTAGAACCTGAATAATTTTCATCACAAGTAAAATGAAGAAAAATCTTAGTATGTTTAATCTTAATGTACAGTTAAGGTTTTTTTTTTTTTTTAAAAATATCAATATTAAATGAGAAATATATTTTGTTTCCTTCTAATTTGAATCAGTTTATTACTTCAAATATTTGAAAACAATTTCTCTATATGTCATCATCATTTTCAACTATTGTCAATTCGTTACAGAATGAAGATCTCTTCAAATTAAATCTAGTTTCTGTAATCCATAGCCTCTCTTCTCCACAATATGCCTGCAATATTCCTCATTTCATTCAAGTATCTTACAAGATCTTTTTCTAAGACTTTTAAAATCTCTGGGGATTTAAAACTTCATCTGATTATCTAGTATCATGTCTTCTAGCACCCCAACTCCAATTCAGGTTCTTAGTTCTTTCAAAGATATCAGTAAGATCTGTTTGTTCTCTTACTTCATTTTTGATCTCAGGTGAGATTCTTAATACACATCTCTCCATATTTAATTGAGTGGTATGAATTGTATATTACTCCTCTGTTAAGAGGTCTGATATCCATAAATAGGAACTGATAAAACATATCTAATAAAAACCATATAGAAATACAGTATTTCCTTTTAATATCAAGTTATTTTTATCAAAAGTAATCAATTCAAGTTCAATTCTATGGTGAATTTCATTCATTATATGTCAATATGTATTAATAATCTGACAAGATATTTATAATTGTTAAGCTTTTCTGATTCATAATTATGCAATCTTTATTTTTTCTCCTGAAAAAAATCCATGAAATATTTTAGCTTGTTTAGCATTTATCTTTAATTCTACATTTTTACTTTGATCTGATAATTTTTGCAACATTTCCTAAAGTTCTAAAGAATTATTTGCAAAAACAACTTTACTCTTTGAAAAATCTAGATAAAACATTTACATTTACTTTAATTCCCTTAACTTCTCATTTTAATCCACAAAATACTTCTTGTAAAACTGTTATAAAAGTTTTTGGAGATATAGAGTTATCCTATCATACTATAGACTCAATATTAATCTTCTTAGTAATGCTGTTGGATTTTGAAATATTCTTCAGAATAGGACAATATCATGGATCTATATCTATATGAGCCAATGCCTTAATTGCTGTAGAAATGCTTATAGAATTAAATGCCTTTTGATAATCTATAAATCCAAAGCATAATGGCAATTCATAATCATTGATCCGTTCTATGCCATCCATTGTACTAAAACCATTTTTAAATCCAACTTGTACTTTTGGTTATTTAAAATCCAAAATTTGCTGCAGATAAATTGAATTATCTTGGTAAAGATTTTGTATAGAATTGATATGATTGTAATTTCCCATATCTTCTTGATCACCTTTTTTAAATATCAATACTACTGTTGCAATATTCCACTCATCTGGTACATCTTTATCATTTAGACATTTAGTATACAACTTTGCCAACAATTTTTCTATTTCTTTGATGTCTTCTTTTAAGATGTCACTGATAATGCTATCATTTCTTGGAATTTTTCGCTTTTTATATATTAATTGCATGTCCATTTTCTTCATTTAAAATTCAGAAAATGTAATAATACTAGGGAATACTTTGTTGTCTTGTTCTTTATTACTAAATAGTTCCATTTCATGATGTCATCTCTCTTTTTAATAATTCCACTTTTTCTTTTAACTGCAGAAACAACTTTTTTCCTGTACTAAGATGTTTTACTTTTGAGAGTTTTAATTTCTCCTTGCCAATTCGCAATTATAATTTCTTATATCATTATTAATTTTTTTCTCATACCATTTTATAAAACACCAGATATTCAATTCTTCTTAATGGATCATTTTTTTAAAAATTTCTTATTTCTCCTTTCCTTAGTATATTATTATAATGTCTCAATAGAAAATTTGCTGCTAAATTGCTGCTTTTTTCATATTAGCAAGTTTATTGCAATTCTTAATAAAGCTTCCATTATCTTCTTATAGATTTCAATCAAATCTGAACAATCTTCAAAATCTGTTAATACTTTAAAATGGCAAGTTCTAATTTAAATTCACTGGAGTGCTTCTTAAAGTTAGGAATATCAATTATTAATATTGTCTTCCTTAATAGTTTTCATTTCTCTAGTTTTGCACTAATATATATATATATTTATATATATATTTCATCTCAGTAATCAATGATCATCTACTAAGTTGAATCTATTAAGACTATTACAACCTTTAAATACATATTTTCTGTTAGCAAAATATAATCCAATTCTGCTGTACCTTCATTCGAATGCTTCCATGTCTATTCCTATTAGCATTTTTCTCAAAGAGAGAATTCATAACATATATGTTTTCTTTTTCTGAGAATTTCATCTGTTGTTTTCTCTTATTTCTATCATCATAATCAAATTTATCCAAAGCAACTTTTATCTTTCAATCATTTACCAATTTTAGCATTAAAGTCTCCCATAATAAATTTAAAATGTGGTTTAATCTGATGAAAAACTTTTTTGTATCATCCATATAAGAATGTTTTAATTCTTCATCACAACAAGAACTTATTATGACATGAACCTGAATTATTTGCATTTGGTATCTTCCATTAATTAGCTTGAGTAACTAATCGCATATTGTCTGATACACTATCAATGTTCACATTATTAATCTTGCAATATTTGTGCTTTGGACCTTCTTCTAGCTTCACTTCACTAAGTTCAATACTGTCCTATTTAATATTAGACAGTTCTTGTTTCAATTAGTGCAATTTTCTTTCACTTGAAAGTGATCTGAAATTGTATACATTTATATAAAATGTCTTCAATGAATGACAGCCTAAATCCATAGTTGGTATTTTTAGCACCATCTGCATTTGGATATTAACCACTTCGCTGGCGACTTCACAGCCTCCTAAAAATAAGAGCCATAATTCAGTTTTATTTATCATGATTATCACACACACATTCATCCTGACTTCAAAAAATGTCAGCTAATATTTCAATTAAGAACTATCAGGCAACTGAAAAGAAAGACCATGGTATTTCTTGAAATTAGAGGTAAAAATGTAGTAAACTTATTGCATTGGCTGATGTGTGATGGTTAGCAGATTATCTATGTTCATTTAATAGCTGCAATGACAAAAATGTATGGAATAAACATTTAGAAATTTTCCTGATTGTTATTTTAAGTCCTCAAAGAGAAATCAAAGGGTTCCTTTTCAGTAAAAGCCAGCTTCTTTCTATAGTCTCTCTATCTGTATACTTACTTGCTTTTATTACTAATGAAATCTCAGAAATACATAATTCAAACATATTTATACGTTTTTAAATACTGTGCAATTTTTAACAAACAAGACTTGTACATTTTTTTTTTTTCATTATGATGTTTTAATATGTCATGCAATTTTAAAGTTTGACTTGTATTTTGGGTACTAGGTTAATATCTTACTAGATGCATTATATAATTATGTTGACTATGTAGTCAATATTATTCATTTATTTAAGTTAGTCACAAATAGTCCTGAAGTCAAATGTTTTGAATTTGGCAATACTAGCACACATAAATCTGTGAGTTTGTAGCCAATATATTAATTTAACATGTCTCCATTACACTTTTTAAACAATTTTTTCAATATCTAATATAGTTATACTTTTTATTCTTTAGATGTTGTGTAAAATATTTTTTTTAAAAGTGCATTTTTTAATATAGAATACAAATTATACTAAATCACTTTGCCATTTCCATTATGGTACACTATTTGCTTCCTGCTTTGTCATGACAATATTAAATAATAAACCAATTACAATAATTATTAAAAAAAAATTAAATTCTTCATTTATACAGGTATTCCAGAAATACAAAATAGAAATTGGTCAACAAAAGCAGTCATTCCAGGAATGGTAAATTATAATCAGAATGTTTACGATCACGATAATAATCAAACTAAATCATCAATCATAAAGATAAAATAAAGTATAGAAGAGGAAATAATATTTTAAAAAAGATACCATTATTTCATGCAGCCAACTATTTATTCTCATATTTACTATAAAACAGATAATAAAAAAATAAAAAAGAGAAATAAAGTAAAAAAACATTAGAAAAGAAACCTGGTTCTGATAGTCCTATTATCATAAACCAAAGATAACTCAGAACATGAATTAATGTTTATTTAAGTTAATTTTATTGTTAAAAATAATTAAAACCAATTTAAATAAGTACTTAATAATTTTATCAGTATTTGATGCACATAAAATATGAGGAGCATAATGAATTTAACTGCTACCTCTAAAAATAACAGCAGTTCAAATGGCAATAAAACATTTTACAATGAACTACTCCAACAAATAGAGAAGCAAAACTATTAATAAAGTACTCTTTGTTTTCTAGCCCTCCTACATAAAGTGAACCAAAAATAAATCAGAAAATATATTTTATGTTAATTCAAATTACTTTTTGTTTATTTGATTTGAATCTTTATTTGAAATGAATGTTCAACTTTAACATACTATTCCTCGTATTTTATGTTGGATTATTTTTAGTGTACAATTTATTTATAAAATGTTTTAATTCAAACTTTATTTATACACTTCCTAATACCTTCCTTCAATTGTTAGTAATAACAAATAAAAATATAATGGTTTGAAGTCTTGTTTTTATTTTTTTCAGGGGTAAAATTGTATGTATTTATGAAAAAGTATAAAGAGTTTTTTTTTCTAAAAACAATTATAAATTCAACTAAGTGATTCCAAGATTCTATCAATAATAATCAAAAAGAGTATACAATGGAAGAAATACTGAAATTTGGATGACAATAAATAGAGTTTTAGATTTGGAAGTGAAATTTAACATTAAGAATGATTTTGCAGAAACTACAAATTTAAAAAAATCTTATGTTGCCTCTACTGACATAGAAAAGGTTTTTGACAAAGTGGATTGGACATTGTCTTTAAAAATATGTTAATGAATTAACAGCAAATAAAAGTACGCAAGTTAAAGCATTTTGTTATTTCTAACGAGATTAATAATGAAAACAGGTGATTAGTTGAGAGTTAGTGGATTGAAAAATTATTAAACTAAGCCAGTGTATTTCCATTATAATTAAGGTTTAATTCCTCAATTAATTGGGCGCACAAGCAATTTCAAAAGGCTTAGGATAACATACTTAATAAACAACGTGAAAAGTATATAAAATATACACTATTAATGCAACTAACCATAATATTCTATCAACATACTAACAAATATACAAATATAAGGTACACACAGAATGATTATTTTACAACTAAATAATCATTTGCAAATATAAATCTATCATTATCTATTTTATAAAACAGCAAAATGAATAGCCAATCTCAAGTTGGTTTCAGAAAATTTGCTAGAAAAATCTTCATTTGAATGTGTGCATTATTAAATTCACAAATGTCCTAACAATAAACTTGCTTCATTAGATGTAATGGAATTTTATGGTTTAGTATCATGCCAGTTATCTATTAGTATAATTCATGACATACAAAATATATGTCCAACCATATTAGAGATACGCTTTATATTTTATAATTAGCAAGGTATGCCTAGCATGCTTTCGAATCTTTAATCATAATAGTCATAATCATGGTATTGATGGTAAAAAAAAAATGTGGTATTTATTAGGGAACTAGCCAAAACAGAGAATTTCATATTTTAATAATAAATGTTATTATATTGGCCATTTTTTTTGAAAAGGGAATGCAGGAATCGTTTTTGTTAATTACATGTTTATCTCTGACAATGTGCCAAGCCTCTTTCACTTTGTGTTTGTCATCAATACATTTAAAGTGGACAACACTAGCTGAAGTAGGTTTGAAGGTGTTGCCTAGGTTAGATTTGTGCACATAGAAAATTGATTTAGTATCAGTATGCACTTTGGCTTGGTTATTTAAATATTGGTGTTGTGCAATTCAGGTGGATAGACTGGCACATGATTCTCCATAATAAACTGTATGGCAGTTAGCATAATTGCATCCAATCTTGAAAACTATTTGATACTTCAAAGGGCAGACTATCTTTGGTGTTATTAATTAGCCAATTTAGGATGGGAGGGGTATAAAGGCTGATTTAATGAGTTAAAGCACAGACTTTGATAATATGATGGGTAGCATTGAGAATATAAGATAGTGATATCCAGGATTTGTCAATGTTTGTAATGGATGGATGTTTAATTTTGGAATAAAATTTTTTGACAGTTTGAATGAAAGCTGTTTTTATATCCCATGTTGCATAGATCTGTGATATAAGTTTCGATGTTATTTTTCCTATTGGATTCAAATTTATACAGATAGTAGTTCCTATATAAAAATGCCTTGAGACCAGCTAATTTATGAGATTTTTGTGTAATAGACTCAAGGCATATGGCACCCCAAACATGAATAGGCTTCAGAAGCATTTTATAGTTGAGGTGGATGGTTTCACGCAGTATATAAGTTAGGAGCTTGATGTCTTTTAGGTTGCCTTCATTCTCTCTGGTCCATTTTAATGAAGAGGCATTTGAGATGTCTGCTTGTAAATGATTTGCATATCGGGGGTGCAAATAAGGACATCATCCACATATCATATATATATATATACAAGAATGGAATAAACACATATTTTGGAAAGACTTATTCCTCAAATTTATTGAGCTCTTCTTGACTGTTATGATTAAAGAGTCAAAAGCATGCTAGGCATAACTTGCTAATTATACAATATAAAGCTTATCTCTAATATGGTTGTACGTATATTTTGTATTACATTTTCTGAGATAAAGCTTACTAAATTCTTGAAATGACATTTTAATTAATTTAAATTTTAATAAGGACAAAATAAATTTTATTGCTGATGATCTTAAATGGATGGATGGATGGGAACATTATGGCTCTTTTCAACGAGAATTTTAGACAATGGAACAGGAATGGTCTATAAGGCAATTATTAGGTGGAATAATTTGTATTATAGTACTGAACCAATTGCAATTAGTCATTTCCAAAAAAGTTTTCTACAACAATATCACCTTTGTATATGTGCTGTGTAAATGATGTTCTTGTCTATGCTGAAGAAAAAACAATTATTGATATACAGCATGAGTTATATCAATTATCTTCTTTAGTTTGGACTATAGAGAAAGGAAGATAGATCAAATAGTATAAAGTTTTTAGATGTGTATATTCAACACTCAAATGCACAAATAAATTATAAAATGATTATAAAACCCATCAATGTTCAGTGGAATTCACCTGCATTCATATAATTCAATTTCACATAAACTGACTGGCTTCAAATATATTTTGAACAGAAATTATAAATTATGTAAACATGAAGCAAACAGAAAAGACAACTTTGAAAAATATATAAAAGAGTTAGTCAATTCAAGATATAATATTAATTTATTGAATAAAACTCTTTAAAAAAATCCATTTATCTTTAAATACCAGGAACATTAATAACAATGTATGGATCAGCCTTCCTTTTATGCCACATACATCTAAAAAGATGGAAAAAATCTGCTCAAATGAATTCAATATTAGTTTTAGAACCCCTTCTAATCTTTTTTTTTAAAATATATATATATATATTAGTTTTAGAACCCCTTCTAATCTTTTTTTTTTTTATATGTTAAAGTGTTGATCGGGAAGCGAACCCGGACCAGCTGCTTGGAAGGCAGCTATGCTAACCGCTAGGCCACCAATGCTTGACACACCTTCTAATCTTAAATGTTGAACAATACTAAAGACAAATTATCTCCAAACCACGCTCTTCAAATAGTTTATAAAACTAAATATAATGAACCAATATATAATGCAATTTACTATGATGAATTCATGTCAGCTGTGCTATAAGATTAGCACAAACACAAATATATGTATAAATATGCTAAAACAGACTGCAATATTAAATCTATAGTTTTTAGAATACATAATAGTCTGGCCGCAATCTCGATCCACTTAATATTACTGTCATTCAAAGAAAATATAAAAAGGCATGGTTTATTGCAAATAATATCAATGCAATAAACTAAAAAGACTCATGCATTGCATTATCATGTAAATGATATATATATATATAAATTATTTAACTTATATTAGTTCTATGAATTTGACAGACCTGGTCAAAAACAGTGGTAAGCTGTAAAATTTTTTAATAAATTTATCTTTCCAGAATAGTGTACCTTCACTATTAATTTTTATAGATTTATCATTGTTTTTTTCTTATATCTATCTATTAACCTATAAGAGGAGGATATATTAATTTGAGCTACTTCTTGTAGAAGAAATGTATAACTCTCTGAGATCAATAGCAATATACCTGGCAACATATAATATATATCCAATTTTATTGGAATAACCAATAATAAAAGTTTTCATATGCTATAATTATTATATCCTATAGCTTTTAATTGGGTTATTTCATTTCTACAATATTATAATAATATTAACAATTAAGTCAATAAACATCACATGATAACTACTTTTTATGCTTGCTCTTAACTGTTATTAAAACAAGCAAAACTCTCTATATGTATTGCCACTCAGTACAAGCCAGAGTAATCAATGGATGCCAGAAGGCTTGTGCATAAAATCCCTATCTAGTATCTACTCATCCAATATCCCCAGACTAGTTTGTGGCTTGTGGCCTTCATCAGTGAGGAGCCTTGGATCTGAGAGCACTACACCTAGATCTTAGGATCTAATGCAACCCTCCAGCAACCATCTTTTATCTCTACTTAACTACAAAACAATGAGATTTAAATTGAAAACACTATATTTTCAATCCAAGTTCATCAGCTTATATAGTCATATAGTTCAGTACCTATACATTTTGGTATCTTTGGTTCTTTAATAACCATAGCCACCACTATCCTATTAGGCGGGATTGGTTTGAAGCCAATAAATATCACATGATTACGCATTTTCTTATGCTTGCTCTTAACTGTTATTAAAACAGGCAAAACTCTCTATACGTATTGCAAGCCAGAGTAATCAATGGATGCCAGAAAGCTTGTGCATAAAATCCTCATCTAATGGTGGGTAGTGTGAAAGTATGTGCTCATATACCCTATATATTGTATTATAGTAATATAATTCATTTGTTGATGTTGATCAGATCTAAGTACCTACCAAATATATATGCAATTTTTTTAATTACTGCAAAGGAAGAACAATATTAACACACAATTTATTCAGTTCCACATGGATGCAAGGCTAATTTCTGATTATTTTTCTAGTCAGTCTTTTCTTAAATTTCCAAATCTTTATGATAAAGTATTTATTAGATAACTCATTTGAGCTTTCCAACTTTGAATACTAGCATCGTAAGAGAGCAAATAGATGTGATCAATGCGGTTTAAAAAAACTGATCCCATCTTATAGTGCAAAAAAATAGAAATAGACAAAAGTTTTTATAGATATGTGCATACGCACTTAACTCATTCTAAAAATTCTACGAAATTGTTTTATCTATATTTTTTTATCATTCATTCCAAAAACAAAATACTGTTCATAACTTAACAAATGATTTATTTGCTATTTTTGTTTATTTGTCACATGTTCAATATAACAACAAAAAAATGCAATTGGAGTACACCTGTATTTAACACAAACTATTATTATTTTCAACTTCCTGCCATAATCGAGCGATGTGATTATTTTGTTACCAGAAATATAGCAACGCCTCAACTTCAAACAGACTGTCATCCTCGAACTGAACTGGATTATTCCAATTAGTAATTCTAAAACTCTACATAATCTGACAAAACAAATCACATTTTCTTTCTTTCTTTTTTAAAAAAGTAATTTAAATTATTTGTGCTTATTCAAACTTAATTATTCTTTCACTATTAATTCAATATGATAATTTAAAAATTCGTAAGTATTTGTTATATGTAATCAAATATTTCGTACTTTTTTTTCCTATACTGTATACAATAAACATAAAATTTCAGACTTACATCAATTAATGAACTATGAAAACTCCACCAATGAATTATAATAATCTATCTGCAGTAATATCAATGCTTATTAGACGGAGAAAATATCAACAACATTAAATACAATCATCGTGCATTTTCAGTGCAGAGTAAAAAAGTTATATTTAATGTTCTTAATATTTTGCCATTTAAGAAACCTTGATATATAAGTGCAGCTAGATAATTATACCAATTACAAATTATATATTCAAAAAAATATTTTCATTTTGTTTGCAGCCATGACATAATTAATTTTTTAATAAATAAAATATTACAAAATTAATTAACATCTTTACAATAAACAATATCAAAACCTGTGAGCTAAATATGAAAGACTTGATTACTTCCTTCAAGACTCTACCAACTAATTTCTACATGATTTTCATTCAGAAGTAAATAATACAAAAACAATGTGATTGTGTAATCCAGAAGCATGATGTATGTTCATACTGATATATTCATGTAACATCTCTAGCTATCATCATCAATAGTATTCTGTCCTATGGACAGGACCATCAAGTTGCAAAATCCAACTGTTTCCTTCACAGTAATTTCTCCCATTCCTTTCAAAAATGTTATAGGTATTGTATCAAATGTGATAAATTTACCATTTTGCATTTATTCAATCGACTGTATTATTTCATCTGTCAAAATGTCCATACCTTTTTCCATCTACTTCAACATCTTCATTTTCAAGTTCATAAATAATAGAATCATTTCTTTTCTCTAGCTATAAAAGTTTTAAAAAATTATTCAAACAATACATACTTCAAAATATTAAAATATTTACTTGAGTGTGCAAGTGTAAGTGAATAATCAAATAAAAAGTCATACATGAAAAGTATTTTCAGTAAGAAATCAAAATATAAATCTGACTGAAGCAGCTGCAGCTGTTGAATTGTATTAAACAATATCATGATCTAATAGACAGCTTCACAATTTAATATTCATGGGCTTAGCAATAATAGTGGCATCAGCATGGGATTTGGGATTTTCATCATCAGATTTTCAATGGTATGGATGGTTGAAGAGTTGGAAGTTGGAGCAGATTGAAGCCTGTCCATTAAAGTGTGAAAATTTGCTATCTTAATATAAACTGAGCACTGATTATATATATATGTGTGTGGGAAATGATAATCTGGACCAACTGATGATTGCTGGTTTAGCACAAAATATGCATATTAGTGATTATTTATCTTTCTGTATG
Organism: Epiperipatus broadwayi; assembly: GCA_028023455.1. NCBI lineage: Eukaryota > Metazoa > Onychophora > Udeonychophora > Euonychophora > Peripatidae > Epiperipatus > Epiperipatus broadwayi. Next base: position 3,761,922 of record JAQFVV010000105.1, on the reverse strand, counting down.
TGTGTGATCATGTGTATCAGTAGTATAAGATAGTGTGGATAGTTGGCAGGTTCTTGAAAGTCTGAGTTCAAATCCCCTATATTTACAATTAAGCTCCAGGTATATGAAGAATGCCTGTTTTCAAATATCTACACATTAAGCCTGCAAGCTGCCCATCCCTCTTCTGTGTATTTAAATGGATAAGGTCCTATACATGAGAGGTCAGAATGACTTGAGGTCAATATGGGCATGGCAATAATATTGGCATCAGCATGGGGATCATCAGATTTTCAGTGCTGTAGATAGCTGAAGAGTTGGAGGTTGGAATAGATTCAGGCCTGTCCATTAAAGTGTGAAGATTTGCTATCTTAATATAAACTGAGCACTGATTATATATATGTGTGGGAGATGATAATCTGGACCAACCGATGAGTGCTGGTTTAGCACAAAATACATATATTGGTAATTATTTATCTTTTCTGCATGTGGGTGGTCAATGTGTATCAGTGATATAAGATAGTATGGATAGTTGATGGGGACTTGTAAGTCTGAGTTCAAATCCCCTATATTTACAATTAAGCTCTAGGTATATGAAGAATGCCTGTTTTCAAATATTTACACATATTAGTTGTAAGAACTGAAGACTCCATTTTATCATTTCTTTCTTTAAAATCCCTATAATATATAATATCAAAACTTAGAAACAAATATTTTGCAACAGTTGTAAAAAATTATTTCTAATACCAGTATATTTTACTTTTAATTTAAAACGCTTGTACTTTCTAATAAAGTATTGAAAAATGCACTTGCCCTGGGGAAAGATTTCTATCTTTTAAGATGAATTATAGAATTTATAACATACTTTTTAGAAATATTACATTAATATGGGATTCTTATAATAAGATAGTATCAAGATGCTGGACAATTCCTTAAAATAACAGAAGTCATTGAGCCTTTTTTTAAAAAAACAGAATGTATAATAAAAGTTTGATGGGATCTGAATTGAACAGAAAGGCCACAAATATAAATATAAAAACTTGTGAAATACTAATAATTTGTTTTAACAAACAAAAAAATTAATAAGATAAATACAATCTGCTACAGCTACCTAATAATTTTTTTATATCTAACTTGTCACATTTACATCATTTTTATATACTGTATTTAGTAGATAAACAATACAATGGAAACCTATTAAAAAGTATAGGTTATTTAATTATTCACACATACATTTCAGATGTAAGATACATCTTAAACAGTAGTTTGAAGTACAATTTGAATATCATAACTCAAAACATTCCACATTACCAGAAAAAAACTTTGAATTTTAAGAGTACAGTGTACACATATATTTAATATACATTGTAATTCTATTATATGAACTTAACTAAGCATAGTATCATTCCAAATTACAAATCACCTTAACCCCAAATGAAGAGGCAGACCAAACACTTTAATATAACAAAATAAATTCATTGGTGATTATCACGTGTTTAACTAGAAGGTGTAATTAAAAAAAGCATTATTAAATATAAGATGAAAATTAATTTTTACTTTAAAGTCAACCTGAAACTAAAAGACAAGTAATTTCCTTAGTTATAAGAAATATGAACTTGGTGCTACAATCTCTGATTTTGCCAATATTAGCATATAAGATTTAAAATACATATATTCTTTCTTTATTGTTAAAAAAGCACTTACATATCTATATTCTTTCTTTATTCTTAGAAAGTTATATGTTGTCTAAATAATAAATATAAATAGTCAATATTGAATATAATACTCCTAAATTTCCAAATGTCAGAAAATATTTTTTATATTTATAAAAAGTTATTTTTTTCTATAAATCCATTTAATGGTTTCACTAAAATTAAATCTGGTGATATTGAAAAACTGCTGATTAGTAGTAGTGGTGAGACTGAAGTAAAACAAAAACACAAAAACAAAGTAAAAAAAAATAAGGAGAAGAAAGAAAGAAACTGGAGCTGAGAGTGATAAAAAGATGCTTTCATTGTGTGTTAGCACCGCCATATAACATAAATTAAAAAAAGAAGATATTTGGCCAGAAGTCCAAGGGCATATAAAAAGCATTGTGCAGCTATAAAATGAAGGAATCTCATGAATACAGGGAAAGACTTTGATTAAAGTAATTGTGCCACAGTAATTCAGTGAGAGTTATTTGTCTTAAAAACATCATAGCTGTTAAAAGTACTTTTCAGTGCTAAGCAAAATATATTAATAATGATAAATTTCTATTTGATGGAAACTGTCAAAGCTATAGCCTCAAATCTCCAGAAGATCTAAATCCTGAATTATATATATAGCTTTGTCAATCATGAAAAAATGCCTGTGGTGAGTTCTGAAATGGTGATGCTGTAAAAGGTAGTGTTTGTTTGTCCATAATGGAAGTGTTTTCTCATTACCAACAGTTATCAAGTCTATTTATTAATAAAGTAGATTACAGACATTAAGAAGATAAAAATTAATGTGGAAGAAGTCAATTATGACCAACCAATATCTAACAATTTCATCTTAATTGTGATCGAAGATGACCATAGTATATAAAAAAATATAGTTACAAGTTTATGATGTATAGGCACCCCTATAATAACAGTAAGCTTACTGAGCTATCAAAGAAGTTCACCGTAAAATCTTTTCAATATATGTACATATAAATAAGAAATCTAAATAATTAAAAAGAATTTCATTATGATGAAATATGATTTTTTATTATATTATCTTACGATATTTTTAAAAATATAATTACCAATATAGTGGAGAAAATAGTATATATTCTATGAGGATTATTACTCATTTTAATTATTATTCTTTATATTTATGAATTCATATTGTAAATGGAAAATATGTTTACAACAGAAATGAAGCTTAGGTTAAAAAATAGCATAGTTCAAGTCTCATATATATGTATGCATTCAGAGTGGGAGAGGTTTGTTTGACATTTGGACTAATAAATGATAGAGCTTTGATGAAAGATGCACTCAAATAAGAATAAAATTTGAATATATATATTGTAACGGGCACATACGCACGTTACATTGTTTTTTATTAGTAAACATTAAAAGAACAAAAGTTCGCAAATAAAAACTTCTTTTTTAAGAATTAAAAATTGAAAATTAAAAAATTATCTTAAACTCGTATATATATATAAAATCGCACAGATAATAATAAAAAAATTATTATTAAAATAAAACTTTATTAAAAATAAAAAAAATATTTTAAAAGAAAAAACTTAAAAAGATTTAGAGATAAAAATATATCTTTAATTTTGGAAAACACATTAAGTAATCAGAAAATGGAAATGATTGTTTTAATTAGTCAATGTAAACTAGCCTTGGGCATTGAAATGTATAAGCAACGGTCAGATAGGAAAACAATAGAAACTAATAGCAAATGAAAGAAATCCATCGGGAAATCGGACCTCAACGAAAAGGTTTTCACCATCATGACGTAATGTTGAGTTAATCCACAAAATTATTATAAAAGGAAAGGTTTGAAAATAAAAGAATTAGTTGGTTATTACGAGTGGACAGATATGTGTTAGTGCGGAGTTGAAGGAGAAGGGATTGAAAAGACGCACTCTTCAATCCCTTCAGTTCTGCTAGGAAGAAAGAGAAATGAACTATCGTTTTATACATTGAGGACCAGCTGGAGTAAAAAAACCTCCGGATGAATAAATAAAACGGCCAACAGAATACCAATCTTTTTTGGACGGCGTGGGAATTCACGTTCAAATGGCAAGCAACAGATAAAGATGAACTGTTTAAAACCGTAAGAACTTTATAATTAATGAACATTAAATTAAAAACTTTCCGTATTTAAATAATACAAATAGAATCCTATCTGACCAAACTAAATTATTTATTCATTAGTTATAATTTTATTTGATGTATTTCCTTTGTGTAAATCATTTCCATTTATTTTTTTTTGTTCTTTAAGTTTTATTTATGATTTTTGTTTTCCGATAAATTAAAATATATAAATGTTAAACTTAAGTCGGGCGTGAATGGCTATATAGATTTGTAAAGTTATATTAGGGGAGGGTAATCTTAGGTTATTTGTTTCATAGTTGAATTGGGTCAATGGATTGGATATATTGATGTAGTTAATAGATGTAGTATGAGATCCGCTATGGGCAGGATTGCATATATATGCCACACACCTTCTGTCTGCCTATGGATGGGTTTGTAAGTCGGCAAAGAACCGCAATCCATTCCTATGGAGTTTTTTGTTTATTGTTCTACTTGCCAACAGATGTGGCATTCCTGTTGGTAGAGAGACAATGTCTTCTCTAACTCTACTTACTGTTCAGATGTATATTCCTGACAATATAGTATTTTGTGTTGTCGTATTTTCATGCTACATTGAATACATAAATATATCAGATGGATTAATGCCAGTTTGACTGCGAACTTTTAGCCTAAGGTTAAACGGGGATAGAATGTTTTATCTTCAAATGCAAATCTATGTAATCTATTCATACTCGACACTAAATAAAAATGCATTAAATTTAAGTTGTTTATAGACGCTTGCATGGATTTGTTATCGGTTAATTATGTTTTGGGTTTTCATATTGGATCAAAATATATAGACATTCGATAAATAATGATACCTTACGGTGAGTATCTAAAATGTATTTATTCGGATGTCTTTTAAGTTATTGGTATTAATGCGGTGTCTTATGATGAACACCACTGGGTTTCTTGTATTCCCTATGCAATTGACGGTATCAATGATTTTGTATTTTGATCGTTTATGTTTACTTTGAAATGTTTTTAACTGTGTAATCTATGTAACCGATCTATACTCAACATTATAAAACAAACTTTCATAAATCCATCTGTGCGAACTTAATTAAAATATAAACTTATAATATTATAAAAATAAAAATTTAAATTCTAAAATCAAATTAAAATCTAAAATAAACATACTAAAATAATAATGTTAAATTTTATATATATATATGCATAAATAAACGTTTGTATGCTAATTACTGGCAGTGGCTTATTTTATTCTTTTTTTAAATTATTCTTAGATAAGAATTTATTATAAATACAAATCTCTGCTACTCCCTGAGCTAGTGACAATGGGCTAACGACTGGATATCAAAATATATTATAAAATAAAAAAAATAATTTTTTTTTGACTAACGTATCTGCCTACTTTGTAAATTTTTCTAGATTCAAATGCCTAGATGACGCCCTGTAATGCAAATTACGATAAGCTCTTTCTCTGGATCGTTACAACTGGCTACCTAACTTGGGCTGGTCTTTAATAAACTACCAGGGCCCTGAGTAAATTTCTTTTTTTAAAATGAAATATTTTTATCTGTTACATAAAGTCGTATACTTTAAATCTTATAAAAGCACTGCCAGAAAGAAATTGCACATATATTAAACACTAGAAAGTATTAATAATATTAAATTGTATTTTGTTAAAAAGAAAGTCAAAAGGTTGCAATTAATATGTTTTTTTTGTTGTTAATATATATTATGCTTTAACGTGTATAGGCGCGCACAACCACGTAAGTTTATGATCAAAATGTGGTGCCTTACGATGAGTATCTTTGGGAATTACTTCAGTGTAACCCTATGTATGCATTTCAATCAGTCACAAATAAGTTGGTGGTATTTATAATTGTGCTGCAAATATACACGTTTAAACCCATTATTCCTTAAAACATATTTACCTCAATGCAAACGTCTTAAATAAATAATTTATAAAATTTCCTTGTCCTGCCATGTGTAGAAATAAAATGTATAAAAAAATAGAACTCTTGTGGGGAGGAGGTGAACGTAAATGGTCCTTAGGAAAACGATAGTCAACATTTTTTTTTGTTGTATATAGTTTTTTGTAAAATTACTAACCGGATGTTTTTGTAAATGTCTTCGTTAATCATGTACCGTAATTACTAACCCTAAGTAAAATTTTTTTTTTTGTTCATTTTTTTTTTAAGCAAATTTACTGATATGTAACGGACCCATACGCATGTTACATTGTTTTTTATTAGTAAACATTAAAAGAATAAAAGTTCACAAATAAAAACTTCTTTTTTAAGAATTAAAAATTGAAAATTAAAAAATCATCTTAAACTCGTATATATATAAAATCGCACAGATAATAATAAAAAAATTATTATTAAAATAAAACTTTATTAAAAATAAAAAAAAAAATTTTTAAAAGAAAAAACTTAAAAAGATTTAGAGATAAAAATATATCTTTAATTTTGGAAAACACATTAAGTAATCAGAAAATGGAAATGATTGTTTTAATTAGTCAATGTAAACTAGCCTTGGGCATTGAACTGTATAAGCAACGGTCAGAGGAAAACAATAGCAACTAATAGCAAATGAAAGAAATCCATCGGGAAATCGGACCTCAACGAAAAGGTTTTCACCATCATGACGTAATGTTGAGTTAATCCACAAAATTATTATAAAAGGAAAGGTTTGAAAATAAAAGAATTAGTTGGTTATTATGAGTGGACAGATATGCGTTAGTGTGGAGTTGAAGGAGAAGGGATTGAAAAGACGCACTCTTCAATCCCTTCAATTCTGCTAGGAAGAAAGAGAAATGAATTATCGTTTTATACATTGAGGACCAGCTAGAGTAAAAAACCTCCGGATGAATAAATAAAATGGCCAACAGAATACCAATCTTTTTTGGACGGCATAGGAATTCACGTTCAAATGGCAAGCAACATATAAAGATAAACTGTTTAAAACCGTAAGAACTTTATAATTAATGAACATTAAATTAAAAACTTTCCGTATTTAAATAATACAAATAGAATCCTATCTGACCAAACTAAATTATTTATTCATTAGTTATAATTTTATTTGATGTATTTCCTTTGTGTAAATCATTTCCATTTATTTTTTTTTGTTCTTTAAGTTTTATTTATGATTTTTGTTTTCTGATAAATTAAAATATATAAATGTTAAACTTAAGTCGGGCGTGAATGGCTATATAGATTTGTAAAGTTATATTAGGGGAGGGTAATCTTAGGTTATTTGTTTCATAGTTGAATTGGGTCAATGGATTGGATATATTGATATAGTTAGTAGATGTAGTATGAGATCTGCTATGGGCAGGATTGCATATATACGCCAAACACCTTCTGTCTGCCTATGGATGGGTTTGTAAGTCGGCAAAAAACCGCAATCCATTCCTATGGAGTTTTTTGTTTATTGTTCTACTCGCCAACAGATGTGGCATTCCTGTTGGTAGAGAGACAATGTCTTCTCTAACTCTACTTACTGTTCAGATGTATATTCCTGACAGTATAGTATTTTGTGTTGTCGTATTTTCATGCTACATTGAATACATAAATATATCAGATGGATTAACGCCAGTTTGACTGCGAACTTTTAGCCTAAGGTTAAACGGGGATAGAATGTTTTATCTTCAAATGCAAATCTATGTAATCTATTCATACTCGACACTAAATAAAAATGCATTAAATTTAAGTTGTTTATAGATGCTTGCATGGATTCGTTATCGGTTAATTATGTTTTGGGTTTTCATATTGGATCAAAATATACAGACATTTGATAAATAATGATACCTTATGGTGAGTATCTAAAATGTATTTATTCGGATGTCTTTTAAGTTATTGGTGTTAATGCGGTGTCTTATGATGAACACCATTGGGTTTCTTGTATTCCCTATGCAATTGATGGTATCAATGATTTTGTATTTTGATCGTTTGTTTACTTTGAAATGTTTTTAACCATGTAATCTATGTAACCGATCTATACTCAACATTATAAAACAAACTTTCATAAATCCATCTGTGTGAACTTAATTAAAATGTAAACTTATAATATTATAAAAATAAAAATTTAAATTTAAATTCTAAAATCAAATTAAAATCTAAAATAAACATACTAAAATAATAACGTTAAATTTTATATATATATATATGCGTAAATAAACGTTTGTATGTTAATTACTGACAGTGGCTTATTTTATTCTTTTTTTAAATTATTCTTAGATAAGAATTTATTATAAATACAAATCTCTGCTACTCCCTGAGCTAGTGACAATGGGCTAATGACCGGATATCAAAATATATTATAAAATAAAAAAAATAATTTTTTCTTGACTTACATATCTGCCTACTTTATAAATTTTTCTAGGTTCAAATGCCTAGATGGCGCCCTGTAGTACAAATTACAGTAAGCTCTTTCTCCGGATCGTTACAATATATAATACATAAGGATGAGAGTTGAGAACAACCCACTCAGGGATGTTTGGTGCATGGTAAAAATGAAATATAATCTGGATATTTTAAGTAAAAATTATATATGTGATATATAGTTTGATCATCATTATTACCATGGATTTTAAATCTAATTAAGAAATTTAAATTTTTATTAAGTTATTTCTTTACAATGGTAAAGAAAATAGCATTGAAATAAATGGTTCATTATTTTGTATGAAAGCATTTATTTATATGCATATATTTTATCATATGTCTACTTTTCTATGCAACAACAGAATCCATTTTTTGGTACAATATATATATATATTCTAATGGGTATTACCATACACATCACTACTGATTTCAAACACTGTAATTCAACTAGAAGATAAGACAGAGTAAAATAACTAATTTTATTAATTATTATTGCTAAAAAGGGGATTAAACTGACAGCTGTCAGTTACATTTCCTAATCACTCTATTTGGATAACCATCTCCACCAGGGTCGGCCAAGCATAGCCAAAGTAAAGCATTTTATTTTATAAAGCCCAAAAACTTTAACCACCACTTTCATAGAAAGATGTCCTACAAGACCCTTATAGAAAGATATACCCAACATTACCTTGCCGGTTATTCCAAATGCTAGCTCTGTTACTATAATTCTCAAGTTGAATTGGCCTATCTTACAACCAATATACTATATCATTCATATGAACTATGGAGTGAGATGAGTAAAACATTGAACACCAGTTCTTGATCAAATAGAACAACATTTTTTTAAAAATCTTAATTAAAAATATTAAAAAACAAAGAAAAAAATATTTATAATGAAGATAATACAAAAGAGAAAAAAATCTAATCTGTAATACCTTACTTAGCAATAAGAAAACACCTCCCTTCTATTAGTTTCTTACAGTATGGACTCATACAGCAAATTGTGAGCATATAAATTCACACACACATAAAAAAATAACCACAAATAATATATATATATTATACGTTTTCTGTTTTGCTAGGCCTCTACACGCTAATATAAATTGCGCGCGAGTTGATCAAGCTATGTCAAACAAGAAGAAAGTTGTATTTCTATTCTAAAAACATAGCCATATTTCCTGATCAACTCAGCCTATTAATAGTTGAGAATTATGTTATCGATGAGATCAGCTTTTAATTTATTTGATAGGCGCCAGAGTTCTAAAAGAACTCGCTGAAACCGTCACATAACATCTCGCAAATTAAAAAGAAAAGATATTTTTAAACTAATCGGTATTACATCATACCGTAATGGGAATTATTTTTTTAAATTATTATTCCTGGGCTTATTGAAACATATTGGCAAAGGTAAATTATGTTTTAAATCTCATTAGACTAATAATAAAAATAATAATTATTATTAATAACGCACAAATGAAAATTTGTTTTAGAAATATTTTTATTCTAATAGACTAAAAAAATATTTGAAATAAATTACTTATCAAGTAAATTAGAGAGAACACAACTCAGACGTGAATCAATTAATAAAAAACAATTTTACAATTACTGTTCATATCTAAATTTCTTCTAGAAAGTTCCTTAAAAAAATGAATGTCTCTTGTACAAGAAAATTAATGTCTCTATCGGGATTGTTTAAACATACTTTTAGAAATTGTTTGAAAACGTTTAATTTGGTCACAATCAGGAGTAATGAAGTATAACTTACCGGTAAGTTTTGTGAATTCACGAAGGTTGTAGATAACTATGCATAGTTTTTCGGGGTTGAATTGAGCTCACGGCCTTTGATTATTAGTTGATCTTGGTGCTGGTTCCATAGGCTAGTCGCGTAAGCTTCTCTGGTGTCCATCGGTAATGATGTCAGTTAAAGCTCCGGTCTACTCTCGTATGAATAACTTTTTCATCGTAGAGTGGTCTGGATTCTCTAATCCAAAATCAACCAAAAGAATATCAGCTAAACCAAGATGTTCCTCCAACCGAATCCCTCCTTTTTATACTAGAGGTCCAGTTTTCAGACTCTGCGCATATCTTTTGTTTGTCAAAATATACATTGATAATCTTATATATTCTTTATAAAATTTATGTTACAAAGTCTTTATTTTTTTCAGCATAATTCTGCTATCTTTAATTAGTTGAAATATTTTTACTTTCTCTTATCTAGATTGGTAATTTGTGACTTTTGTTCTCTCCAATTCTAACTTTTATTTCTAATTAATTAAAAATATAAGAAAAATTTAACTTTCACTGTAGGTTATTTTTTTTAAAAAAAAAATTATAGTCAAAAAAAAAAAATCTAAATTTACTTTTTTTTTTTTTTTAGCTTTTACCAAATGCCAATATATTTGCAACGTATATAAATAAACGTTACAATATATATGCTGACTGATGATATTACACACAAAAAAAATAGCAAGATAGATTATATTTTAATTAATATTTTTCTACACATAATAAATAAATAAAAATTATATACATCTTGATCTAATTCTATATGCATACATACATTCGTATACATATAGCTTAATTTTGATAAAATATTAATTTCTTAATGTATATTTAAAAAAAAAAAAAAAACTTAAAAAAAATCATAATAATAAATTTAAATGTTTTTTTCTTACTTATATCAAATGGTGGGGAAGTTTTACACCTTTCACTCTGCTCTCTCTATATATTTCAAAGACTCATTTGCAATAATTATTCACAGGTGAGGTTACATGATGCTGGCTTCTGTGATGACCATTCCCCCTTGTTCTTAGCTAAAAACAAAGCTTCCCTTGCATACTCCCACTTTCAAAGCTCTGTTCAAAGGTGCATAACAACCAGAAGAAATAGACGATTTTGATTCTGCTACTTTTTTTTAACTAAGCAGGGTTTTAGCATCAGTAAAGCTCACATGGTGATTACTTGAAGATTAGTACTGGTGTACTTGGTTATCTTTTATTCCATTTTGTTTAGTTCACTTAACTCTTCTGGCTGCATTAACATTTGTTTTGTTTTCAAAAATGGATTTCAACAGTTTTCCAGGAATTATTTTTTTCTTGTTTCTGCACTATAGTGTAATCACCAACCACTCACTATCAGCTCATTTTTTCCTTACTGTGACTTCTCATTTTGGACTGCTGATGGCTAAACTGCTCACTGACTCTTATGGCTGACTCCCACTGCTGATTCTAATCCGACTGCCCTTTTTCTACTTGGCTTGGGATTTTTTTCATACCCACAAAAGAACAGAATGTTGTAATCTTTTATCTTTGATTTCCATTAATTTATTTTTCTAATCAACTTGACAGATGACTGTATTTTTACAACAACAAAAAAAGGAATTTCAAGAATTTTATCAATGCTTTACTTATTAAATTTTGATACAATCGGTTGGTATATTTAAAAAATAATTTAAAATATATATTTATATCAGAGATAAATCCTTACCAAGAATTTTATCATATCTAATTATTTTCCAATATATTAAACCTGGTTAAACAGAATATTTGTACCAAAGACAATTAATGATGTCTTTTTAGTATTTTTTTTTTCTTTATCTACCAATTTAATTAAACAAACTAATATACATTTTAAATAGTTTTTCTTACCTTATCTTACATACAAACAAATGTAAAACATATTAAAGAAAATTTATTAACAAAAATTAATATCACAAATAAAAAAAGTTGAATGTGCAAATATTTTACTACCTATCTGACAATGTATGTATGCATATATATTGATGACAAATGTCTTTTGGTTTTTAAATTATATTCATATTTTTCTATGGTAATCATCTGAAATCCAGGCACGACCACTTGATGGCGCTGATGCTATACAAAATTAATCAAATGTAACATTACCGGGCCGCAACTTTTTTTATATAACATGATTTTTTTTTTGATTAAACAAATTTTTATTTCATTTGTAACATGATTTTTTTTTTTTTAAACAAATTTTTATATTCATTTTCTGACATTTTTCTTTATTCAACAAATTTTGATAATTTAACTTTGTGTTTATTTTTCTGATTTTAAAACTTTTGACTGTTTCGCTACGAAAAAAACTTGTTTTAACCCTGCCGAAAAACTATAACACAATTATTTGGGACTTGTTTTGACTTTGTTCTATCTTTTTTTTTTTTTGTTTGACTAAATTGTTTTTCTTATTATTATTAAATCAAAAGTAACTTTTGTGTTTTTTGGGGTTAAAAAATTGTTTTGAAACCCCCAACCTCGGATAAATAATTATAACAAAAAGTCAATAATTTTTTTTTCAACAACTTTTTTTCACTTATTTATATTTCGTTTGAATTATCTTTTTTTTTTTTTGGGTTTCTACAATAAACTGCTTTGGGGGGGGGGGTTCATACTTTGTTATTATTAACAAAAAGTAAACAAAAATAGTAATTTATTTTAACCCCACTTGTCTTAATCCTGCTGAAAAAATATATTACAATTATTTGGGAATTGTTTCGAATTTTTTCTACCTTTTTTTTTTTTTACTTGATCAAATTGTTTTTCTTCTTATTAAATCAAAAGTAACTTTTGTGTTTTTGGGGGGTAAAAAACTGTTTTGAAATCCCCACCCTCGGATAAATAATTGTAACAAAAAGTCAATAATTTTTTTTTCAACAACTTTTTCTCACTTTTTACTTTTATTTATATTTCGTTTGAATTACCTTTTTTTTTTTTTGGCTTCTACAATAAACTGCTTTTTGGGGGGCTTCATACTTTGTTATTATTAACAAAAAGTAAACAAAAATAGTAATTTAATTTAACCCCGCTGAAAAAAGATAATCCAAATACTTGTCAATTTCTAAAGAAATTTAAAAAAAAAAAACACAAACTTTGGACTTTTTGAACTTATTTTTATTTATTATTTTATTGCTGTAATAAAAACAGTCTGGTATTTGGGAGGACATTATGTGCCTGAAAAAAGGACACAGTCTCACTTTTTGTACTTGGCAATTCTAAAAAGTTTAAAAATTGCACATTCTTCTCAGACATTTTATTGGTCTTGTATATTTTCCATGCTGAAATGTGACTTAGTGTGTGAGCTTTGTCGAAGCGTGTTCAAACATACCCTTTGCAAATTTTTTACATATTAACATTTTTTAGGGAAGGGTGGGGACCATATGACAATTATTAGTAATTAATATTATTTAAATATAAATGATATTACTCTACTATGGAGATTTGAAAAGTTGTACCGACTTGCAATTAAAACACCCTCAAGTGATACAGTAATCAGCTATGAATAAAACAAATACGCATAAATAATTTCAAAGCAGAAAACAGGCTGTAATATTTTTGTGTAATGTCATGTAAAGTGGCCTGCAATAGGTAATACAATATAAATGTTATATTAGCCATAAGGCCGCCACAGAAACTGCATTTTTATGTGTTTTGACACATAAACAACACCATCAAGTGGCCTTGCCCGAATTTCAGATGATTACCTCTTCTATTTTATATGAGTCAACTAATAGTTGAATATAGTGCTAGCTGACCAAAGCTTGTGATGATGGTTTTATCATCATCAGTCACCATCAGAATATATATTTAACTTTAATATAACTACTATTGAATGTTTTCAAAATTAGTTATATAAATTATGGTGATTAGAAACAATTACTTTTTTTAAATAAATAACATTATGTAATCATTGATTCATTATACTATTTTAATTTATTCACAAATATAAAAAAATACAAATTCACATTTGCTTTTGATAAATTATATATTTCCTAATGAAGAGCATTTATTAGTAACAGTTGGTTTTTTTTTCTAAAAAAAAAGGGTCAAAAAATTGCCTGCAAACAAAACTAAAAACTTTATTTTTAAAGAACAGATAGCATTAAAAAAGTAAGAATTTAATCAATTTAACAGCTTAAGTCATTGCCGCGGTCAACCGATCACTTCAGTTGATTGGTTGAAATTTTGTCTTTTTTAAATTACGCAAAAACTATAAGCATGACATCAACAGAAATCCCAGCATTCGATGTGTCTTTCTATTAGCTTTTGAATGATATATCTTACATAGATGTCGGATAAAATTTGAATTTTTTACAATTATTTTTAAAATTAGATGAATTTTTTTTTTCCTTGTCAATTTACTAGTTTACATGAGGCGATAAAGGCAGAAAATCTTTATTGGCCTTATAACTCTAATATAATGTATTAAAAATATGTTGATAATTCAGATATGAAGGTCTTCAACATGACATAAACTTAATCACGGAATATCATAAGTTATTAATTTTAATTTTTAATATTTTAAATGTTTTTAAATTATTTAATAAATGATATATTGTTTTTTTTTGCATTTGTATTGGTGTGTGTGTGTACTATATAAATTACATAATATTAAATCATTTATACTCTTTATTATACAAATATTTGAAATACAGACACTCTTCACATACCTGGAGCCTAATTATAAATATACAGTATATAAATTCAGATATAACAAAAGTTGTTTTGCAGAATATCATTAAGTTATTAATTTTAATTTTTAATATTTTAAATTTTTTAAATTATTTGATAAATGGTTATTTGTTTGCGCTTGTATTGGTGTGCATGTATCATATAATATTAAATCATTTATGTTCTTTATTATACAGTATATAAATTCAAATATAACAAAAGTTGTTTTTGTAATGTAATTTTGGGTATAGACATAATGATTCTCAAAAGGTATATGTTTATATTTGTATTAGTGTGTTTGTATTTGTTCTTGCATCGTGTTTGTATAACAAGTAGTGATTTACATATATAGAGCAGTGCAATGTAAATTTTAAAAACTGATAATCTAATGTACAGAAAGGTTGCAGTTGATAAAGCAATCACATAATTTACTGGGCATAGTACTATGTGAAAATATAAACTCAAAACCAAGAGATTTCAAGTGGTATGCGTATAGTGGTAGCCACAATGGTTATGCATATACCACATGGAATTGTATGCAGGCAAAGAATCAAATTCTGATTCTTGCCTATGTCTTGATACTCATGCTATGGAGTCAGTAGTTTTGCCACATCTTGCATCACATTATTTTCAAGTCTATAGCTAGCAAATGAGCTATATGCAAATAAATTATATCTCTGTGGGACAATAAACATAACAAGATAGCATCACTGGTGTGCATAAAGAATATAAACATCACTGATGTACACAAAAAATATAAAATGAAAAGATGAAACTCATTTTATCAGTGATATAGACAGTAGCCTACAATTTCTAGTTTTAGATAGACAAGAAGCTAATTGCTATGATGAAAAATGCATACCCACCTTCTGAAAATGATTTGTTTTGTATCTTTTATTACGATGAATCTTTTTCTTATAGATGTCTTTGAGATTTGTCAACTTTTGGGGTACAAGATAAAAATGAAGAATTCTTATGCAAATACTTTTGGAGATTCTGAAGCTATGGATTATCTCAGGTGAGAAGTATTATATATGGCAGGAGTCCCCAACCCTATGCCCACGGGCACCATGGTGCCTGCAGACCATTTTACATGTGCCCGCCGCTATCCGAACATGATAAAAAATTATTTATCTGATACAAATAAATTTAATTTTTAAAATTTCTTATAAATTATTGTATTATATTGTAATCAAATAAATATTTTTTTGTACATTAAGTATATTATTAACAATATCCAACTATAAATTTTCATTGAAAAAATAAAGGGTGCCTCCCACCTGGCCGGTATTATAGAATGTGCTCTCAAGTGCAAAAAGGTTGGGGACTCCTGATATATGGTTTGAAAGATAATTTTGTGATGAATACAAAGAAATTATCACTAAAGATGTAATTTAAACTTAGTTAATGATAATAGAAATTATGAACAAACAATAAAGTAATAATTATGTTGTATGTTAAAATTTCTTTTTTCCGTATTTTTTAGATGGTAATCATTATTTGTCTTAGCCTTATTGTTTTCCTTAGTTTTTTTAGTTTCTATCAATGTAAAGTTTTTTGCTCTAACTGTATTAAAACTGAAGTTATTGTGAAAATTGTGTCTCAGGTCAATTTTTGTAAAAATTCAATATGGCGCCTGCAAAATCAACCAGTTAAAAGACATTTCTAAGTTATAAAAATTAAGAGAAAATATTCATTTTAAACAATTATTTCAATTTTTTTAAAAAAAAAAAACCCCAGTGGTGGGACCATGATGGATGTGATAAAAAAAAACCAAGCTAGGATTCATAAAAAAATATGCATTTTAACAGTGGACTTTTTTAAAGGATAAGTGTAGAAAATTAATGAATGCATAAACAATGAGTTGAAAGTTCAATGCAATACATTTCACTTTCTACATATCAGAATAACTTTCAATATTTAAACTTTTTTTTTTTAAAAAAAAAAAAGTTTATCAGCTGGTAATAATAATAACTTTAAAAATATGCCAAAAGAGTAACGATATTTAATTATAACTGACAATTTGATTAATAAATGTTAATAAGAACAATGAATTAATAATTAAATCCTAATATTTTGAAAATCGTGCTAATATTTTAATTTTGGAAAGTTTGTGTCTAATTAGACTCTACACATTTTAATACATATACATATAGTTACTTTTTAATAAGAATTTAGACAAAGATAATAAATCTGACAGACATTTTGCGATGTCGTAAATAACATCTGTTATTCATCTGCCTAATTATTAAAATGCAATAAAAAATGAAAACAACATCCTTCATTTTTCTATGCATCTTAGAATTATAAAATGTTTAATTATTTTTAATAATGATCAATAAATATTACAGGCTTTCTTTTTTTATTATTTAAGCTATTTATTTAATGACTAATTGTGAAAAACGATTTAAACTATAAACAATCAATAAATCTTCAAACGTTTAAAAAGAAGAATAAATTTTAAAAGTTTAATTACTAATTTCTTAATTTAAATGAGGATTATGTTCTGAAATGTCATATATTTTAAATTGAATAAATAATAATAATATTTTTTTATTTTTCTAATTTAGTTAACTACTACCATAACATATTTGCTTCCAATCAGATACCAAATATATACTATTTTTAAAATTAATATTGTATATTTAAAAGATGCTTTAAGATCTGAATGGGAGATAAATTCATAGCTATGGAGCTGTCAAGATTTAAGGATAAAAACCTACTCTTAGTGAAGTAAGTAGACGAATCCAAGTTTTTTTTTTTTTTTTTTGGGGGGGGGAATTCAGATCAAGTAAAAGGAGAATAAATGGTAGTAAATTTGCTGTGAAGTTTAATTTTATATCTTCTATACCTATAATTCCTAAACGTATCAATGAAAGATGAATAGTATTAAAACTTCATTTGCATATATGGCACCCTGTGGTTATTTCATCATTGTACATTGTTTCAGATAGTTGGAAAAAAACAACAAAGCTTTTATACCTTGTTTGGATAATGTCATTGCACCAATAACATTAAAAGACTAAAATGAGCTGGTAGATAATAAATTTTGTTGTTCCAAAATTATAGGAAATTATGCTAATACTTTGGTAAACTCTAATGGTCTGTTATTAAATTTTTGTACATCATATGGTTTAATTATCATAATTATATTGTTTAATTAAAAAAAAATCATTCTATAAAACTTGGAAGAATCCATGCTCAAAATAATGGCATGCAATGAATTACATTACTGTGAGAAATAAGAAGGGAAAAGATGTTCATATTATATGAACAGTATCCTTCAACATTAAAAGGACATTTGCATTAATAATGTATAATCCAAACATACTGGTATGAATAAAAAAACCACTAAAATTGCCAATTTGAATTTTCAGGATTGTTACTGAAATATAAAAATTTCCTAAGCAATGGGTTGCACACACAAATAAAACTATTCTTGAGTTCCTTAAAAAAACAGAATTCTGTTTGTCTGACAATGACTGTATTATTAATAACTTGATTGCAAAGAAGCATAGCATTTTCCATTTAAGTGAAACTGAAATTTTCATAAACAATGTCTAAATTTAAAGGCAGAAGTTCAATAACTCATAGGATGGCTAAAGTGATTGATGGATTTACAATGAAAATAAACAACAATTTGACATTTGTGGGTTGCCTTAAATCTTTTTTTAATGAGTTGACAATAACATATAAATCTGAAAAGTAATACAATAAAGTATTAATGCTCATAAATAGTACTTACATTGTAATAATATTTTGAACAGCTTTAGGAGCATTTTCAATAACTTTTGAATAAGAATTGAGATAATGGCTTTTGAAGATATAATCATCCTATTTAAGCATTCAGGTTTGGGCAAAGATATTCACTTTCATGAAGTTTAAACAGCTCTTTGTAATTGATATTTGGAGAAGTTTTAAAACATGGTAGTGATATAGTTGCTTCAAAATTATTAGAATTTTTTTAAGAACATATAGAACTGTAAAGTTGCCCATCTTATCTTAAGGATGCTTCTTAATGATTCAATTTACAAAAACAAAAGAATGGACAAGACTGCAATAATTATTGTAGAATTTTATTGTTATTAATTTTCAAAGATGGAATAGGTTGCTTTCAATCATCATTGAATATTTACAAGAGATTAAATGTGATTTTAAAGAATCAATAAATTCTCTAGATATACTATTAGTTGCCAGACAAATACAAAAAAAAAAGTATTAAAAGCAAATGTAATTAATATACATCTTTACTGATTGGGTCAAAATATTTGATCCAATAAATTGAGCGGTTTATGTCAATGCTTCAAATTTGCTTGTTCATTCAAATTTTATTAATAAAATCTAGGTATTCTAATACAACTTTTGATTTTTCTATAGACATGGTTTGCATACCACATTTATATTGAAACAGTCAGTTTTCAACATGACTCTTTCACCTGCTATATGTGCTATATAGCAGTATTCATTCATATATAAATGCCACCAACCCTCGTATGTTTAATAATAATATTCCTAATAAGTTCCATCTAAATTTGAATCTAATTAAATCTATCATATGTGTGTGTGCGTGTATCGTTTAATATGTACTAAAGTATTCATTTATATACTCCTTTAGTCAAAATGCGCACATATATAGATTATTAATAATTTCTAGATGAAAAACTAATTATATGTGTAACTGTAGACTACATATATGCTAGAATATAAATGTTAATAGATTACAAAACATTTCTTTTTCCATAATTTTAGATATTTATTAAATTATGCATTTTCAAAATTATATAATTCTGCATATATCGGTAAATTAGAACGATCAAGTTACATATATAATAAAATGTTTTTCTAAATCTTAGAGTTGTTTTCTGAACATACTGTCGCCAATATAGTTAATCTTTACCAAAAATACATTAATTAAAAATGTATAATTAGAATAAAACGGGGAAAACTGAATAAATTATAGCCTGTGAATCGCGATTTTTTTGACCTATTTAAAATTAAAAACAGCGGGCTCCCGTGGTGATTGACCACTGACGTACAGCCCAAGAAAACAATTCTCGGAAAATACAGTAATGAAAAAGAGGGGGGGGGGGATAATGGTATATAAGAGGTAGCAGCCATCTTTGCAAAAATTCAGTAAAAATTTTCTAAAGAGTAACCAAGAAGTATTAAAATTGTAAATTAATAAAATGTCGGGGTAGAAAGGCTTCAAACCTAGCCTTCTGACAGGCAAAGAACCATCTAAGCCAAGAAGAGGAGCAGATCACCGTGAAAACCTAAAACATGCTCGCTGTCCAAGGAAACCCGCAGTACAAAGAAACACCAAGTTCAATTATGGTAAATATTCTTCTCATCTAAAACCTTCGATCAATTCTCAGTAAATGCTAGCTTAACTTCAAACTAATGGCCATATTAAAATATGTATTTTATTTGATAACTTTAATCTAAAACTCACCTAACAGTATAATAATTAATAACTGTAATTAAACCCTAGAGTCTTGCCTGATTATAAATATGATAGGAGTGTAAACGTAGTTATAAACGGATTGTGATTATAATGATTATAATTTAAACCTGATTATAAAAATGATTATGATTCCTGATATAAATTTAAGTCCTGATATAAAGATACTAATTTATTGATAGAAATAATTTACCTGAGAGATAAAATGTTAAATGATTTAACGTATTTTAGTTGAATTATGCTTTATTATTTTATGATCTAAAATACGCGCATTCACACACATCTTTTATTAATGAAATTGCATTATTTTATGTTTTGGTTTACTCGCAAAATATAGTTTGATTTGGTTACGTATTGATTTAAATTAAATAATTAAATGCTATCTATTTCAATTTGTTTAATGTGGAAATTAATTTATATAATAATTTAAATAATATTTAAGATTTCTATAATAATTTGTATGTTATAAATTAACGATAATATTCGTAATCGTTGATTTCTAAGATAGCATTAAAAGACTGAATCAAACATGTTTTAGCGAACTTTATACAACTTGCTCTTTTTAAATAAGCAATTATCAAACTTCACTTATTTAAATTTATTATGATTTAAAATTGCATTTCTTGAGATGATCTATGCCAATATTATTATTATTTAGTTACGTTATATTGTTTATGCTATAAAATTGCAAAACCGAGCTTTATTCTTAATTTAAACTATTCGCGAGTGTTAAATAAAAATTCGCTCGCATATATATATATGTAAGTGCGCATATATATAAAACATATAATTATATACGAAATAAAAAGCTCTGTTTTGGAAAGGATAATATGTCTACAATTAAGGGTTATTACAAACGTATCACCACCTTAAAATAGATTTGCCTTTTAAATTGATATTTTAAATTAATATCTAGGTAAAGTGATATAACTTCAGCATAAATTTATGTTTATATTTTAATTCCCCATATGCTGTAAATCCTCCTTAAGCTAAATAAGTCGTAGCCTATATAGCTAACTCTATAGATTGGATTCATAAATTCCCTTTATTTGTACTATTTCAAAGTACTATAATATGAACTGATGTGGGACAGTTTCATGAAAGAAACTTGATTTTTAGCGTCGTAATTTTAAATATGATTATTAGTCAGTGGTGCATATGTCTCCTTACGAAACGCTACGGCGTATATTCTTTTTGCTGTATTTCTGTAATGGTTGCATACCGTCGCCCTGCATCATTACCTTAGTTCGGGCAATTATTACTTTAGATGGTGACTGGTACACGCCAACCCATCTCGCTTATCTTATCATGGAGCATGAGACTCAATCCAGAGCGTAAGTCTCCACATTCCTCGTCCATAAAAGGAGCATGTGACTCAAATAGAGCGTAAGACTCCCATATTTTATAAATTGCCCAACCTGCCGAACCAAATGGCCTCCTACATTACAGCAATGAGAATCAGTCCTCGGGAACTGTTACTTGGTAAAAATCCCATGAGTAAGGAACATATGAGACGCAATAAGACTTAAAAGTTATATGTTTTTCTATACGCACTAGTATCTGAAATATAACTTCCGTTAGTCAGTTCAACCCGCCACTTAAATAAGTAAATCAGCATTGATCTGATACAGAATCCAATCTAAGTAGTATTTTACTGTGTAGAGAATATATTGAAATATTCACGCTAAGTAAATTATGTTAATTTATGTTCTTTACTAAATTAATTATCACTTTTACTAATATGCAAATCTAAATCCTTATAGCATAAACCTGGCATAGAAAATAAATAACCATGAGCAAATTCAAATCGTTCTGCATTAAAATTTATATTAAGCTCATGTATAAATTCACTGTAATATTATTTTATCACCTGCGAGTGATTGAAATATATGTGTATAAGCCAAATAAATAATTGTAATTTACGTATTATCACCTGCGTGTGATATAAGGCTACACATATATAGAACGGAAATGCAAAACCTCTAAAACATTATTAATTGTAGAGAAAGCTAAATTCACTATTAAATAAATAACCTGTGTATATGTAAACCATCATGTACATCCAAAATTATTACCCAAACAGCATCACTTACGTGTGAACCCTTTTAAACTGTAAAATCCCTTATTCACCTGCGTGTGAAACTAAACCTTTGTTTATTTATTATGATTTTAAATAACTGTTTACATTAAATATTATTAAATTGATTTAAAATTTAATCTAGTTTCTTGTCTTAGTCTTGCTCACCGACTCAATTTTATTAATAATTAATTTTACAGTGTTATTGAAATTTTATATATAATTTATAATGATAAGTGTGCCACATGATACCTATATAGATGTGCTATACAAATACCCATTGCTCCACGTCTTATGTACAACTGTTGAGCTACTGCCGGCACGTTAGGGATTAAAACGCTGCTGTGACCTCAACTGTGTCA
This sequence comes from Epiperipatus broadwayi, assembly GCA_028023455.1. Taxonomy (NCBI): domain Eukaryota; kingdom Metazoa; phylum Onychophora; class Udeonychophora; order Euonychophora; family Peripatidae; genus Epiperipatus; species Epiperipatus broadwayi. The sequence goes on along the minus strand of JAQFVV010000105.1, from coordinate 3,739,418 downwards.
TTTGTAAGGTTGTAAGTCTATGAGCAATGGTAGAGGAACTATGGTTAGACCAGAGCCGTGGCTTCCACCACCGTAAACCTGTTTGGCCTTAGGATGATCTATCGGAGTTCTAGATTTTGTTGCGCAAATGTACATATTTGACCGTTACAATATGTATTCATTGAAACTTTCTTATTGACATAATTTTATGCTATCATTGATTTCTCTTGTATCTACTCTAAGGTGTAAATAAAGTTTTAATTTTGAAAGTAAAATCTAGAATATTCTGCCAAGCGTTGGTGGCCTAGTGGTTAGCATAGCTGCCTTGCAAGCAGCTGGCCCGGGTTTGCTTCCCGATCAACGCTTTGATATATAAAAAATAAATAAATCTAGGTATTTATTAGATTGAAACGATGAAAAAAATTATTAATACAGCTGATAAAAAAAAAAGGGGGTGGTGAGATTTTAAATATAATCTAATACGTATATATATATTAACTCCAATTTTGCTTTCTATTTTTATGATGGTAGTTTTTGAAAAAGTTTATAACTGACTTCATGAGATACACACAACAATATAACAGGTTTGATTAAAAGCAAAAGTAAAACATTTTCTTGACTTCTTAATTTTATTCTAATAACATTATTCTTTCAAATTCAAACAATGCTCTATAAAATATTTTCACTATTTTGAAAGCATCTTACAAAGGCTCAGATTTAGTAATCAATATTAAAAAAACTCAAGTATTTTACCAGTCAATGATAAAAAAAAAATCAATTGAAAAATGTGAATTACTTTAAATATCTTGACAGCTTTTTACATAGAAAAGCAGATTTGGGTGGTTTCATTACTAAGATATAATTACTGCAACTAAATAAAGTTGCAATTATTTTTCTGACTTTAATATAGATCTACTATAGATATAACATAAAAATTCTAGAAAAAATTGTTTAAGTATGAAAAGATCATACGATCAGTCAATAGTCTACCTAGTAAAGTCACATCTTTATGGGATTGGGTACATGAAGTGAATAAATGATGAAAAACTTTATATAGTAAACCTCAGCATCATTTTTAAAGAAGAGGCATAAATCATTTCCATTGTAAACTATAGAATTTATTAAGAAATGCAACATTAGTTGTTTTCATTGATATATGTCAAAAAAAGAAGTTTTGCTGCAAACCATAAAAGAAAAAGCATAAAACGTCAAATAAAGAGAGGAACCATATATGATTTGTTTGTATTTTAATTTATTTATTTTTAACAACTCTGATATTAAATCAGACAACAATTTTATTTGTGTACAGTTTTTATAAAAATTTAAGACGTCTGAGCTTTTCTCCTAATAAAAAAAGATAAACAACAGTCTCTATTTAAATTAATGTTTTGCAAATCTAATAAAAACGAGATGAATTTTTATTACAAACAGTGAGGATTGCCAATTCCTCTACAAGCTTTATGATAAATGCTTAGCCAGAGCCAGCACTTAAAATATTTCTGTCAGGAACCCCTGACCATGGTTTCGTGCTTTGGCACTCCTCAGAGAGGTGTCAGGGTAGGTTCAGACACTAGATCTAAAAATACCAACCCAAAGCTAAGCACTTAGCTAAAAGTTATCTATTGAGTGGAAAATCTGAAATTTTCAGACATGTACATGTCTTCAAACCCAGCTATCCAACTCAAATAGCTATATGGGGCTGATAGATCTTCAGCCATGCCATATAGTAGTAGTCATAGCAATATAAAATTGCATAAGACTTTTTGGCAGAGACTATAAATAGTCAAAATAAAAGTCATAGATCACATGACCCTATCTCTTAAGCTTGTAAGTTATAAACAGTGAGGATTGCCAATTCCTCTACAAGCTTTATGATAAATGCTTAGCCAGAGCCAGCACTTAAAATATCTCTGTCAGGAACCCCTCCCCAAACCCCTGACCATGGTTTCGTGCTTTGGCACTCCTCAGAGAGGTGTCAGGGTAGGTTCAGACACTAGATCTAAAAATACCAACCCAAAGCTAAGCACTTAGCTAAAAGTTATCTATTGAGTGGAAAATCTGAAATTTTCAGACATGTACATGTCTTCAAACCCAGCTATCCAACTCAAATAGCTATATGGGGCTGATAGATCTTCAGCCATGCCATATAGTAGTAGTCATAGCAATATAAAATTGCATAAGACTTTTTGGCAGAGACTATAAATAGTCAAAATAAAAGTCATAGATCACATGACCCTATGAATTGATCTATGACTTTTATTTTGACTATTTATAGTCTGCCAAAAAGTCTTATGCAATTTTATATTGCTATGACTACTACTATATGGCATGGCTGAAGATCTATCAGCCCCACATAGCTATTTGAGTTGGATAGCTGGGTTTGAAGACATGTACATGTCTGAAAATTTCAGATTTTCCACTCAATAGATAACTTTTAGCTAAGTGCTTAGCTTTGGGTTGGTATTTTTAGATCTAGTGTCTGAACCTACCCTGACACCTCTCTGAGGAGTGCCAAAGCACGAAACCATGGTCAGGGGTTTGGGGAGGGGTTCCTGACAGAGATATTTTAAGTGCTGGCTCTGGCTAAGCATTTATCATAAAGCTTGTAGAGGAATTGGCAATCCTCACTGTTTATAACTTACAAGCTTAAGAGATAGGGTCATGTGATCTATGAATTGATCTATGAATTTTATTTTGAATTTTTATTACATCTTTTTTCGTAATGATTCCAGATAAATGAATTTTAAAATTGGAAGGGCCAAAGATACAAATAAACTGACTTTGATGAAATTATTAAATTGACTTAAAATAAGCACTTAACATTTTAAATGCTTCAAATTAGTAAGCCAAAGATACAAATAAGTTGAGCTTGATAAATCCACTAAATTAACTACTATACCTTAAAATAGCACTTGCAATTTTAAATGCTTCATTGGTCATATATGTTAAGTAAAAGAGTAAGATCTCTAGAAAATTGAAAAATTTAATTTAAAGTCTCCATTTCAATAAGAGAAAGTTTTGAATAAGACACAGTGGAATATTCATTTTATTTCTCTCATGCCATGGAACTATTATTTATATCGATTTGAAAAAGATTGGAATTATTTGTGGAATTAATACATTTATAAATTTTGCAATCGATCACATAGCAAAAAAGACATGAACACTTGAGATCATAACTAAGATCATTAATGCCAATAGTAAATAATAGTAGTGCAAGAATATTATACTCTGAGGCATTCCCAAACCACAAGATTGTTAGAAAAAGTTTATCATTAAAGTCCACATAACCAGATCTATTATTCTAAATAATTAAAATTACCCGAAATCACTTTATTAAATGCCTTGTATAAACCAAAATATATATCTTATCTACTTTGATGATATTTTGATCATCAAAATCATGTACTACGTGATGAAAGGTTATAAAAAAAAATCTGATTTGTGAGGCAAAAATCCATGTTGCACTGAGACCAATGAGTTATTAACATTAGTAATAATTTTGTTATAAATGCACCTTTCAAAAAGTTGTGCAATAGTGTGACCAACTAAGATATAATTATTGGCACAATCTTTGAATGCATTTTTTAAAAATTATGCAATTTAAAATGGAAAGATATAATAAAATGAAGTAACAATTTAATCTGCAAACTCTTTATTTATCTATTGTCAAAACTTAAGCTTGAAATTATCCTGCATTATTTAATAGCAGAACTGGAGTCCTTATTAAAATTTGTAACTGAAAATATTTTTATTTATCCTATCTCTACTTATTGTAAATCTTGTTTAGCTTTATAAGCAGAAAGGTGAACTTAGAAGTTTAAGTACAACATATATTCCAATATGCTACTGCTGCTTTTAATAAATTAAAAGTGATTAGCTGTATATACAGCTGTCATTTTAACTAATTTACTATATGGAAATAAAATTGGACAAACCTATTGTCACAATATAAATATATTAGAAAAGTTTCATTTAAGAATGTTCCATAAAATTTTAAAACTATAATGGTAAGATCATAAAATCAGTCAATATGTTTTTCAACTTGCTAGATGTAATACTATGAGTCCACTGTTGCAAAATCACACCTTTGTTGAACTGGATATATAAAATGAAAGAACAAAACAAGACTTCCTAAATGGGTGTTCTGAACTTGAGCATAGTTTTGTTGAAGAAATAGACCCTGTTTATGTTATAAGGACTATTGTTGGAGAAATAGATCCTGTCTATGTTTTAAGGACTATCTCAAAGACATTCTAAAAAAGCGCGATGTCAATTGTTTTCATTGGAAAAATACAATTAGACATTGTATTGAAGTTGTGATAAAATGTTGGACTACTTCCATCATCTATTACTAAATGATGAATGTCTAGATTTTAAACTTTTCCAAATGCAAACAACTGTCAATAACACTTGTTATTAAATAATATAGGTTAGTAGATAATATAGTTTACTAAATTACACAATGTTTCAAGTGGTATCATTCTTCAATCTTCTTCATTTGTTGATGGCCTGACCAGTGACAATGCTAGCATAGGAATCGAACTTACACTTTTAGATTCTCAAATATAGAATTTTAAGACAACACAACTGAGCTATTCTGTCAAAGGCAAGAGTTAATAGATATTTCACATACTTATTTATGAAGATCAGTTCAAATACTCAGTGATTCTTCCACTTTTCTTTTTTTTTTTACTAATTGCTTCTAAGAGCAAGATTAATTAGAGGCTTCCAGACATTATGCATTGCCACACTGGGTTGACTTATAGGGTGATTTGTTGTTGTCATATGTGCAGCTTCTTCAAATTTTCTTCTTTGCATTTTTTCCACTCTATCTAATATTTTTCTATTTCCCCAATTGAACATATATTCATTAGTACACACATGGTCTGCTACTGTAAACATATCTGGTTTTTTTTTTATTTTCTAATCATTAGTTTGTGTTCTTCCAATCATTTTTCAACAGGATGACTGATCTCATCAATAAAATTCCTTTTATATTTGCATGGTCTTTCATATATGCAGTTTTTGTTTTTCAGCAATTCAAGTTTAGACTTTGTAAATGTTAGAATATCATAATTCAGGAAATTCTGACATCTACAAAGACTAAACAGTGAGTTGCTCAAAAAAACCTGCATCCACAAAATACCATGTGAATGTGGAAGGATTGGTGAGACTAGTCACACTATTTGAAAAGTGATTGAAAGAACACAAACTAATGTTTAAAAAAGAAAAAAAACCCAGATGTGTCAAAATAGTAGCAGACTAAGTATATACTAATGAGCATATGTTCAAGTGTCAAATAACAAAAATATTGTATAGAGAAAAAAAGGTACAAACAAAAAAATTCGAAGAAGCTGTTCATATGACAATGGAAAATAATTCTATAAGTCAAACCTAGTCTGGCAATATATAATGTCGGAAGCCTTTAATTAACTTTGCTCTTATAAAAAAAGTATTAAAAAAAGTGAAGGAATCAGAAGGATTTGAATCAATTCTCATAGATAAACATCTGAAATTTCAACTGACTGTTACCATTGACAGAATAGCTTAGTTGCCTTAAAATTTGATATTCAAGAATTTAGAGATGAAAGTTCAACTTCTATGCAAGCACTGTCACTGGACAGACCAGCAACAACTGAAGAAGAGCGGAGAGTAATACCAATCAAAATATTATGTACTCTACTGACCTATGTTGACTACTAATCTATGTTTATCTACTAATTTGTGAGTTATTACTAACAATGGTTTGTATTTGGAAAAGTTTAAATAAAGTTTAAAATTTCTAGTCATTCAACATTTAATGATAAATAATAGTCCAACATATTATCACATGTAAAATACCATCATCATAAATCTTCAGGCAAAAAAATTGCATTGAAATACTTCAGGAAGAAAAGTTTTCTGTTGAAGGAATTAAAAAACAATATAAAATATTAAGTAAATGGAAAAATGGATCAACATGTTCTATAGATTCACAGATCGCTTTTATGATCATTGCAGAAGTCATTTCTAAAATAGTTTTTTTTTTTCTTTGTTTTTTTTTTTAAGAGTTAGAATGATTATAATCATTTACAGGTGGCTGTTTATTATCTGAGAAAATTTGTAATTGTTTAGCAAATTCAGAAAAGTCAAAATTTTTCTGGATACAATTATTGTAAAATAGAATCTTTCTATTAAAAATTCTCTCATGAACTGAGTTTTAGTCAGTCTTCTATAGTTGTAGTTAATAAAATGGTTACAAAACATGATGAAATTATTTTCAATTAATAACCTTCCTCAGCTAAACAGAGAACAAAGAAGGAAAACGATTATTCAAAATACATTTCATGGGAACATATAATTCAATTAAAATTATTAAAAATCTGACTGAATATACCCATACCTTGTTTAACATTAATAGAAGAATGTATGACATACCAAATACAATTAAATAGAGCCTGACATAAATCCAAATAATCCCCCTTTTTATAATTTCTTTTAGGTGTCATATTTCAAGAAAAACAAAATCACTACTGATGAATAATGTAGTTTAAAGAAAAAAATCAAAGAAGTATTAAAATATTTAATATTATATATGTTAACAAAGATAAAGTCCAATGTTCTATCTTGAGAATTTAAATAAAAATTATGAATGACTCATTCATAATAGTATTATTGTAAGAAATAGTTCTACAATGTATTCAATGCATAATGTAATATCTCTTAAATATATACACACATTTAATGAGTCTTCTAGTTCTTAAATATAAAATATGAGTTCAAATGTCTACAAGTATTAGCAAGTAGTTATGCACAGAATGTGTTTAAATATATGAACAGATGGATTGCTGTATAAATGCACATAAATAAATAAATATGTATAAATGCATATAAAAGAGACCACATGTGAGATGGATGGATGAAATAAGAAAGTATGCAGGAGTAATGTGGAGAAGAGAAGCTAAAGATCAGAGATGGATTGAACTTAGAGAGACCTTCATCCTTCAGTGGATTGATAATGGTTGATGATGATACATATGTAAAATAGGTACATCTATGTGTACTTCCAGTTTTATCAGGCCCCAAGTAGAAAATTCAACCCATATGAAAATAAAATCAATATTCGAAAGTATCCATAACAAATTTTTTGGCTACTTACTATTTATTCAGGCAATAATACAATCGTATCCTTTTCTATTTGGTTCCAATGCTTTATTTAAACTTATTCAGCTTTTTTAATCTTTCTGTCTACATAAAGTATTACTAAGTCATTTTAACCTATTTCCCACTTTCTAATTCAGTTGAACCTTTGCATATATATATATTCCAAATGGCAATACATTTTTTTATAGTCAAATAATTTTAGCAAAAAAAAATTTAAGTTTTAGTTTTATATAAAACACAGCACTGTCTAGCAGCATTCCTTGTAATTTAAAATCAAATGTTCTGTTGAAAACTGGATCAATCATAGAAAAAAAAAGATACAGCAAATTAAATGCTAAATCAGAAGAATTTTGTGCTACATATACAAAACTAAAAAAAAAAAATTGAAATTTACAAAAATGCTTTTTATTCAAATGACCCAGTAAAAAACTAAAAAAAAAAAATTCTTTAGCTTTTATTATATTCTTGATATTACATGACCAAAAATAAAAGCATGGGATACTGATATTAGAAATAGTCTATGGATTTTTTTTTAATGGAGCAAGAACAATATTTTAAACTTAAATTCTTTATCATTCTACTATTCACTATATATATAAAATAATTTATTTCTATTTTTATACAGCATAAATAATAATATTTCTCAACATGAGCACCACACGTTTTTATTTATCATCAGATCATATCAATAACATTGTGAAATCTGAAAAGAATTAATTTTATACTCTTTAATATATTTACGTTTTAATTAATTTACTATTTTTATTTTAATTCCACATATGTACATACTGAAATTTGAAATGATAGCATATGTAAATAGGTTCATTCCACATAATTATTTTCTTTTAATTTCTACAGGGGTGGGGGAACTTTTTTTCTGCTAAGATCTATTCGGATATTTTTAATCTCATTTGAGGGCTACACAAAATTGTCAACTTAAAAATCAACCTACTATAGTTGATCAAAAATGTAATTAATTTACCTCTAATCATTAACACTGGACAGCCTTTTCAATTGGCAAGTCAAATTAAACTTTACCCTTTTAAATTAAATGAGAGCTATAATTTTTTTGTGAATTAAAAATAATGTCATTATTATTAATAACTGTTCTACATTTAATTACAATTTTTCTGATTCACCTTGAACCTATTTTTTGTGATATATGTTCTTAAATTTCTTTTTATGTTCTGGACAGGTTAATTCTACAGCAGCTAAGATGCAATCTTCCATAAACTCCCTTTCAGAAAATGGCTTTGAATTTTTTTTAATAATTTGCTCTCACAGAATTTTATGACTTGTATATGCTTTTTATAAAGCATGTCAGTTCCTTGATGAAGTTCCTTTTCAAGTTTTCAATTTTAATATTTCTTTCTTCCCTAATAATTTTACTATAGTCAGAATGTTTGAAAAATAGTGTTCTAAAAAATGTATACTTTATTAACCAAAATACTTTCCAAATTGCACATCAATTTACTATTTCTTTCTATATATATATAAAAATGTATTGGACCATTTCTTTTCAAACATGCGATTTTTTGTGCCATTTTTTAAAATCTTCCTCCTGTAGCTATCCTAATATTAAAATAAAATAAAATAAAATGCAAAATAATAATAAAATGAACTAAAATTAAAGTTTTATTAAACACACAAAATGCTCTCAGCATCATAAATTAAATCAGTAGTAAGATAGACCACACAATATAGATAATTTGTTATAATACTGCACCTCTAATAGAATAAAGTAAAATTATTATTAAGATTGGAGAAAGAAAAAAGATGTAGTTGAAAAAATATTTTATTTTGCTTAACTTTTCTTAACTCAAAATTTACATGTACATTTGCATTGCACTATGTTTGGTTAAATAAGTTTTATACAAGCTCATTTTGTAAAAATGTCTGGGGAGTCAAATTGAAAGCTTTCAAATGCCACACTTGGTCTACAGGGTGGGGGTTCCCCACCCTTGAATTATTAAATCATTTTGATTTTGAAATTTCCATTGTCTTTAGCTTCACTTTGGAGCCACTTTATATAAAAATTGTATTTAATAATTCACAACAGCAATAATGTGTAACTAAAATAAAGAGTTCTCTTTGATAGCAAAGACATAACTGAGTAAACTCGAGTCATGTCATCATTCATACAGGACACATGCAAAATGTGTGAAATTTCTATTTAATATTGTAATTGATGACTAAGAAACCCTAATCATAAGTTGTGATCAACTAGCACTGTATTCAAGTGTTAGTTGACACAAAATATAAAAGTATAAATATAATTTAAAAAGCAAAAAGGACATTTGTAGGCAATATATATGCACACCAATGACAAAGCATGACTTTTTAGGAATGGAAGCACACTTCTTTTTTTCATAATGTTTTTATTTCACTTGCCACAACAATTTTTACATAATAGCACCTAATATTACACACATCTAGAAAAATCTGAAACTCTCTTATCTGTAAATCAGAGAATATATTATCAATATATTTTTATCTTCCAAATCCTTTTAATATTTTTAAAAGTTTTAACTGTAATTTAGATCTTAGCATTGTTTGAACTTCTTATAATCAACTGAGAATGCATTAGTCAAATTCATTTTTTGCATATATAAAAACAATTCAATTGTTGGTAAAAAAAATAATTGAAAGTCAATAGTAATTGCATACAAAAAATAATGAATTTGAATTGCTCATTCTAATCAGACTGTGATTAGTTTAAATATAGATAATACATTATCAATATATTTTTATCTTCCAAATCCTTTTGACATTCTTAAAAGTTTTAACTGTAAATTAGATCTTAGCATTGTTTGAATTTCTAATAATCAACCAAGAATGTTAGTCAAATTCATTGTTTGCGTATATAAAAATAATTCAACTGTTGATAAAAAAATTGAAAGTGAATTTTTTAAATTGAATTTTAATTAAAGCTTTTGAAAGTTTTAGTGAATTTTTCTATGGAAGGACTCATTCTGTTCAATACATGGACACTTCAACCCTGATGCACACATTTATATTGTCAGATAGGTAGTAAAATATTTGCATATTGCAACTTTTTTTTATTTGTGTTATTAATTTTAATTAATAAATTTTCTTTAATGTATTTTACATTTTTTAAAATCTAAGATAAAAGAAAAAAAATGTATGTTAATTTGTTTTAATTAAATTTATGGATAAAACATACTAAAATTTCATTCACTGTCTTTGGTACAAATATTTTGTAGGAAAAAAATTACCAGTGTTTAATATATTAAAGAATAATTAGATACATTGTGATAAAAATTCTTGATAAGAATTTATTTCTTTAATAGAAGATTGTATTAAAATTTAATTTGTAATGTATTGATAAAAGTCTTGAAATTCCTCTTTTGTAAAAATAAAAAGACTCATCTGCAATCTGATTAGAAAAATAAATTAATTGAAATCATCAAAGGTAAAATGTTACACTATTTGGTTCTTTTGTGTGTGAATTGTGTAAAAGAGGATTTTTCTTTATGAGCAGTGAAAGTCAGCAGTCAGAGAGCAGTGAGCAGAGAATTCAAAGTCAGTGAGCTATCAGAAGTCAGAGCAAGGAGAAAGTGAGCATGAAAGTCAGTGAGGGTTTGGTGATTAGTGAGTGGAAAACTGCTAGAATTCATTTTTGAAAGATTTAACAAAAATGTAAATGCAGTCAGAAGACTTGACTAAACAAAACAAAATGAAATAAAAATTCATCAAGTACACCAGTTCTAATCTTTAAATAATCACCACGTGAGCAAGAAAAGTAGCCGAATCAAAATATACTTTTTCCTCCTGTTGTTACTGCACATTTGAACAGAGTTTTGTAAGTGGGAGCCAGTCAGGAAACTTTTGTTTTAGCTACGAACAGAGGGAAATGCTCATCACAGAAGCCAGCATTGTGTAATGTCTCCTATGAATAATTATTGCAGATAAGTCTTTTAAATATTTAGATATCAGAAATGAAATATATACAATGCCCATCCACCCACCCCTATTTTTGTATAAATAAGAAAAGAACATTTAAATTTATTACTTTTTTCTTATGTTTCTTTTTAGAAATATGTCGATTTAAGAAATTATCTTATTTAAATTAAGCTGTATGTATAAGAATGTATGTATGTGTGTATAGAATTATATCAAGATGTATATAAATTTTTTATTTACTTCTTAATGTATAGAAAAACATGAATTAAAATATAATCCATTTTGCTAATATTTATTTTCTTGTGTAATATCACCGATCAGTATGGGTATTATATATATTTATTATTTTATGTGTGTGTATTAATATGCCCATAATCTGCAGTATTAGTTATACCATAAGAAATAGAAAGGAGGGGATATTCTCTTACTGTTATAATATATTATAGATTCGATTTTTTTCTTTTTCTTCTTTTGTGTTATCTTTATTATAATTATTTTTTGTTTATTTTTTAATATTTCTAATTAAGATTAATTTTAATAAAGAACTACTTTCAAATGCCTTTATTTGTGCCTCAAGACGATTCAAGAGGCATAAGTTTTACAATGCAATCAACATGAATCATTACAAAGAAATTTAGGGAGTGTCGGTGCGTGTCAAGTAGTGTTCAATATTTTACTCATCTCACTCCATAGTTAATATGGATAAGATGTGTATTTATTGCAAGATAGGCTGGCAATTCACCCTGAGAATTAGGGTAATAGAGCTAGCATATCAGATAGTCTGTAAAGAAATGTTAAGTGTATTTCTTAATAAGAGTGCAGCGCATCTTTTTAAGAAAGTGGCTCTTAAAGCTTTTAAGTTTTATAAAATGCTTTACTTTGGCTAAACTTGACCTACCTTGGTGGAAATGGCTATCTAAATAAGTAAGGTGAGTAGGAAATATAACTGACAGCTGTCAGTTTAATCACCGTTATAACAATAATGATTAGTGAAATTAGTTATTTCGCTCTGCCTTATTTACTAGTTTGTTACAAGGTTTGAACTCAGTAATAATGGGTAGGATAGTTCCCGTTACAATATCTTTCTCAAATCATGAATAGTCAGTCAATAAATAAGGCAGATTATTGTATTAAAATGATAGAATTAAAATACCAACACCTCTAGAATTCAGTGATTGGTTTTTATATATATTCATGATGATATATATAAATCAGTGCGCATCTTTATATATGCAAATACGCAAAACCTGGTTTTATTATTATTTCGCATTTATAAAAATATTTTAAGAATATTCATTATAGTTATTTTTTTAAATAAAATAATAATTATTAATTAATCAAATGTTATCTTTAAATTTTTTTTTTTTTAAATCTAGATTCGTATATATTAATTCAAAAAAGATTATAAAAATAGTATGACAGATTTCCCATCTCATTCCATCAATCGTGAGACGTCTTTTAGTTTTACTTGATAGATTTAAATTTAATAAAGAAAAAAAAAGTTCAACAGTTTGTAGCTCTTTATTATCATTTTATTTTCATTAATCTTTCAAAAAAAAAAAGATAACATTAACAAAATGATTTTTTCCATCCTCGCTTTTTAATTCGAAGAATGATTTTTAATATATCATATCAGCATACATAGTATGTTCCAGTAAAAAGATGATTGATGTGTAATAATACCCAAGGTGTTATTTATGATTTTATTATTTATTATTCAAAATAATATCCTTATGAATCAATACACAGCTTGAAATGATTGTAAATCTGTTTGAAGCAATCCTTGAAACCTTCTACTGAAATCATCTGCAGAAACTTTGTCACAAGCTTTTAAATGTCCTGAATTGAACCAGGATGTACTCCTTTCATAGTCGATTTCAACTTTAGAAATAATCAAAAGTCAGTGGAAGCTAAATTAGAAAAGAGAATGAATACTTAAGCATAACAAAGCTTTTTCAGGGCCAAAAAAATTGTGCCCAATCTTAGCCCTGTGAACCTGAACATTGTCATGCAAAATTAACCAGAGTTTTGCTCATGGTATTCAAATTACTTACACAAAATGTCAGCCTACTAATAATTCAAAACATCCAAACAATAGTTAGCATTAATCATCAGATCTTCAGGGATGTGTTTGTGGTGAATAATGTCTTTAGAATAATAATAATAATAATAAAGACAGTGAGTAATGGTTAATTCAACTGTTTTGAATTTGCAATTTCTTTTTTCTTCTTCTGGTGATCTCCATTCTGCGTTCTCATGCTTAGTTGATAATTCATATTAAAAAAACACTACATCTTGTCACCAACTATGATGAATTACAAAAACTTTGGATCAAATAGTTGAGGTTCTTTAAATATCTCTGCAGTGCTCCATTCTGGTATCTTTTTTTGGCTGATTGTCAATAAATGAGGCACAAAATGCATGCACACTCACTTTTCAAATCTTTTCTTAAAATAAAATGACTAAGGATTTTTGAAAATTATTATTTTAAAGAATTTTGGCATTTTCCACTTTTTTTTCTTCATTTCCATTGCTTTTAATGCTTTTGATCAGAAACTGACTTCAATGTTCTTTCTGTCACTACAAAATCTTGCAAACCATTTGAAAACTTTCTTGCAGATCATGTTTTCGCTACCACATACTGTCTGAATTATTTTAAATGTTTCAGTAGCCATTTTGTCCAATTTAAAACAAAGTTTAATGTTCACACCCTGTTCCTTTGTATGTTTTCTATAAATATATATAACACATTGTAATATTTCAAGTCATAACTTTTGATCCAGATATTTTAGCACTTTAAAATTTTGTAATGAATAACCAAAAAACAAATCAACTTTTACCTAGTACATATTGTGTACATATAAATGTATAGTATATGGTATTGTTTACATATTATTTATTGCTCAAATTTTTAAAATAATATTTCTTAAAAACCCTACCAAGGTATTAAAAAACTAAATTAATTTTGCATACTATTTATGCAATCCCAACCCCCTTTCAACAATCTCTAATTGTTTTTTTTTTCTTTTAAATATTTTTTCCCTTCTTACCCCACTGTGATTTACTCAGACTTATTGCGATTTCTTTTATATATATATAGTTAATTTTAAAAATAAAGTAATATCTTAGTGTGCATCCAATGGAAATTTTTATCATATATCTTTAATACGTATTTAAGTTAGATAGCTGAATTGGAAGACATATGGATGTCTGAAAATTTCAGATTTTCTACTTAATAGTTAGACATTAGATAAAGTGCTGGGCTTGTCCTGGTATTTTTAATCTAATGCTTGAATATCCTAGCACCTTACTGACAACGTCAGTAGCAGAAACCGGTCTGGGATTGGGGATATTCCCAAAGCTTATTAAGAGCTTATTTTGCGAGATCATTATAAAGAAAAGGTAAGAATCATAGAAAGTTAAATAATTATAGAATGATAGCGGTAACATCAGTTTTATATAAAGTTTTCTCATATATGGTGGCTAGAAGAGTTGTAAAATGGATGAAAGGAAATAATATAGTGGGGAAAATGCAAGAAGGATTTAGATTAGAGAGGCGTATAGGAGATAGTTTATTTGTAGTTATACAACTTATGAATATGAGTAGGAATTCAGGTAGACAGTTATATATGAGTTTTATAGATATAGAGAAGGCATATGATAGAGTAAATAGAAATAGATTATGGGCAAGTTTAGTAAATTTGGGAATGGATGAAGCTTTAGTGGATATTATTAAGAAATTATATGAAAATAATTACTATGAATATCAATTAGGGAATATAGAATTAGTTAAAAGTTAAAAATGGGGTGGGATTAAGACAAGGATGTCCTATGTCACCTATTTTGTTTTTGTTGTATTTGAGTGAAATGGAAAGAGCAATAGAAAGATTAGGAAGAGGGATAGAGATATCATTAATGGGTGGCAAGGGAGTATATACTTTGTCAGGTCTTTTTTGTGCAGATGATACCTTTTTGTGTGCAGAAAAATGATATGGAAGTTATGCTGAGGACATGTGGAAGGGTGGGTAAAGAGATGGAATTAAATTTAGTGAAGAAAAATCAAATATAATGATGGTTAATACTGGGGAAAGAGAAGATGTAGAATTTTTATTGGGGGATATAAAGTTAAGTGTGGTGAATAGATATAGTTATTTGGAAATTATCTTAAGTAATCAGAAAAATTGTTTGGATGAATGGGAGAAAAAATTGATAAATGAAGCAAAGAAAAGAAAAGGATTGATAAAGAAATTAACAGTGTTTTCATATAATAAATATGATGTAGCTAGAATTATATGGAAGGGAGTTGTAGTAGTGGGGTTAACATATGGTAATGATGTGTTATGTGTTAGTAAAGGGGTATTAGAATACTTAGAAAAAGTACAAAGGAAAGTAGGAAGACATGCATTGGATGCAGATGTATAGACAGCAAGGGAGGCATTTCAAGGAGAAAGGGAATGGTCAAGTTTTTATATGGAGATGCAAAAAGTAAAATGAAAATGTTTGATAGATTGCAGTTTATGGATAATAAAAGAATAGCCAAAATAGTATTTAATTGGGTTATGAGTAAAGGGCAGGCAACAAGATGGGTGAGAAAGGTAATGCGGTATGCAAAAGATTTGGATAAAGAATTTATATCAGTATATTTGTACAAAAGGTGGGATGATTGTGTTAGGAGGATTGTTGAGTGTTATAGTGGTAAGGAATGGGATAAAAGAATAGATTCATTAATAAAGAATAGGGAGTTAGAGAGATGGAGAACTAGTATGGAGAGTAAAAAGAGTTTAAATATATATAGAAATAAACAGAACATTAGGTGTGAGTTAATATATGATAATAGTAAGGAAAGTAGTTTATTGTTTAAGGCTTGAACGGGATCTTTAGCAACAAGAGAATATACATGTAAATGGAAAAATATGGGTGATTTAGTCTGTAAATTATGTAAGGAAGGAATAGAAAATATTAGGCATCTGTTAATTGAATGTAAATGCTTAAAAACAGAAAGGGTACAAATAATGAAGTTATGGAAAAATAAATATGAAAAAAGTGATTATACAGAAAATGGGTTATTGGTTTTTATGCTGGGTTTTGGAAAAGATAAGGGAGATTTAGATATAAAGGCCATAGAGTTGACAAAAATTATGTTGTGAAAATGGGATGGAGCAGAATATGGGAAAACTTAGAGTGGGCAATGGAAGGTAAAGTGGCTAACAGGTTTCTCTGGGCATGGTTGCTGAGAGATTGCTGACTGTTAAAGGAGAAGTCACAGTGCATCACATCACATCAATAAACTAATTGTTAATTTCAAAATTTGCATTAAAAAACATACATAAAAATAGAATATTTATTAAGCAAATCAACATAGAATGAATATAAACAATATCTTGACAAGCACAGCAATACAAAAAAATATTTAATTGATGACATTTATGACTTACACTGTATTAAAAAAATATTTAAATAACAAAAAACAATTCGTTTATGACAAGAAGTGTATTAAGTAAAATTATAGAAATAAATAAGAGATACATATTTATATAAAAATTAAACTATAAAAAAGCAACCTGTGGAATGATTATAAATAATAAATGGTTAAAAAGAAATCCAAATCCAAAAAAGCAATCTGTTTATGGAAAGAAATATATTAATTACAACTATGAAAACAAATAACAGCAATGAAACGAAATTAATTTCACGTGATTGAGCACAATCATAAGTTTTCACATTTCAGCATCATCCATTGATATATTATGATAATAATGAAATTTATGGCCTAAACAAAATTTTAATAAGTACACTTTTACTTCAATTAGTAAGGATAATCGAGACCTCAAAATTGATCATAAATCAAAGACCTTGCATAAAAAATAAGCAATTATATAATGAGTACCTATGGGGAAATAATAATAATTTCATTAGTTTAAATTCAAAACATCCAAAAATTTGATTAAAAAATTAAAATTTAAATTGAAAAAAGTGTTATTTAATGAATAAACATTTAAAGAAAAAAAAATTAACATGTGGGCAAATATACCATGTAAAAACATTTTACAGTAGCTATAATATTTGTTAAAGATAAAATAAAATTAATCATTTTTTCTTTGATAGTCCATCATTTTGTTTCTTAAGTAGTGAGAGAATATTTTATAATTCACTACATGCATATTCTTGAGGTTAAAGCCTTAGTAAATATTTGTTAAATTAAAATAAAGTATGAAAAAAAAATCTAATTATAATGTATATTTTAAAATTTTAATTAAAAAAAGTAATGTAAGATTATTGATTTAAATTTGAGCAAATTCGTTACATTTTAAACTTGTATTTAGTAACCTTTTATATTACTGCATAATGCATGGAATCATTTTTTTCTCTTAAATAATTTACAATTATCAATTATGATTAATGCATATGTTTTTTGCCACAAACAAAATAATGTTCATAAGAATTTTAATTCATAATACTGATTGAGTAAATATATTTGATCGAAATCAAACATTTTAAAATTTAATATTAATATACTTTGTTGTTATACGTGATCAAAGTATGTTTTTGATTACTTCTTTATTGAATAAAACTGGCATATTTTATTTTTGTAGTCATTAATGATGAAAATCTTTACTTTGGATATATCATAAATGAAAGCACTGTCCGTCTTACAAATATACTAGATGAAAAACAGACAAAATACATTAATTGTACTTTAATTTTATAATATTGTATAATGAATAAATTGTAACTATACAATTTTAGCATCTATGTTGCCATTTTATTTTTAGATGATGTGACTTTGGTGCAGTCACTATCCTATAATATTTTCACTCTTACAAAATGGCCACCATTTAAAAAAAAACGGTGACTGTTTTAAGAAAAAAAATGTTTTAATTTTTTAAAAAAATTATAATAGTAAATAATCAATTGTAAATTAAAATAATGAGTATGACTGTTATGGTGAATTGTCATATAAAGGACCATCGCTAACCAGGATAATAGTATATATGCTTTTGCCTATGTATATTTTATGACATGCACACTTGTCATTTTTTCCCTAAATGGACTATTTTTTTGGAATTTAATTTATTATGTATTAAATTTGATATCATTGCTAAAACATTATTTAATTTTATAGTCATAATCACTTCAATGTTATTTTTATTAATTTCATGATTTTCTTTAATACATTTCTTGATAAAATGTTATTTTCATATTTAATTTATGTTTTTGCATTGTGCATCATTACTAAAACATGTATTTATTTTCATGATTTTAATTACTATAGTTACTGTTGTAAAAGAATTGCTTTTTTTAATAATTTAAATATATTATTTTACTTAATATAGCTTTTACCATATATGTGTTTTATATTTTTTTATGCAAAATATTAAACATTAATTATAATTATCTTTTTGGTCATTGATATACAGTATATGGCTCCATCTGATAGATAGATCACAAGCTCTAATAATGCCAAAAAATCTATATATGAAAAAATATAATAAAAGTATTACTAAAAAAATGCTTGCTTCCCATTTGAAATAATATTTTTTTTTTAAAAAAAAATGTGTTAATTTTGTGCCTTAATATAAATGCTTCTTGCATGAAGAAAAACTTTTAAAATACTTATGAATTAAACTCTTAAATGCATTTTTAATGCAGAGCATTTCTTTCAAAAAGCAAATGCTAGAATAACATGTACTGGAAAAAATAATTAAAATTTATTTGTGCAAGCTCCCAAACACATTTAATTGAACATTATTTGATTTTTGGTTCATTGTTGGGTCTGTATTAATTAATAAACTATGTTTTCCTTTATTTTTATTATCATTCTGTTTGCTGCAATCTATCTGTATATTCTTATAATCAAAAACACAATTACATGTTCTTTTATAATCCAAAAACATAAACATCATAGGATCTTTTTTATCTCCATTATAAAGTTGTAATTATAAATTTTATTAAACGCCCATTATTATATTAAGTAATAATTTACTAAGGCTGTAACCTTAGAAATAAGCGTCTGAAAAATACGAAGGTAGGGACCTCTATAGGTAAGCTTGTGTTTTAAGACCTATAGAGGTCCCTACCTTCGTATTTTTCAGACGCTTATTTCTAAGGTTACAGCCTTAGTAAATTATTACTCCATTATAAAGATAAGTTCTGCTTTTCTTTTGTATTAATGTTTGCCTTTAATATTTTATTTCAAATATATGGTAAGCCCCACTATTAACATTTAATCACATGTAATTTTGTTGCAGTTCTTTTTGGAATAATTTTACTCTTATTATTATTTATTAAATGATTCAAGGTAAACAATATGTTAAAACTACACATTATATTTCCTTATCCATACTTTTTTCATTGTTTTATTCATATAGGTATATATGGAAATGACATTCAAAAAATATGAGAATAATAGACAAAATGGATTCTGTGATGTCCATATTTTTTTGATCATAAAAAAAAAACCATGGTTATGCTTTTGATTCTAAGAGTATAAAGATAATTAGTTACCAGTGGATAGGATGATAGAAAATGAAAAAGAGGCATGGTTTATAAATAGCAGATATAATGATGAACCAAAAATCCAATAGTATTCAATTAACTGCAGTTTGAGAATAAGCAAGAAATTTAAATTATTTTCTTTGGTACATTTAACAATCTAATGCAGAAATGGGCAGATTATGATGCATGCATGGAAATGATGTATTGAACCCCTGTTAATAAAATTTTTAAAAAACTAGAATTTGTAAAGAAATACTGTAATAATAATATATATAAATATTAATATCTAGAAAAGAAATTTATAACAAAAAGTTTAATTCAGTGGGTTAAACTTAAAAAAAAAAAGTGTTTTGTATTCATTCTGTAAGTAGACATTCACATTTATCTAATTATGAGCACCAATTCAGAGAAAGTCCATAACTGTTTTAAACTTTCATTGTCTAAGCATTGTTCTTTCCAAAAATTATTTAAATAATGAAATTGATGAGAGAGAGAGAGAGAGAGATCATCTTTGACTGATTTGAATGCTTAACTCCAAACAAGAAAAGCCTGGTTAAAACAAAACAAATTTAAAAATCTCAGAAAAACAAACAATATTTCAACTTAAATTGTTTTCTTTAGTGTATTATTATATTATATATATATAAAACCAATAAATATGATTTATTTATAGAAAACTATATTTTATCTAAAAATAAAATAGTAGTGCAAAAATTTTATAGAGCATGTTAACTCATGAATGAAAAAATTGATATGTGGCTTGACTAATCCTGGACTAACATATTTTTTATTGTAACATTTGCCTTTTGAAAAGAGAGCTCTGTACTAAAAATATATTTAAGAATTTAATAAATAAGTATCTTATAATTTTCCCTCCAAGCAAAAAGCATTTATATTAATAACTAAAATTATTTCACTATGGACAAGTCCAGAGAGCAGACCCACAGCCAATTCATTCACTTCTCCATTCTGTATCTGTTCATTGCTCAGATCTTCAATTTCTCATATCTCTTCTATTTTTTTTATTATCCATCAAGGTCAATCTTCTCATCCTTTCTTCTTGTTTCCATTTACTCCCTCCAAAACATTCTTCATTAAACAATTCTTTCATCTTAGTATATGTCCAATCAAGTTTTTCTTCCTATTCTATTTTCTTCAATCAATACTCTTTTTTCATTTACTCTTTCCAAAACTTCATTTGTCATTTTATTCATTCAACTAATTTTTTCCATTCTTCTCCATGTCCACAGCTCAAAGGGTTACAATCTGTTCCTAATTCTTTTATTCATTATCCATGTTTCAAACTATACAATAATATATTCCACACATAACATTAAATCTTTCCTTTAATTTTCTCTTCATAAGTACACAAAATATTTTCTTTCTTTTAATAAATGCATTTTTTGCCAATGTTATCTTTCTTTTGACTATATCTTCAATTCTTCCATTCTCATTTACCCATCAACCGGGTGAATAAATACTTGATCTTGTCAACATTAATCATCATTCCATATTCCATACATCCTTTGTCCAATTTATTCCAACATATTCAGAAGATTCTTTTCATTCTCAGCTATAAGAATCACATCATCTGCAAATCTTATACATTTTATTATTCTACCTCCAATATTAGTCTAGGATATTTTTCTAACATGATTTCTAAATAAACATTAAAAAGTACCGACAACATACAGCATCCTTGTCAAATTCCTTTTTCTATACTCACTTCTTCAGTTTCGATCTTCAATTTGATTTTTTGTCCAGTATCCATATTCCAAATTAATCTTCTCTCTTTTTAAAATAATCTTTTATTTTTCAAGATGATCATAAGTTTATTCCAGATTTTTCTACCAAATGCTTTTTCTAAATCTACATAATACATACCAATCACTTTATTTTTTCCAATGTATCTCCCTGCTATCATTCTAATAACACCAATAACATTTTCTGAAAACCAAACTGTTCATCTCCCAAGATTCTATCTCCCTTATTTTAGAGTTAAAAGTTTCAATATTATTTTGAAGCACCGGATAACAAATGTGTAATTTATATTAAATTATATATATATTTAAAATCATTTGTTTATAAAATATTCACATTAAATTACTTTAGTAAAAATAAAAACAGATTTTTAATTTATTAAAAAAAAACAAAACAGAAGTTTATTATGATGCATAAAAAAATTTCAGAAATAATTTACTCACTAAATAATTACCGAAATTTTATTTACAGGAGACAAAAAAAAATTAGTAAAAATATTCATCCCAAATAAAATAATTGGTAGGTTGGGGTTGGAGACTTCTAATTACTATCTGATTAAAATTTATTTTCTGCTCCCTTTGATTTTCAAATAAAACTAAATGTACTACAAAATGTATATATATATTTTCTTTTTTTCTTTTAGCAATGTATGTTTCATTTGCTACTAATTTGGATGTATACTCAAGTATTTCAGCAAATTCAAATTATAAGCTTCTCTTTCAAAGATCTCCAATCTCCATGTATCACTGTAATTGCGCTAATATCATCAAACATCCTACAATTACACTTTATATTTGAGATAATAAATTTATATTCCCAATGATTTACACTTTGATTAAATTTAAAAATGAAATATATAATTTTATATTGCATTAAATTTTACTTTTAATTTAAACTAACTTTTTTTTATACGTTCATTACAAACAAATATATTTTAATAATATTGTTAAACACCCAAATTTTTATTTCATAAACAATCAGTGCAAGACATCAGAAAAATACAAACCACCTCCATTTCATATGTTTTGATTAAACTGGCTTGTTTTGAAAGACCTTGATTCTTTATGCTCCCCCACTTTCTTAAAGCTATTGTTTCATTTAAATTATTGGCTTTTGTTTTCAAAATCTATGATTTCTAGATACCACCATAAATGTCCTAATATTCTCAAATTTCAGATAATTGTTTTATATATATGAAAAAATAAATTTAATATTTCAAATGAATAGAGTAATTTGTCTGATGTTTGAGAGAGTATTAGGATAATTGCTATATTTAGAAAATGGAAGATTTTGAAAAGTGAAGCATTTGAATTAGCTATAATGGTAATTATGTATTAGTCCTGTAACAGCACATATCAGACCTGTTATGCCTTTTCACATTCGTGCTAAATGTATAACATTATGATTAGGTAAATAAATCCAAGTAAACTCTGCAATGTTGTTATCTGATCTTGCATCAAACCATGTTTTTTGTAACAAAAGTTTTTTTTTTTTGCATTTTTTGACATGTTTTTTTTAACTGATCTCTGATCTGGTAAGAAATTTTTTTTTGCCCAAAACATTTTTTTTTTTGCCCAGTTTTTATCAAGATTTCTTTCTAACAACAGCTTGATTTCAATTGCATTGCATTGCATTTTTTCTTCATAGTTATTGTCCATTTCAATTTCATAGTTGTTTAATTCATTTAATTTTAAGTGAGTAAATAATTGTACTTTCCCAAAACATCGAAAGACTTTGGAGTTCAGCAAAATGGCATAATAAGCAACAGCAAAGAACATCACGGTAACACCTGGTCACATATTTGGCCAAATTTAGGTGGCATAGATGTCATATAAACGAAGTTAAAAAAATTGGCCGCTAATATAAATAATTAATAAAAGTGTTACATTTTCTTATTTTATGAATAATTTTGCTTTTTAAAAAAAAAAAAAAAAAACATTTATTTAACCATTTGTTGCCAAAATCCCACTCAGGCAATATGCTGCACAATCACATGTTCATTTTGGAGGAAAAAAAATTACTTGAACTCTCCATTTTCTCTGGAAAATTTGATCGACTTATAATAAAGTACAACAGACAACTTAGATTTACTCATTGTGACAAATTCTGTTATATATTACATGGTAAGTAATGTATGTGCATATTTTATGCTTTTTAAAATAATATTTTAGGCAATTTTTGTAATTTAGTCATCATTTTGTCCATAATGGCATCTCATATTTTACATATTGATTGTTTCAAAACATACCATTTAATATCCATGTTATGGTCAAATTCATATCTTTAGTATTGTTATAAATGTATATTCCACACCAAATTTTTTCCTGTAAAAAGTTATATAAAAGTACTTTTTAAGATCGGTGTTTTTTTTTTTGTCAAATTCATATGTTTAGTATTGTTATAAATTTTATACTTTTTCGTGTAAATTTCTGTTCAATATCGATTTTTTGGTCAAATTCATATGTTTAGTACTGTTATTAATTTATATTCCATGCCATATTTTATATTTTTCCTGTGAAAGTCGTATATATTTCTGAATGGCAAATTAAATTTTTTTTTTTTTAACTGTTGTTATAAGATTGTTTTTTTTTTTTTTGGTAAATTACACGAATGTCGTATATAGTTCTGTTTATTATTGATTTTTTGATCAAATACATATGTTTAGTACTGTTATTAATTTATATTTCGCACCATATTTTATATTTTTCCTGTGAAAGTCATATATATTTCTGAATGACAAATTAAAATTTTATTTTTTAACTGTTGTTAAAAATGTAATTTTTAAGATAGTTTTTATATATATATATAACCTACACTAATGTCATATTTAGTTCTGTTTAATATTGATTTTTTGATCAAATACATATGTTTAGTAACTGTTATTAATTTATATTCTGCACCATATTTTATATTTTTCCTGTGAAAGTCATATATATTTCTGAATGGCAAATTTAAAAAAAAAAATTTTTTTTTTAATTATTGTTAAAAATATAATTTTTAAGATTGACTATTTTTTGGCACATTACACTCAAAATTGTTTATATTTTTTATGTGAGAGTAATATTTTTAGTCCTGCAACATCAAGCACATATTAAACATGCTATGCCTTTTCACATATATATTTAACCTGTCAAAAACTTTGTAAATCTTGGGAAAATATGTACAAGATCCATGTACACATTACTTTGATCAGATCACAACATTAGAAAGTTATCAGTGGATACGAATGTGAAAAGGCATAGCATGTCTAATATGTTCTCCTGTCACAGGACTAATATGTAAGTACCGCTATAATTTATCTAGACATTAATGAAACAATTGTGTTGGGACACTGGGAGAATACAGAGAGCCAATGGTTACTTAACACTGGTTCAGTTAAAACCTGTTATAGAAAGGATTTGCATTTTTATGATATTATGCATTGCCTGTTTACAAAGTAAAAAAAGATAAATATTTAACCAGCTTTATTAAAATACATATTTTTAAAACAAATTTTTATTGATTTGAATATAAGCCTATATTAATGAGTAGTCATTTTTGTACTGATATCTATACATACAAATACATTTACAATTATTTAAATAGAATGTCAAAAATAAATATACATCCATAAAAAAAAAAATTATACTAACATGCTTCCCATAAAAAAACAATATTTCCCATAAGAAAAAAATTTATAAATGGTAATAAAATATTTATATCATTAAAAAAATAATATATAAAAAATGATAAAATATTGATCAGATACTCCAAGAGCATACAATTTTAAAAAAAAATAGCCAAAAATAGAAATAAAAAATATTGGTGTTACTAAAATGTGTGATCTACCCATAAGATGAAGTCATATACTTAGAAAAAAAATATTGACAAGAAATAAAATGTACATACTATTGAATTTACAATAAGAAATTTATTAAATAAATGTATGAAAATAATTTATTTACCACAAAAATAAAACGTACATTTTAATTATTAATTGCATTAAATAGGTTATTTTCATGTATTTATTTATTTATTTGCCATAAAAATATTAATTTTCTAAAAAATAAATCATTATATTTAATTATTAATTTATAGTGAAAAGTAAATAAAAAAAATTAAATCGATATATTTATTTGCTTAAGATAAATTTGACTACTTCAATTATTTCAGGAAATAGTAAGACATAAAAATTTACAAACAAAACACAAACCTCTCTCTTAAAACTGCTAATAAGCATTCTAATAGAAAGTTACAAAGAAAATAAACATATTTTTAAACTTTGTAGTAAAATATAAAAGGTTGGAAGTTAAATTAACATTTCTACAGTGAAATATAAAATAGTTATTGTATCTCCAGATTACAAAAATTAAGAGAGAGTGATGATCATTATTAATATTATTTTAATAAAATAAAATGCTATATATTAAAATAATAAATGCATATATTTTATATCTTATTAATGTAAAACATTAAATAAGACCTAGTCCATTTTGCATTGCACTATTTTCTAAATATAATATTTTTATCAGTAAATTTATCATTTTCATATATGCATTTAATACACTTATCACAAATTCAGTAATCAATGCAAATATTTTTTTCCTTATCAATGCAAAATATAAAAAAAGATCTGTTCATTTTGTGTTGCTTTGTTCATTAAATTGTGTAAATTCAATAATAAATGCTTATATTTTATTATTTATCAATGCAAAATATGAGACAAAACCTATTCATTTTTTGTATTGTTCTGGTAACTAAATGTTTGTTATTTATTTGTTAAATAAATTATTTTCAATATTAAACATGTTATTTTTCATGCATTTACCTAATATATTTATTGCCATAAATTTAATTATAACTATAAAAATTTCACATATCAAGTAATTTTTTCTTTGATAATTGGTATGTACAATGTCTCCATTTGGTAGATAAATCACACATCTAGTAGCACCAAAAATATCAGGCAAAATAAACATGCTTCGTTTAAAAAAATGACGGAAAAAAAAAAGGCATGACATCAAAAGACAACAACAGCAATTAAAAAGAACCCGCACATAAGCTGAGTTAGGAATTACTTACCGTCATTGTTAGAGAGAGAAAGAAAAGGTTGTCTGAAAGGGATTGGGCCTACAAAACAAAGACAAGTGGAAAATTGGAGAAAGAATAAACAACTATTGGACTTTGCAATCCATAGTCCAGGATATCCAATATTGCTATTCAAATTTAAAACCAATAAAGTAATAATCAAATATTAAAAAATTTGAATAGTTTATATATTGTAAATGATAAATTAAAAAAACAAAATATAAAACAATATAAGCTGAAAATCTTTTCAGTTTATAATAGAATAATTAATTTTAATATATATGTATTAAATTTGAAGCAGACCAAAAATATATATATATTATTTTTGTTAGCGATGATAAATATTTTATACTGTTTATAACAAACATATTCAGTTCATATTACATCTTCATATTTATAAAAATAATAATAATAAGAGAGGAAAAAAATTGGCATGAACAATTTAAATGGAAAAAAAAAATTCTTCCAGTATACATAATTCAGTCAGTAATTAATTAATGATTTAAGGCAACTTCAAATTAACTAGTACAAATGATGAAAAATGAGACAATAATTAACAAAAACTTATACATATTATTATGAATAAAAAATCTTACCAATAGTAGCTAGTCCTCTTTATATAATATATACAATCAAGAAACAATAAGATGTCCTTGCTATATGGGGGGGAGTACTAAACATTTTAAAACTATTTTATAATTCAATAAACTTCTTATTTTTAATAAGAAAACATTAATCAGTCAGTACATGTATACTTCTTATATGCCCCACCGAGAATTAGTTACTGCTGATGGACAACCTCTTTTTTCATGCACAACCAAAGCCCATATACTAATAAAAACACATAAAGATGAACAGTGTCAAATTAAATACTGATAATGTAACTTTTCTTTGGTGACTAGAGCAAATGGCACATCAGTAGGGTAGATTAAAATACTTTCTTTTTCATTTTTTTCTGAAAATAAAAAATATTAAAATTTTCAGTTTGAGTTTGTGAGACAGTACCCCTGTATTTGCATTACACATACAACAATAATAGCATGAGTTTAGCAGATCATATATATATCCCAATATGAACAAATCTCAGAATTACAATTACTTATTAACAGGAAGACAGAAGTTTACATGCTCAATATCATTAAATAAAAATAGTCATGTACAGTTTTTAGTAATCTCTTATATTATTAGTATAGACAGATTGTTGACTATAATACACAATAATTCATTTTCCTAAAGGCAATACAATGTGCTGTATTTAAAATAAAATAAAAAATACTTTACTACTATGAAATACCTTTTGATTTGTAACTATTTTTAATTTTACAGTTATTTTATACACATAATTATTTTGATAATTTATGTGAGTTCATTTAATATGATCAACTCCAGTTATCATTTAATAATATTAATGCTATATCAATATAGTTTTTATTTTATTTTGAAAAGTCAAGATGACATCTAGAAATTATTAAAGTTCAGATGATAAAGTATGACTTAAATTTGC
The DNA here is from genome assembly GCA_028023455.1 of Epiperipatus broadwayi. NCBI lineage: Eukaryota > Metazoa > Onychophora > Udeonychophora > Euonychophora > Peripatidae > Epiperipatus > Epiperipatus broadwayi. The sequence goes on along the minus strand of JAQFVV010000105.1, from coordinate 3,711,541 downwards.
CAAGGTTTAAAGAACATAAAAAATTTCTTGTCAAACTGCACAGTATAGTAGATTCAATTAGCACAGAATCTACTGTTCAGATATGATTTTTATTAGAATTAAACTATAGATAGTTTTTTATAATTGGAAATTATATCAACAGTTTATTTCATTGATTTATCACCATTATAACTAATGGAATCTGATGGGTATGTAATTATTTCCTTGTCATATGCAATTTGGCACAATGGAAAAATGGAAGAACCAAAAGTTAAAGATTTCTGAATTGATTATCAGGTGAGTAGAACAAAATAAAAAGTTTGGCTGACCCAAGCTTAGATATAAGAATATTATATGGCTTCCCACATTAACTAATCATAAAATTATACATATATTTTCATTATGAGACTATTATTTTGGAATGGCTTATAATTAATGTTCCCTCATTTCCCTTAATTAGTTTAGATGCACAGAATAGTTAATGACATTATAGCAATGATTTTAAAATCTTTGTTTTTATCACAGGAAAAAGCTGTCTGTGGATTATTTAATCCAAATTTATTTTATATTCATTTAAATATTCTATTAGTTAATGCAGTATTTCATTTTCAAAAAATCTACAAAAAAAATTTAGAATCTAATTTGAACTAAGTGGAATCTGAGGGCCTGATGGGAACTATCTCTGATGATTTTTCAAACTAAAGGAACAATCTTGTAATTATTGCAATTTTTCTTTAACATTAAGATTATCTTCAAAATTTTATTCAGTCATTTAAAATAACTTTCAAATAATCTTTATAAAATAAACAACTTCTTTATATCCCAAATATAAAATAAATAAGTTATGAAATAGATATTCAGTTTGTTTAAATAAAAGCTGATATCCACAATCATCATAAATTTCTAAAGGCAATGTCTTGTTATTGATGCCACCTTGTTCTATTTTTGGCATTTTGTTTAATATCTGCATATGAAAAGTGTTCAATTTCACTGAACACATTTTTAATATATGATATTATTGGTTTGCTTCTCAATCATCTATTTAAAATTTTGCCTTCCAAAATATTTTTTTGTAAAAAAATATTATGTCTTAAAATATGACCCAAAAACTAAATCTTTCTCATTTTTATCACATTCAGTAATTCTCATTTTAATTCAAGTTCTAATATTTGATCATTAATCTTCTTTTCCATCCAACTCATTCTAGTTCATCTTCACCAAAGCTACATTTCCATTCTTCAAATCTTTTATTTTCTTGTTTTATCAAGAACTATGTCTCACAGCCATAAATCAATATATTCCAAATGAAAGTTTTAATAAATTTCATTCTATTATTGTTATTTTTATTTAGTAATAAAAAAAAAGTTTTATTTTGAAAAGCAGGTTTCACTAACATTCTTCTTCTTTTAATCTCAACAAAACAACTGCCCAAATAACAAAATTCCTTAACTTGTTCCAAACATGTATTATTTATCCTATCCACACATCAATCAATATGTACAATATAAATTAAAAAAGAACAATCATAATATCTTCATGGAATGTGCTCTTTGTTCCAAAACACAATGTCAAATCCATTTATATAAAATAACAAACTACTTTATATCTCAAATATGAAATTAATAAGTCATAAATTAGACAGTAAATTTGTTTGAATACAAGCTCATTTACACTTAAACGTTTGGGTTGAAAGAAAAGGTGGATTCATTCTATTCTTTCACAAAGACTTTATCTTGTATTGGAAAATGAGAGTATTCATTTATTGTTAAGATCTACAAAGCGCATGTGCATTAGCTTACAAAGCTGATTATTAGTTTATTACAACTTAAGTATTGTAATGGTATAAATGTGACAGATTAGAGATATAATGCCCAAAAAACAGAGACTCTAATAAGTATAAATTAAATCCAGATCTAAAAAGGTTAAAATGACTTTAGTGAAAGATTTTGATTACCTGGTTCATACACCATTTTTGGTTGTTGGAAAAACTTTTTTTCAAAAAAAAATTTTTTAATTTTTATTTAAAAATTTTTTTTTAAAAGAAAAAAAAAAAAAAAAAAAAAAAAAAATTAAGTCCCTAATCTATACCACTACAATCCTAAAATGGACATGAAATAAGAGGAATGCTAGTTCTGATGAATGTGATGATTTTTAAAGGTAATAGCTTGATTATTAATCAGCATACTATTCAAACTATACATCAGTGGAATCTTATTTAAATATATATATATATCCTTTAATTAACAAAAATGAGTAAAGTTTATAACTTTTAATTTAGTTAGAATAATAATAATTTATAATCATTACATAATAATCAATCATAAATGAACTTAATAAAACACCAGTGAATAACTCAATATACGGTAATTACCTAGCTGTTAAAACTTATTGTGATATTAAACAATAGACATAACTTGATAACTAGAGGAAAATCTATATTTATATTCATTTATGAAGTACAGCTGAGTCTCATTTTATGCAGTAGATAGGTTCCTCAGAAAACGTGCACAAAAGAAATTCGCACAAAAATAGACTTAACTTACCTTGAAAAATGGGGGATACATACTGTAATTTTCAAAAATTGCATAAAAGCAAAGCAACAATGTAAAATTACTTTAAAATTCGCATAAAAAAAATAAGGAAATAAAATATGACTAATAAAAAATTTCAAATTTGAAAAAAATTGATATAAGACAAACTTTTTTTTTTATTAACTACAGTATTTAATTTTATTCAAAACAATATTTTTTATGCGTAATTTACAGTATTTAACATTTTTTCATACATGTACAGTATTTTAATCATTATCACTATTTGACAATATGCAGGTTCGTTTGTGAACTGGTAAGACATCAGACTCATCATAAGAGGAAATACAACTAGCACCAACTTCATTTTTTTTAATTGCTCTTATGGTGAACTCTCCCAAATTAAAATGTTTTCCAATCGCTGTTGATCTTTCCCATTTTGCTAAGCGATCTAAACTGGAAATTTTTGTTTCCAAAGAAATTCATTTTCTTGGGTGCTTTTTCCTCTCCATTGGGGTAAACTAAAAGTTTAAAATAAAAATAAGAACTTAGATGTATGATAATAAAAAGACACCTATTCATCACTGTTGGGCAAAATTTAATTAAAACTAACAATTAAAAATTAAATTCTTATTTTTGTCTTTAATTTTTTTAATTTTCTATTCCGTTTAACAATCATATTTCATTGTTTCAGATCACATTATGTAATTTTTAAATTGTTAATTACAATTAAAAATCAGATTTTAATTTTTAATTGTGACCACCGCTGTTAGTCACCTTTTAAAAATAAACTTACAGACACTAAATGATTAATTGATTATATATTCTTTTTTTAAAAAGCAAAAATAGAATATCATTTAAAATGCAAAAACAACAACATGTATAGTATAGGAATCTATAACTTTTGAACAGATTTACATTATAATCTTGTAAAATTTAATGTGTGTATATAAAATGGGAAAATACTGATTTTAAATTAATTATGAACTTCTTTATTGCATAAAATCTATTACAGTACTAGTATAAAGCACTGAAAATATTGGAATTATTAGGTGGCAATCGAACTCCGATAATGCACTATTATTTAAAATATGATGTGTGAGTGTGTGAAATTTATAATATTTAAAGTAATAGCGCATTATCGGAGCTCGACTTCTGATCTAATAATTTTTATCGCATAAAAGACAACCGCATACAAAGATATTAAGAAGAAACATGAATCGCATAACTTCAAAATCGCATTTAAAAAATCCGCATAAAACAAGACCCGGATGCCATTTATAAAATTTGAGGATTTATTATGATTTGAAATTATAATAATATAAAATCTAAATAAGTTATCCAAAATACTAACTTATTGGTTAATTACAATTTTGAATAATTGTTATGATTTTCCTTTGATTGTATATGTATTTAAAAATGTTTATTCATAACTAAATATATATATATTAAATATTCTTTTAAATAAACAAATAATAAAACTTAAAGTTGAGTTGAACAGTTGGTAAAATACATAATATCCATAATGTATATGTGTATTTTAAAAACCAATGTCTGCTGGGTTATTACACATCTGTGGAAAGTTAATGATTCAAACATTGTTTACAATTCATTCGGAATAGATCACTATTGAAGTTCTATTCACAAATATTTGATGTTTCAATCCAATTTAGTTGGTTATCACAAGACAATGTTCTATAGTGTAGGTTTCTCATCAATGTATATATATATTTTTTACAAAAGTCTGGAATCCCTAACATTTTTATTTTATTTAATAAAACAAATCTATTGTTAATAAGATAAGGTATTAAACAATTCAAAACAAAGCAAAACTCTCCATATAGTAGTGCCATCTTGATCATGTGGTGTTTAGTGGTTTAAGATAAGGTATTCCAAGTACCAGGTAAGGAAAGTCTGACATTACACAGAAAATAAGATATAAGTAAAGATTAAGTTCAAAATAATGTCGTTAAAACAGAATGACAAAAACAATGTCAAGATAAACAGCAATATGACAGATTTTATCAAAATACTATTTTAGCAGAATCTATAATATATATCTAAGTTATCATTAAAAATAGAAAGAAGTTTAATCCATTATGCTGTTTTTATATATATTTTTTGTGTATGATTATTATTATTGCTGTTATATAAAGATATTTTATATCGTTGATTTATTTAAATATCTAAGAACCAGATTTAATCAAATACTTTCTAATCTTTTCTATTGTTCACTTGTCAAAATTTAGGATTATAATTTATATTATTATAAAAGTAGTTTGGAATAATATAGACAGTAAAAACGTGTTAATTACAAGCACGTATAGACTAAACAAATGTGTATGTATGTTTAAATATAAACAAGAGTTTTTATGTTTTATTATAAGTAAAAGGCTATGCTGTTCAGATAAGTTTATATACTAAAAGTGATTTAGTCAAATATGCAATATCATTTCAAATAATTTTAAACAAATCTTTATGCAGATTATAAAAAAGACACATTTTTCTGAAAAAAAAAAAATTGAATGCTTAAAGTGGAGAAATTGCATATTAACTACAAAATCATTTCAATAAAGTCAGAAAAGAACAATGGAGAGATTTCTTTTGACATTTCACAGAAATGTCAGTCTAAATATCACAAAGATCAAAGTTACAAATGCAATTTTTTACTTATTTTATCACTATCCATTCACACCCCTATATAATGCATATCTAATAAGACTCAAAATATAAATATCAATATACAGCAAAAACATATATACAGTATACAAATTTAAAAATACACATCGCACACGATTGACTTCCTAAGTCATTTTAAAAACAATACAGAAAAAAAGAAGTAAATATTACAAATAGTAAAACAGGGGTGTCCAACCTTTTAGGCATCTCTTGACTATTGAAAAAAGAATAATTGTCTTGGGCCATACATTATATATACAAACATTATTGAATGCTGGTAGCAAAAAAAAGTTCCATGCATTAATTTTCACATGAAAGCCGCTGTCTCAGACAACCAAAAACATCCTCTCATAATAATCCTAGTTATGCCGTGTTTGTTGAGAGAATCTTTTAAAACCATCTATCGGATTCCAAGTTTGTAATCACTAATATAAAAAATATATACATCTAAATAATAAAACATTATAAAAGTAAAAGAAAAGAGAACACAAAACTAATGCATATTTGACATTACATTTGAGAGCATATGTATGTTTATTTTAGTCACATTGCATAAGAAATCACAAAAAAATCTCACAATGCTTTAAGTAAGTTAATGATTATGTGTTGGTATGCGTGTGGCTCTTGGGCTATAGGTTGGACATCCCTATAGTTAAGCATAGACATTTAAATAAACTATAAATATTTGGGCACTTCTGGGAGCCTGGTGTAACATACATAAAAAAGTACCATGGTAAATAGTTTGTTTGCTTTGTAAAAAGATTTTCACAATTTATTTTTACTTTTTACATGAATACATACCTATTCAAAATATGGACAAAATATCAGGAACATACATCATATGCACATATAATTTTGATGTCATTAGCACATAAATATGTCCAATGTAATTTTTTTTCCAAAAAATAAAACAGAATAACAAGGAGCACTTAACCAAATGTTGATATTAATGTCACATCAAATTACCAAAGTCAATTAGTTGAGACATCAATGACTAAAGTTGCAGAACTGTTTAACATTTTAGAGTGATAATCGGAAAAAATTGATTACATTTACTAAAAACAAGAAAACAAAATCTATTACTATATATAATAATGGTAAGAAATCAATGTTTACTAAAAAGAATTGAAAAACATTGTGGACTTTAATGAAAAAATGCATCAGAATAAATCATTGTACAAATAAAAAAATATATAGAACTCCATGCCTAGCAAAACAGTAAGCTTCTCAAGCAGAATACTTATGGCCAAGCTTCCATTTCAAAGACACTAATTTAAGATTAGATTATTACAATATGAAAGTTATGAGAATATGAACAATAGATGCCTAAATGCAAGCTATACATCAGATAAATTATGAATACACTTTTCCAAATCAATGAAAGGAATATCCCTAATGATCATCAAAATAAATCCTCTCAGTCAAACTCATTCTTCATATAGTGAAATACGGTAGCAGAACTGTTTTGATTTAGACAATCATGGATGATATTACCTTGATTCTATAATTGTTCTTTATATAGTATCAAACTATAGACTATTCAAATCATTTGGGAAGCAGAATCATCTATGCAAACATGCTTTCAGATGATAATATCTTCCAAAATGGTAATATTACAAATCATACATTTTTATGGCCTTCCAATCATTATTGAGCTTCTGTGAATGAGAAAATTTTAGTCTTTTCTGTATTAGAAATTACTATACTGTTCAAATATTATATTTTTTATCTTACTTAAAAGTAGAATACAGCAATTTTTGATGTAAATGATGACCTACACTATTTCTCTTTTTCTAACTTTTTTCTAACTATCAAAAAAAAAAAAACAAAAAAAAAAAAAGCACATAAAAAAATAGTTCCCCAAAAAGTTTTTTTAATGTATTATCTCAATTACAATACTCTAGATCACTGGGTAGAATAAAAATTTTATACTTGTGTCCTTATAGAGCATAGCAGTTACAGTTTGATGATCTAGGATTAGATCATTTTCAAAACAAGTGAAATAAAAATAAAAAAATGAAAAATGAAAGCTTCTATAATAGACTCAGAGATTTAACCAGAAATAGATTGATACATCAAAAATCAACAGCTAATCATAAGTAAATAAATAAATAAATAAATATGGATATTATTTATTTAATATAAAATTAAAGGATCCATTTCCATTAGTAATAACAGCAAAGAAATATGTAATATTTGCATTTAGAAAATTTAACATGTTTCTCACAAATTTAAAAAGCAAACTAATTTCTGATAATGATCACATTAAACTTCTACATATATTTTGAATTATTCAATTTATTTGTTAAGAATGCTCTTTTATGACTAACTATTCTTTTATAAACATGTTATACGGATGTTTTAAAAATTCATAGGTATTGCTATTTGCCTGAAAGTATGTGATGATAGCATATTATTAATAATTATTTGTTAGACTGTTCCCACCACATGGAATCAATTGTTAAATATCTTAATAGCAATGTTTCAAGTGGTATTATTCTCCTAACTTCTTTGGGCCTTGCTGACATTATTAGTGACACTACTAGTATGGAAATGGAACTCAAGACTTTTAGATTCAGAAATACTGAATTTAAAGCAATGTCAAGCAAGCCATAAAGCTAATAATAATTTATTTCCTTAATTCAATAGAAGTTTTAAATTATTGAATAATAATAAATTTGATTGAACTGATAAATATATACAGATATAAATCTCTAAATCAATTCCTCAAAGTTCAGTCATAAGTCATTAAGTATAAAATACAAATACTGTGGGCAAAATCTACAGATACATATATAAACATGAGTACATATTAAATAATAAAAGCTCAAATCATTCTAATGGATATTAAAGCCTAGGCTATCTTCATCACTTTAGAAGGCAGTTATCTCTCTATCACTGTTTCTCCTTGTTACATATGTTTTTGAGTCAGCTGATTTCCAATTCCAATAATGAGATCATAGAAACAGTGTTCACTGCAAGATCTGGAGATAAGAGTCCTTATTTAAATGCTCAAAATAATTTTATAATTAAAGATTTCATTCTCAACTCTACAGACTAATTACATAGAAGCTAAATTAGTATTGGCAATTAAAATTAAGCCTGATGCTTTTACATTTCTGTTTTCAAGATAATATTTTGTTAATCTATTAATAGAAAGGAATTTTAAAAAATGCTTTCCCAATTTTTAAAATATAATATTTAAAACATAAATCTTGTACACTAAATTAAACTAAATTTATTTAGTTACATCTGACATTGTTTTATAAATCTCTATAAAATTATAAGTTCTTTAAAGTTATAACCTGTTTTATTTTCTGTAATTCTTTGATTAATACAAACCAGATGTGACAAACTTCATGTCTGTAAGAGACATGAAATATATTCAAGTGTCACAATTAAATTATTGAAATATTTAACAGAAGCAAATATTTGGCTTATAATTTTTGTATTTATATGATTTTTTTAACTGTACAAAAATCAAGAGAACAACATCAATAAAAAAAATCATTTATTATTCACAAGTGAGTGTATGCATTAGCAAGAAAATTAAAATGTAACTACAATTTATTAGCAAAACATGCAATAATTCCTAAAAGTGTTCATTTGTTGTTTGTGCTCAATGCTTTGATTTTACAAATTTAATTGTTGAGTATAATGTTTACAAAAATATATTATCCAAAACATTGACATTACTTTATAAGCAGCTTATTTTAAATGAGAATGCTTATGGCAATAATTCTTTATTTTTTCTAATTATAAATTAAAAATAATTACCTGTATTGCTCAATTAAAGTAACTTGGAAGTTGATGTTTAAAAGTCAAAGCAGAAGAATACACTCAACAATGTTTGAATTAAAACTGCATTAAGAATAATAATATCAATCAATGAAGCCCAAACAAAAACTCAGCTGATAAGTTCAAATACTGTGTTACATTTCCAGGAATGGATACCAGTAAAACTATCAAAGTTGACAATGTAAACAATAATTATAAAATTACCATCACAAAGAATAAAGCATGTATTATTTCAAAATAAAATGTAAATACATTACGCTAATATAAATTATATCATGATTTTATTTTAAAAGTTTAATGAAAGTCACAATGAACCATCGAGAGAGCCGCATACGGCTTATGAGCCACAGTTTGACTGAGATGGGGGGGGGATATATATACCATTTTTATAAAGTAAAATAGATTATTTTATTGATAAAAATGTTTCTTCTAACTAATTTTAAGTCCAAATCTGTATTCTGCTCATCTGCTTCTAACACATTTTTTCATGCAGTCAGTAAAGTAACTATTTACTAAATATAAGCAATCTGTCAGAAAAATATATTGGATTTTTGAAGTTACTCAAAAATAAAAATCACATTAACAAGATAACTTATTAACATTGAATAATTAGATAAATGTGGTATCTATAAAACAAAAATGTACAATGAGTGTCAAATTTTGTAAATGCAAAGCATCTTATATTGAGGTATCAAAACGTAATATTGAGAAATTGTCTAAAGAATAGCTTTTATATAAGTATACAAATAATAATAATAAATTAATAATAGCATTTGTTTTCTTTGATCAAATGAAAAAACATGAAATTTTACTTTCAATTTTGGCATGAATATTAGCAGAATCCTTCATGAGGAAAGAAACCACAATAAAAGGGAAATTGGAGAGCAATAATTTTGTAAGTAGAAATCAGTCATCTTTAATTAATAGACAAAATGCAAATATCAAAATCCAAGAATCTTACTTTTGACAAATTTAAAATGTTTAGCAATTGAAAATGATTACAAAAGTAACTGAGAATATTTCTGTGGTTTTATAATTATTATTATAAGTATTATCATCATTTGTACTTTATAATTTTATTTATTATTACTACAATGGTCAATCTATAAAAGATATTTTATTTGGCTTAATATACTGATTTGCTAAGTTCACATTTCATGACTAACATCAACTAATCTTATTTAACACATTGCTATTCATTAATAAATTCTTTTATTTTTACAATTTTTATGCCATTAAGTATAATCTTATCAATAGACTGATTATGGCATAAATGTGGTAAGAATAAAAGCTCACATTGTTATTCAATATTTATTAATAAAATAATTGTGACAAAGATAACTATGGAAAATATAATCATCCTTTTAATTTTCACAATAAAATATAAATAAAAGTTAGTTAATCATCTTGGATTAGGCAGGGCATTGCAGAATTTTGAACCTTGCCCATATTGTCAGTAACATTTAAAGATATAATCGAGATTATTTATACCTAAACGTAGTCTAAATTGTCTAGAAAATTAACTTTAAAAAAAAAATTCAAACGAAATTATTACAATATTATTTAATTAATTAGTTTCACTTAATTACTTTCAAAATCCATATATTTAATTTTTAAATATATATATAGATTATTAACTTATTACCATAATCCATTATAAAAATAATTTTTATGATTAAGGATTTTTGAAATATACCCTCACAAGACATTGAAGTCAGCATTAACTTTAAAAATATTTCTCTTTATAACAATCTGTATTACATTAAAGATCAGCCTTTCAAGCTATTGTGCATACGCTCTTTTTACGAGTGTTAATAATAAATGAATACTTTAACTCCCAACACAAGATATAGTATTTAAGAAAGAATAAAATGAATCCACTTATTCTTTCCAACCCAAAAAACATTCTAATTTTGCACTCAATAAAAATAAAATGTGTGCATTAGATATCTACACACACAAACACTTAATATACTAAAAATATACAGGTTAGAGTAAAAAGCATTCATGTTTTAAAATTATATAAGGTAACATTTATATTAAGTTATACAAATGATAATAATAAGATGAAAAAATCAAAAATGAAAGGAATGCTTAACAAGACTAATGAATTATTCCTGAGATAGATGTTTTAAAGTAGAAAGTAAAGATATTCCTGGAAAGAGCAAGATAACTTGAGAAGTATTAAATGGAGGATTAGGCCATGAGCCAAGAGAAGAGTCCAATATATCAAGCTAGAGGCAATATCTTGATAAAGAAAGATCTGGACAGGTCTTTATACCCAGTGATATCCCAGCTGAAGTTTGGAGTGCACAGAATATTAAGGTCCACCTTGAGCTTGATTATATTTTTAGGAAGCTTTCAGAAAACACTGTAATTGTCTAAATAATTTATTATTATTATAAAATAAATTAAATTTGATATCATATGCATGTATATCATTATTGAATAATTAGTATTTATCCGATTTATATTAAATATTTATTTAAACTTGTTTTCTGTGATCTCTTTAAATTGATTTATGTTTCTGTTCAATTACTTCTTTTGAAACCATGATTGCACTTTGCTTAAGGAGCCCGAAGATAGCAGTTTTTATATACCTCTTCAATTATGTATTAATTTAATATAGTTTATTTAAAATATATAGCTCTATCATCAAGACTAGACTCAATGGTCAAATAAACTTGTATTTTTGTTTTGTTTTCTGATATATCTTCACATTTATAAATATATAAATTTTTCAATTTATGAATATGAATTTCATAGAGTTTTTTTTTTTTTAAACACTTGAATCTAAAATAATTTTTATTTCTTTTAAAAATGAAATCAATATACATTGGACAATTTTTGTCTTGATAAAATTAACTTTATACATTGATGATTACAATCAACCATGTAAAATTATTATTATCATTCAATTGTTACTAGAAATAATGCTAAATATTATTTAAAAAACTATCTTTTCTGTGTGGATTTTCAATTTACCAGATATTATTATTATTATTAAATGATCATTTGATGATATGTAGATTTTCATGGTACATTAAAATGTTTTTTATTAGTTTAATGAAGCAGAAAAATGGATCAATTTTATATATATTATGGATCAATTTTATTACACTTTGCAAATTATTATAAAAATAACACAATTGATTTTAAGTTTTGTGAATGATAAAACAGGATATGTTTAAGTTCATTGATTGACATTTGTCCTTTTTTTTTTTTTACTAGACAAGAAATATACCATTCATTTTTATAAAAAATATTATACAAAACCTTTATTATATTTCAGTTTGTGAATATTTATAACACTTCACTGCTCTGGAGAATTTTAACTATTATTGGTGATTTCCATCAGGTTATATAAATAGAACACTCAAACCTCATTTTTAAAACCATTAAAAAAAATTTTTTTATAAAAAAAAAAATTCAGATGTTAAGTGTTTTTTATTTCATTAAAAAGTTTTTACTTTAAACTATCATTTTTATAGAAAATGTCACCAAAAAAAATAAATAAATAAGAAGTATATTTAGTCTGCAATCCAGATAAAACAATATAAATGAATGCAAACCAAGTGATTTTTTTTTTACTTTATCCATTCAATAAACAAGTATAACTTGATCTTCACAGCATCAAATATAATGGAGTTTATTAAAATGAATTAATTGGTTCTAGAATGCTATTCCATATATCATTGGTGCATTGCAGTTTACATTGATATATATGTATTTAGTGTAATCTATTCTAGGAACATGGATAAAAACAAAAATCATCCAATACACCTTTTTAAAAAATAAAAATTATTTTTTGATTTACAAGTGCCAAAATTTCTGTTCTTACAACTTTGATACCAACCACTTTATATAAAAATAATTATTACAAATCATTTATTAAACTAGAGATTATCTCTAGTTCAAGTGTAACTTTAATTCTCAATCTCAATTAAAGATTAATATATCTGTCTTTGCATAAATATACAGTTATATTTTAATGAAAACTAGAATCCATCTTTTAAATGTATAAAATTAAAGTGTAAACTTACATATATTAATAAAAATTCACAGATCATTGATTTCAAAATTTCAGATTTCTTGCAAGATAACATTCAACAGCAATCCTATCTGCACTAACAGCCTCATGTAATTTGGTTACTTTCCTGAATCCAATGAATTATACTTTGCTGTCCACAGACTCCTGTACTGGGGAATGTAGCAAAAAATTCTTCAAACAATTGGTTACCTTTTCACAAATGATTATTTTCCTGATACTATTACCTGCCATTTGCATTTGGTAAAACTACTTTAGCAAAAGAATTTCCACTTGCACCATGATATTATTACATGAACTACTCATCTAAAAATCCTTTTGGCTGCCTGTTCTCTTTTTAATTTATCCATATTTTTTAAAATCATGACAATTAACTTAGCCATGCCGTATTTACAACTAAAATTGCTAGTCAGTTTACCACTTTCTCATTTAGACACTTCTTTTTCCACTTCAATAGTAATCAATTTTTTGACTCTTATTTCTCAGATTCTTGATTAAAATTAATACCTCTACAAAAATAATTTACACCAAGTGGGGAAAAAAAAACCTGCTAAAAATTGTGAAAGCAAAAACAAAATATATGATACTTTATTCAAAGAAAAAAACACTTCTAAAAATTCTGTTCATCTGTTGCTAATCAGCCTATGATGTTTACTGTAACACTGCTATTTCAATCAATGGCATTCGTGAATTTAACAACAACTAGATTACTACATAAGATTTCAGTCATTTTCACTATATAGTAGATTCTTTAAAAAAATTTTTTTTTGAGATCAACATTAGTCAGGTTTCAAATTTGGCTTTCATTACTCATAGCTGAAATTAGAGTACACAAATCCAGAAGAATACTTTTTATACAAGAAAACATATTTTTACCACTATGAATATAAAAAAAAAAACATGAATTTAATCGATTCCTTAATTTTAGCACATAAATTTCCACAATTTTTGCCAAACTGTTTTTTTAAATCAACTATAATTTCAAATTTGATTTATGATTAAAATTATTATAATATATTAGTTCCTAAAATGCCTTTTAAAAGAATTTTGTATAAAAAACAAGAATATAATGATTTTCTATGGCAAAAGAATTAACTTGTTAAACTATCTTTAAAACATATAATAAACATTAAAAAAATACGATTTAAAAAGCAAAAAAAATTAAAAATTTAAAGCTGGCTCAGTGCATTTAATTAGTTTATGTTTATTATATCTTCTCATCAGAACTTGAAGTCAACCAGTGCTAAAGAATTAAATATATTATTAAAACAAAAATTACTAATCTAGGTGTATATGTAATGTACAATAAGATTTCAATTATTACAATTTTTTTTTAAAAACAAAAATTTTGTAATTGCCATTTTGAGTTTATATATCGAAAAAGGAAGAGTGTACTTAAAAAAAAGATAACATAATGTATGTTTTTAATTTTATTTTTTGGTCTTTTAAATCAAGCATTTTGTTTTTGTAATTATTTAACCAACAAAATTTTTTCATTTTTTTAGCCCTTTTTTTAAAAAAAATTAATAATAATAAAAAAAAGCATGTGGCTTTATTGCTCGGGAGTTCATAAGAAGTTTAAGTGCCAGAGCTGTAAACACTAGAATCGATCTATAATCTTGGGATCTCTCAATCCCAAGTCAGACACTCTACCTACTATGCCAAACTATCCAGGGCTTTTAATTAACAATCTACTATTCGTATATTTTTTACATTAATACTTTCTCAAATTAAAAATTAAATGAAAAAAACTAGTTTTAATAATGTGGCTAAATCTTTTATATATATATCAATATTGATTATGCTAATGATGACAAGCAATTTTGCCTTGGTGAAATTAAAATATCTATAGATGTAAAAATATGAAATAGAAATTAGTAAAATAAAAATCATTTTTGAGAAATGTATGCATTTCCCAATTTATTTTTAAGGCATTTTAATTTTTCTAAAAGCAATGTTTATTTTTAATTTTACATGCTGAATAATTTGTATAAATTTTCTTTTTTTTTTTTTTTGCAAAAATTGTTTATAATCATGACGAAACCATTTTGGCCTGCAATGTTTCAAAAATCCTATTATAAACTGCAAAACAAGAATACTGAATTAAAATTATATAAGTGAATTATTTTTCTATATTTTATAGTGCATTGTATATCTGTTTGTTACTACACAATAAATAAATCTTGTATACTATTGGTGTGTGTGAGTGCTAAGCTAACCATTTTATCTTTCGAAGATTTGTGATGATGTTAGTGACTACCATTTAAAAAAATAGGGAACACTTAAAAAAACAAAAAAAAATTCACCATTTTTTTTTTTTTTAAATCACTATACCAAATAAGAGATTGCTAATTGAAAAAATAGTTACAAATTGATGGTTATCATTAAAATGAATTCTTATACAAGGCTCGTCAAATGTAGAGAATAAGATATATTTTTAAATACCAAATATTAAATCACCTCACATGTTTACGAAATTCAGTACTGCTCTCTGTGAAATAAATACATTAGGTCCGAATTTTAAAATAGCCAGCCTCCAACTGATACTGGGATTATTTTTAAATATATATATAAGATTATTACTATTAAAGATAAAGAGTTACAGCTAAATAAATTGATTAGTAAATTTTAGCATTTAGATGTCTGCTATTTTTTCAATCTTTCAATTAATAGCAGCATTATTCCAATTTTAAATTCAGCATATGGGGTCAGCATATATACCTAGGGAAATACTTTTTAATCTCAAAATCTTTTATTCATGAAAAATAATGCTTACATGCTTATAAAAGACAGAAAAAATTATGTTTTACACATCATCAACAATCTGTAACCATTGGTATATTGATTATCTTCTGATAAATAAGTAAACTGATGTAACTTTACCATTCACCCATCAGCATTGATGCCGTCTTTTGCTTAGCTACTACTGATTCGGTGGATCCGGTACATCAATCAACTTCCACGTTTCATTATACATGAATTTTGATGCAATGATAAAGTCTCTGTTTTTAACTTTCCTAATAGTGTTCATGAAAAGACTGACTGGTTCAGGGACAGGCACTGTGAATAATAGCTTACATCTAACATACCATATAGCATGTACAATAAAGATGGAAAGTCTAATAATAGGAAACTGTTTAGTTTGTAAGGCTTCTCTTATAGACATGATTTTATAGTAATCCACCTTTAAGTTTTGATATATGGCTAAATTAATTTTACTGAGCCCAGGGCATGAGTAAATTACATGGTTGAATGACTTCTTACCTCTTACATATGTGACAAAAAGGGTCTATCTTATTGTAAAATCTTTTGAAATGAAGGAATTTATTTGTGGGCATGGATTCTAAGTTTATTTTAATAATGAGATTAAGGTATTTAGGTTCAAGAGTGAGAAATTTAAAAATTGTTGTTAATTTGTAGTTGGTGAAACCAAGATTTGAAGTAATTGTGGGATAATTCGGATTAATTATACTGTACGCCTCCCAGATGGTAATTTTTGATTTTTGTAATTTTTGATCTACAGTTAAATGCTGGCTAAGCATCCAGAGCAGTTGATCCAGCCAGCACATTTTAGGAGGCAGAGGACGGTCTGTAGGTTGAATTGGTTCACTGAAAATTATTGATTCATGTTTTTTTCATCAGGTTAATAATTAATGTAAAAGATTTTTGAAAAATAATTGCATCAATGGAGTGTAAGGACATCCCATTGAATTTACGATGTACTTGCATTTTGGACATGCTAATTGATGTGGTGCTGTTCTTCCAGAAAAGTTTGGAGCATAAGCTGTTAATCTTTTTGGAAAAGGCTTTTGAAATGGTAATGATCGGCAGATAGTATGCAATTCTCAACATGACTTTCATGTTGAGAAGTGCCACCTTTCCTTGTAATGACAAATACACTTTTGAGAGAGTTTGAATTATTTTAGAGGTAGAATCTATTAGAGTATTTTGTATCTGTCTTGACATTGAAGATTGAGAAAGGTAAATAGGAAAACCCAGAAATTCTTGTGGCTTGGCGAGAAATCTTGAGGTTATTGTTTTTCCCGAAAGAATTTTCCACGCAGAGGATTTCTTGGGGTTGAATTTAAGATGAGATGACAATGAGAAATTGTCAATTATTTGGTAAAGCTTTGGTAGAAACTTTTGGGATGGAAGGATAATTAAGATATCGTCCATATATGCGAATACCTTGCGTGATCTCTTAATTCTGGGTATGTATATTCCTGGGAAAGAATTTTCTATGTTTTTTAGAAGCGGATTTAAATAACAGATGAGCAGCAGGGTGCTGAGTGGGGAACCTTGTGGAATGGAAATATCGGGTTGGAAACCGTTAGTATAGCATCCATTCAGAGTGATGTGAATTTGTCTATTGTTAAGCAGATTTTCTATGATCTGGATAATTTGAGAGGGAATGTTGATTTCACATAATAGAGCAAGAAATTTGAGAATGTTGACAGAGTCGAACGCCTCTGATATGTCGAGTTGAGTTGCAATAGGCTTGGACATTCGCTTGGATCTAACATAATCAAAAAGCATCCTAACTTCACCAATTGCCGTCAAAGGTGAAGATCCCTTCTTAGCATATTGGGACTGAACAATGTGGTCAAGAATCGCCTGCTGTACTTTTTCCTTTATCACTCCCTCAATTACTTTGAGCATAATGGGAGTCATGGAGATAGGTCTTATGTTGTTGATATTGGTAGTCTTTATTTTTCTTTATGTATAGGGCAATACTTTTAAACAAAAGAGGAATACTTTTACCGCTAAAGATGGGAAAAGTTAAATTAATAAAGTTTTTACTTATATGTCTTTATATTTTATTACGTAAATCTTAATTTGGTGACAAAAACTGTTTGTTCTAATAATTTTATTTACTCTAACCTCAATTGTAGCAGACTTCATTATAGTTGCATATTAGAATCCAATTAATGTTACTAACAAGTCGTTTTATGTGTGAAAATGAATCTAAAAGAAAACATCAAAATGTCATTAATTGTCGTCTTTTATTTAGCATTATGTATTTCAGTTTACGATCTAAAGACTTTTTTTTAATTAAAAGTGTGGTAGAAATATGCATACAGATATATATAAACTTAAATTTCGTATAAACTTATATCAATTTATTAATGTTTTAATATCAGCTTCAGAATAGAGTAATGTTTCCTACAATTTTAAAATCAGTGCAAAGTCTGTAACCCTGGAAATACTGAAGTCATTTCCAGTTTTAAATGATAACAGCATCCTAGTTGCCTCTTTTAACTAACAGTTAATTTAATAAAATCAAATTACAATTGCAGGAATGAAGACGCCAGCGTTACTTTCAAATAAAAAGTATAACAACATTCATTTTAAAATTATGAGATAGGAAAAGCCATAAATAATAATTGCTGTTTGTTTTTTTCCTTTTTGTTTTTAAAGAAAAAATGTTGTTTCCCGGTTGCTATCATTCTTTAAAAGAAAACATAAAAACTGATTGGTTAAGTCATCGTTCAATTTTATCACTCAAATTTCAAAATCAGAATAGCTAATCTAGAAACATATACAGAGTGAAATAACTGTCATTAAACTTCTGATCTTACGAAGATTCTGTCAAATTAAAAAAATAATATTCGCTCCTAATTTTTTAATGTAAAATGGTTAGGAATAAACTCAATTCTGGCGAGATTTAAAATCGTTCAACAGGTGAGCTGTTATCATCTTGCTGCTATCCTAATGTCAATATATCAACAGTTTTCCATTTGGAATAAACTAATATCAATAGGAATAGTCCATCTGTTCATATTAGTAGTTCAGATTGAGCAAAAAGTAGGAAATAAAAAGCACAGACTACAAATTCTCTCTTATTAACATAGGAAAACATTACTACAGTTTGTTTTCAAAAAGCAGTTGCGCTAAATAGCTATTCTCATACGTTGGGGAGCTTTCTACAGTAAAAGACTAGCTATTTTATTTTCCATGTTTGATACATGTGGCTGAATCAAAAATCAGATATAGGAGGATAACTAATATCAACCTTACCAAAGTTTCATTAAAAGTGCATTCTGAAATGATAAAACCAAATTAATAAAGAAAAAAAAATCCAAGATTAATAAATGACCTTGGCCACTATTATACTTTTTATAAAGTAGACTGGCAAAATGTCAATCTCTCAAAAATAAGACTGACCAGCCTTTATTGCATGAAATAAGTTTTAGCATGCAGACTCTATTGAGTTATCCTTAATTGTTTGCAGAGTCTTACATCTTTCTGATTTGTATAGAAAGTGGATTAATCGGCATACTCATCAGCACAGACATATCCATATCAAAACCATATGTGCTAGAATAATAAAACGAAATAATGAGAAAGTTAAACTGGCACAAGTTTGACAGTAGATATATATAATATTGTCCCTTTATGAAATGAGACTATGGATCCCTTAAAAAATTGCTCAGGAATCATGTAAGAATCAAGTTACAAAAGTAACGGATTGAGTCTTAATCCAGAAACCTTTAATTTTTGAGCCCACCATTTTACCATCCATTAAAATCTACAAAGCTACCAAAATGAATAGCATTTTAAGGAGATAAAATAATTAAATTCTATTATATTTTGCCACATGTTTTACATTCTATTCAAAGAGTGAACATGTATGATTTGAAAACTTTTAATGCTTGTACTGAATTTGGCAACAATTTCTATGCTATCATTTTCTTCTTTCTGTCCTTAACCCATAATTTGGTGGGCAGCATGTTCCTTCAGTCTTTTATCCATCATCATTTTTTTTACAATCATTTTTGTTTAACTGTATCCATATATTCCATCCTAAATTTCTCCTTTACTAGTTTTATCGCCCTCCAATAACAATAAGCATCATTCCAAATCTTTCATCAAATGGTCAATTATCATGGCATTAGTAAAAAAAAAAAAAAAAGCAGACACTTCAAGAATTTATCTCCTATAACTATATTTTCATAGCTGATATCTTTTTTTTAATATCAAAAAATAAACGTAGAATACTTTGATATGATCTTAAATAAAATCATTTAGCACAAAACAGATGCAGTGCTTGGAAACTATTTGAAAGCCTAAAATCACATGACTATGTCATACTAATCATGTCATTCCTAATTATTAATATTAAAATAAGTTTTATATAATTTCATAAAATAAAAATTCTATACCAAAATCTGTAATAAATATCTGCTATCAGGAAAATATATATATTTACTTTTTTAATAAAAACAAAAAAAAAAGCAATTAAATAAAATATTTGCCTGAAAGTTTGTGATGATGGTATATTAGATGTGATCATATGTTGGACTATTTCTAGCATCTATCAATGTTTCAAATACAAACAACTTGTTAGTAATAACACAAAAATAGACAATACCGATCAGTAATTACACATTTCCAGTAGTATTATTCTTCAATTCTTCTTCAGATGTTGCTAGCCTGACAAGTGACAATAATAGCATAGAAGTCGAATTTAAACTTGAGATTCTTGAATATCGAATTTTGATGCAACACTTTAACCAACCGAGTTATTCTGTCAACAGTTGGTTAGAGAGTTGCCTTAAAATTCAATACTCAAGGATCTAAAGATATAAGTTCAACTTCTATTCTAATATTGTCAATTATCAGGTTAGCAACATCTAAAGACGTGGAGAATAATGCTATTCAAACATTGTGTAATTAATAACCTGTGTTCTCTATTTGTGTGTTATTACTAATAGGTTGTTCATATTTGAAAAGTTTAAATAAAGTTTAAAATTTACTTTACATTCTTAACATTTAATAATAGTTGACAGAAATAGTTCAACATATTATCATAGTTAAATAGAACTTTGAATATGTTTAAAATGAATATTTTTGAATGGCAGAAAATATTCCACTCATTTACATAAAAAAAAAAAAAAAAACATTAGTGGATAATTAAGCCCTTTATATATTTCATTTAGTTAGATGTAAAAATAGATTAAATTGTATGATTATGTTTTGTTTTTGTAGAAATGAAACTCTCACTAAAGGAAGTTTTTGCTAACCAAAAAACTTTATTAATTAGCTCCATTTAATCTACACATGTTAAGAATTGAAGTTACTTTATGATAAAATGTTGTCTCATCAAAGTTTAAATACTAGTTCAAATATAGTATTTTTTGTCTCAATGTTTTTCTCTTATTAACTATCCATTGTCTTTTACTTTATTTTCTATGGCCATTTAGGAAGGTATAGGACAGTTATCTCATTAGTCATCAGTCTGTACCACACTTTACAATGATATTCTACAATCACGTATTCATTTTTCTAATTACATACAAAACCATTTCTGACTCCAATGTTTTCTTTTATTTTTTCTCTTTTCCTTCATACTTTTGTATGAAAAATACAAACAAATATTAGAAATTTATTATGATTATATTTAATATTTTTGCTTAATATTATATCAAAGTTCTGTTTATAATGATTAAAAAAAAATCTCATAATGCAGCAATTGATTCATTTAACTTACCATGCTCATAACTTGGGATTTAAAATCAGATGAAACTCAAAGGAATCTAGAATAATCAATATAGAACAGAGATGAATACTAATATGCTGATTAAATAAAACTACATAAATGTTGTTTTGATCTTCTACCTTTTTTAAAACATTCCATGCTTTATTTATAATTATTAAATTCCCATTATAATGTAAATGTTTGAATAAATTCTATATTATTTATATCATTTTTTAAAAGCAATTACTCATTTCTTTTTTCTATATATATATATACTTCTTTTTGCTTCTTTTTTTTATTCATTTATTTTTAAGTGCCCACTATTATTTGAATAATAGAGATTTGTCTTTATATGAGTTGCTTTCAGTAAAAAAAAAATATAAATTTAAATAGGACAGATCATAGGTTCACATCAATAGATATATGATGCCCTATTAATCATAGTGAATAACGTTTTGTTTTTTTAATGGTCAACATATTGACATTTGTTGAATACACTACTTGGAATTTATTTAACTATGAATAACTACTAAAAAACTTCATAAGCTTATATAAGAATACAGTTGTTGGGGAGAAAAAACAAGACAATAAGCTATGTAAATGTGATGAATTTACAGCACTTTTATTTACTTCATATTTATTTATTAAAGCAATATGAAAATATAGTTTTAAAATTTATTTCATGATAGAAGAGTGTGGTAATTATTATTGAGCACAAAATTTTAAATACAGTGGAGCCAAAATATCTTTATATTTTGCTCCAAACCTCTCTTGAATACATCATGTATAGTGAATAGTTCACATTTTGTTGATAAGTTTTGTCTGTAATACAATATGTGTACACTGCATTGTAAGAATGGTAGCTTTTACATATGCATATATATATATATCACAGATATATTTTTAATGTGCACATTGATGCACCTATAAATTTAACATTACAGTTCTAAACAAAATTAAAATATATATATATAATTGTTAATAATAAATTGTGTATATTCATTCAAAAAATAAAAATTATAAAAAACTTACTGTACCATATTTTTATTTTTTAAATAAGATGAATAGTGAAGTGTCACATTTTTCATCACAAACACATTCATGACAAAATCCCTTTTTTCAATACCCCCTCCCCCCTTTGGAAATGTAATAACAGTCTCATTATCATCAGACTATAGCCTCTCTGGTTATTTTATTGTTTTTTAAATCTGTATCGATTTGGAAATTTGTACAATCATCCCTATTAGCCACTATTCATTTCAGATTCTTGAATAAAGTCTGCAGACTTTAAACTTTTTAACATACTATAAGAATGTTATCCAATTCTTTTTTACTGCCACTACTACATTGATAACTTTCATTTTATTGCTTAGGAACAATATTTTACAAATTTGATTAAATTTTGTACAATATTTAGATTTGCACTTAAAAAAACAATTTATTACATGAAATATTGCATCACATCAAACTTTTGTACAGATAAAAAATTAAGAATAAAATGTGTTTTCAACATAAACTAAAAAAATATTATTACTAAATGTGATATTTGGCATTCCAAGATTTTTAAAAAAATGGCTACTGCCTTATCATAATATTTTTTAAATTTATGAATTTTAATATTTTAGTTTTTCTTTATTTACATTTCTTTTTTGTTTATTTACATTTTGGGGGGAATAGTGTATAACTGAAGCAGTGTAATATTGATATAGCAAATATCACAGCTTCACTGCATGCCTGGAATAACAACATTATTTATGTTTTCCTTATCATTTTAAGATCAGCAATGTTTAAAATTTTTAATTTTAAGTTTTGGCATTAAATAAAAAAATTTGAAAAATTAAAATAATTGAAGTGATTTTCTGATTTAGAACAAAGTCCCCAACTTTTTTTGAAAAAGGCTGCAAAACATTTTTCTAAAAAATATCATGCTAAACACAAAAATAGAAAAAACCCAATAAGTTAAACTCATTTACTAAATGTATAAATTCACAAAAATTTGCAATAAATTAAAAAATAAAACAAAAATTAATATGAAATTGTCATTATTTGGATTTGCAGAATTTTAATCTATAGCCAATGTTACACAAAATGGCAGATTTGAAGTCCTTCTTATTTAGAAATAATAGTCTTTGCAAATATTGATTAGATAAAGGCAAAAATAATGAAATATATTCGAATGAATTGTTAAATGTTGGCTACATTTATAATCATATATATAATATTTTTAGAGATTTTAATGCAAAATATAAGAATAAAAATTTTAATAATATTGATTCTCCTGCTAATAAAAAAATATGGATATTAATACCATATATTTCGAATGATCAAGTAAATTTTATAAGGAATATTTATAAAGGTATAGATGATTGCATTTTACACACCTCCTACATTAAACAAATTAATAAATAACTCTAAAGATAAAATCTCATTTATAAATAAAAATTGTGTCATTTATAAATGGATATGTAGATGTGGCAGTGGATATATAGGTGAATCGAGATGTACGTTGGAAAAAAGAACTAAAGAGCACTTGCTGTTATTAAAACATGTTCAGAAATCGAAACAAAATTGTAAAGTAGATAATAATATTTCAGCATCTGTTTTTTATGACCATAATAAGTCATGTATTTATGGTTTTGACTTCAATTTTGATAATGTAAAAATATTGCAAATTGAAAAAAATAACAATAAAAGGAAAATAGAGGAAGCTATGCTATTATACAAATACAAACATGACTTAATTAACAGGTAGGCAGCAAACATTAAGATCATAGAATTGTGAGATGGTTAGCCTTTCAAAGTGTTAGTTGACAAAGATTACTAGGATAACCAAAAACGCTCCTAAGTGGATAAAATTTTTAATTATCTAATTATTGTATTTATAAATATTCAATTATATAATTACATATAGTTCTTTGAAAAAATACAGACATTGAATAATATTATTACATATAATCATATATATATAATGATTTGTCAAACGTGAACATATTTTTGATTTTATGTATTTCATTTTTGAAAAAGTTTTATAAATTATAATAAATATGTATAAAAACAATAATTTAATAATCAGAGTTCATTAAATACTCAGCACTCATTACCTACTTTTACTTTTTTTAACACCAATTGGGAATGCTGGAATTTAAATTTAACTATTTCAATAATGAATTCCAAAAAAAGGAAGTCCTTTGGTTTAAAAAATTAGTCAACTTAAAAATATATCTTTAAATGTCTGTGCACAAAAATTACAAGATTTTACTTAAAGATCTTACTTGCTTTATTTATTTTATTCAAGTTGGAAAAAAAAACACAAAAAAACTGAATAACAAAACATTTGATCTGACATGACAACCAAAAACAAATTCCTTTGCAAACTTAATGCTTGAATTATGTTGAACCAAAGTAAAACAAATGGCTATTACATGAATAGATTTGAGGATTTTTAATTAGATAATTCATTTTCTAAAATGTTATTATTCAACTAAATTAAAAACCATCCATATTCGTTTCTTGGAATTGTATGGTTTGTCAAAGAAAATCAATAAAATACTAATGCATGCCATACAAATACAACAGGTGGTAGTTTTATTTATGACATTATTTTTATTAAAAATTTGAAATATTTTTAAAATTTTCAGAAATAAATATTGAATATATAAGTTTTTGTTCTTTTCTACTTGTTATCTAATTTCGTTTTGCATTTATATAACTAAACTTCTTAGTAAAGAACAAAAATCAGCAGGCTGCATAAATTTAATATTCTTACATGGTAGATAAAATTTTCTTGTGAGCCAAATTGAATTTTCTAAACCTAGAACTTGAAAGATTGGGGGGAAACAATATTAGCAATAATTTTCCAAAAGAAAACTCTAATTTCCAATTTACTGCTATTTTATAATAATTATTTTAGATTGCTAGCATTCCAACATATTAAAAGTTTAATCTTACAATGATAATAAAATTGTTTTTGTAATAAAATAATTTTTAAACCATCTTATAATATTTTGTGATCGTGTACATGAAAGTATACAAATATATTAGGCTGACAAGTAATAATAGCTAATAATAAATGTATAAAAACTCAAACAGTATGCATGCATGCATAGATTTGCGAATTTTGAAACCTTAATGTTTGTGGATAAAATCAACTCCAGCTTTGTCACTTCTAGTGCTCAAAAAAATTACAAAATAATCAAATATCAATACTATTTAAAAGGTTTAAACCACTAAACATAACATGATCACCATTATTTATGCTTACACAAGCTGTTTACACAGAGAATAAACTCTCCATACAGTAGCATCACTGAGTGCTAGCCAGAGTAATCAATGGATGAAGGATGAAGGTTTCTGCATAAAATCCCTATCTAGTGCCTATTCATCCCCAGACTAGTTTTCTAGCTTGTGACTTTCATCAGTGAAAATCAAGGCTCCTCATTGATAAAAGTCACAAGTTTGAAACTAGTATGGGTATATTGAATGAGGAGGCACTAGATAGGGATTTTATGCACAAACTTTCTTGAAATCATTGGCTTTCATTGAGTGGCACTACTGAATGGAGTATTTGGTCTCTATTTAAAACATTCTATAATATTGAAGGATTTAATAATAATAATAATAATATATATATATGTCATTCACTTTAAATATATATATCTACTTCAAATTATTTAAATTTAGACTATTTCTGTGTCAGAAATTATAGATGACTTGTCTAAAGTCATTTATCTATCATTTAATTTTAATCAAATAACTTTCGTGATGTAAAATGGATAGTTCTTTATAAGGCAGGTGATGATCATTTTATTAAAAAAAATTAGACTATTTTGGCAAATGATATTTTTTCATTTCTAATTTTCTTTTTTTATATATATAAAAAAGATTGATTTAACATTTTAAAAGTATCAACTCAGAATACCAAAACTATTTGATCTACACATATATATTGTGCCCTTTTGTATGGGTCTCCATAAATTGTTATATCAATTTGTTAAAAAATTTTAAATGTAAGATATATTACAGCTATATGATGTTGATTTTATTTATAATAAATCTTTCAAGAGTTTAATTAAAGTAAACTATGAATATTTGATATGTGAAATTGTGCTAATATTTGAGAGAGACGTTTCAGTAAAAAAAAATGATAATATTATATGGTTGGGAAAACTGGCCATGATCAATACTGCATTAATAAGTTTTGTAAATAAATGTTTAAAGCTAAAAGTTTAAAAAAAAGACAAGTTAAAATTAAATGCATATATATTTATTATTGATAAAGATTAATATTTAGTAAGTGAATATAAATATTATGTTATTAATAGTATATAAGAGAAGATTAATATTTGATTTTATAATATCGAATTATTATTTTAAAGTTGTTATAGTATATTATTTGTTTTAAAAAATATTTATTTTCTAAAATTGAATTGTTGGTTTATTTTTAGATAATTACAAGCGTTTATATCTGTGTTGTAAGTCAGGTGACAGATAGACATATGTACACATATGCTTGTAAGTTTTTTTAGTAAAGTTGCAAAACTGTTTTAAAATTCTATTATAAAATTTATAAATATTATATTGGCTATCACGAGATAAAAATAAAAATAATTAGTGTGAAATATTAAAACTGATTTTTAAAATACTGTTTAAAAAATATAATGAATAAAAATAGACTTAGTTTGTTTAGAAAAATAGTCTTATAAAAGTTAAAAGTGAAATAAAGTAAAACATATATTTTTAAAAATGTTTAATGGATTTAAATAAATGATAAAAATTAATTTAAGAATTAAGTAATGTAATAAATAATAAATATTAAATAAGTCATTATTTATTTTTAATTTTGTGTTGTTGGTAAGATATGTAAATAGGCTAGCAAGGTGATTGTTTAATTTACCAATCAAGTGGGTAATTTATTCCGGTATAAAAACCGAGGTTCAATTGTTCAGAGGGGTGATTGTAATTTCTTTTAAGTGAAGTGTGCTATTAAATATAGCTAAGTAAAAAAATTATAGACGCTCTCGTAATATTTCTTAATTTATAAGAGAGTAGTTTAAATAATTTTATAAAAGTTTACCGTTAAATATGCAGTGCTAATTTATTTATAGTTCCCTATTGATCGTCTCTATCGAAGCTCAATTTTACTATCAAATAATCATGAAAATATCGTATATCGATAAAATGTGTTGGAAACCTTATATTAAAAATATAGTGAACGCTGGATTAACTAGGAGAATTACTAGTTGGATAAAAATAGTATATTGGACATTATATGAATTTAAAAGTTGATTATAATTAATTTTTTATAAACAAATATTTTAAAGAAAAATAAATACTTCTTTATGAAAAAAGTATTTTTAAATTATATATTTTAGTATATCTTTTGGTAAAGATATGGAAGTTAATAATAATTGCAGAAATACTTGCCTTATTAAGTCTTTGTTATTTAAAAGACTAGATGTTGATAGCTTTTAAAAAAACTGATAATTCGGAAATTTAATTGATAAATAAATACTTATAAAAACGTTATAATATTTAAATTCTATATGCTGGTTATATAGAAAAATTTAAAAAATGTTTTTTGCTGAATATTTTAAGAAATGCGCATAGAAGTATACGTGGATATCCAAGTCAATTTTTATAAAAACTTAAATTAAACATTTAACTATTGATTAATCCTAGGAAGATAATAACTTTTAAATAAATCCGGATCCTATAAACTGTTTTAATTATTATTTTGTTTCTTTATGGTGGAACTTATTTTATCTTATTTTTTTAAAAAAAACGTTTTCCATTTATTTCATAAAAACTGTTTAAACACGTGATGTACCGGAAAAGGATGTGATGTTGGTAAAATGTTGTGCCTAGGAAAAAAAGAACAATTGTGGGTGGAAAGAAGACACCGTTGGATTTTATGTAACATATTTTGTTTTCTTAACTAACATAGATATTTAATTATTTATTGATCTATTAAAGATAAGAGAGGTACATTTTAAAAGTAATTACACATTAATATAACACTTAATTTCATAAAGTTTATTTTTTTATATATAATTTTACAACACGTAATATTTTAAGAATAATTGTTGAGTATAAATGTGATATTATTTTGTAAAACTATAATCCTGGAGGACATCGTTTGGCTGATTATAAATTGGAGTATCATTTATGGTAATAATTATATAATATTAATAATTTAATGTATTTTTGCTTTGTTTTCTTTAGATAAACCAAATATTATTTGATTGTTGAGTGAATGTATAAATATTTAAAGAATATACACGCATAATACTATCAATAATAGTTTTATTTTAATATGCATACTTTATTTTTATAATATAAATTTATTACAACGTAATAAGAGTTATCCAGAAATAATTATATGATTCTTTCGTGAATAAACTTTAATGTTTCTGTTACAATATTAGGAATTTGATTTATTATATTAGTATGAGTCATTTATATTTATTTCCAAGTTAGTAAGAATTAAAAAAATATATCTATATTTTATTTTATTTTTATTAGACAAGTTAAATTAATTTTATATAGAAAATTATATTTTGTTTGAAGGGTTTGTCATATATAGATGATGAGGTATAAAAGAGTTTGGATAGCCATTTTTTTTTAGAAAAATTGGTAAGCTGATACTGAAGTTAAATAATATTAGAATGATATTTGAAGATAGGATTTTATTAAGAGGGAATAGGTATAACAAGTAGAGAAGAATAATAGTTTAAATGGAAAAGAATCATAGAATTTTATTTTAATATAATAACTTTATAAATTGGTAATTTATAAATAAAAATTTCGTCTTCACAAAAGTGTTGAATAATTTTAAAATATTATTTTAAGAAAAGAACACATATGTATTGCATATTTTGGTAAGACATATATTATGAAATTACATTAGAGTGAAGTAAATAATTATGTAATCAATAAAAGTCACATAATATTACAAAGTTATATCAATCTATACATTAGTTGATATTTAGTTAATGCTAATAATAAATGTAATACATAATAGTTACATTATAATAGAAATAGCTATAATACTTAAATGGAGTAGCATTTTAATTATTAAAGTTTGTTTATTTTACATGTGCTACATAAGTGATATTTTACATAAAAGCCTTTTTATTGTACTAAGTGATTATAAATGATATCTAGTAAAATATAAGTTCATAAACTCAATTAAATGTTACTGATAAAACATTTAAGAAATGTATTGATTATTTATTTTGGATTATGGAAATAATAACAATGTAAGAATCTTGTATTATTATTTTTCTTATTTTTATTTTCTTGATTTCCACTTATAATGTAAATAATGTATATAAGTTGTTTATTAAAGTTGATGTAAATAAATTTGTTTAAGTTGTTTTAAAAGTGTGTCGAATTCATTATTTTGCACCACAGCATTTGACAACAGATAATTTGAATAAAACATAATATTTGCACAATATGAATTAAATTATTATTTTTTTTTTTTTAAAAAAAGAAATACAGTATTTTCTTAATATAATTTATAGAAATTCATTAATATTAACATATTATGTTATTATGGTCATGAAATAGTTATAATGCATAATATAAAAGTATAATATTATTTATTGCCACATATTATTAGATTATAAGATTTTATTACATTCTTAATTAAGATACTATATGAAGATAAAAGACATGTAGATGATTTACTTGTTTTCTTAATGATTAGTAGTATAATAAAATAGATGAGGTTAACTTATACACTGGAGATTGTTATTTTAGTTATTTATTATTATTATAAGTTAGGTGTAGTTAGGTTTGATATTAAATCCCTTATCATGCCTATCTGCAAGAAGTATTATTACTTTAAGATAATTAAAAGAACCTGAGATTATTTAGTTATATTTCTTTGATAAAAGATTGAGATTTATTTATTGATATTATTGAAGTTAGTTAATTTTATAAAAGACATAGGAGTACTATAGATGTATTAGTGAGATGATAAGAGGTAATAGTATTCTTATGCCATTGAGATAATGTCTTAGAAGACATAGGCTCAATGTAAATTCATATTACCACTTGTAACTTCACTTCATAGTCTCATGATTTAATAAATACTTATTTAATTAGTGCATGATATTGAACTATATTAATTTTCTGTTAGTTGTACTAAATCTGATAAGATATAGTATTATAAAAATATATTAATAATAGTTATACATATTTTAGCCGAGCATAACAATTTAATTGAGCTAGTCATATTTTAAGTTATATTATATTTCTGGAAATGAGGGTACAATATATATATATATATGATACTTTTGTGTGTGAAACAAAATGATTACTAAATGTTCTATATATATTTAAGACTTAATATGTAGCAATTGTATTTTATTTTTTAAATACAGATATTCTTAAATGCATTGAAATATTTAATACATAAATATATATGAATTTATACATTTACTCTGAGTGTATAATTAACAATATTGAACAATAAAAACAAATTTTCTCTAGACATTTCTTATATAATTGATGATTCCATAATATAAATTTATTCATGTACAATGACTAAATAACAGAAGTATTAAAATAATGTGCTTTGATAAGTGCTTATATACTATAAGACAAGTAAGATACATCTATATTTATGTGGATTTTCATACAAATTTTATACATAAAAATGCATTTTTAAAATAGCAACTACTGTATTTTTTTTAAAGTTTTAATTAAATAATTTTTAATAATAAAACAATCATATAGCTACATATATCTAAGATGGTATGGCAAACAAAAATTTAAATTTGAAATAAAAAACTATTTATTTAACAGAAATTTTCTGCAAGTAAAAATTACACCATCAAGGATTGATCTTACCACAGTTCCAGAAATGACAATTTATGCAGATAATTTTTTTTGGACCACTTAGGACCTTATTTTATTCAAGATTAAATTTATGTTTTGATAATTTTAAATTTGATTTTTTAAAAAAAAAAAGCAATAATTTAAAGTTTTTTTTCTTTTTTATCATATTTTTCATTAAACTTTCAAATATTAATATATTAATTAAGCTATAAATATATCTATTTTACAGGAATTTCTACTGAGATTTTTTTTTTCATGTGCAATATTACTTTCAGATGTGTCTTAAATTTATAAACAAAATAAATAAATAAAACTATGTTTATTTAGTAATTTGCAGCAAATTGGTTTAATTTTGGTGACCAAATTTAAAACAGTGTGTTAAAAATAGTCCCTCAAAACAAAAATCTTTTTTTGTTTGACCTACACTTTTAAAATCTGAAAATTATTTTAAAAAATTATGTATGTAAAAACTAGCTAAGTAGATTATAACTTTTTTTTATTATTGAAAATAGATCTCAAGAAAAAACGTTCTCTATTCAAGAAATAATGACAAACTATGCAATAAAATAAAATAAAAATTAAAAAAAAAAATTTTTAAGAAAAATTCAGATTATTTAAAAAAAAAGATTGTTATGAAAAATTAATGACAATTACATTTTGGATCTACTTGTATATTAGCTCAAATTTCTTCTAAGAATCAGTTTTTAAAGCAAAGACTAAAAATTATTCATAAAAATGACAGATGTAAAAAAAGATGGCGGAAATAACTAATTTGTACAATAAAAATAAAGAATTCTTTAATTTTACTTCAAAAACAAACAAAAAAAAGTACACTGTAAAATAATAATAATATAAAAAGAATGTTACAAAGACTACAGCTGAAATAAAATGTGAAAATTGTCTTAAAACCTCAAGGGAATTAATGGATAGATGATCTTTCAAAAACCATATTCTCAAAAAAAAAACTAAGTTTAATACAATTAGAGGGAATCTAAACACAGACTTTCAATAATATGGATGGCTGAAGATGGATAGAGAGTGAAGAAGATTGAAACCTGCCCATTAAAGTTTGAAGATTTGCTATCCTAATATAAACAGCACTGATTATATATATGTGTGGGAGATGATAATCTGGGTCAAGTGATGATTACTGGTTCAGTATGAAATACGTATATTGGAGTTCATTTGTCTTTTTCATATGTATATGGTCATGTGTATTGGTTATATAAGATGGAGTAGATAGCTGAAGGAAGCTTAAAAGTCTGTGTTCAAATACCCTTTAATTACATCTAAAGTTCAGTATATACATTATACTTGTATTCAAATATTATGCTTAATACAATAAAAAAAAAAATCTTTTGTTGTTATAGATTTCATAAGAAGTTTGACTATTGGAAGTGACAAAGTATTGCAGCAAATCATGGACTAATAAATATGAATTTTATAATAAACAAAAGCAAGACAAGTTGTAATTACTTGGGTTGACACTCCTATCCTTTTTAAATAAGACTTCAGGTTTGGAATCAGAAAAAAATCTAATTAGTAAAAATAAAACATCAAAAGATGCTATTATTATTAAGATATTTAAAAGAAAAATAAGAGTGATTAATTTTTTCCATTGATATAATAAAGGCATTTATTAGTAATAAAAGTAAAACATCAAAAGATGCTATTATTATTAAGATATTTAAAAGAAAAATAAGAGTGGTTAATTTTTTCCATTGATACAATAAAGGCATTTATTAGAGTAAAATGAGTTGGTAAATATAGTCTGGCAAATGAAAAAGAAAATATGATTAGATTGCATGTTTAAACTTAAGAGCATAAAATATATGTATATATTTCCACTTTAGCTACTAATTGAAAGTGTTATTTCGAAAATAATGGGATTGGGAATATACAGATTGTTAAAACAGGCAAAACTCACTATACGTATTGCCACACACAGCAAGCTAGAGTAATCAATGGATGCCAGAAGGCTTGTGCATAAAATCCCTATCTAGTGCCTACTCATCCAATATCCCCAGACTAGTTTCTGGCTTGTGGCCTTCGTCAATGAGGAGCCTTGGATCTGAGAGCACTGCACCTAGATCTTAGGATTTAATGCAACCCTCCAGCAGTCACCTTTTATCTCCACTTACTTACAAAACTATAAGTCTTAAACTGAAAACAGCTTAATGTTTTCAATCCAAGCCCATTAGCTTGTCATATGGGTCTGAACTCAGTTCAGCACCCATACATTTTGGTCTTTGGTTCTTTAACAACCTTAGCCACCACTATCCTATGAGGCAGGATTGGTTTTAATCCAATAAACATCACATGACCACCACTTCTTATGCTTGTGTATAACTGTTGTTAAAACAGGCAAAACTCACTATACGTATTGCCATACACAGTAAACTAAAGTAATCAATGGATGCCAGAAGGCTTGTGCATAAAATCCCCATCTAGTGCCTACTCGTCCAATATCTCCAGACTAGTTTCTGGCTCGTGGCCTTCGTCAGTGAGGAGCCTTGGATCTGAGAGCATATGACTATATAAGCTAATAGGCTTGGATTGAAAACATTAAGGTGTTTTCAGTTTAAGACTCATAGTTTTGTAGTTAAGTCGAGATAAAAGGTGGCTGCTGGAGGGTTGCATTAGATCCTAAGATCTAGGTGCAGTGCTCTCAGATCCAAGGCTTCTCACTGATGAAGGCCACAAGCCAGAAACTAGTCTGGGGATATTGGGTGAGTAGGCACTAGATGGGGATTTTATGCACAAGCCTTCTGGCATCCATTGAATGCTCTAGCTTGCTGTGTGTGGCAATACGTATAGTGAGTTTTGCCTGTTTTAACAACAGTTACACACAAGTATAAGAAGTGGTGGTCATGTGATGTTTATATGCAGATTGTGAGAGAGAACAAACACAAGAGTATTAATGAAAATTGTAAAAGTAAAACTAAAGCGATCGAAATAAAAAGGATATGGATAAAATTAAATATTTTAAATTTAAAAAATTTCAAAATATACAAACAACAAATATAAAAACTGCAATGATAAACAACACTATATTAAAAATAATACAATTATTTTTATTTGAAATTTCAAAAAAAATTATTAATGCTTGAGATGAAGTGCAGTAGCTATGAATGCTAGAAAGAAAAACAATTAAAATCTTATAAATGTATATTATGTGGAAATCAAAAAAAGGGAAATGAATTAATATGGTTACAAATTCATAGATAGAAAAATAAAAATGTATTTGTCCAAAAAAAAAAAAAAACAACCATTAATTAGCAACATGCAATTAATACTAACATTTTGTTATTATAACAATACTAATAAAAAAAATCAATAATTGTCTGAGTGATTTGTGACAATGCCATTTTACCTATAGTTTTATGGTGAACTATTTCCATTATCTAGTTGAATTGTTAAATATTTTAGACAAATTCAAGCTTCATTTTTACCTTTCTAAATACATTCAACTATTAGTAATACACATTCATATAGAAAACCCTCTTTCAAATGGGATTATTCTTTTTTCTTCTTGATATTCCTGCTGGACTAATTGATGATATGTCCTTTGCATCCACACCTAATTTAAAATGATTCTTTAACCAACTATGCTAATCCTGTTGAAGGCTTATACAGAATTCAATATTTATGAATCTAAAGATTACCAATCCAATTCCCACACTAACAGTCACTAGAAAGGTTAGCAACATAATGAAATTGAGGGAAGAATACGAATACTAACTGAAATACTGTATTCCATACAAACCTGAATGTTAGTGCTAATAGGAGAAAGCATTTAGAAAGCAATAAATCAAGTTTTTATTTTCCTAAAAACATTTAATAATTCAATGAGATGATGGGGAAAGGCCCAATATATAACTACTAAATAAAGAAATGATTATTTTTTGTTTTCTTATACTATTTATCAAACCATTGTATTATTGTAAAATGATGTACAATATAAAATGATTATAGATTAAACATTCCAAATAGATTAAAAATTAATTTCAAAAAAAGTCTCATATAAATTTACAGATTATATTAAGATAAAAATATTTAAGGATTCTATTAGGCATATCACTCAACTGAAGTTCTTTGATTGTGCTGATTGTATTTCTTTATTTGATTTCTCTTTGCATTCTGTTTATTTTGCATTCTCAAATGTGTAGAAATCTATTATTGAACCAATGGTTATTAAACTATTTTCAGGAAATGATTGTTTACTCACTGTTAGAAAAAAAAAAGAATTAACACTTTTTCTTAAAGTTCTTTCCTTTCTCTTTATATTATATGTTTTTTAATTAACTTGCTGTGTCTGTGTATGTTTCTGCCTGTATGTTCACATTTTTGAAATTTGCTCCAAGTTTTTTTTTTTTTTAAATAATACTTTTATGTAACCAATACTAGTCAACTAAAAAGTAGAAAAAAAGCTGAATATCAGTTAATTTGACATTCTTGGAAAATATCAGTGATCTTATGAATCTAGACTTGTTATAAAATAATTGGAAATTTCATAAAAGCATTTGAGACTTTTTTGATTTTTATGATTTATTTGAGCATCAAATGCCTTTTTGAAGTGACAATATTCCTGCAATTTTCAATTGTTTTATAACAAGTCTAGATTCTTAAAATTTCTGATATTTTCTAAGAATGCAAATTAAGAGAGATTTGGGGGGGGGGGGTTTCCAACTTTTTAGTCAGATTACTTGGGGTTTTTTTTCTACCTTACATAAAAGCTTTCTTTTAAAAAAAATTTTTTTTTTGCATCTTTTTTTAACTTATTATTTTAATTTGTCATTTGTTCTATTATAAATAAGTGCTGGTTCAGCATGATATGCATATATTGGAGATCATTTATCTTTTTC
Organism: Epiperipatus broadwayi; assembly: GCA_028023455.1. Classification (NCBI taxonomy): domain Eukaryota; kingdom Metazoa; phylum Onychophora; class Udeonychophora; order Euonychophora; family Peripatidae; genus Epiperipatus; species Epiperipatus broadwayi. The sequence goes on along the minus strand of JAQFVV010000105.1, from coordinate 3,675,319 downwards.
ACTTGTATGTGGTCATGTATATCAGTTGTATAAAATAAAGTGAATAACAAGAGGGAATTTGAAAGTCTGGGTTGAAACCCCTTACAATTCATTTTACACGTATAAGCAATCCACTAAGCACTGAATTACTTTAAATTCAGATTTATGTAATAAATATAACTTAGGCATGTTCAATTACAGTATTATATGACAACAAAGTTCATTTAAATGTTTTTCTATTGGACTTATATATATTATGATTCAAAATATTTATAAAGAGAAAAGAATTTAACCAAAAATGGCCATACCAATGATTATAAAACTTTGTGTAATATGTAATGTATCATTGATAACATTTCAATAGCATAATGCTAGTCACATCCAAACTTTAGTCTAATAAATAGATAAATGATTAATATTAGAAAATACTGAGCAAAAAATGAGTAAAATTATTACACAAGTTAAAAATTACAATGTATCATCAAAACAACATAGATGTTGTTAAAAAGGGGTAAGGGTTTAAATTATTACAAAGAGATTTAAAATACTAAAACAGAGCTGCTGCATCAAAGGTATCATTTATATATGGATCCATTCAATCACAATTTTAAAAAATATACATAATAAAAAAATTAAAAATTTTATTATGCTATTTATCAATTAGCTAACAGTTATATTTTTTACATTTTTTATGCTTTTTCATCGTATCTATGTAAAAAAAGATATGAGTTCATATATACATGGGCAATTTTAATATTACAATAATTAATTACTATATGTTTAAAAGTACAGTATTATTTAAAAACTCTTAAAGCTTTCTCAAGATATTAAAAGCAGAGAAAAACCAGTATGGTGTAGTGAAAATTACACTAGAGAAATATTATTCATTAAGTGGATAATCTCTAATCTAATGAACGACTAAAAAAATTATTAAAGCTTTCAATTTTTGTTTTTAAATTTCTTTCATTTTGTTAAAGAAATGAAAACGATTAAAGCATTAGAATAATGTAAGTATGTGTATGTTTTGATTGGCAATAAAATTGCATTAACTTCTTTTGAGACAAAAAGAATAGAGAAAAACTTAAGTAAAAATATTTCTTCACATTTTTAAAAATTGGGCAGAACCAGAATTTTTTTTTTTTTATAGAGATGCCTTTATCTATTGTGAAAAATATTTCATTTTAAATAATGACACATTATAGAAAATGTGTGTATAATACATTCTATGTGGGTGTGCAAATTAAAACATGTGCAAATTAAAACATTATTATATATATATTAAAGAAAACTAGATTTTTTTTTTTTACTTATGTATTAGAAGTTTGTATTATCTATGGTCATCCACTAGAAGCCTTGGAACTAAATACTATGGATGCAGCAACCAATTGTATAGCAGTAAAATAGATATCAATAAAATTTATAAATCATAAAAATACATATTGACATATGAAAAATTACATAAATTTGGAAAATAATTTATTTTTATAAACATCTTTTAAGTAATTATTAAAGAATCTAGAGTTAAAATAATCATGTAAAAAAAAAAAAAAAAGAATTAAATAATATATCATTGTTTAGAAGGAAGATATTTAAAGAACTGAACAATATATCATTGTTTAGAAGGAAGATATTTAAAGAACTGAACAATATATCATTGTTTAGAATGAAGATATTTAAAGATAGAGGGCAAAAAGAGAAGAAGCAATTATTTTTAAATCAATTTTAGATTTTACTGATATCAGAAATTTATAAAGATAAAATAATGTGATGATTTTGCACATGAATTTATGATATAAATTTTATTAATATAATTCATAAATTAAAATTATCTTAGTTAAAGGTATGAAACTTATAAAAATGTTTAAAGTTAGATAGATTCTGCATTATAAAATTAAATGTATATTTAAAAAAGTAAATAATGTGTTTACAAACAATTTTAAAAAACAGGCAATTATCTGATTATGATCAATAACAACATATTCATTAAACAACACTAAGACCTAGGTAATTGATATTATAAACCATAATCTTGGATGAATTCAGTTATTCCTGTTGTCAACACATTACATTTACAAAGTTAAAAGCTAAAGAGAGATGGCTGAATTCACAAATGTTAGCCAAACTGAAGAGGAAAAAAACTCTACAGTCTAGCTATTTACTATGGCAGATTGAATTGTAAGTATCACTATTATTTACTTGAATTTCAATCTTATTATAGCTTAATTTTAAGAATAAAACTATCAGAATGATTGATAACATTCTCTTTTTGATTATTTTCTCCTCTACCCATGTAACCTTATAAAAAGTGTGAAGGAAGTCTCAAAATATATAAAAAAAAAAAAACCTAATAAACTGTGAGTTTGGAAAAAAATACTTGTCAGAAAAATATTGCCTAAGAACAAAATATTGAATACTGAAAAAAAAAATCATTAAAACCAAGACTAAAGAATGCAATAGTAATAAATACCTAATATACAAAATCATAAACAACGTTAAAAGTATTTTTTAAACTTCAGAATTCCATCAAACTTCTACAAAGCACACAAACTACAACAATGAGGGAGAAGGTAAATTTTATAAAACCTAAATATATATATATATAAGTTGTAACATTACAGTTACACTGTAAATTGGCTATTTTGAATTTTAAGTATATAAATATTTTTTGGTTTTGATTAATTTGGCTTTTATAGTTAAGCAAATGTATTTATGACTTTTATTTGGTTAAAGAATATAAAATATAATCATTATTATATTTCCATAGTCTCTCACATTAATATTTATAAGGCTTATAGTAGTATAAAGTATTTTTTAATGGTTTTATAGGCAGATTTTTATAATAGACTTCTAAATTTTTGTATAAAAAAACCATGTGTATGCTTTCAATGCTATTTTATTAAGAAAAGAAAATTTTTCGATTTTATAAAGCACGAGAAATGCTACATACAAAATAATAATTCAAAAATAGAAATAGATAATAGGATTATAAGTATAACATTATAATTTAATTATAAATAAAGAAAACAGTCATTACATTTTATATAAGGTGTGATTGTGTGTGTGTATATATGCTTGCATATTTAAGTGTAATAAAAATTAATCAATTTAGATTTTATTTACCAAAGATTGATTTCAGTTTATTAAAAACATATTTAAGTGATAAATTATTTATTTAAATTCAAAGTTGATGTGAGAATAAATAAGAGATTTTAGATTTATAATTCATTTATTTTTATAAAAATATTGAAAATTGTTTTGTCATGAAATCCAGAAATGAAAGTCTTTACCACTTTTATTTTTAAAAATCTTAACATTCTGAGCAGCAGAATCTATGGAAACCTTCTTGGAAAAACCTACAAACCCCAATGCATGATGGAGAATATTACATAATCTAGACATCACGTGCTCATGAGTATAAAAGCAGGATTGACCAAAAATCAGACAGTCTGGAAAATTTTCCATTAATCTGGCAAATGCTTGCTGAGCATCACACTTCTACCATCATTCTAGAGAAAAGATAAACCACAACAAAATAACTTGAGTTAATTTATACATTTTTTTTTTCAAGAAATCTTATTTGTTTGAGCCAACTGATAAAATATAATAGGTAAATTGACTAGCAGAATTGCAGTCTCATTATTAACAAATTGGTAGATTTTTTCTTCAATTGAATAACAAAGATTAATAATTGATAAATTTTGGAAGAATTGTATTTCTAAATTTAAATCAAGTTGCTGGCCATAATTTTCCATAAAATATTATAAAATAATTGGTCTATTCTCTATATGTAAGGATATTGTAAGTCTCAAAAAAATAGATTAGCCTCACCTTCAAATCAGAGAAAAAAAAAATCTTTGAATAATAGCATTTTTAAAAGTCAAAAATGCTTCATACAAGTCAAGCGTTGGTGGCCTAGTGGTTAGCATAGCTGCCTTCCAAGTAGCTGGCCTGGGTTCACTTCTGGTCAATGCATTTGACATATGAAAAAAAAAAAAAAATGCTTCATACAAAACTTGCTATTATTGAAAATAATTTTTTGATTTAGAACTGAAGGATTCAGCTTGCTTGGGATGATGAACTTTATTTTATCAGCAATATTAATTATAAAACTAATGGATTAAAGATCAGAAAATGAATGAATATTTCTTATACTTTGAATTAATAAAGTGCTGAAACCTGAATTTTTGGATAAAAAAAATCTGCTAAGGGAATTAAAGTTGCTATCCGCAACAAAACTGTGAACATTTGTTTAATATTAAAATAATTACATTAAGGATTATCCATGCATAAAAGATGAATAATATTCAAGAAGGATAATGAATTTACCCAGAAATATTTTCAAATGGTACTTATAAATTATGGATATTTTAAACAAATAGAGAATATAATAAATTACTAAGTTACTGGTAATCTTTAAAATGTATTATCCTGGATTAGAATGGATAACATTCTTTAAAAGTGAAATGAATAGTTCCATGAATCAAATGGATCATTTAATCTACTTTCTTCTTTATTAGTTTAGTCATGTTATAGTGTTTTTGCAAAAATATAAATAATATTTGTCTCAGATATTTTAATATACCAGTAAAAAGGTAATATTTTCTTTAATATTACAGTTAGGATTAAGACTAAATGTGATTAAATATAATTTATGTAAGAATTTTGGATTGTATAGATGTAATAGTTATTAAATTTGGATTAAATGATTCTTGCCGATATTTAGATTCTTACGAGTTCTTAATTCTTCAACCTCAAATTAAATGAAGTTATCCTTATGTGGACATGAAAATCTACAAGGAATATTTTATCTATCACTTATATTTGGTAATATTAATTTTTACTGTTATCTTGTATGTGACTGGCAGCTTAATGATAAAACTGTACTTCATATTGACAAAATAGCACCCTCTTAACAGTAAAGCTTGAAATCAAATCCAGAAAGAAATCTAAAGATAAAAATATTAATAATCCTACAATAGTAAATTATCATTTAGGCCTGTAAAGCAGTGATTTTATACTTGTTTATGTTAGTAGAGTGAAAAATTTCTCCATTATTTGTAAATAAGGTTTATAAATAATTGATTGGTTAGTATAATAAACCAATTTAAAATGTTCATAAGACATTTAACTTTTATTATTGCAAGGAAATTAAGTCATATATCACGTCTTAATTTAATAAGCTTGTATTACAAATGTTATATAATGAGCATGCCAATAGCTCTTAACAAGCTTTTCAGAACATCCTTATTCCCAGACTGATTTCTAGATCTGGCTTTCATCAGCGAGATGCTAGAATATTCAAACATTAGATTTAAAATACCAGGACAAGCCAACTATTAAGTAGTAAATCTATGAAAGTTTCAGACACATTCAATCAGTTATCTAACTTAAATAGTCATATGGGCCTGAATTACATTCAAATACACCATACATTAAGAGCTTTAGCAATATAGAATTTGCTAAAGCCTTGATAGCAATAACAATAATTGCAAGGAAATCAAGACATATATGCATGACTTAATTTAATAAGCTTGTATTACAAATGTTATATAATGAGCGTGCCAATAGCTCTTAACAAGCTTTTTAGAATAACCCTATCCCCAAACCGTTTTCTAGCTCTGGATTTTGTCAATGAGGTGCTAGGATATTCAAGCATTAGATTTAAAATACCAGGTCAAACCCACCACTTTATCTAATGTTTAACTATTAAGTAGAAAATCTGAAAATATGTCTTTAAATCCAGCTATCTAACTTAAATAGCCATATAGGACTGAAATAAGTTCAGATACACCATATATTAATAGCTTTAGTAATATAAAATTGCCAAAGCCTTAATAGCAATATCAATAATGGCAAGGAAATCAAGACATATATCACATGACTTATTTTACTAAGCTTGTATTACAAATGTTATATAATGAGCCTGCCCATAGCTCTTAACAAGTTTTTCAGAACAACCCTGTCTCCAAACCAGTTTCTAGCTCTGGCTTTTGTTAGTGAGGTGCTAGGATATGCAAGTATTAGATTTAAAATACCAAGTCAAATGCAGCACTTTATTTAATATTTAACTATTAAGTAGAAAATCTGAAATTTTCAGACATCCATATCTTAAAATCCAGCTATCTAACTTAAATAGCCATATGGGACTGAACTAAGTTCAGATACACCATATATTAATAGCTTTAGCAATATAGAATTGCCAAAGCTTTAATAACAATAATAATATTTGCAAGGAAATAAAGACATATATCATGTGATTTAATTTAATAAGTTGGTATTATGTTATATAATGAGTCTGCCAATAGCTCTTAACAAGCTTTTCAGAACAACCCTATCACCAAACCAGTTTCTAGCTCTGGCTTTTGTCAGTGAGGTGCTAGGATATTCAAGCATTAGATTTAAAATACCAGGTCAAACCAAGCACTTTACCTAATGTTTAACTATTTAGATATCCATATGTCTTCAAATCCAGCTATCTAACTTCAATAGCCATATGGCACTGAACTAAGTTCACTGACAAAAGCCAAAGTTAGAAACCAGTCTGGGGATGTTCTGAAAAGGTTATTAAGAGCTATTGGCATGATCATTATATAACATTTGTATACAAACATATTAAATTAAGTCACCTAATATAACTTGATTTCCTTGCAATTATTGTTATTGCTATTAAGGCTTTGGCAATTTTATGTTGCTAAAGCTATTAATGTATGGTGTATCTGAACATAGTTCAGTCCCATATGGATGTCTGAAAATTTCAGATTTACTACTTAATAGTTAAACATTAGATAAAGTGCTGGGCTTGACCTAGTATTTTAAATCTAATGCTTGAATATCATAGCACCTCACTAATGAAAGCCAGAGCTAGAAACCGGTCAGGAGATATGGATGTTCTGAAAAGCTTGTTAAGAGCTATCAGCATGCTCATTATATAACATTTGTAATACAGGCTTATTAAATTAAGTCACATGATAAATGATTTAATTTCTTTGCAATTATTGTTATTACTATTAAAACTTTGCGATTTTTATTGCTAAAGCTATTAACATATGGTGTATCTGAACTTAGTTCAGTCCATATGGCAATTTAAGTTAGATAGCTGGAGTTGAAGACATGAATGTCTGAAAATTTCAGATTTTCTACTTAATATTTAAACATTAGATAAAGTGATGGGCTTTACCTGGTATTTTAAAACTAATGCTTGAATATCCTAGTGCCTCACTGATGAAAGTCAGAGCTAGAAACCGATCTGGGAATAGGGATGTTCCGAAAAGCTGGTTAAGAGCTATTGGCACACTAATTATATTAACTTTATTAGTATAATAATCACATCGTGCAATAATAAATTGAGAATTATTTTAAGAAAGATTAATACATTTTCCTATAAATGTTGTCTCACAACACTTAAGGTATAACACAACACATGACAGATCCCGAGTTCGAATTAGTTAGGAAATAAACTAATATTTTATTAAAAGGCGTTATATATTTTTTTTGTTGTTGTTATTTGTTATTGATTTTTATATTATGCAATAAAATAATTCTTAATTTTAATATCTCTCTTTGTCATTCTTTTAAATAAACATCATCACTTCATTTATGTTCATGATATTAAAGGCCATATTTGAAACACAAATTTACTTGTAAAACTCTGCTGAATTGAATACATCATTGTTGTAGTAATACTATCTGTAACATGAAATATTTTTGGATAAGGTGGTAGAATGCATAAACATATTTTATATTCATAAATTTATTAATTTAACACTGAGATAAAATTATTATTTAACCATTTTATTTAATTTCATTAGCCATATTTTTAACACAGATTGAATTATTCTGAGTTAAAGTTTTGAAATAAGAAACATTAGTTGCAGAGATTTTATTGTTAAAAGAATCTAGAATTCAAGAGTAGTAAATTATTATAAAACGCTGAGAAATTTATTATTTTATTAAATATTATTATTGCAAAAATCTGAGAAATTAGTTTATTGAATATTTGTAATTTTATTAGAGTTTAGAATAATTGCAATATGAAGTAAAAGAGATTTGGTGTAAACATACTTTCTTTTGTCTCAACCGGGAAATGCAACCATGAGTGAGTTTTGTATATTTTTACGATTACAATATATATTAAAAGATATTATTATTCAAACTTTGCATACATACATATTGAAACTTATGTTCTATATTTAATATTTATCAGTTTCTTTAAACATGTTTCTATGAAATATTCAATGATTTGATATATGACTCAAAATTTAAAAATCACATACCTTACCAATGCTATTTGATAAATTAAAATAAATAGCAAATTTAGCTATTCTTCCTTTTTCAAATAATTCATATTCTAAAAATTTTTGTGTATGTGTCTGGATATTTGTTAAACATTATTAACATATAGATTTTGTCTGCAAAATTAATGTAATGTTTTTTATATATATAAATGTCTGGGTAAGCTAACATTTCAATTTAATCTACAAATTCAAATGTAGAATGAAAATGCCTCATCATTTCTATATGATAAAATATTAAGTGTTAGCAGATTTAGCTATTATTTTCTTTCTAAAAATTTGTGGTGCAGATCAATACGCGCGTGTGTGTGTGTTATTTTATTTACTAATATATGTCATGTTTTTGATTATTTACTAATACCACCGTATACGTCATATTTTTGATTTTATCCTTGTTATATATTAAACTGTCAATTACTGGAAATATCAGTTATATTTTTTATGCATTTGGTTAAAGATGCAATTTTCATAATAACTTATATCATATAATAAAAAATATAAAATGTCCATAAAACTAACATATTATAAAAAAAAACAATAAAGCTAAGAAAGTTAGTTATCATGAAATAAAGAATAAACATTTTTTTATAGAAATTAATTCTAAATTTATTCATAAATAATGAATTTGGATATGATAGTTTAAAAATAAGAGCTTTTTTATTATTCTAAAGTGCACATAGAGAGCGTACCAATAGCTCTAACAAGCTCGTAAATTAACAAGTGCGGTTATGAGAAATATTTAAAATCTCTATCCAGAACACTCTTATCTCCAGACCATGGTTTCGGGCTTATGGCCCACGTCAGTGGAGAGCTAGAATATTCGGACACTAGACCTAAAATATCAACTCAAAAAACCAGCACTTATTTCAAACGTATATTTAAGAAGAAACTCTGAATTTTTTGGACATGAAAATGTCTTTAAATCCAGCTATCTAACTTAAATAGCTATATGGGACTGAAGTATATTCAGATCTACCATATTCTAATAGGCTCAGCATAGCCAAAGCCTTAAAGGTAAAATTATAATAATTAATAAAGCAAGTCGTATATAACATGACATTACTTTTATGAGCTTGTAATTACAAAAATGCACATAGAGAGCGTACCAATAGCTCTAACAAGCTCGTAAATTAACAAGTGCGGTTATGAGAAATATTTAAAATCTCTATCCAGAACACTCTTATCTCCAGACCATGGTTTCGGGCTTATGGCCCACGTCAGTGGAGAGCTAGAATATTCGAACACTAGACCTAAAATATCAACTCAAAAAACCAGCACTTATTTCAAACGTATATTTAAGAAGAAACTCTGAATTTTTTGGACATGAAAATGTCTTTAAATCCAGCTATCTAACTTAAATAGCTATATGGGACTGAAGTATATTCAGATCTACCATATTCTAATAGGCTCAGCATAGCCAAAGCCTTAAAGATAAAATTATAATAATTAATAAAGCAAGTCATATATAACATGACATTACTTTTATGAGCTTGTAATTACAAAAATGCACATAGAGAGCGTACCAATAGCTCTAACAAGCTCGTAAATTAACAAGTGCGGTTATGAGAAATATTTAAAATCTCTATCCAGAACACTCTTATCTCCAGACCATGGTTTCGGGCTTATGGCCCACGTCAGTGGAGAGCTAGAATATTCGGACACTAGACCTAAAATATCAACTCAAAAAACCAGCACTTATTTCAAACGTATATTTAAGAAGAAACTCTGAATTTTTTGGACATGAAAATGTCTTTAAATCCAGCTATCTAACTTAAATAGCTATATGGGACTGAAGTATATTCAGATCTACCATATTCTAATAGGCTCAGCATAGCCAAAGCCTTAAAGGTAAAATTATAATAATTAATAAAGCAAGTCATATATAACATGACATTACTTTTATGAGCTTGTAATTACAAAAATGCACATAGACTTGCACATATGACTTGCTTTATTAATTATTATAATTTTACCTTTAAGGCTTTGGCTATGCTGAGCCTATTAGAATATGGTAGATCTGAATATACTTCAGTCCCATATAGCTATTTAAGTTAGATAGCTGGATTTAAAGACATTTTCATGTCCAAAAAATTCAGAGTTTCTTCTTAAATATACGTTTGAAATAAGTGCTGGTTTTTTGAGTTGATATTTTAGGTCTAGTGTCCGAATATTCTAGCTCTCCACTGACGTGGGCCATAAGCCCGAAACCATGGTCTGGAGATAAGAGTGTTCTGGATAGAGATTTTAAATATTTCTCATAACCGCACTTGTTAATTTACGAGCTTGTTAGAGCTCTTCCGATACGCTCTCTATGTGCATTTTTGTAATTACAAGCTCATAAAAGTAATGTCATGTTATATATGACTTGCTTTATTAATTATTATAATTTTACCTTTAAGGCTTTGGCTATGCTGAGCCTATTAGAATATGGTAGATCTGAATATACTTCAGTCCCATATAGCTATTTAAGTTAGATAGCTGGATTTAAAGACATTTTCATGTCCAAAAAATTCAGAGTTTCTTCTTAAATATACGTTTGAAATAAGTGCTGGTTTTTTGAGTTGATATTTTAGGTCTAGTGTCCGAATATTCTAGCTCTCCACTGAGGCCATAAGCCCGAAACCATGGTCTGGAGATAAGAGTGTTCTGGATAGAGATTTTAAATATTTCTCATAACCGCACTTGTTAATTTACGAGCTTGTTAGAGCTATTGGTACAGCTCTCTATGTGCATTTTTGTAATTACAAGCTCATAAAAGTAATGTCATGTTATATATGACTTGCTTTATTAATTATTATAATTTTACCTTTAAGGCTTTGGCTATGCTGAGCCTATTAGAATATGGTAGATCTGAATATACTTCAGTCCCATATAGCTATTTAAGTTAGATAGCTGGATTTAAAGACATTTTCATGTCCAAAAATTCAGAGTTTCTTCTTAAATATACGTTTGAAATAAGTGCTGGTTTTTTGAGTTGATATTTTAGGTCTAGTGTCGAATATTCTAGCTCTCCACTGACGTGGGCATAAGCCGAGACCATGGTCTGGAGATAAGAGTGTTCTGGATAGAGATTTTAAATATTTCTCATAACGCACTTGTTAATTTAGAGCTTGTTAGAGCTATTGTGCGTCTCTATGTGCATTTTTGTAATTACAAGCTCATAAAAGTAATGTCATGTTATATATGACTTGCTTTATTAATTATTATAATTTTACCTTTAAGGCTTTGGCTATGCTGAGCCTATTAGAATATGGTAGATCTGAATATACTTCAGTCCCATATAGCTATTTAAGTTAGATAGCTGGATTTAAAGACATTTTCATGTCCAAAAAATTCAGAGTTTCTTCTTAAATATACGTTTGAAATAAGTGCTGGTTTTTTGAGTTGATATTTTAGGTCTAGTGTCCGAATATTCTAGCTCTCCACTGACGTGGGCCATAAGCCCGAAACCATGGTCTGGAGATAAGAGTGTTCTGGATAGAGATTTTAAATATTTCTCATAACCGCACTTGTTAATTTACGAGCTTGTTAGAGCTATTGGTACGCTCTCTATGTGCATTTTTGTAATTACAAGCTCATAAAAGTAATGTCATGTTATATATGACTTGCTTTATTAATTATTATAATTTTACCTTTAAGGCTTTGGCTATGCTGAGCCTATTAGAATATGGTAGATCTGAATATACTTCAGTCCCATATAGCTATTTAAGTTAGATAGCTGGATTTAAAGACATTTTCATGTCCAAAAAATTCAGAGTTTCTTCTTAAATATACGTTTGAAATAAGTGCTGGTTTTTTTGAGTTGATATTTTAGGTCTAGTGTCCGAATATTCTAGCTCTCCACTGACGTGGGCCATAAGCCCGAAACCATGGTCTGGAGATAAGAGTGTTCTGGATAGAGATTTTAAATATTTCTCATAACCGCACTTGTTAATTTACGAGCTTGTTAGAGCTATTGGTACGCTCTCTATGTGCATTTTTGTAATTACAAGCTCATAAAAGTAATGTCATGTTATATATGACTTGCTTTATTAATTATTATTCTAAAGATAAAATAATTTTGAATAAAACGACATATAAGGTTATTTACAGGTCATTGTATTAATAACAATTTTTTTTTTTAGTAAAAATCAGACTCCATAATTTGAGTAAGACATCTGTTTAGAGATTTCTTCTTTCCTAACAAAATTAATATTAGATTATATATAAATTTGTTTTCAAGTATTTATTTAATAATAATATTGATAAAGATAGAAAAAAAAAAAAAAAACTGAATTTGGTTGATTTATGCACATGTGCACATATGTATACATTGAATGCAAAAACATATACAGCATGTATATATTATTATATGGTCAATTTCTTTTACAAACTAATTTTTAAAAAATGTAATTAATTTAACACGGATAAATGTAATTTTTTATAATTAAATGTAATCATTAATACAGATTATCATCATCATCATTTTCAACTATTATTGATCCACTACAGGATGAACATCTTTCCAAACATAATCAAATTTCGCTGATTTCTAGTCTCTCTTCTCCACATCACATCAGAAAACTCCTTTATTCCATTCATTCATCTCACACATGGTCTCTTCTTTCACAATCTCTTGAGATCCAGTTTACAATATCAACTGTCCAGCTTTTATCATCTTTCCTAGCAATGTAATATGTTCACCCAGTTCCACTTCAATGTCTTAATTCTTTTGATGATGTCAGTAATGCCTATTTGCATTCTTACCTATATATTTCAATTTCAATATTATAGATATCTGAAAGCATTTAGCATTTTATTTTGAAATTCTCATTTATGAATTCTCTCTAGTTTTTTTTTTTGTATATATAAATATATCTTTTATGAAAATCTTGCAAAAATAAAGCTATAGGTCATGTCAACATTTTGAAAACATTGTTAGAAACCGGTAATAAATTATTTACTAAATAAGATGTCATATGCATGTACAGTATATGCCATTTTTGATACACTTTCTCAAAGATAATTTTGTTCAATTTTGATTTATGAAAGCTGATGAATGATACAAGAATTTAATAAAAAAATTAATTATTTGTTATCTTATCCATAGACTTCTTTATTTTCTAAAATATATTCTATACTGAGTTACACATTTTTAAATATACGTGCCACCTTAATTTGAGAACTATACTTTAGAAGTTGTTATTATATAATCAAAATATGTAAGCAATGTTATTGGAAACCTATCAAAGTATGATGGAGCCAATATAATTAGAAAAATTGAGCTCATAAAATAATTAAAGTTATGCAAGTAAGCAAAAGCTGGATCTCACTATCTTTCATATAATAAATCTGACACTCTCAAATATGAAGTACCTAAATTATGTCCCATGAAAATGTGTAGACCCAGATTTCGTAACAACATTTTGATACAATATATATATTTACTTATATATTTTTTGCATATTAAATCAATTTGTATTTTATTTTATGACTAAATCAATCAATAATTTTATTGTGAAAAACATTAAAGAAGAAAAAAGTAAGTTCACCCAATCCAGAATAAATGTTCTCTGCCATCAAAAATGAAACAGTACTGATTATTAAAAAGTGAAAATTTGTAAATATATTTTTTATTTGTAGGTTGGGAAAAATTTGCCAACAAAAAAATATAAATATGGTAACCATATATAATCAAAAAATAATGTTTAGCATGATAAGATGCCTGGATATATATATATAGGAATAATAGTTAATTTACAACGGAAAAGAAACATGTCTAAAAAAATACAGTGATATGGTCAATAGTCTTCTTTTCCTTTTACACAAATGGCAGTCAAGATGAAACTTCATACTTCATGAAAAATGAAGTTTTAACATATCCTTTTCTTAGTTTTAGTTTTTATGGTGTTCTAGAGTAGTGGCTCTCAACCTTCCTAATGCTGCAAATCCTTAATATAGTTCCTTATGTTGTGGTGACTCCCAACATTTAATTGTGCTACTGTTATGAATCAAAAATGTGTTTTCCAATGGTCTAGGCAATCCCTATAAAAGGGTCGCGACCCATAAGTTGAAAACCGCTGTTCTAGAGTCTAGTAATATCTTTATAGAAGTCTATTCTAGTTTTTTGATTTATGAATGCATCCATTATCTCAATTCCATTATATCATAATTACATATTGATGCAATCACTCTCTCTCTCTCACTATTCACACACTTTGTGGATGACAACCTTTGCTCTTCAGATGCCTTAGAGCAGTGATTCTCAACCTTCCTAATGCCACGACCCTTTAATACAGTTCCTTATGTTCTGGTGATCCCCAACCTTAAAATTATTTCTGTTGCTACTTCATAATTGTAATCTTGCTACTGTTGTGAATTGTAATGCTTTCTTTATTACAAATTGAATTAAAGCATAATGATTAATCACAAAAACAATATGTAATTATATATTGAGAAATATTTATTTCTAATTATAAATAAATGAAAATTTGTTTGAAGCATAGTATTTTTGTGACAGTATGGGGGAAAAGCCAGGTCAGTGTGAAGGTTGAGATTGCTTCTTTCTCACCAGATCAGAAATTCTTGGGGCGGGTCTTTGCAAGAGCACAATGCAGATTATCTCCCACAAAAAGTCTACTTCTGTATTTAGACTTTATAAACAACAAGCTGGAAAAACCTGTTTCACAAAGACATGTTGGAAATGGAAGAAAGTGCAACACTGTTTCAGACAGAGCAGGATATAACTGGAAATATTTGATCCAGAATTTTGTAACTGGTATTGTAAAAAAATCAATTCTCACCACATCATTATTAATAAGTTCATTAAACTCCTCTTGTGCTGTATCAGGAACATCATCAACTTTGAATGTGAATGGGCTTCTGGCAAGTGCAAATGGAGTATCAGGTACATTTGGAAAATACGATGAAAATTTCATCTGCAAGCATGTGCAAGTATTTTTTCATAGAAATTATCATTGTAATCTTTTTGCCTGGTTCAATGATATGTTCCTCAAAGAAAGCAGATAAAGTACATGTAAATTTTATTTTCATGCAATTTTTTTTTGCCAAAACAGAAGTTTCATTTGGAATGAATGGATCTTTTCAGACAAATTGAAGCATGTATTTGGTCTTTGCAGTGATAAATTTAATGCATTCAAGATGACAAAGATGTCAACCAACTAAGCTATTTTCTGCAGTTCATTTTTGATGCCAAAAAGTGCTTCAAACTGTGGCCTTGCCTTCTGAGTAAAAACAGTTTCAAAACCTTTTCTCTCGACAACCATCTTACTTCAGTGTGAAATAGCAGAGCATTGTTCAGAGCATCCAACTCATTGCACAGTTGCAAAAACAGTCGACTATTTAAAGGGCTCGCGTTTATAAAATTGACACAACTTATAATGCTTTTCATTACTTCTTGTAACTCTTGTGGCAGCATCTTTGTTGCTAATATTTGCCGATGAATCATACAGTGAGTTCCAATGACTTTTGGTGATTCATTCAGTAGCAAACATTGAAATCCAGATCAACATCCTAGCATTGCTGGAGCACCATCTGTGCAAACACCACAAACTTTTTCCCATGAGATCTTATATTCTTTCAGAAATTAATCAACTGTGCCAAATACATTATATGCAGTAGTTTTTATTTCAAGAGGTTTGCAAAAGAGAAACTCATCTTTAAAGTCACCATCATTAATATACCACACATAAACCAGTAACTATGAGCAATTTGCAACATCTACAGATTCATCAAGCTGGATGCTAAATATTGAGTGGTGGGATTACCTGATCAAGAATATCAACAGACATATCATCTATTCTTCTGCGAAGTGTCATTAGATAAGGAAATTGCACTCAATTTCATAACAAATTCATCTCTGATCATAACTTGAACCATGTCTTTGGCCACTGGCAATAATAAATCCTCAGCAATGGTATGAGGTTTCACAGCTCTGGAAATTCTAAGTGCCACCAAATATGAAGTTTCAATGGCTGCTATGTTTTGTTTGTAGTATTTGCCACCAGTACCAAATCTGACTTTCTTGAGTCCATCAGCTTTGCTTCTAAAATAGTTGTTATCCTTGCCAGCAAAGCTCGAATGCTTACTATCAAAATGGTGTTTTAGTTTGTTTGACTTCATAGATTCGGCTAATAGAACTTCCACAACAAATAACACATTGCAGTTTCTCAATTCCTGCTGTAATTATTGAGATAAAACCATACTACAAAAAATCCTCACTATATTTTCTTTTCTTACCATTCTTCTCTTCACGATTCATTGTCATGGGATGGTTTGCTAATGAAAATAATATATAACAATAATTATAATAATACAAAAGATGATACATGGAATAGTTCAGTCAATACAGTTCATTAAAGTTTTCTATGATTTACCATTCTCAGTGCTGTTGTTTTTTTTTTTTACATACCTGCTACTATCATAAGGAAGCAGAATTCGCATCAATCACAACAGAAGATAAAAAACCGTTGAGCATTCAGATTAAGTTTCCATGTTACAGATATTTTTTGCAGTAGTCGACGATTTTAAATTTAACCAGTAATTATAATTCATGAACTGTCATTTTATTTCCAATACTGCTGCCTTCAACATATTAGCTGCTTTTAACACAGTAGCTGCTCTCTACATATATGTGACTGGTCTGCATACATACATTATGGTGTAAACCCTGTCACATACACTGTAGTTGTATGAGATGTATACAATGGAGTTGGCATGATAATGACATCACACTGGATACTTGTATATGGGTGTATCTGATTGTAGGTGACCCCTGTAAAAAAGTTGTTCGACCCTCATAGGGGTTGTGACCCACAGGTTGAGAACCGTTGCCTTAGAGATATCAAGTTTGTTTAGTGACTGTGATTTTTAATCTAATTTCTTTGTCATTATTTTCATCATCAATCATAGTTAATATGCTGTTAAATTTTAACTTCACTAAATAGCTACAATAAAAAAAAAATTTACAAAAAAAAAAAAAATCATTTAGTAATTCATCTAAATAAATATTAAATTAAACGGTATATAACCATTTTTTATATCACTTTCTTTTGAAAGAAAATCATTTAACCTTACATCATCTTTTGATTTATATACCAATTTTCTTGTCACTTTTCCTTTCAATCAGTCTCTATTATGGAACAAAATAAACTCTGGTTGTTCCTATGAAAGCATTTTTAAGATCAATAGAAAATAAATATTAATTACTTTCTATACACCTGATCCAATTACATCTTTTGTCTCTCCCTTTTTAAAACCCACATTGCTCTTCAGATCTACTAAAAAAATAAATTTATTTTGACTCTCTCATCAAATTTTTGTAGCATAGGAAATTAAATTTATTATTTCATTCTTGTCTATTAAGGCATTCTTATGGATCATGAATTACATTGTAAACTTCAACTAATTGATTCGAATTTCCTCTCTCCTCATAGCCTTTAATAATTCCAACTAAAATCTAATCAATTATTTAAGTTTTGCTAAAATATATCCTTCCTCCATTTCTTTACATTTTTTCCAATTATTTTTTATAAAAATATTCTCCTCCCCCATCTTGTCAATTAAATTGTGAAACAATCTTTATTATATATGAAAACTTATTACTCCTACCATATAAATTACATATTCTTGTTATCTTTTCAAGAAAGTTTCCTTTTCTTCAAAAATTTTTTCACTTGTACAATCCTGTTTTTTTTTTTCATATGTCAAATACAAACGATCTATTGTTATCATTGAGCCAAATCTACTATTTCTTTTAATTCCTCTAATTCTGAACTTCCTATTAATGTGTTGCCTAGTTTTGTCAGTTTCATATTTGTTTAATTGTCTATATATTATATAGATTTTTTTTTTTCTATCTTTATCATTTTATTAATTTTCCCATTGCTAAATATGAAGACATTTTTGTTGTTCTTTTAATAATTTCACCTTAGATTATAATTAAACAATTCGATTATTTTATCTTTTACTTCTTATCCACACCAACAATTGAAAAAAAATAGGAATTTTCTTTTGTCAATCATCATTTTTGAGTTATTTATTAATAGATCATTTTATTCTTGGATAATGTTTTGTCTTTAGACATGTAAAAAATAGTTCTGTCATAGCCAGTGTCAAAGTGACTTTTAACACTATTCCTAAATCTATTTTGGACTGAATACATAATGCAATTAAAATGTTTTCTTATTATCCAGAATTTTGTGTGTATAACCATGCTATTTTCATACACCCACACACATACAAAAAAAAAACAATCTTGTATTTTTCTTATTTCTTAATCTCTATCTATAATCTATAATTTTACCATTTATTTCCTAAATTATATCATATTCTAATTGTACAACTAGTTTTATAATTCTTTTCAAATTCTTCATATATATTTTCTACTTTGCACAAACATGAATCCTGTAGACATGAATAATATAATAATAACTTTTATTAGTTATTCTTCAGACTAAAGATTATCCACTTAATGAATAATATTTCATATCTAAATAACCAGCAGTTAATATTAATAATAAATTGTTAAACTTTCCAGCTTAAGCAGCATGATAAGACAAAAACAGTTTTCTACTTTAGTTCCCTCTAGTTTAAACTTGAGTGACCAGTGATTACCAATATATATAAAATTCCAATGCTTAGTATTTAAATTTCCATCCTCAGGCTGGTTTCTGTTTTTGCCTTTATCAATGAGGCTAAAATTATGCAAGCATCCAGAAAACATTTTTAATTACATTTTACATAACAAACTGAAAACTCTAATATTCAAATCAAACTAAGTTTTAAACCTAAGTCAACCTGCTTGAACAGTTATATAGATTTGAATACAATTCAGTATCAGTACATTTAAAATTTTCATTAAATGTATCTTATTCACCTAATTAGAAATTTTAATAACAGCAAGAAATCCCCAAGCTCCTCAGTCTAAACAATATGATTTTTTAAAAAAAGTTTTTCACTTTAGTGCCATTTATTATAAGCTTGAATACCAGATGCATATAATAATTTCCTTTAGTATTTAAATTCCCGTCCTCAGACTGGTTTCTAGTTTTTCCTTTATCAAAGAGATTCAAAGCAATCATTTTTAACTTCATTTTAGATTTTCCATCTGATAGATAAAATGGAGTTAAGGATGAAGGCTGGATGCCTATCTACTTTCCTTTTAACTTTTAACCTCAAGTCTCATTGAAAAAAACAAAATCTAGAAATGAGTTTCAGAATAGAAATTTAAATACTCAATGTGGGGATTTTATATGTGTCTGGTAATTACTGATTACTTGAATTTATATTAAGGGTTGCTCTTATCTAATCATCAGTTCCTCCTAAACTTGCAGGGGTAGTTTCAATAAAAAAATTCAAGATAACCCATGGCTATAGTGGTCATCTGCCTACAAATACAATTTAATAACCAAGATATTTGCAGATGTGGTTAAACAGAAACCAAGAATAGTACAGGTGATGATTGTCAAATCTATAGTTACAGTGGCAAAATTGAAGAACTTAATAAAGCCATTAGTAGGAATTTCTATTATTTTCTTTATGATATTTTGTTAATATTTAAAACCCTTAATAATAATAATATACAGTAGTGTAAAATAGAATTAGGTCTATATAACAATTAATAAAGTCTAAATAAATACATTATCTTAAAATATATATTTATTTTTATCTAAAATGGCAAAAGAGTATACATTCAAAAATAATTGCTGTAATTGCTAATTCCTGATTATTTAAACGACCAATTATGATATCTTTAAAAATGTAGCTTAATTACTAGTTAAATAGAAAGCATATTAATGTTTTAAATAAACATTTTTTTAAATTTAAAAGCTAGTTGTTGGGTAAAACTTAATATTTAAAAATAAATATATTGACTGCAAAGAAGATGATATTTTTTTTTCATTTAAAGCAATAAGTTTATGATTCTTATTATTACAAGACACTAGATATTAAATACTATTTAAGTAATACAAAAATACTAAGAATACAGTACACAATATATGACAGCTTTATAAAATTTTAGGATAATTATCAATGACAGGCATGACTGTTAAAAGTAGATAAACAAAGTGACATTCTAAAAAAATGATTTTAGATATACTTTTCATATTTAGATGTTGTCAAAAAAAAAAAAAAAACTTCCACTAAAATAGCAAAGGTACAAAATTTAAAAGTGATACCAATGTGGTAAATCAACATTAAGAAAATGGCTTTAATTGATAAAAGTTTTAACCATTGAGTTTATTTTTTCATTACTTTTTTGACAGAAACAATAGTAAGTAATAAAAACGAATTATAATGCCTTATGACATATATATGATATGAATGAGCAAAGGTGAAAGATGCACTGAGATAATATAATTTTTCTGTGAAAAACCTATTTGCAAATACCTTATTCATAAATATAAGAGATATAGATGGATGGATGGATAGACAGAGGTAAGTAAGTAGATAACTAAATAGAGAGATAGAGATCAGCAGACAGATAGATTGATATAGGTATGTAGGAGTACAGATAGATATATAGACAAATAGACATTTAGAAAGATAGACAGACAGATAGATAAATAAAAGAAGGTAGGTAGATTAATAGTGGATACAGACACAGATAGATAGAGATAGGTAGGTATATAAATTCATAGATAGATCAAAAGATACAGGCAGATAGCTAGACAGACAGACAGACAGACAGACAGACAGACAGGTAGGTAGGTAGGTAGGTAGGTAGGTAGGTAGGTAGGTAGGTAGGTAGGTAGGTAGGTAGGTAGGTAGGTAGGTAGGTAGGTAGGTAGGTAGGTAGGTAGGTAGGTAGGTAGGTAGGTAGGTAGGTAGGTAGGTAGGTAGGTAGGTAGGTAGGTAGGTAGGTAGGTAGGTAGGTAGGTAGGTAGGTAGGTAGGTAGGTAGGTAGGTAGGTAGATAGATAGATAGATAGATAGATAGATACCCTTCAAATAGACCTATGCAAAACAAAGGCTTTTTTGTACATCTTTAAAAAACCAGGAAAGTGAAGACATCATTCACCTGATTGAATGGTGAATATTAAATGATTTTCTTTCTTGTTTTATAACAATATTTTTTGATTGCTATTCCTTGGAATACTAGTGTTTTGTAAAAGTGTAACAAGTTTTATTTGAAATTGTAAAACAATTGTGGAAATATTTCCCTATTTGGATAACAGTGCTTGAATAAACTGTAGTAAATATAATTTATAACAAATAAGTTGTAATTTACATTTTTTGAGTGACCTGTCTGTTTATTTGATTACGCAAGAATTACTCATTGCTTGACAAAGACTCTTTCTGTATTTACTATTTGGTTTTATATGATATTAAAATATTATAATTAATTTCTATCATCTTACCTCAGATATCCTGGAGCTTAAATCAGGCAATTTTCTTTTCAGTATAGTACTAAAATTTGAGCTTTCCTTAGTTAAAGGAGTGTGGCTGGAATAATATAATTATGGGGTGTTTCAAATATATATTTTCTACTAAATATAACATCATTTTCAATTTTTATTTGATGTTTTGCTCATCAGTTAAAATGTATTATACATTTTAACTATCACAATAACATAACAATCAATAAATTTATTGAAAGAAATTATGATTCTGCACATAGTATTTTACATAAGTACTACTTTTTATACAAGTTATTTTAGTTATAAATTTTACAATTCATTTTTTATTTTTTTTTATAACTATGTAGTCTGTAAATTATATTTTAAATAAAGAATATGCTCATCCATATTTTTATTGTTAGTCTTATGACCCACACACCTATATATGTATATTATTAATATTATATTCCATAATTTATTTATTTTTATAACCAAGAGTTTCATAATTTTGAAAACACTAAGATTATTGTTTTATCTCATAGCTAAAAACCAGTAAATATCCATTTACTAGCCAATAGATGAATGTTTAGCTAGACTGGTTAAGGTTCAGTAGCCAAAAAAAACAATCCCCAAAACAATTTTACATATATTTATAAAGTGAAAACTTTTAATTCCCATCAGAAGCAGGACAGATGAATCATTTAATACTAAATCACTAGGTCATTTTTAAGTATATATATATGCAGCATTTGTAATATCTTTAATTTCTAATTTATCATCTTTGGTTTAAAATATTTTATCTTTCTGAATAAAATTTTAAAAATAATTATTTTTGATCACTGCATTTTAAAAGTAATTAAACCACCAAACATCATAATGCTTACACAAGTGGTTAGTTTTGAAAATTCTTGTTCAAAAAGTTTGTTAAAATATTTTAAATATTTAAACAAGTTTTTGATGTTCATAAAACCATTGAGTCATTGTCAGCATGTTACTATATAATATAAATAATGAAATGATTAGTTGATCTGAAAGTCTTGTAGTATTTAAGCACTAGAGGTGATAGGTTGAAC
The DNA here is from genome assembly GCA_028023455.1 of Epiperipatus broadwayi. Taxonomy (NCBI): domain Eukaryota; kingdom Metazoa; phylum Onychophora; class Udeonychophora; order Euonychophora; family Peripatidae; genus Epiperipatus; species Epiperipatus broadwayi. The sequence continues at coordinate 3,652,637 of JAQFVV010000105.1, read as the reverse complement.
TTTGATCCAGAAATCTGTAGTTCTTAAATTTGTGTCTCTACTATAACTTCAAAATACATAATATCAAGAAATATTTTTGATGCAGATAATGTAATAGTAAAAAGATGATAAGAATGGATTCAAAGCTCATAGAAATTTGATATCTTCCCCAATAGTACTGAAGGCTGTATAATTTTATTAATGTACTTTTATTTTTACAATTAGCACATTGATACTCACCTGTCCAATCCAAATCAATCCAGGTTCTTTATCCCTATCTAAGTATAGCTGGATATCCACTTACTGATCATTATTAGATGGTTAACTGCAATGACTATGGGTCATCTACTTGAATTGTAAACCAATTTGTGATATGAAAAACAATTTCAAAATTCACCTTGCTAGAACTATTTTCATATACTGAGAATATAACAGATGGATCTACTAAACATTGTGCTATAAAATCCTTATGACAAAATATCAACTTTTTAATAAATAAATAAAAAAAATGTTGAATTATTGCAAATAAAATATAGAGCACTATAAATCAATACAAAATATTTCAAGTGATTACATTCATTAACCAATTGAAGGTGGTGTGACACAGCTGAAATGCTGGTATGTTAGTAGTAGAACCATACATGAATGAACCAGATATGTCACTTATAAAATCCTTTGATAGCTAACACCTTAAAAGCTACTGCCAAAGAATAATTATGATTGAGAAAATTGGCATGTTTCTGTTACTTTTGAGCATTTTTTTTTTTTTTTACCAGAAATCTTCAATTCATTTATATCAAATTTTTAATGTGTAGCATTTTCATTTTGTAGAGAAAAAAACAACAAGACTGAAAAATATAATTATTTAAATAATTTATCTGAATAAGAAATAATAGCAATATTGGAGAGAAAATAGCACAGAGAATAAAAAGAGCATATTGGATTAATTGTTGTGATTTTTGAAACCAAATAGAAAGTAGGCATGAGAATTATTAGAAGATGAAAGTTTTTGAAAGCATGGTATAATCTCCTAATGCTATAACTTCAGAAGGAAATTTGAAATAAAGTTTTTTTAAAGGGATATTTACAGTTGTTGCATAAAGGGAAATCATTACCAGTTCAATAATCAATCATTTTATTTCTGGTGCATTTAGTAATATTGTTATTAATATTGGTGTGAAATTTCACTTTCATCAAAGAAAAAAAAAGTTTTTATAATTTTATTATTATGGCTCTTTAATGAGAAAAGCATTAACTTGCTGTCATTTATTATAAATTTTTAATGTATTTTTGTTTTAATTTTTCAGTTTCAGGTCTTTCACTTTAATTGGTCCATACTGCAAGGGAAACAAAGAAGACAATATAAAACTTTATAGCAATAAAATTACATTGACTATTTTATTCATTAATAAAAGATCTGTTAATTAATTATTTATACACGTAAATAAAGATATTGGATTTTTTAAAAAAAAAAAAAAATGACGTTTTTTAAACTACTGCTTGTATGCTAATAAATTTATATGTTTTGCTCTTTTAACTTAATACCATAATAAATAAATTTTGCATTTAGTCAATAAAGCTATTTATTTAATTACTTAATTTCTAATCAACAAGACAAAGGGACATTGTGAACAGACAATTTTTAAAAAATATTACACTAAACAATATTAATATCTATTATTAGATATTTATTTAGAGAAAGAAAAAACTCAGATTTCAACGTTGGCTAAGAAAAAGTTTTATTTAGTATACTTATAGATATATATGTAGATAAAGGCTGAGCATGCTTTCGGTCAGTGATTCAAAGTAGTTATGAGCTGCATGATGCGTTGTGTAATTATATGGAACGCTAATTTATGTAAATTGATAATTTACATATTCCTTTTTTTTTTTTAGATAGTTGAACAGTATTTTCTTTTTTATTGAGTGGGAGAGAATTGTTCGAATTAAACCGCGCGCATCTTTTTACCTTTCGCTTTCTGTCATCACGTTCACGATCTTAACATTTACTGTGTTGAAAATGTGGCCAAACTGTTGCTAGTGCTCTAAGAAGATAGATTTATATTCAGCATTTTTCGCACGTTTGTATAAGTACTTGTATTATGAGATTCTGGTGGCAATATTTATATGAGTCCCCCATAGTATACAGATGTATAAGAATCATTATAGCAATCAATTTGATAAATAATCTGGGGGTTTGATCTTGGGATAATTTGTATTATTTAAAAGTCTGTTTAAACTAGGAGGGGGGGGGCTACAGATATTAGAGCAGATTTTCTTCTTTTTGTGTGATAGCTTCAGTATATAAGACAAACTTATCCATGGTTTATTATCTACCTGATCAAATATCTTCTGCATCCTTCTACAAAGAAACAGTAAAGGATGACTTTCATGCTTTTTTCTTTATTAATTTAGAAGTACATCGTATATGCATATATAAATGTGTGGCACCTAACTGAAGCACTCTTATGAGTTTCAGCTTTTATTAGATTAAATTGTCCGGGCTAATCACTCCTCTTATCAGATTTAATCGAAGGAAATTCTATATTTAATAATAAAACTTGGATTGAATGCCAACTGTTGAATGAGTTTTAAAAAAAAAATGTTTGTACTAAGCTTGTATAATAACTAAATAGTTACAAATTATTTATAATTAATTATAGATTATAATCTAATAGCAGCAACTATTAAAATTAAAGAATCATCAAAAATTTAAAAGGTTAAATTAATTGGTAGAAATTAATTGAATGAACTCATTAATATTTCTTGTTATTTGTGCCTTCATAATGAATTCAAGTTTCAGAATACATTATCACTTCTTAAAAAAAGATGCTGTTTTATTAATAATTAACTAGGCTTTAAACAATTTTTCTTTAAATGTTATGGGTTTATCAACTGAAGAGTGAGCAAATAAAAACAATAAATATTAACAGAAATGTATATAAATATTATTTACATCAAGGCAATATAGTTAAGCTAACTCTAGAGATCAAGGGGAATTGCAGATCAAACTTAATACTAATAAATAATCATGCAAATACTAATGCAATGTTAGAAAATAATACTGTACACAAGTTTATTCTATGAATAGATTAGTATATATTATGGTAATTTTATTTCTGATGCAACATAATATATATTTAAAAAAAAAAGTTTTAAGATATAAAATATATCTCTCTCAATTACTTGTAATCCCTCCCAGGGCTACTATATGCAGGTGTGCACCGAGATAATTAATAAAATTTGTATGTAAATGAAATTGTTTACATTTTTGAATCATTTCATCATTAGAAATATGTTCTGGGTGTAAATATTTTTTATTTAAATATAAGATGAATATTTTTTTATTTAAACTTATTTGTGACAATTACCTGGGCTTCAAATTTCTAGGCATAAGCTCGGAATATACTATAGATATATTCTTATCATTACATTAAACTAAACAGACCAACAACCATTTTGTCGTGATAATTAATAAAACTTATTTGTAAATGTTTAGATTTCTGAAAAACAGTATTCATAAAAACATATTCTAATAGTAAATATTTATTATTTAAACATAAGAGAAATATTTCTTTATTTAAACTTATTGTGGCAGTTGCTCTAGCCTTGAAATATATTTCATATATACTGTACCACTGCACAAAATCAAACAGGCCAATGCCCTTTCGTCATTACAATTATAAAATTTATATGTAAATAAAAATGTTAAGATTTTTCAATCAATTTTATTTAAATATTCTAATTTATATAAGAAGTAACATATTATAATTAATAATTTACTTTAAAATAAAACTTCTTTTAAAAATATTGTCTCATAATTATAGTAATTCTGCATATAATGAAATTATCTTTATCAATAATGTTTTACAAGTTTTAAGTGTGTTGCTTAGTTGGGAATACTGATAGAGTGTCCATCTCTGAAATGTCAGATCTAGGTTCGATGCTGTGTCGTGCTAATATTTTTTAATGGAGTTGTTGTTGTTGTTGTTGTTGTTATTATTATTATTATTATTATTATTATTATTATTATTATTATTATTATCTTTTTACATGTTTACTAAATAGTTCTTCATATTTTTAATAATATTATGTTTTTTTTAGATAACATATTATCTTTTTACATGTTTTATTAAATAGCTTTTTCTTGGATGTGTTCTTTAGCTAAAACCATGCAATCGATTCATAATTAACACTATGGTTCAAATCTAAGAAAAACAGAATGAGTAAAAAACATAATTTTTAAAAAGATATTTTTGAATGCTAAATTATTTAATTCTTAACAAATTTCATGGGAAATTTTTATTATTGATGTATTTTGCTTTAATAAATAGTCTATTTATATATTTATAGACTGATGGTTTATTCACTTCTTAATAGAAAACCTAAACAATTTTTGAATCAGGGAGCTTATGATTTAAAAATAACATGGATTTGGAAAGCAAAGAACTTTCTTTTTAATAAGAAGGTGTTAATGGGATGTAAGAGTTATATCAGCTGTGTTATTTAAAATTGACCTAGTCTGGTAACCTTAATAAAATATAAACAATGTAAATAAGAAAATTTAAAATATCAGACTATATGTATATATAAATTATAGTTTTTGATAGTGGAATAGCACAAGATAAAAAATTAAATAGTAGTGTTAGTGTATTTTTGAAAGAATATAATTTTAATAGGAAACATGAATAATTTATGCATGACAGATTTAAAATGGGTTTTCAAACAAACAAATCCTTTAATGAATTATTGACCTGCTAGTTAAAGTTGATCTAAATATTGATTAAGAAAAAATAATGGAAATAAGCCAGGTGCCAAGCTCATTTTACTCCTTCCTATAAAGGCTGGAGCTTCCATGAATCATATTCCGGATGAACATAATATTTTTAATAATCAGGTAAGTAACTTATATATTATATAATTATTTATATAATATTCAGAACCAGCTTGAGAAGAGGAGAGCAATGCAATGTTTTCATTACTATTATTTTAATTTTACATGTAAACTGATTTATTTTAAAAGATTTTAATGGAAAGATATTTAATCAAGATGACATGGAAAGTCTAATTAATGTTTTATTTTAGCAAGTGTTTTATTCTCCATGTTTATTTTATAGAAATAAATGAATAAAACGTGACATGGAAGTTATCCTTGGGGAGCAATATCCCCTCCTCCTTCTCAGCCAGACTCCCAAGTTTCTTGGCCTTTTGTTTAACCTCGCACTGCTAGCAATGAGAAGAGAGGTCCAAAACTCTATCATAGCAGCTAACAAGATTATTTGTTCATTACAGAAAGTTTATGCTTCCCTTTATGCAAAGACGATTCTCTTGAACATGTTGTTTCCCAGAATTGTATATTCCATGTTGTTAAATTCATTTATGGCATCAATTCCAGCCATTCTAGGCTCCTGTGGGGAGGCAACACTGTAGCGATCAGTCTCAGGAAAATGCAAAGACTTACCAAATTAAATGGTCTGGGGTTGCATTCGCTGCAGATGTTTAAGTTCCAGCGTGCCTTCAATCTGTTTTCCAGACTTAATAACATAATCCCTCCAAACTTTTATCCAATTGAAGTGAATCCCACAGACACCCCACCTCCTAATGTGAATTGTTGGCTCTCTTAAGTTGTTATATGAAATCACAAAAATTAAGTTAATCCCCGATCAATTAAAATCGGCAAAAATTCGGTACTAGGAGGCTTATTATCTCATTAATGAAACAATAGAGCCAATCAACTCAAAACTCAACATAACTTTAATTTCTTAAAAAAAATTTAGATGGTGGTGCCTGGAGCCAAAGTATTTCGACTTCCTGGTAAAGATCAATCTTAATGCTCGTCCCACAGGTAGCTTCTTAACAAAAAACAGAGGATATACATCTATTGATGACATATGGGTATTATGTCGAAGGAAAGAAGAGACTATTAAACACATTTTTGTCAGATGTGTTAAATTGGAAATCTGTAGAACCTTAATTGGCTCAATCTATAAAAGGAAAAGGACATTGATATCTACGTTGATTCAAAGTATCAAAATCAGGCATTTTTGCGGATATTAGGAGTGTTACATTTTTAATGTTTAGTATTTGGATGATGCAGTGTACACTCCTATTTAATTCTAGTTGCACAGATCCTCTAATAATATTAATCAAGAAGATTAAGACTATAAAAGAAAGAGATAATCGTATAACTTCTCAAATAATGTTCAAGAGTATATGGGAACTGATTGATGCCCAGGATAACCTAATTAAAGACATTTCCCTGATGGGGATACATTACTAGATTAATACAATAAAAGACATTGGTTTTTAAATGGTAACCCTGGGCTTAATTTGCCCATAGAACTCCATGTTTTCAATTAACCTGTTAATAAATATATCCTTTGTTTTGGTTTTTGGTTGTTGTTGAATTGCTAATGCAGAGCTATTCTGCTCACAGTATGGTTCATGTATCTCATATATTTGAATACTAAAATTTTTCTTGAAAAAAAAAAATGGTTTTAAAAAATAAAGAATAGGGAGAGGTAAATAAAATTTACATAATGAAAAGAAATATATGTAGATGCCAAAGAAATGCTATTATATTTAGATTTAACATTAGATTTAATATAGATTTAAATTAGATTATAAATTACATATAAATTAGATAATGTTAAATCTATATTTTTGGAACATGAAATTAAATCTGAACATAATTTTGATTCTATTAATATTGATGTTGTTACTGAACATAATAATCGAAAAGAAAATATAAAGAGGCATGGTTTATAGTAAAACACAATAAACATTAAAGACTCGTGCATTGCATTATCACTAAAATGGTATATTTAAATTTTAATGTATATATTTTATTGTACTTCTATGATTATAACTGACTTGGTCGAAAGTAAGTAAGGCTTAGATATTATTTTTATTAAAAAATTTTAAATTTTCCTGAATAATTTTTCTTTACTATTATTATTATTAGAAATGTACTAAATAACCCCAAAATGAAATACATGGATGAGAGAACAATCAGGTGTTAATGACATCATTGAAAGAATTAAGAGACTGAAGTGGAGTTGGGCTAGGCATATTGCTAGAAGATCCGATAATAGATGAACAATTGAAATCTTAAACTGGATTCCAAAAGATTGTAAAGGATCTAGAAAAAGATCACATGTGAGGTGGATGGATGAAATAAGAAAGTGTTCTGGAATGATATGGAAAAGAGAGGCTAGAGATTGGAAAAAATGGATTGAACTTGGAGAGACCATTAGTGGATTGATAATGATGATGATTGAATAACCGCCACATCAGCATACATTCTTTTGAAAATGTATAAGACACAATAAAAGACAAATGACCCCAAGATCCATTTTGTGCTGAAGCACTCATCAGTTGGCCTCATCATCTTACATACATATCTTCATCATATGTACAGTATTTATCAAAAATAAATTGTTACATTTTGATTTACAAGTATCAAATATACTCTTGGTGATCATTTGTCTTTTATTATGCCTTATTCATATATTTTCAAAATAATGTGTAGTGGTGTGGAGATTATTTAATACATTTATAAAAAATATTATGCATGGGAAAAGAAAAATGAAGTTAAATAACTCCATGTGTGTGCGTTTAATTTTAAAAATCAGATGTATTAATTTTTAACTGAGATTCAAAATTTATATCTGTGTTCAATAATCTCTAGTTTAAGAAATGATTAATGATTTATTATAATATATTTATCTAAAGTAAATTGTGTTAAAGTTGCGAGTGAAGTAAGTTTGATACTTATAAATCAAAATGTAACATTTTTTTTTTATTGTTTACATTCGAAAGTCAATTTGTTTGCTTTCTAACATCAAGTAAATTTATAATTAGTTAATTTATTGCATTAATTAATAAATAAAATTTTAAAAAATATTCCAATAAATAAAACCTCATTATTTATTTATAAATAAATCATTTACTGTTATAAAATAATTTATTTTTAGTGGAATTCTTCAACAAACATTTATTTACAAAGAGTTTTTATTGATTTCCAAGTATAAAAGTGCTTTTATGGCCCTGTGTGACTTGATATAATGATAGAGTGGCAGATTCTGGAGCTGAGGGTCCATGGATTGCAACTCAACCTGTTGCTTCCAATGTTCAACCTTCTTATGAATTCCAGAGCAATAAATTATGATCTTCTTATGAATTCCTGAGCAATAAATTCCATTTCTAAAGTGAGTCTGCTTTGATTTTGTAATTTTCTTCTCCTGCATAGATGGAGATTTTTAATTTGTTTAGTTTCCTAAAATAGCATTGAGATACACGAGGGAAGAATAGTAGAACTAATGAATCAACTTTTATTAAAATGAGACAAGATAAAAAGAAAAAAAAGAAATGAATCAGCACTGGAAAAATTACATAGTAAGAAGTATATGATATATATGTTTATCATAATAATGGTTTTGGAGAGAGGAAAAGACTAACTTGGCTAAGAGAGGTTCTGGATATATAACCTATGCACAGAAACTTCTAAATTCATTTAAGGATAATCCACTTTATATCACATTATGTTAGAGTTTGTTCATGAATGGTAATAAAAATATTAACCATGCAGCAATGCAGAAAATGAAAATGAATAAAGTACTATGAGAAATTTGGTGGGCCTTTTCTTATTGTCCGGGGGAGGGGGAGCCTTGCAAATTCAGAATTGTTTAATAAATAAATTCTGTTTATTTATTAATGGGCCATGGATATTATTTAAAATGATACAATTAAAAATATATATTGAGATGCTCAGAGATCTCACTTATTATAGATATCAATAACTCTTACTTATTGTTGGCAGTACAACATGAAGTTTAAAAAGAATAGGTCATTAAAAAGAAATAAGATCAACTTTAAAGATTGTAATAACATAAAAATATTAACTCAAAAAATGTATCTAGATAAAGTTTCTCTGTGGAGTGAATCAAAAACAAACATGTAGAAATTATGGGATATGACATTCTTACCTTCTATTGAAAACTAAAAGCGAGAGAAAAAAATTAGCCGAATCTTCACAAAATTAATCTTCTGGTATAATGTTTGATAAAAGATGAAGTTTATTTCTCATCATGTTCATCAGAGAGGCAAGGGGAGGCAGCTGCTATGGATAAGATATATTTTATAATGCCTAGTATTTTGCCAAAATTTCTTTCAGAGTTGCATAGGATTTTAAACAGGATATAGCTATTTTAAACAAAAGGTATCATAGTGCAGGAATAAAACATTCATCTGCCATGCTTAAGACATGGAGTTCAAATCTGGATAGAGTAAAATTTTCAATGGAATTACTTTTTTCTCTCAGGTAGATATATCCACAGATAACCCAGGTAAGCATCCAATATTAGTCATTCAGTAAATGGGTATTTAGAAATTTTTATATAGAAAGTAAAAAATAAATAAATACAAGAATGCTCAAACCCTCACCATCCAGCAATTGATGTCAGATGAGTACTAAATTTTCCATCATTGTTTGTCCATGGAAGACTGTTCGAGAGATCTTTTTCCACTGCAGTGGGCTAGATATTCAAAAAAACTTTTACCTTTTACCTAATAAGCAATCATGTCTTAACAAACAAAGAACTTTTCAGACAGTTTTTTTTCTTTGCATGTTTACCAAGGAATTAAGTCCAAATTCTTATAACATATGTATATAATTCTGATAAATTTAAATAAACACCCATATTTTGCAAGATTTCTAGGCAAGGGTTTTTCTAGTATTTCTTATAAAAATTGTATTTACTTTTGATTAAAAATTATAAAAATGGATCATTATATAATTTACAAATATTCCCTGAATGAAATAGGGCAATGATAGATAGAGAAAATTTGGAATTCAAGACCTATACAACAATCTTCGAACATCTTATTGAACTCCCAGGCATGAAATAAATAATAAATTATGTTAAAAACTTATTTTTTTAAAAAGGGGTTAATTAAAAAAGATAACACTGTTTATATATTACATAAATCAAATATTCAGTATATAATTTGTTTTTAGGAATTTACATATATATATATATAAGTATTCATAGCTTGAATTATCAAAGTTCAAAAAATGGTTAGAATAAAAAAACATGATATTTAATTAAACATGTTTTTAATTATTTTATACACATATATATTATAATACATATAAGCAATAGTGTGTATATGTATATAATATTTTTTTCAACAGATTTCTTACTCTCTTTCAAAGAAAAACCATGGGTTTAATTCTATTGGTATTAATGTTATTTTATTACTTCTGCAGAAACACCTTTTTGCTTCTGCTATTAAAATATTATACCTCAAAATTTATGGTTTGTCTATTTTTTATTTACTTCCAATATCATTATCATCATTTTCAGCCATTATCAATCCGCTTCAAAATGAAGGATTCTCCAAGTTTAATCCAGTTTCTCTGATTTCTAGCTCTCTTCTTCACATCACCCCAGAAAACTTCCTTATTTCATACATACAGCTCACATGTGGTCTCTTTCTGGATCTTCTACAATTTCTTGGAATCCCGTTTAAGATTTCAATTGTCCATCTATTATCATCTCTTCTAGCAATGTATACAATCTAGGTCCACTTTAGTCTTTTAATCCTTTCAATGATATTAGCAATACCTGTTTGTTTTCTCACCCATATATTTTATTTTTGATCTATTCTTGTTGCTTTTAACATACATTTCTTCATACTTCATTGAATGATCTGAAGTCACTGTACTGCTCTTCAGTTAAGTATCCAAGTTTCAGATCCATAAGCAAGAACTGATAAAACACATTTAGTAAAAATCTTCCTTTTCAAACACATATGCATATTTCTTTTTAATAGTAAGTTATTTTTACCAAAAAAAGGCTTATTTCTATGAGCAATTCCATCCATTATGTTTACCACATACTGATCACTTTATATATAGATTTCCTTAGAATTTATTATATACACACCTATTCATATATATATCATTATTTTCAACCATAACTAAGACTATGCAGAATGATGGCCTCTCCAAGTTTAATCCAGTTTCTCCTAGTCATCTTCTCCATTTATATCAGAAATTTCCTTATTTCAATGAATACAAATTTGGCAATTGGCATTGTTAAACAAAATTTCTATATGTATATTTACAAAAAATACTGAAAATGACATTTTTTATCAGTTGGTACTATTTAAAAAAAAAAAAAAGTTATATATATGTAAAAATGTTTGAAGAGAATTTAAGAATAAAAAGGTTGGAACATATATAGGTAAAAATAACTAAAATGATAGTAATTTTCAGTATATCTATTTTAATAACAGAAGTATCAACAGAAATAATAGAATACAATATATAAAATATTTTGTGCAGTAAATTTTATTATGAGTTTATCATTTATTTGGAAGCAAAAAAAAAAAAAAAGATTGAAATATTTTTATTGACTATTGAATTAAATATCCAATTAATTTTTTTATTTTACAGCAATCTTTTCCAAAAACATTAAAAAATGTAAATGTCTCCATGATATTTTTCACCTGAACCAAACATTTCAAATTGCCCAGGCATGTATTATATCTCAAATATCTTTATGCATTTATTCTATATATCTAAATGGATTTTTATCTTAAATTTCAAACAACATATATTACATAGTTTAGACATTAATGTAACAACTGTTATATACATAAAATATTAAATTTCATAAATTTTAGTCATATGACTTAAAGATAGAATACATCCATATTTTACTCAAAACAAATCTTTTACTAAATATATGAATTTTGAAGTTTTTCTTTTACATACATGTAGATATAACTATTAACAACATTAATTTAAATCTCCAATAACAATACTTTTATTGAGAAAACAGTAGGGTTTTTTTTTTTTCAAAGTGATAAAGGATAACAATATTCTTCTCTTTGAAAGAGTGAATGAATTCCAGCCCAATGAATTAAAGTAGAGAATTTAGTTAAAATACTACAATAATAAATCCTCTTGCTTTTTTATAATGTTTTTCAGCATGAAATTTTAAAAGATATTTGACATTTTGAAATATTATTCTAATGTATATTGTTCTTTAATCCTTCCTGAGCCTGTTTGTATCTGGAAGATTTTATTATTGTTACATAGGATTTTAATCTGCGTTATCTTTTAAATAATTTTTTTGAAAATTATTAATTTTTATTTATTATTTATTTTGTAGCAGAAGAGAAGAAAAATAATAACCTAAATTTGTGATTCTTTTTTAACAGTAATTTTTTTTTTTTTTTAATCTCTGTTTTTGACAATGGATGAAATTTTCTAGGTGCTGAAAAATTAAAAATGTAGTTTTAATTTAAATAATAATTGAGAATTCTTTTTTTTTTTTAAATTAAGTACGAGATATGAAGTGAACCTCTCAACTTCCATTTAATTAATCAATTATTTTTAAGAAAAAAATTAGGCAAATTAAGTGACTAAATTTCTAATTAATCTTATGAGAATTAATATTATATATATATTTTTCACAACTTCTACAAATCTGTTCAATTATTAATTTTTAATATTAAATCTGGTAATAAGTATATAAATAAATTTAAATGAGAAGACTAACATTCTTCACTTTAATGTAGTTCCATTGTTCTAAGAAGCAATAATTGGAATTTTTCCAAATCTTAATTTTTGAATTGAAATTCTTTTCTTTTTTTTTTTTAATTGATGAATTCATATTGTTGATCATTTATGTACAAAATTGTATATACACATCTATTAATATCTTAATGAATTGTACATGTTTAAAATTCTAAATGGATAGGTTATTCGTGGAAAAATTTGACTAAATTTGAGTCAAAAAAGTGCCATACTTATGCTTTAATATAAACTCACCATACTAATCACTCTGCCTTTTAGCAATATTCCATTTTATTGTAAACAGTTTTTTTTTCTTTGTATAAATCAAAATATTCTTATATGATTTTATTTAACATGAATATATATATATAGTCACAATGTTATATGATTTTTTTAATGTGTTGCTTCCTATTAAATACTTTATTTGAAATTTTATAGCCAGTAACACCACAATGCCTATTAATATCAATGTCTATTTATTATATATATTTCTAACATCATAATCATAAAAAAAAAATGATATAGAAATTAAAAAATTTCTAAATAATTTGTTTTAAAGTGTAATGATATTTTAGAAAAATTTCAGAATCTCATAATGGCTCATAAGAAAAACAAGATCCATGCAAATTAAACTAGGATTCTGCTGACAAATCCATTACAGAAAAAATACATTTCAAATTTTAAATATAGTTGCTGGATAAATTAATCTTATTCCAAAAAGTGGTTAAGTACAAATGAGACATTCTTGGGATTAGTTAAAATATGCAAGACTAACTTTGGTGAGAAAATAATTTAAAATACAAAACTGGTCTAAAATAATACCAAATCACAAGCATAAATGCAGAAGGATAGCAAGAAGATTCAAAATAAAATATTTTAACATCAAATAAAATTTAAAAAAATTATTGAAAAAAGTTATTGTTAAGCTACATATATCAAATGAAGGATGATTAAAAATTAAAAATCTTAATTTTTGAACAAGGCAGAAAATAAAAAGGCAAAGATCTTATGGAAGATGAAGTTAAAAAATAGTATTGGGTTAAGCCAATAAACATCACATGACCACCTCCTCTTATTCTTGTGTATAACTGTTGTTAAAACAGGCAAAACTCACTATATATATTGCCACACACGGTAAGCTAGAGTAATCAATGGATGCCAGAAGGCTTGTGCATAAAATCCCCATCTAGTGCCTACTCATCCAATATCCCCATACTAGTTTCTGGCTTATGGCCTTCATCAGTGAGGAGCCTTGGATCTGAGAGCACTGCATCTAGACCTTAGGATCTAATGCAACCCTCCAGCAACCACCTTTTATCTCCATTTAACTATAAAACTATGAGTCTTAAATTGAAAGCACCTTAATGTTTTCAATCCAAGCCCATTAGCTTATATAGTCAGTTATACACAAGCATAGGAGGTGGTCATGTGATGTTTATTGGCTTAAAACCAATCCTGCCTAATAGGATAGTGGTGGCTATGGTTATTATAGAACCAAAGACACCAAAATGTATGGGTACTGAACTGGGTTCAGACCCATATGACTATATAAGCTAATGGGCTTGGATTGAAAACATTAAGGTGTTTTCAGTTTAAGACTCATAGTTTTGTAGTTAAATGTAGATAAAAAATGGTTGCTGGAGGGTTGCATTAGATCCTAAGATCTAGATGCGGTGCTCTCAAATCCAAGGCTCCTCACTGATGAAAGCCATAAGCCAGAAACTAGTATGGGGCTATTGGATGAGTAGACACTAGAAGGGAATTTTACGCACAAGCCTTCTGGCATCCATTAATTACTCTAGCTTGCTGTGTGTGGCAAGATATATAGTGAGTTTTGCCTGTTTTAACAATAGTATTGGGTTAATTCACTTTTTTTTTCACTGATGAATCTTTTTGCAGAAGATAAAATTGGAGTGAGTTTGTGAAGATAGCATTATTTAAGAATGGACCTCATACTTGATTTATGGTAATATATTGATATCACCAAAAAATAACCCTACCAATTTTTTAAACACTATACAATTAACTATCTACAATAGAAGGAAAAGGGAGTAGGGAAAATCAAAATCAGCCTCGAGATAAAAAATTCATGGATCAAAGACATAACAGACTTGAAATTTCTATTTAAAAGTAAAGATGCTCATGTAAGATATATAGAAAGAGCAATTCATCATTACTAAAAAACTATGGAATATCTGATTAGGTAATTGTTCACTATAAAGACTGGTAATGAGTAGTGGTAAAAAGGTGCATACTACAAACAATATTATAAATATAAATATAAAATTGTTTTTGCTGAAAAAATAATAATAATAACTTGAGTTAGAATTAACATACTGATGGAAGAAGTCCATAACAAAGCTTTGGCTAATTTTAGAAATTGAACTTCTAATTTCAAAAAAATTATTCTCTCAACTAATGAAAAAGAATAAAAAGTATTGACTCTATCCATTTACTTCTGTTTCTAATCACGACTCAATCCTTTTTTTCTTTTCAAAATATACATTTATTTTAATTTTTATGGGGTTTATATATTTTTTTATGTGTTTTTTTTATCTTGTTTTGATTTTTTTGGTTTTATTTTGTGAAGTTTGTTATAATGTAATATGTTTTTTCTAGATCCTTGAAAATAGCTGAAAGGTTGGAACAAGTGGATATATATATATATACAACAAATAAAGTTTTTGAAAAGAAAAGAAGTGTTTTAATTATAGAATTATATTAACTCTATCTTTAAAAACAATCCAAGAAATGTAGGTTAATAATAAAAATGAAAAATTGGGGTTTAAGTATGTGCATTCATTACTATGCCTGAGTTGATTCATGAAGTAATATTAATCTGACTTTCTGCACAATTGATGCATGAATTATGCAGGGAAAGGAAATAAAATGTATATTGGATATGGTAGTATCCTCTCTTAAAATCATATACACTTCAACAGTTGAGGTTAATAAGCATCAGAATAAGAGAAAAATAAGATAGCAAAATGACAAACAGCCTCATTAAATGATTTTATCAATATATATATATATCAAGTCAATAAACCACAACAGCTTAACTACCAAAAATATTATTTATAATAAAAATATCCAGAAAGAGAGAAAGGTAAAATCAAAGAACTATAATATAATAATGCTAGAAGATTAAAGTCCTTTAATCAGAAAAAAAACAAACAAGTCAAGATCTTAAAAGATCAAATATGAATCCACATCCCAGGACCTAAAAAATGCCCTGGAATTAAAACACTATGGCTGAGTGTACATTAAAAACTAGTCTCCCTAAAATCGACATTCTAACCACCTTCAATGATCTTCCATTAAGGAAGAACAATATTAGCTTAAAAAAACCAACATTTACATACTATTGAGAAGTTACCTACACAGCAGTTAATGATAAATTATTTTCATACAAACCAAAAAGCAAGATAAGGAGTAAACAATTGTTCAAAACAAGTTATTGTACAAGTAAATCATTTGTATATTATTTGTTAAAAAAAAAAAAAAATTCTTATTATGATTATTATTTCAAAGAATCCAGCTAGCTAAATCAATGCAATACATATTACTTCAGAACTTTAAACATGTGCAATTAAAAATACTATTAAAAAAAAAAGACTTCTTTACAAAACATTTATCAAATTGATTATTTATTGTACATCAATAATCCTAAGTAATAAAATTAATGTTTCTTAAAAAATAATATTCTTATAATCATTATATTTACGAATATACTTAACACTTTTGCAGTTTTACATTTTCCTCTTAATAGTGATTTGAATTAATTTTTATAAATTAACCATTATTTTTTATTATATTTCTGCAAATTTCAAATTATTTTTTAAGAATATAAGTTTACAAATGAAAATCATTCCTAAGAATAATATTTCAACTTTGCAAATATAGAAAAAAAAGTAATAAACTGCAATACCTAATCAGAATAATAGCTTTTTCTTATTGCATGATTGCCATGCTTACTGATAAAAAATATTTTGAATGAAAAATAATTTATTTTAATACTATTTCTAAAATCTGAACAAATTATTGATAAGATATGTAAAATGATAAAATTTCATTTAAAAATTTAAAATTCTACATTTAAAATGACAGAAAGGAACTGCTACAGGAATTGCAAACATTTGTTTTTCAATCAAAATAATTATTTCATTTTAATTGCTTTCTTTAAAAATTAGTATTTTTTAATAAAATCTTAGTATATAACCATAAATATTCTTATCAAAAAATAAATATTTCACAATAATTTTGCAAAACTAATATATAAACAAACTGAGAAAAACTATATGTTTTCATTTTCAAAATCTAAACAAAAAAATGAGTATTCTCAGAAGTTCTTGCAAATACCCTCTGACAAAGAAACTGCCAATAAGTCACACAAACCTTTTGTATTATTTTTCTGTACAATACTGATACAATCTTTTTTTTTAAATTAACAAATCAATATATATCTCAGTTGCAGATTTTACTATCAAATAAACAAAATTGGCAAACAAATGTTAAAGATAGTCACAAGAGGATAAATTTAGGCTGAAAGTGACCAAAGCATTACTAAATGTAAAGCAAGTTTGCAATCAGAATTATGAAAGGGTTAAATATACTTATGATGTCATCAGCAACCATTATCAATCCACTGCAGGATGAAGACCTCTCCAAGTTCAATCCACCTTCTCCGATGTTTATCTTCTCTTCTCTACATCACCCCTGCACACTTTCTTATTTCATCCATTGTCTCAAATGTGGTCTATTTCTGGGTCTTTTACAATCTCTTGGACTCCAGTTTAAGATTTTAATTGTCCATCTATTATCATCTCTTCTAGCAATATGTCCAGCTCTACTCCAGTTTTTTAATTTTTCCAATGAGGGCAGTAACACCTGTTTGTTTTCTTACCCATATATTGCACTTTCAATCACTTCTTGTTACTCCCAACATGCATCTCTCCATACTTCTTTGAGTGGTCTGAAGTCTCTGTATTGCTCTTCTATTAAGTGTCCAAGTCTCAGATCCATAAGTAAGAACTGGTAAAACACATTTATTAAAAACTTTCCTTTTCAAACACATAGGCATATTTCCTTTTAATATCAAGTTATTTCTACCAAAAGCACTCCAACCAAGTTTAATTCTATGATTAATTTCATCCATTATGTTTCCATCTGTATTAATAATCTGACCAAGGTATTTGTAACTGTTAACTTCTTCTAACTCATCATAATCAATCTTTATTTTCATATTTTTGAGAAAATCCATTAAACATTACTTTAGTCTTTTTAACATTTATCTTTAGTCCTACTTTCATCTGATAACTCCTGCAACATTTCCTGCAGCTCTAAAGCATTATTTGCAAAAACAACTACATCATCTGCAAAATCTAAATGACTTAAATAATCTCCATTTACTTTCACTCCTTTAGCTTCCCATTTTAATCCACAAAATACTTCTTGCAGCACTGCTGTAAAAAGTTTTGGAGATATGGAGTCACCCTGTCTTACACCCTTCTCAATGTTGACTTTCCTAGTATCATTATGTAATCTAATTGTTGCTGTTGCATTTTTATAAATATTCTTTAAAATATGACAATATCCTGGATCTATACCTTGATGATCCAATGCTTTAATCACTGAAGAAATGTTTATAGAATCAAATGCCTTTTCATAATCTACAAATCCAAAGCATAATGGCAACTCATATTCATTTGTCCTTTCTATAACTTCTCTCAATACCTGGATATGATCTACTGTACTAAAACCACTTTTAAATCCAGCTTGTTCTCTTGGTTGGTGGAAATCCAATGTTCTCTGTAGACGAGTTGTAATTATCTTGGTAAAAATTTTGTATAAAACTGATAAAAGGCTGATAGGTCTGTAATTTCTAATATCTTCTTTATCACCTTTTTTAAATATTAATATTAATACTGCATTCTTCCAATCATCTGGTACATCTTTATCATTTAGACATTTGGTATATAACTTTGCTAAAAAAAATTTTATTTCTTCACCTGCTTCTTTTAATATATCAATTATAATTCCATCATTACCTAGAGCTTTTCCATCCATAAATTTAATTGCATGTCTCACTTCTTCATTTAAAATTCTGGGTAATTTTGAAGATATAATAGATATAGGAGGTACTTGTTCTTTATTATTATTTAATTCTTGATAAAAGTCTTCTACCCATTTCATGATGTCATCTCTCTTTTTAGTAATAATTCCATCTTTTTTTCTTATTGCAGATATAAATTTCCTACCAATACCAAAATGTTGTTTTACACTCTTGAGACTTTTATTCTCTTCTACAGCTTTCCTTGTTAGTTCACAGTTATACTTTCTTATATCATTTTCAACTCTTTTCCACACCATTTTACAAAATTTGAGATATTCAATCCTTTTTAATGCATCATTTTTGTATATCTTCATATTCCTTCTTTTCTTCATAAATTCTCTAGTCTCAGTAGAAATTTTATTGGTTAATTGCTGCTTTTTTCTACCAGCTATCTTTATTGCAGTTTTTAAAAGTGTATCAGTTATTTTCATATTAATTTCATTCAAATCTGAATCATGTTCAAAATCTACTGATACTTGAAACTGATTTGTACGTTCTAATTTAAATTCATTAGAATGTTTCTGAAGATTAGGAATATCAACTGTAAATATTGGTTTTTCTTAATAATTTTTGTCTCTCTAGTTTTGCATTAACATATATCTTACATCTTACTAATCGGTGATCACTTCCTGTGTTAAATTTATTAAGAACATTACAATCTTGAAATATGTATTTTCTGTTAGTCAAAATATAATCCAATTCTGCTGTACCTTCATTTGGATGCTTCCATGTCCATTTCCTTTTAACATTTTTCTCAAAAAAAGAATTCATAATATAAAGGTTTTCTTTTTCTGCAAACTCCACAAGTCTATGTCCTCTCTCATTTCTATTACCATAACCAAAATTATCTACAGCACTTTCATCTTTCATTTGTTTACCAATTCTAGCATTAAAGTCTCCCATAACAATTTTAAAATGTTGTTTACTCTGATCAAAAGCTTTTTGTATATCCATATAAAAATCTTCTACTACTTCATCACTATGAGAACTTGTTGGGGCATAAACCTGAATTATCTGCATTTGGTATCTGCTATTAAGTTGTATAACTAATCTTGCCACTCTGTCTGATACACCATCAATCTCCACAATGTTGTTCTTCCACTTTTTATTTATAATGAATCCTACTCCACTTGTATTTCCAATATTTGTGCCTTTCTAATAGAGTACATGTCCACTTTTTAAATCAATTGTCTCTGCACCTTTCCTTATAACTTCACAAAGTCCAACAATGTCCCATTTAATATAAGACAGTTCTTCTTCTAATTCCTGCAATCTTCCTTCACTTGAAAGTGATCTGCAGTTGTAAGTATCTAAATAAAAAGTCATCATCAAATGGCAGCCTGGGTCTGCAATAAGGGAATTCTTAGACTCTCCACTTTCAGCCACCAATTGCTGCCTTGGTTGGTGACTTTACAGCCTCCTGGGAATAAGGCCATGATTTATTTTTGTCTGTCATAATTGTATACATCTATTGGAAAAATATTTTATCAGTTACATAAACATTCATTCTGCCTTATCAGGTAACTGAGAAGAAAGACCATGGTGTTTCTTGAACATAAACTCAGAGGTAAAAAGCCAATAAACTTACCATGCTGGCTAATGCATGTTGGTGAGCAGCCCATCCATATTCATATACTATATGAATAATCACATAGTAATAACAGCTGCAATGACAAGAACGTATGGAGTAGACATTAAGAATTTGCCCTGCTAGGTTCCTTTAAGGCCTCCAAGAGGAATCAAAGAGTCTCATTTCAGTTGATAGCAAACTATTTTCTGCAGCTACTTATGATGTAATTACATATATATTTTAGCATCGCTGTATAATAAAAAAAATGATTCTTTAGTTGGAATAGGGAAAAGTAGAAAATGAAATAAAAAATTAATCAAAGTTAAATATATTATTTATCTATGTTCCTATTAATCTGAATAGATGGCTACCACAAACTTCCTAGAATCCATGTTTAACTGAACTTGAATATGCTGTGCATGTAAAAGATGTGCATTTGTTACAAAATTTTTTTTCTTCTTTCATAAACAAGGTTTATAGGCTTTAATCATCATCAGAGATTGTGTGTGATTGATGTCCAGTTTCCAAGATACTGACTATTACAATATTTTAATCATCATTGAAGATTGTGGGTGGTTTGATGTCCAGCTCTCAAGATGTTGATCATTATAATATGGAAGTTTATAGGTTTTTATCATTACTGGAGATTGTTGGTGATTGATGTCCAGCTCTAAAGGTACTGATCATTACTATATGGAAGTTTGTAGTCTTCAATTATTATTAGACATTGTATGAGATTGATGTTCCTCTCAAAATATTACATCATTACAATACAATCTTAATAATGCTAATTCATGATTTAAGAAGTGAAAGGTTTTTCCCTAACCTATTATAAACTCATACACATGGTTCACTTTTAGAAATTCTAACTTCATGTGAAGTTTGAAGAAAATTTAAAAAAAATTATATCGTCTATAATTACACTGATATATAAAATTTTATGTTCCATTCTTACATTTTAAATTGGCAATGAAGTTGATGCATCCAACTGAATTAATGATTTAAAAAGTGAATGGGTGAAAAATATTTTTTTCATAACGATTAATATATATATAGGATCATTTAAAAGATATGTTAAATTAATTAAATCAAGTTGGCAACATCCAACTGAAATAATGATTTAAAAAATAAATCAGTGATAACGTAGAAATATATATAAATAACCATTTAAAAGCTACCTTAAATTAACTAAATGAAGTATTACATTTAGATCTTAATATATATATATATTTAAAGCCCACAGTTTTTCCATACATTTTTGTTATTGTTGTTGTTTTTAGCTCCAGATATATATAAAAATTATACAAGTATTCAATCAAACATTATTATATATCTTTTAATCAGTATAAAAATTAGTCATAAGGTGTTTTTTTAGAGTTTATTTTAACTGAATTAATTTAATAAGAAAAATATATAGTTACTTTATATTTTAATAATTTTTAAGACAGAATACATTAAGGATCGGGGAGGGGGGGGAGAGACTACCAGAAATTTACACTTCAAAAGACATCAATTATAAAATTAGTAAAATTAAGTTCAGTACCCCCCCCCCCCATCATTTTTACTTTTATTGAGTAATGAATTTCGTAATTTCTTAATGGCTTTGGATTCAAATAAACTCTTTGTGTTCAATCATTCAACATTTTTTGCCGTCTTTAATTTAATTAAGTTAATGTGACATATTTCAAGATTTATTATAGTGATCGTCTAACTATGTTAGCAATTTACACAATATTAAATTTGATTTTGTTAAATCCTTCTTTTTAAAAAGTGCTGATATTAAAATAGACTTTCTTCAGGTTTTTTTTTTTAAGAGAAAAATATGTAAAAAATATTTGCATCGAATATTTTTTAAAAATCATAAAATTCAAATAAAATAATAGCAAATTTTTATGCAAAAAAAAAAAAAAATAGCAATATCAGTTTATCTACTTTACAAAAAAAGGGTGGGGGGGGGTATATCTTTTCAGGCTGATTCAGTTTCTTTCTGGCTTTTCTTTTTTAACTCATTATATTCTTGTCATTGATCAGTTTTTCTCTCTTTCAATCTGACAAAATCACAATTTAATGCAAGTCTATCCATTTTTATAATTTTGTTACTGAAATAAAATTTACAAGTATTTTTTAAAATAACCATGCTCATGTTAAAGATAGTAAAGAAAAATTCAATGATTTTATATTCCAGGTAATATAACAAATTTGAATCCATTTTTAGTTAAAAAAAAAAGTTTTCACTTTTATAAAATTACTATACTATATTTGGTTCCAAATCCCCTTAGTGTATAACACATTTTAGTGGATAAAAAATCATGCTTTGTTTACAATATGTATTGCTTATTGTGCTTCTGTATTATTCAACATATACATATATATTAGGTGCCTTTTATATGCATAATATGCATGTGCAAATTAATATTATAGTATAAATAGAATTTAAAATAATATAATTATGTGTTTGTGTCCATTCATTTAATCAAAAATAATACTAAACAAACTATCATCATCATCATCATTATCAACCATTATCAATCCACTGCAGGATGAAGGTTTCTCCAAGTTTAATCCATCTTCTCCGATCTTTAGCTTCTCTTCTCCACATCACCCCTGCACACTTTCTTATTTCATCCATCCATCTCACATGTGGTCTCTTTCTGGGTCTTTTACAATCTCTTGGAATCCAGTTTAAAATTTCAATTGTCCATCTATTATCATCTCTTCTAACAATATGTCCAGCCCAACTCCACTTCAATCTTTTAATTTTTTCAATGAGGTCAGTAACACCTGTTTGTTCTCTTACCCATACATTGCATTTACGATCTCTTCTTGTTACTCCCAACATACATCTCTCCATACTTCTTTGAGTGGTCTGAAGTCTCTGAATTGCTCTTCTATTAAGTGTCCAAGTCTCAGATCCATAAGTAAGAACTGGTAAAACACATTTGTTAAAAACCTTCCTTTTCAAACACATAGGCATATTTCCTTTTAGTATCAAGTTATTTCTACCAAAAGCACTCCAACCAAGTTTAATTCTATGATTAATTTCCTCCATTATGTTTCCATCTGTATTAATAATCTGACCAAGGTATTTGTAACTGTTAACTTCTTCTAATTCATCATAATCAATCTTTATTTTCATATTTTGAGCAAATCGATTAAACATTACTTTAGTCTTTTTAACATTTATCTTTAGTCCTACTTTCCTACTTTCATCTGATAACTCCTGCAACATTTCCTGCAGCTCTGAAGCATTATTTTCAAAAACAACTACATCATCTGCGAAATCTAAATGACTTAAATAATCACCATTTACTTTCACTCCTTTAGTTTCCCATTTTAATCCACAAAATACTTCTTGCAGCACTGCTGTAAAAAGTTTTGGAGATATGGAGTCACCTTGTCTTACACCTTTCTCAATGTTGACTTTCCCAGTATCATTATGTAATCTAATTGTTGCTGTTGCATTTTTATAAATATTCTTTAAAATATGACAATATCCTGGATCTATACCTTGATGATCCAATGCTTTAATCACTGAAGAAATGTTTATAGAATCAAATGCCTTTTCATAATCTACAAATCCTAAACATAATGACAACTCATATTCATTTGTCCTTTCTATAACTTCTCTCAATACCTGGATATGATCTACTGTACTAAAACCACTTTTAAATCCAGCTTGTTCTCTTGGTTGGTGGAAATCCAAAGTTCTCTGTAGACGAGTTGTAATTATCTTGGTAAAAATTTTATATAAAACTGATAAAAGGCTGATAGGTCTGTAATTTCTAATATCTTCTTTATCACCTTTTTTAAATATTAATATTATTACTGCATTCTTCCAATCATCCGGTACATCTTTATCATTTAGACATTTGGTATATACTTTGCTAAAAATTTTTCTATTTCTTCACCTGCTTCTTTTAATATATCAATTATAATTCCATCATTACCTGGAGCCTTTCCTTTCTTCATACATTTAATTGCATGTCTCACTTCTTCATTTAAAATTCTGGGCAATTTGGAAGATGTAATAGATATAGGAGGTACTTGTTCTTTATTACTATATAATTCTTGATAAAAATCTTCTACCAATTTCATGATGTCATCTCTCCTTTTAGTAATAATTCCATCTTTTTTTCTTATTGCAGATATAAATTTCCTACCAATACCAAAATGTTGTTTT
This sequence comes from Epiperipatus broadwayi, assembly GCA_028023455.1. NCBI lineage: Eukaryota > Metazoa > Onychophora > Udeonychophora > Euonychophora > Peripatidae > Epiperipatus > Epiperipatus broadwayi. The sequence goes on along the minus strand of JAQFVV010000105.1, from coordinate 3,628,207 downwards.
ACATTCTTAAGACTTTTATTTTCTTCTACAGCTTTCCTTGCTAGTTCACAGTTATACTTTCTTATATCATTTTCAACTCTTTTCTGCACCATTTTACAAAATTCGAGATATTCAATTCTTTTTAATGCATCATTTTTGTATATCTTCATATTCCTTCTTTTCTTCATAAATTCTCTAGTCTCAGTAGAAATTTTATTGGTCAATTGCTGTTTCTTTCTACCAGCTATCTTTGTTGCAGTTTTCAAAAGTGTATCAGTTATTTTCATATTAATTTTATTCAAATCTGAATCATGTTCAAAATCTACTAATATTTGAAACCGATTTGTAAGTTCTAATTTAAATTCATTAGAATGTTTTTGAAGATTAGGAATATCAACTGTAAATATTGTTTTTCTTAATAATTTTTGTCTCTCTAGTTTTACATTAACACGTATCTTACACCTTACTAATCGATGATCACTTCCTGTGTTAAATTTATTAAGAACATTACAATCTTGAAATATGTATTTCCTGTTAGTCAAAATATAATCCAATTCTGCTGTACCTTCATTTGGATGCTTCCATGTCCATTTCCTTTTAACATTTTTCTTAAAAAAAGAATTCATAATATAAAGTTTTTCTTTTTCTGCAAACTCCACAAGTCTATGTCCTCTCTCATTTCTATTACCATAACCAAAATTACCCACAGCACTTTCATCTTTCATTTTTTTACCAATTCTAGCATTAAAGTCTCCCATAACAATTTTAAAATGGTGTTTACTCTGATCAAAAGCCTTTTGTACATCCATATAAAAATCTTCTACTACTTCATCACTATGAGAACTTGTTGGGGCATAAACCTGAATTATCTGCATTTGGTATCTGCTATTAAGTTGTATAACTAATCTTGCCACTCTGTCCGATACACCATCAATCTCCACAATATTGTTCTTCCACTTTTTATTTATAATGAATCCTACTCCACTTGTCTTTCCAATATTTGTGCCTTTATAATAGAGTATATGTCCACTTTTTAAATCAATTGTCTCTTCACCTTTTCTTCTAACTTCACAAAGTCCAATAATGTCCCATTTAATATAAGAGAGTTCTTCTTCTAATTCTTGCAATCATCCTTCACTTGAAAGTGATCTGCAGTTGTAAGTACCTAAATAAAAAGTCGTCATCAAATGACAACCTGGGTCCACAATCAGGGGATTCTTAGCACCCTCCACCTTCGACCACCAACCGCTGCCTTGGTTGGTGACTTTACAGCCTCCTGGGAATAAGGGCCATGCTTAAACAAAACTATATCATATCTTTAATTTTTTTTAAAAAATAAAATAAAAAACAAAATATTTAACTCTTCTATAGACTCTAAGCTTTCTGGTGCAATACAATAACAACCATAGAAATACTTTACTGGTTCATATCTTTTATAAATAAATGCAATTATATTATAATATCATATTTTAACATGATTACATCTTTAGATGTTTCAGGAATATAAACAACTGTGGTATGAGTATGCTTTTTCTTTTCTTTATGTTATTTTTCTAATAGATTATTCAGTCTTTTGAATATTTATTTTAAACATAGTTTTTCTTTTACTATAAATTTATAACTGTTGTTTTATTGCTTTCTCCTAAATAATGTTTAAAGAATATTTTATTAAACAAAATGCTGTAGAATACAAACTTTTGGAAAAAAAAAAAAAAGCAATCTAATATATATCTACTTTCAATTTATTTAAAACAAAGCAAACATAGAAAATTAAATCACGTTAGCTTTAGTGAGTGTTCTAAAATTTTTAAAAAATGGCTACAATATATTATTTGGATACTTTAGTATTAGACTTGCAGTGATGAAACTTGATGTCAACCCAAAACATACTAACCCCATCAGTATGACTGTGATATTTCACAGCAGGTCTAATACTAGAATACTATTACTTGTGATAGAGATCCATAAAACTAACTATTTTTACTTCAGGAGGGGGGGGTGTATAATTAAAATAGTGTATACTGATACATTTTCAAAAAGAAGAAAATAAGATTGACAATCAGAAATAGAAGTTAACAACTACAAATGCCTGTCAGGTTATTAATACAGATGAAAATAGAAGAGAAAATTAATCATAGAATTATAAGTTTGATGGAGTACTTTCAGCAGAAATAATTTAGAATTAAAAGAAAATATACTGATAGGTTTGGAAAAAAAGATGTTTAATATATGTATTTCACCAGTCCTTACTTATGAATCTGAATCTTGGATACTTAATAGAAGAATAGTACAGAGACTTCAGACCAATCAAACAAATATGGAGAGATATTTTAAGAATAGCAAAAATAGATCAAAAAAATAAAATATATGAGAGAATAAGAATACATCATGAAAAGAATCAAAGGAACTGAAATGGAGCTGATGGACTTATTTCTAGAAGAGGTGATTATAGATAGGCAGTTATAGTTTTAAATTAGACTCTAAGAGATTGTAAAAGATCTAGAAAAAAATTGCATATGATGTAAATGGATAAGAAATTTAGATGGTATGATGTAGGTAAGAGAGGTTGAGTATTAAAGAAAATGAGTTAAACATAGATAGACCTTCATCCTGCAATGTATTAATAATGAGCTTCACTATGTTTTACAATCAAAAACACATAGATGTATTAGTCATTCCATATTTCTCTAATTTAAAATTATCACAATTATTGTTATTTGATCTGAATAAAAAAATTACTTAATATCAATTTGGTCAAAATATCCTACTGTAATTAATTTAATTAAATATTGCCTAATGCTGTATTACTACTAATAAATAAAAACAGAAAATCATATAACAATAAATATCAACAAAATAACAAATTTATATTAAAATTCTCTCATGACCATGGTTTTCATCTATTACACAAAAAAATATTCTCAAGTGAAAATCAACTAAACATATATATATATAACAGAATTCAATCTCATAATTCATTTCAAAATCCATTAACCATTAATATCAAAAGAAGTTTCATAAGATTGATGGCCTCATATTCTAGAAGATTTATCATCAGAATTTCATTAAATCTTTTTTTTCCTCATAAAAAATAAGCTCAGCATTATCAAACACTATTTTATGGCCTGTATTCAGTATTATAACTTAACTTTGTATATTCTTAACCTAAATACAAGTCATAAAATATTGCTTGACAATACAAATGTTATCTTTTATGAAAAAAATGATTTAAAAAGATAGTTAAATAACTCTAATGATAAATCTTCTGGAATCTGAGACCATCAATCTTATGAAAACTATCTTTTGATAGAGGTGATTTTTGAAATGTATTATGAGACTGAGTCCTGTTTTATATATAAATATATGTTACGTTTAGTTGATTTTCACTTGATTTGTGTAATAGATAAAATAACAGCCCAGAGAGAATTTTAGCATAATTTTGCTATTTTGCTAGTATTTTATGTTATATGATTTTCTATTTTATTTTTAATTAACTTATACTGTTAAAAAAAAAAAAAACTCCTACATGAACTCTTTAAAATAATAGCAACATTAATATATACGTATATCAAAAGTTTGCACAAATTATTAACATGTTAGATTCCACATATCCATGTAATCATTCTTACCAATCTGCAACTTTTATTATTTAAATAATCATATGTATTTCTTTTTTTAAAATCTCATATTAGTTTTTTCTTCTTAACTCCATTGCTTTTGCCCATGTCCTCTATTTCTAAAAATCAGTCCAATTCAATTCCTTTTTTATTTCCTATTTTTCTCAAATATCTTGACTATTTTTGTTTTCATAATGTTTTCTCCTATATTTAACTATTAACTCCCTCCCCCCAGTTTCTGTTAATTATTTGTCTGTATATCAACTATATGCCAAACAAATACTAATTAACAGTCCTCAAAGTAATACATTAATTTAAGTAATACAATTCTAATTTTTGAATTCATAATTCGCTAAGAACTACAATTATATATAATCCCTTAACAGTGCTGCTGGTGAACTAGATGTTCATTTATATATGATCAATATCTACAAAGATATCTAAATATAATATGCTCTCCAATCAGATTTGAGGCAGGATAAGGCTATAAATGTTTTTTTTTAACATATAATTTTATCTTTATATGAAGCATTTCAACTGAAACAAAATTAATTGCAATTCTGAAATTTTTTTTTTTTCCTAACGTTATTACTTTTATCATGAAATAATGGGTCAACCAGATAGATACATTTAATTTTAAAAAAAAGATCATTATTTATCTGCCAAAAAACAGATTCTGCCTATCAATTTATCATTTTTTTCTGATTTTGCTCTGTCTTTCAAATAAACATGACTAATGTCTTCTTCTTCTTCCATATTTCCTTTTTCTTCTAGGATCTTCCAACTTATTATTTAACAACTGTTCTATTTTCAATTCATTTTCTGCTTCACACTTTCCTTAATAAATTTTTGCTCTCTTTATCTAATAACTTTGCCCTATTTCTGTACATCATTAAAAAGAAAAGAAAAGAATACTGAATTTGCAAACAATTTTTATATACAATTCATGTAAGCTAATACTAACTAAAGGATTATGCAAAGAAATTGTAAGTATACAAAGCATCCAGGCTGATGCTAATTGGAGAACTATCCAAAGAAATTGTTTATATAAACCAAAACATTCTAACAAGAATTATGCAATAAAAATTATAATACATGTAACATTACTAAACCAGTCATCATCAAGCAATCTGGTATAAACTTTTCAACAATGCCACGTATAAATTAACAATTATAAATAAATAAAATATATATACGCATGTAGTACCATATTTGCTGGTGTATAGAACACACACACCCTCAAAATATGCATAAAATATGAGGTGTCATATGCGCCAGTAATCAAAATTGTAAATTGAAATTTCAGTCAGTCTAAAACTTCTGGTTTATATTAATATACATATATAAATATTCTATTGCATTTTGTCCTTTGCAAAACAAAAAACATTTACAAATATTTGCAAATACACATTTATATATGAATGCAAGTAAGCCAGATGTAGCACATAACATAGTCACTAATATATATGTACTCTCATAATTATAGCTATATTAGAATGAAACATTTAAAATCTTAATATTCTCATAATTTTTAAAAATCATTTTAAAATTCAATGGTTAAAACATAAAAAAAAAAACTTCTTTCAAAAATATAAATCTATCCACAAGGCAAATAACATACAATTAAGAAAAGAGACAATCTTCCAAATGTTTAACTGCATAGATGAATTTCTGGATTTTGAGAATGAAGATTAAAAGATACTTAGTGTTACTTAGTTATATTTTTTGTAGACATAAATAACTATAAAATTAGTACAGTAAATCATTATGGAAATTCATGAAAAAATGTGGAATTATTTTTTTTCTTACAAATGTGTATGAAAAGGGGCTTATATGCCACTATATCCTATATGCTAGTAAATATGGTATTTAAAATTGCCTTCCTTAACTAAGTACTCATTAATAAATCTATACATATATAATTCACCAAGTAATTTATTTAAATTGATATTCAATGTAGACTAATAACAATTTTATTTTATAAGTTTAAAAAACAAAGGAAAGATATGTTAAATTATATTTATAAAACAAAATAATCTATAATTAATTGAAATAATCCACACGTTTATAATTATTTTGTTATTTTATAAACAATATTTAAAACAAATGAAAATTAATATGTGGAAATTTTTTTCCCCCTAAATTATAAATTTATTTGAAATATATATAAAAAAGTAAAAGTATATTACAAGTGTTCAAACATTGAAATGCTTCCTGTATAATACAAGAATAATTATATTTGAATTAAAACGCTAAAACGAATTAAATAAATAAAAGATTCTAATCATTAAAAAGTCTAATCTGATGTCACAGTGCAATAAATATAATTCAATTAGCAAATAACTGATAATTTTATTATGACTAATTATACAAAATAGATATAATAATTAAAATATGACTGCAACTTTTTAAAAGTTTATTTAAATAAAAAAAAACTAATTTAGCAAGTAAATATTAACATAAATTGTTATTAAAATTAAAAAAAAAAAACTAACAAATTTTATATTATATATAAAACACTAGCAAAGAAAAAAAAACCAAAGTATTACCAAGAATATGTTATTTACATCTAATTTTTTTAAAAACAAATTGAATTAAAAGTTGAGAACATAAAACTGCATAACTGGAAGTATATATAAAGCATATATTAAATACTGATTGAATACATGGCATATAATAAAAAATAATCATATTTGGAGCTAAACTTATTTATAAATAAGATATTTTTGTAGAAGCTGTATGAAGAAAGTTTGCCACCTGTGATTGTTTTAGTTATCCATTTTCAGGGGCCTCAACTATTTGCTTATATTTATTTTCTCAATATTAAGAAAAAAAATTAAAGTTACAATTACCTTTAAAAAATATTACTAAATGGCTTATAAATTCCATTTCACAATATATAATTACTATTTTTTTTTTTATGTAGATGATAATGTATGAACATAAACATGTAAGTATTGTTATTATTATTTGGTGGCATTTTATGTTTAATGTAATATTATTTTTATGCTTCTACTTTAATTGTTTTTTTGGTGGAAATGATTAAAATTTGGGATCTTCCAATGACAGAAGAAACAAAAAACACAGGGGAAATGGAGACAACATATTGATTCCTATTTAGAAGAATTTATGTTGCACCGGCTTTATAAAGATTAAGATACATTTGCAACAATGATGCACACTATTAAGGATTTCTGCCCAGTGACATAAAGAATCCACACTTTGAAACACACCTTCATTATATTTTCTTTGACCAGCATTTTTATTTGTCATTTATATTAAATTTCCTTTAATTGCAATCATTTATAATCTAGTGTATATTAAAAAAAAAAAAAAAAGTAAATACAATAGCTTGTAGCCAGCCACATTGTTTGCAAGGTTTTTTAATGGCCCTGTAAATGGATAATTAAAACAAAGAGGGCCAGCAAATTTCTGTCATACAGCTTCTACAAAAGTACTATAAATGAAATCAAATTTTAAGCTTACTTAAAAAATAAGTATTCCTATGTGTAAAATAAAATAATACAGAGTTTCCTGAATTATATAAATAATCTACTTTTTAACTTTTTTATAAATTGGAAAAAGAACATAAATCTTTATTACAGTGATGTAATAAAATATATTTTGTTGTTATTTGAATATGAGATTTATAAATTATCATTGAAAATGTTTTTATAAAGCCTTTATTATTTTTAAATTAAAAAAAAAAAAAGATTATTTAAAACATTATAGTTCTGATAGTATTTAATATAATAAAAATACTATAATTAACAATTTTATAAAGTTAATTTTTTTATTATTTTTCAAATAAAAAAAGAAAGAGGAAGTGTTTTTTGTACTATTAATATAATTTTAGTTATTTTTCTGCTAAGGATCCACCCATCTTTTGTTTAAATGATAGGACAAATAAATAAAATTAGTTTGATAGTAAAACTAAATTCAGTGAGTTTGCAGTTACTAAAAATGACTTTTACTCTTTTTCAGAACATTAAACGGTACTTACGTACTAAACTTGCTACCAGTGTTTGTTATGGCAAAATGCTGTATTAAAAAGTTATTTTTAACAATATGAAAACTATAAATTTGCACACAAAAATAATAAACACGTTATGATACTAAAAAAAAACCAGGTAGTTGTGCTTTTTAATATAACATTTTGACTTTGCGAACATGGCCAGCAGTTCTAATATGTAACTACTCACTAAACTGAATTACTATTCAATTCTGAATGGTATGATATTTGGAATGTTTTATGCAAATTATATACTAAAAAAAAATGGAACTACAAAAGTAAAAGTCCTATAATTACATTTATTTCATTATAAAAGATTCAGCATAACAAAAAATATTTATTCAACAAAATCAAAGTTTTTCTTTAAATCTATATTATAAATTGCTATATACAGTGAAGTCATGAACTATACCAGGGGTCCCCAACCCCATGCCCATGGGCACCATGCCACCCACAGACCATTTTATGTGTGCCCACCGCTATCCAAACACGATAAAAAATTATTTATGATACAAATAAATTTAATTTTTTAAATGTCTTATAAATTATTGTATTATATTGTAATCAAATTGTAGGGCTTACTATACTTTTACAGCATAAAATATAAACGTTAATTATATGTTAAAAATGTTATTTTTGAAATAAATATTTTTTTGTAGATTATGTGTATTATTAACAATATCCAATTATAAATTTACATTGAAAAAATAAATGGTGCCAGCCACCTGGCCGTTATTATAGAATGTGCTCTTAAGTGCAAAAAGGTTGGGGACCGTTAAACTATACTATATTTTGTTCCCAGCTCCAGTTAGTATATAATAACTCAAATTTTGTTGATAAACATTAAGTTAGAATAAAATACAAATTGTTCGTTGAACTGCAAGTGCACATCACTTTTCAACGTGCATATATATAACATAGATGCTTATTTATGTATATATAAACAAAGTTTTAAAAAATAATAATATAATTATTATTAAAAAAATTAAGTGGATAATTTATATATATATTTTATTGAATGTGTTCACTCATGCCTTCACTGAAGCATAAAAATAAAAACTAACTACCATTCTTTTATTTTTAAAATAAAATAAATAGGAAAATGTCTTGACTTTCTTGGTATTAAATGTGCTCTGGGCGATTTTCTTTCTTTCTTTTTTTTTTTTTCAATAACTTTTTTGTCTTATAAAAACATAATAGACAACTCTCTTTAACAAGAAATTATTTTAAGTTAGTAAGCCACGTTGTTATTATACTTTAAGTGTGATCTAAAATTTTGTAAAACTTTTAGCACTACTCTTAGAAAATAATTGACTATGCAAAATATTGCATATCAAATTTGGATAAAATAACAAAGAAATAATAAAATATAAGTAAGTGCTTTCAATATAAACTGAATTTTTTTTTATTAATCTAATATAATCCTGTACAGTGTTCAGAGAGAGAGAAAAAAAATCTGCTCCAATATCATAAAATTTTCAATTTTTAACAATTTTTTTTTTTTTTGTTTATTTATTTATATTTTTGTTGGTTTACATGTTTTTTTTTTTGGATAGCTGTACAGTACAATTAATCATGTAGTTAGATTCAGCATAGTTTGTGGCTCCATTGTATATTAATGTTTTTTTTTATGAAAATTCATATTTACATATGTTTAATTACATAAGTATGAAACTGTCTGTATTGTTATAACAAATAATTTTGTTTTAAAAATTAAAGCTATTAAATAAATTAGTAACAAAAAAAATAGCAAAATGAAAAGAATAATACTTAATAAAAATTATATTTAACTAGAAAATAATAGTTAATATGTTTTAAAAATATAACCAAAGGCTTTAACTTTATATATAATTCTCTACAGTTCCAAAGCTGACCTGTAATAAAATGAACCAAACTTTATAACTCACGGTTGACATTAAAAGTGCAAAATGAGAAAATTGTTGACATAGAATTGATTCATACCAGTACTTATGCAGCTGAACATGTGCATAAAATTTTCAAATTGTGGATTATTGAAACAATGAATAAATATTATTAATCTTATAAATGTAGAAGGCTTTTTGTATATTAAAAGTGATTCAAAAACTTTTAATCTTTTTTTGTATTTGCTTATTTCATCTTAATATATAGATAATATTATGACCATAATTGGATTACATATAACTGTACTACAAGTGTAAAAAGTATATAGAGATGAGAATGTAACTATTCTTCACAATATAGTAATATTCCACTTGTATGCAATATTTATTTTCCTATAATGCATTGCCAAAAAAATATTCACTATATCCTTGGTATGGATATAGTGCTAATTGTTTTTGTCTGACCTAGGCTGAATATTGATGCAGAACAGGCAAACACTATTAATTCGACAAAACAAATTGGTTTTATTTCAAATAAAAAATTTGGTAATATGTTATTTACAAATATTCACTATATTCCTGCTATGATTAAAATTTTTAGAAATAATAAAAATGGAAGCTAAGCAGATAAATTATTCAACAATCAGAAATTAGTAAAAACATAAAATGGCTTCTAATTATGACATCACATAAAATCATTTATTTTAATAGCCTTTGTGTCTTAGTTTAATGGTAGAATAGTGGAATCATGAGATAGGGATCTGAAGATTCTAGTGCAAACTTGTCACTTCCTAAGCTCAAATGTCACATGATTCCCTCCCACCAGTGCCACACCATTTATTTTAAAGATATTCATAATAAATAATATAACTATTTCAATAACTGTTGAAAAGCAAGAGAAAAAAAAAAATTCATTTAAATAATTCACTTTTTTATGCCAATATATTAACAACGTTATAATCTTATTGACAAATTAACTTAGGGTCTAAAAAACAAAATCAAACTAAATGTATTGATTTTCAAAAATTTATAAATGTAATAAAAGGAGGAATTCCTTTTTTTTTTTTTTGGAATCAGGATATTTTCAAATAGTTTTTGAATCATAAAAATACATAGATAATAATGAAAGCAGAGCTAACTGTTTCTAATATTTAAAATCTGAATAAATTATTAACTATTTATAGCTAATATGATAAAAATACTACTGAAATTGTTAATATATATGCATACATATGAATATATTAAAACAAGTTTTCAATTATAATACCAATATATATATATACTTACTGCTCCTGGTGCCTGTGTGCTCTTACTGCTTTGGATCAGCTTAACCTCATTCTCCACCAAACCTAAGATTCTTTCTGCAAGATAAAAAAAAAAAAAAAAGTTAAATAAAGTAACTAAAACTAATGTCAAATCATATATATTTAATTATGTATATGCAATTACAGACATATAGAAATAAGTATTAATGGCAATAAAAAAATGATGATACTCTGTATAAATAAAACACTATTTAGATTCTTCAGATGAACCTTTTTTTCTAATAAGTTTAGAAATCAAAATTTTTATAATCAATATGTAATATTTCTAAAAGAAAATTATTTTTATAAACTTCTAAATCTTTCTTACAATATTTGAAAAGTAAAACTTATTTACTTATGTAAGCTTCTCTCTATACATAAACACGTACACTAAAAGAATATAAATATTGCAGAAGATAAAAAAAAACAAAAAACCTACGAATATATATTGCTGTTTGATATATATACCAAGGTATAAGTGTGAACTATATTTTTAGTTTTGTAAAATATATCAATTATTTACAATAGTACGAATATATTCATTTTACTTCATAAATAATACATGAAACATTTAAAAAAAAAGCTTATCTGCGGATATTCTACAAAGTTATTATTAGCATTTGTAATTTAGGACTACCTTTCTATATAAAGTTAATACTATTTTAAGTAATTTCAGCAATATAATTATAAAGGTTTTTTTTTTTTTATCACTTTACTTTCCAACTAAATATAATGAAATTACAAATTCATTGGAACAAAATATTTTTATTTTATAGGAATTTAATACTTTATCTAAATTATAGTTTACTTGGTCAATTTATGATATAGTACATACTAATTAAAAATATATTCAAGATTTTATAAATTGGGAAAAAAGAACACAGAATTATTACTCATATACTCATTATTTCCACAAAAAAAAGACAATTTTACATAGTAGTCTAGGTTATAATAAAAAAAAAAACTAGGGTTCGTTCTTTTTGTTTAAATCAAATCGCGCACACACAAAAATCACGGAAAAATTTTTTTCAAGCCTAAAAAAGCATAATTAATCGTTTTTATTCATTTAAATTTTAAGGTTTTAATTAAGACACCATATATATATATATATTAATACTGTAAATAACTCATTAAAGTTTACAATATAGTTCTAAATGTTAAAACGCCATATATAGTTTAGAGCAATGATAAAGTATCAGATTCTGATGCATAAAGTCCTGACTCCAATGGCTGGTATTTCTGACGATTGAACTTCTTATGAATCCACTTGAACTTCTTATGAATCCGCTTGAACTTCTTATGAATCCGAGAAATAAAGCCATTCGATTATTTATTTTTTATTTTAATGTTAAGATACTCATATAAACTCAAAATTCTTTTTTTATTTCAAATTTTTCATCAGATTTAAAATTTATCTTTGAAGATATTGCAGTCTTAAGATAGAGGAGTTACTCAAATCATTGAATCCTTGCAAAAATAGACCATGTGATCATTGATAAACTGTAGAAGTTTAATCAAGTTGTTATCTAGGATCCATGTATTTTACTAACTGCTTAAGTTTTTGACATAAGAGTGGAAAGAGAAAGAAATTAATTAACTAGAATATTATGACAAACATTGTGCAAATAGACAATATATTATTTATATTTTAAAATAAGTGCTGAATGATTATATTGACTATCAAATTAGTTTATAGTAAATACATGAGAATGCAAAAAGCAAGAACTAAATTATAGCCACAAATAAATGTTACATGTAGTATATATACAATTTACAAAGCATTTTTGTAGGAATATTTTACATGTATTTTCATTATCATCAACATCATTAATTAACTTCAAAAAGACATGAAAAAGTAACAGAAAGCCATGAACTTACCATCCATACATATGATTGCAATTTTTGATTAGTCAGAGCACCAAATACTAATCTAATCATCTAAATTAATCTGAGACCATTAAACCTCCAACTATAAATTATCAGATTTTCATTTAAACCTCCAACTATGCTGAATAAAAAACAAAAAAAAAAAAAAAAAGTTGTTTATTTCTGATTTTTAACAAAGAAACTGATAAATTAATGATTCTACTATTATTCTACACTGTCTCTACAAAGTGGATTGATATATTTCTAAGGTTTTTAGATGCTTTCATAACTTCATTGTCTTTTTCCCTTTTTTCCAGAATAATGCTAAGCAGTAAGCTTCTATAGTTATAAAAGATGTTCCTAGGTTATCTTAGAGTCTGCACATTAATTACACCATCTCAAATAAATAATATCTACATTGAAATTAGGTTATGACAGAAGAGCTTTAAGAAATGAAAACCTCAGGGATAACCTCAAGATTAGTATTAACTGATGGAAGTCAATTAATTAATAACTTGCTTAACTGACAAATTATTTATGACCATAACTTCCTCTACAGCTTGTGCTCCATGATCATCTGATGAGATTACTTTCTTAATTAAAATAGATAAGATAATAATACCCTGCATTGGCAAGTGAGAGAAAAAAAATAACAATACATCATTTTATTATAAAACAGTTCAAATCAACAGGTTTTAAGAGATATACTTTATCTTCTCTCTAATGTCACTTTAATTAAAAAAGATATATAATAACTCAAACACTATTGCAGGAGAGGGGGGAGGCTGAGGATTAGCAATGCTTTTGAGATATAAAGAAAACATTAAACTAACATTTAAAATAAGAAAAAATAATATTATCTTTGGATTCAAGATTTCACTAATTATTAATAATCAACTAGTTATATAGAAACATCACTTTACTAATGCATAGTTTAATGCAATGGTAGAGTAATAGACTCTGAAACCCAAAGACCATGGGTTACAACTCCAGCTCTGACATTTCTGGTACTAAAAACTTATGAATTCCTAATCAATAAATTAATCATTTATTTATTAAATATTGTTAATATTCTTAATGTATATATTATATTTAGTATGTGCACACAAATCAATAACTAAGTTTTATATTTTAAATTATTTGATAGTTATTATTTTTATTTTAAAACAATTGTTTTAAAAAAATACTAAAGAAGAAAATCTGGTAATTTATAGTTGGAGGTTTTAAATAATTATCACAAGTTTGCTTATTTAACTTTTTGCATAGTTTTAAATAATGCAAGTTTTCTAGTATAGTTTTTTTTTAAAAAAAACTGATTTAAAATAAAAACTATCAAAAAATTTCATACAGAAAACTTAGTTACTGATTTTTTTATACATATAAAATTATATACACATATTAAATATGATATATGCATTAAGAGTTTAAATGGTTAAAAAATGTTATTAAATTTATAGTGCCCTCTTGTAATTGTTATTTAAAACAAATGAAATTTATAAGAATAATTATTAACTGAGATACATGAAGTGGTTGAATATTTTTTCCACCCTCTGCTTCATATTTATGAAACTAGCTGACCTACTGAAAAGATGTTTCAAATGGATTAGACTAGTATACCTTAGTTATATATCAATTTTCAAGCAATTCTATTGAATTTAAATATATTAAACCTCAATTTTTAAATTTCATTCTAACTAGAAAAGGAACAAAAGTTAACAAACAAATATAACTGAATTTTCCAACTTTAATAAAAGTATTTAATAAAAACAAACACTGATGTAATCTAAACTGATGAGATGATAAATTTTAAACTGCCAGCAACTATTTAACAAGATTTCCTACTTAAAAAGAATATTCAAATATAATTGCTTTTTTGACTTTTTTTTTACTGTTAAAAAATAAGAATTCTGTTCTTAAATAATATGATCAACATCACTTTTAACCTTACAATTTGAAATTAAATATTTTTTAACGGCAAGTTCTAGTTACAAAACCACATAATTTTTTCAGACATTCTGCCTCTTGCTCTACATCTTAGATACTATGAATTATTTACCATTATTAAAATCATTATTATTTCCCTTCATCAATCAAATATTTCTACTTCTTTTTCTAATATCCTCTATTATTCCTGTCCAATTAGTTCATAATTTGTCTATCTGCAAGTACATGTTCAAACCAATTCTATATTTTCTTCATAATTTTCTCAATTGTTTGTTTTTCACATATTGTTTTTGACAATTCTATAACTGTAATATTTTTTGTTGTTCTTCAAATCAACATCTTTAACATCTCTATTTTTCTCCTCACTTTCCATAATTAACTCACTTGTGTTCCAAACTAAACATTTAATAAGCCTCTTTTTATATCTAAATTCAATACTTCACAGTTAATCAGCTTCCCAAATAATTAAAAGCTTTTCAATTTACTGTCCAATGCTTAATCAAAAACTTTTCTCATTCTCACTATCTATTGTCACTGCTTTAGTTTTTCATAGATGTCTTTAATATTATATTAAAATCACTTTTATTATCCATAAATGCTACCATGTCAATGAATATGATTCAATTATTTATGGAGTATAGAATTTTTTTAGACAGCTAAATATCCATAAACATGTTTATGAGTTTCACTTCTTCCATTGCTTGCATAGATTCAATCAATCATTAATTGTGTAGCTCATGATATATATAGTACCCAATTATATAGATTCTGTTCTAAATTATTTGAAATAGTTAAGTGCAATGACCATAAATAGTCATGGATCTGTTGATGAAACTCAAATCCAGTTGTCTTTATTACTGAATTTTGAAAAAGTTTGTTAGGGATCTTGAAAGAAGCTCTCATATTATAACTTTTAGCTTGTTTGAAAAGTTTCTTGGCAGAATATCCACAAAGCCAGATCTTGATATGAAATGTCTTTTATATGATGAAGCAATCTTAAATTCAATACTTTTAAATATTTTCTGTATGGCAACTTGTCTTCTGATATCTGATAGATGAATTTATTAAAATATAAAAAATAATATAGCAGTGGATTTGAATATATCATAATATTTAATTACATATTCAAAAAAAAAAAACTTATTAAAATAGTTGCAATGCAAATATTATCAATCCTCTAAGAAGATTGTTTCTACAAACTATATTAGATCTTTCAATATATAACAAAGATATTAGGCTGCAGTCCAAAGTTGCTCCAGTATCATAGGATAGGATAATATTTCAGTCTATTGCTTCAAAAAATTACATTAAATATTTCTACATCATAAGTTGAATATACGGTCTTTAGAAAATGACAAACAAGATCCAGTTTTTTAAAAAAGATTTCCCAAACTTTTCATATTCTTACTGATAAAATTTTCTGCATTCATTTTCTGAAAAATCAATGTTAAACATATTGAATAATAGGTGTGGAAAACTATTTTATAAGATTTTGTATTTATGCAAATTTCATATAAAAATGCTCAAATTTTTGTGTTAGAGAATATTTCAGATTTAAAAATTTTAGAAACAATTAGAAATTTTTTTTTACATCAGAATCATAAACTGAGACTACATCAATAAAGGTAACATCATTCTTTATTTTAAAAGCTCTTTTAGCATGAGGTATTAAAGATAGAACTTGTTCACAGCAACTTTGCACTGGTCTACATTCGGTTTATTTTAAAGGTAGATGTGGTTCTTAACTATTTCCAAAATTCTTGTTAGAATCTTTTTTTTTAAAAAAAAATAGCTTGAAAGGAAAGCATAATAAATAATATTGGGCAACAATTTTGGGACCATTACATTTTAAGATGTCTACAGTTTTATTCCCATGCATAATTTGTGGAAAGTTCCTATATGAACTTTGCTGAATAGTTATGTTAATCATATTTTGGTTTTAGGTTCTAAATTTATCAAAACCTCTAAAAATAGGTTATCTACTACTTGATTAAATACAGACAATGGCAAGTTTTAATTCACTAAAAATCCACTGGTTTTATTATGTCTAAATCAGGAAAATATTCTGCTCTAATAAAGCTACTCTTTGATTCTGGCAATCTTGGGTTTAGTTAAAAGGCTGGAAATCTTGTTAAAAGTGTCAAATGAAGCTTTTCATTTATTCTCTCATGAAGCTTTGATTCTCTTAACATCATCAAGAAATTTGTCAGCAATTTCTAGATCTTTAGAAAACAAATATTGATTATTAAAAGTAGCAATTTCAGTGTCATAAAGGGATTAACCTTTTAGCAGTTACAAATTTTATTATAATAAAATCCTTGTTTTTTACTTCACATAGCAAATAGAGAGAGAGTGAGGTTCTTAAATTCCACCTTTAGAACAGCATAAAGTTAATTACAGGAATGAAAATTCTAAGAATGATATTGATTATGGGGGAAATGATTCAATAATATAAGATTAGCCGGCAATAGTGAAACATTTTTTATAGAAACAAAACAAATTAGAGGATGTCTCTGAGCCCCGCAAATGAAAGTTCCTTCTTATTGCTTGGTATCATAGTATTCACTTTATTTAAAGTCATCTATTTAAAAAGTTGAAAATCAGCCTTATCCTCAATTGCCTGTCTCCAAAAAAAATATAAATTTTAAATATTCTATGAATGTATATAAGAAATGTTCTTTCTAATTAATACAATTGCAAAAAATACATCCAAATAAAAAAAATTCAGAGATTAAATGTTATATTTATATAAAATGTTTTAATTATAAGTAAAGATATAAATACTTTCACTAAAAATGTTAATAAATTTATTCTAAACACTTATTTTTCTTAGAAACATCGTAAATAGTAATTTAAAGTGAGTATCTACTCACGCTCTCTTCAACAATTCTTCAGATTTGCTCATATAAAAGAATTTGAGTCGTAGGAATATGAGGGATTCTTTTTATTCCTGCATAAATACTATATCTTGGATTGAAGAGGAGAGTATTCATTTATTTAACACTCTCAAAAGGTGCGTGCTCAATTAGCTTGAAAGGCTGATATTGGAATGAAATATTTTATTCTTTAAAAAAGTATGAACTTTGCAAGCAACATTTATATTTATTCTTACAGCAATTAGCTAAACAGTTTGGTTCTCATTCAACACATAAATGATTTTACTTGTAATTTATTTTAATTACTTGTACTGTATTTTAAGTGAATTCATAGAGCTAAATCCTTGTTTGCAATATCCGCTTGATGCTTGAAATGTTCCATAATATCACCGAGAATGGATATTATACAAAATTTTAAATTTGTAAATAAGAAATTTAAAGTATCATTAAAAGTTTTAAATGATCCAGTTAATAAATCATAAATATTGTTTTGCAAGCCATATCCCATTACTTCCCCAAAGTTAAAATTATTGTTTCTGTCTATAACATTAATGGTTAATGTTTCTCAATCCTAATTCATAGTTGATAGAAGCAAATTATAACTACAATTTGAAACGAATGAAACATCCATTTTGAATTTTTTATTTTTTTCATATTTTTACTCCAGAACCCCCCGTCCCCCAATTAGTTTTTTAAATTTATTTTAACTTTAATGTTTTGATGCATATGAATGTTTTAACAATTTTTTTTGTAGATATACACAAAGTAATAATATAAGCTTTCCTAAACTCAATTAAAACCATGTGATATGAATTTGTCAAGATTTATACACAATTTACTAATAAAATTATTACATTCATTAATTTTCTCATTGCAATAGTTAATTAATATTTTTTATTAGAGCATCAATTGCAAAATGTTTGGATAATCAAGTGATGTCAACATTATGTTGGGCAAATTTTAATTTTCCTTAGTTCTAAGCAATGTCTATATCTTACATACTACATTTTTATATGGGTGATCCAATCCTAAATCTTCTCAGAATGCATCACGATATTGTCCAGATAAACATAATAATTCTTTTTTAGACATTTACTTATTCTAATTTTCTTTCCAAATATGGTTATTGAACATTACCACATTTTGAATATCAGATTATATGATTTTTTATACAAAATTTAAAATATGAAAAATAATACTTTTGGATGGAAATATCAGTCCTTTCATATAAAAAGTAGATTCTCTTATTCCACTTGGGTTATCTTTTTACAAAGTTCTTATTTATGGATCTGAGACTTGGATACCTAGCAGAAGAGCAATTGAGAGTTTTCAGATCACTCAACAAAGTATGGAGAGATATTTCATTCAGATTATTTTTATGAAGTATTTATTTATGAATCTGAGCCTTGGCCACTTAACAGAACAATACAGAGATTTCAAACCAATTAAGTTAGAAACAGCAATAGAAGGGTGAGAGCACAAACAGATATCACTGATATCATGTAAAGAATTGAGAGACTGAAATAATCTGGGCTTGACATGATAAAAGACAGCTGAAGTTAGAAAAATACCACATGTGAGATAGATGAATAAAATAAGGAAATCTGTTGATGTGATATAGAGAAGAAAGGCTATGAATCAGGAAAATTGGCTTAAATTTGGAGAGACTATCTTGTGGCAGACTGCTAATAGTTGAAAATTATAATGATGATGATTTTTTATGACAACAGAGTTTACAATTTCAACCAATTCAAATAAATAATTTTTGCTTCTTTAATTTTTATCTATAAATTTTTCCATGTGGTTATCAACATTTTGTATAAAATTCATTGATACATTAAATTTTATAGCTAGTAATACATCATTAATTAAAACTATATCAAAAGTTGATCACAATCATTCACTTTTATTCTTTTTTATGCTATGGATTTCTTCAGCTTCTAATAAAATAGTTTAAAATCCAACTTTTTCAGATTGTAAAAATCAGAAAGAATATATCTTTGAACTTAGATTCCATTTTAAATAATCAAAATTCTATTCTTCTCATTTTTTATCATATTAAATTTACTTGCAACGTTTTCTTCTGTATTAAAAAATACACAAGATGATTAAACTTTCTTCACTGCATTGAAAAATATCTTCTAGTTTTAGCCATTTGCTTTTTGTTTGACAATGAAATCTGAGCATCAATTTGTTTTAAAAGTCATCCTTTTTAAATGCTTTATAAATTTGTTTTATTTATAGTATTTATGGCTTCAGATTGACTTTTTGACATTTTATATCTTAATGCTTTAAAAAAATAGTTTATAAAAATAAAAATTTGAATCATTCATATTTCATCTTATTCAATAAATATTAAATTAATACAGGCTTAAACCTGCATATATATGTGTGTATAATGTATGCGGGATTCAAACTCAGACTTTCACATGACCCTCAACTCTCCTTGCCATCTCATATTGCTGACCCACCTGACTACACACATGTTGAAAAGATAATACCAAAATTAGTATTTTGTGCTAAATCAGCACTCATCAGTTGGTCCAGATTACCATCTCCACACATGTATACAATCAGTGCTCAGCTTTACATTAAGATAGCCGATCTTCATACTGTAATGGACAGGCTTCAAACTACTCCAACTCACAACTCTTCAGCTTTCCAAATAATTCTAAACATTTTTTGTTATACCTAAAAAAAAAATATGGGTCAGCACATATCCATTGAAATACCATCCATATATTGTATTAATTAGTAAAAATTAATTTGTAAAAACTCAACTTTGAAAATTTTTCACAATCATAATATATATATAAACTATATCCCCACACATATTATGTATACGTTAAAGTTAAAATGGCAAGAATGTAAAAATGTTGTCCTTCCCTATTACACAATATTTACATTATTTTTATAACAATAAACTCATGTTAAAACATATAAATTACAGGCATTATAATTTCTTCATACATTCATAACATAATTTTTATTTTTCAAATAAATAAAAAAATCAACATATATAATTTTTCATTATGCACTATGCATATGTAATAAAAAATGTGGAAACATGTGATAACTATTATGGCAAAAGATCTTCCTCTTTCCCATATTCATTCTTCCGCCTCTTTTTGCTATTCAGTATATATCAGATGTAATAGTTATTCACGGACATCATATGGATCAATGTATACAAAAATTCTATACGTTAATGGAGTTGTAATGTATCATTTGTACGGCAAATTGTTCTGTATAGTTATTTTTTATTCATTAAATATAGTACGTTTAAAACATTTCTATTTCATCAAAATTAATAGAAATTATTTGAAACATCATGAATGTTTTGCATGAAAATATGTTGTAATTGGCTAGGCACAAAAAAAGTAAAAAGACCTACGCAACTTCGTAAAAATCAGTGTGCAATTAAAAAGAAATGCTAAATACAGGAGTAAATAAGATCTGGGATCTTGGGTTCATTGTTATCATATATATTTTTCATTTCCCTTAGTTTTTATTCCCAATCTATAACATTTTATAATGATGCCATCTCTTCCTGTTCCACAGCAGTATGGCAATTACTTGCTATAATTACACAATAAAATTACTTTTTAAATTTTCAGTTTCTTCAGATACTAATCATTTAAACTTGAGCATAAATGATCATTAATTACTTCCTTTGTTTTACTTTCAAACTTATAAAAACTTTACTAATTAAACCACTAAACATTACATGATCACCATATTGTATGGAGAGTTTTTGTCTCTGTTATAAAAATTTAAATAAGCAGAGACATATCCATCTTTTATATAAAAAAGATTAGACAATGTACACAGTAATGTATTCCATCTTTTTATACATATTAGACACCATTCTATCACTTATTTTTGCACCTTTGAATGTTACAATTATAAAATAAGAGGGAATTCATAATGTTAGTTTAATATATTTCTTACTAGTTATAATGGCTGTATCATAAAAAGGCAATACTTTTACTTAATAGTTAATATATCAACACTTATTTAATCTTCACATGATACTTATCTAACCACTTAGATTAAGAACAGATAAATAAGTTTTTACCAACTACATTCAGATAATTATTTCAGTTGTTTATGAACTAAAAAAAAAAAAAATTAGATTTGCTTAAAATTTTTCGATTAGCTGAACATACTTAAGTTTCATCTAGATTCAAATCCCCTAATCACAGGCATAGCAAGTGGATATGTTAGCCATTGCCAAAAAAGGTCTATGTAAAGGTCTCTACCATTGGTGGAAAAATGCAATGTTGTAATGAGCTTTATGGCTTGTCTTTACTTATAATATTATTAAACTAATAAAAGATATTTGTTTAAATTAAAATAATTTTTAAGTGTAATATCTTTTATAAAAATATATTTAATAAATAATACTTTGTAAAATATAAAACATTTTAAATTGCTAATAAAATTATTCAAATATGGAATTGTTATATATATACACGGTAGTAAAATAATCATTCACCAACATATATACACATCTAACATAAATATTTGCATTTTATTTGAAAGATTACCATCAGTTTCAGAAACATTATCCAAGCTGTCTGTGTTCATAATTTCTATAAATTAACTGAAATTCCGAATAATTACAACAAATGAGTTCACATTTCTTAAAATGTAAATTGAATTCGAAAAATAAATAAATAACCTTTACTCTGATAATGCAGTATATCGTTTTTAGATAATAATAAAATATATATTTCAAACCAATAAAATACCATTTGTTTTATGATACACAAGCAGAATACAAATTATCAATAATAAACATGTGCGGGTATTTAAAATTCATAAAAATCATATCATTAAGTATAAAATAAGAAAATATTATTTGTAACACAAGTTTTTATCTTTTGACAATCAAAGTTCGTTTACAATATTATTAGTCAGCAGTTAGTTTAAAAATAATTCCTCATGTCTGAAATATTCAGCTATATAAGAGGAAAAGACCTGCTTCACAAAATCATTGACACTATAGTATTGCTAATATAAAATATTTTAAAAAAAACTTCAAACAATTATATTTCCTTAATAAAAAAGGGAACTGGTAATATTCATTTTAAAAGATATTACAAATAAATATAAAATCCACACATACTTATTTTAATAACTTGCTAAATTAATATGGCTAAAAAAAAAAAATTGTCAAATCTACTTTTAAAATATTGGATAAGGTAAAACAAACAAGGTACATAAATTAATTTTCGTATAGATGAATAATTGTATTATACTTTGTCTAATCTTTAACTACTTTGTATAACCCGAGTTATTTATTAGGAGAAGCAATCAAAATTTATATTCATAAACTAAATGTCAGAAAACCCTTTTTAGATTTAATCTGAAAACTTAATTCTCTAAGCCCAGACTATTTATAAACAACATAAAAATGACAAAACTGACATTCAATGGTTTTCTTGAAAAATTTTGTTCTGCTTACACAGGATTATGTAATTAATTGCTTAGTATTTGTATATTTATTATCCTCATTTATATATAGGGTATATGAGCACAAACTTTCACATGACCCACCACTCTCCACATTATCTCATAACACTGATACATTTGAACACAATATATGCTGAAAAAATAAATAATCACCAATATACGTATTTCATGCTAAACCAGCAATCATCAGTTGGTCCACACATATGCTATAAGTACTCAGATATATATTAAGATAGTCAAACCTCATACTTTAAAGGATAGGTTTCAATCCACACCACATTCCAACTCTTCAACTGTCCATCCAATTGAAAATCTGATGATGGAATCCCTTTAATTTTTTTTTTCAATGATGCCCTTACTCAGAAGCAATTAAATACTTACTGTGTTAATATTCTACTATAAATAATTTCCTTCTTTTCTGAGCTAATGTAATACACGACTGTTAATGAAAACAATCCCAGAAAAAGTAGTTTTTTTTTAAATATTCAGCTTTATTATAGTAATATGGCTTACTAATTAACTAATTAGTCATTACTTATATATTAATACCAAGAACTATTGAGTCAAATTACTGTAACCCATGAATATGATATACATGTTATGTTGAAAGCATGCTAGGCAGTAATAAAACTGAATATTTTTTAAAAAAATTATCTTTTCTATTGCGTTAACATTGTAAATTTATTATATATTCTGATTTTCATACCAGAAATAAATGTATACAGTTACAAAATATCATTGTAGAATTTACTCTTTCTCTTTTAATATCTCATTTATATTTCATATTATACTAATACAGAATTCTTCTCTTTTTTTCATATTTAAAACACTTTTAAATCATTTCATTTAAAATACAATTGCAACAACACAACTTAAAATAAGGAAAATCTGATGTTTTTTGCAATACAATTTAAGAAATACTTGACATTTCATTCCAACCTTTGAGAAACATCCACAAAATAACAAAATAAAAGATGGCTCATTCTTTGGAAATAAATAAATATAGAAGATAACAGTAGTATTACAAATTGAAAACAGAAATTGCTAACTAAATCAATATTTCCGGAATTTCTGAAACATTATTTGCAAAAACAACTGCATCATCTGCAAAATCTAGATAACTAAAATAATCTCCATTTATTTTTATTTCCTGCACTTCCCATTTTAATACACAAAATACTCCATGTAAAATTGCTATAAAATGTTTTGGAAATATGGAATCATTCTGTTATATACTCTTATCAATTTTAATTTTAGTATCATCATGCAATCTAATTATTGCCATTACACTTTGATAAATATTCTTCAGAATATAATATCCTCAATCTATATCTTGATGATCCAAAGTTTTAAACACTACAGTAATGATTATTCATCAAATGCCTTTACATAATCAAGCATAATGGTGACTCTTTCTGTAACTTCTCACAATATTTGGATGTGATCTACTACCCTAAAACCACTTTTATATTCAGCTTGTTCTTTAGATTATTTAGAATCCTAAGTTTACTTTAAATGAGTTGTAATTATCTCAGTAGGTCTGTAATTTCTAATATCTTCTTTATCACTTAAAAGTCAATATTATTACTGCTTTCTTCCAAATATATGTTAAACCTTGATCTTTTAAATATTTAGTACACAGCTTTTCCAGTAATTTCTAATATCTTCTTTATCATCTTTCTTAAAAATCAATATTATTATTGCATTCAGAACATCTGGTACATCTTTATCCTTTAGATATTTAGTCGCACAGGTTTGCCAACAATTTTTTTTATTTTTTTCATTTGTTTCTTTTCAAATAGCAATAATAATTCCATCATTTTACTTGAGTTTTTTTTTTTACTTCATAGATTTAATTGCATATCTCAACTTTTTGTTTATAATATTTCGCAATCAGAAAATGTAGAAGATATATTGTTTCTTCTTATTTATTAGTATATAATTCTTTATAGAGCACTTCAACATATTTCATGACATCATCTCTCTTTTTAGTAATAGTTCCATCTTATTGCTGAAATGATTTTCCTTCCTACGGATGCTGTTTTACACTTTTGAGACTTATTCTCTTCTATAGCTTTCTATGTCAATTCACAATTATATTTTCTTAATATAAACTCTAGTCATAATATTTTACAAAATTCTAGATATTCAATTTTTTCTAATGAATCATTTTTTTAAATGTTCATATTTCTCCATTGTTTCATCTCAATAAAAATTTATTGGTAAATTGCTGTTTTTTTAATATCAGTTATCTTTTTTCAGTTCTTAATAAAGTATCAGTTATCTTCTCATCAATCTTAGTCAAATCTAAACTATTTTCAAAATCTATATATTTTAAATGATTTTCGAGTTCTAATTTAACTTCATTGGAGTATTTCTAAAGGTTATGACTATCAGCTGTTGATACTAACTTTCTTAATAGTTTTCATTTCTCTAGTTTTAAATTACCATATATCTCCCTTCGCATTAAGTAATGACGATTTTTTATATTCAATCTATTAAAAACATTACAGTCTTGAAATATATCATTTCTGTTAGTCAAAATACAATCCAATTCAGCTGTACTTTCATTTGAATGCTTCCATGTCCATTTCTATTTAGAATTTTTCTCAAAAAAAGAATTCATAATCTGAAGTTTTTCTTTTCTGTTAATTCCACAAATCTGTGATCTCTCTCCTTTCTATCATCATAACCAAACTTACATACAGCATTTTCATTTTTCAATCATTTTCCAATTCTAGCATTGAAGTCTCCCTTAACAGTTTCAAAATGTTGTTTGGTATGATTAAAAATATTTTGTACATTCATATTAAATCTTTTACTTCTTCATCACAATGAGAATTTGTTGAGGCATAAACACTAATTATCTTATGGTATCTTCAATTAATTTGAATTATTATCCATGCCACAATGTCTGACATTCCATTTGTCTCCATAAAGTTGTTCTTCCACATTTATTTGTAATGAAACTAACGTTCTTACATTTCCAATATTTGTGTCTTTTATAGTAAATTATATGTTACATTTTGAATTACAAATGTCAAATTAACTCAACCAACATCTTTGACACCATCCACTTTTGATAAATATAGTAATGATTATTATTAATCATTTACTAAACTAAAGATTATCTCTAGGACAGATATAAACTTTAAAACTCAATTAAAGATTAATATATCTGATTTTTTAAAAATTAAACATACAAACGCATGAAGTTATTCAAATTTCTTTTTCCCACATGTAATATCTTTATAAATATATTAAATAACCACAATATTCCACTTTTTTTAAAAATTCATACAAATAAAAATACAATAAAAGACAAATGATCCCCAAGATGCATTTCATGCTGAACCAGCACTCATTAGTTGGTCCAGATCACTATCTCTCATATATATCCCTATTATATGAAAAATATTTATCTACATTAAATAATTACATTTTGAATTACAAGTGTCAAATTAACTCAACCCACATCTTTGACACCATCCACTTTAGATAAATATAGTAATGACTATTATTAATCATTTACTAAACTAGAGATTTTCACATTTTAATATATAGTTATTCAAAAAATATTTTACATTTTAATATAAAATCAACAAAACATTATACAACTCCCAGCTTACACAATGCTTTTCAGCATCAAGCCCTATTATTCTAGTTCCATCTTTTATTTGTAAACTTGAATGCTTAAGATGGTAGTGTTTATTAAATCCCTATCCAGTGCTGCTCTATCTATATCCTTAGACTAGTTTTTGACTTACTGACTTCAGAAAATAATCTAGTGATGTTGATACAACAACCCAGGATAGGGATTTATTAGCATTATAATTTATCATTAATTGATTACGCAAATTTATTACAGGTGACAGATCTGAAATGGAAGAATTTTCTAGTGAAAAATATTAATTAAGCTGTGATCATGTGATATTTTATTGAAATTTTACCAATTCTGGCCATAAGACAGAAGTGCCTACAATTATTAAAAAAAACAACAGAAAACATCAGTTTTATATAACTAAGTAAACAAGTTTATTACAATTCAATATATCAACATGTTTTTTAATTTTTTAGCTAATGACTTAATAATAATAAAAAGGGGCAGTAAAACATGACTGCTGGAAAAAAAAGCCAACTAAATCCAAAAAAAAAAATCTGGGTGAGTTTAAGCGAAATCACTTCTTATCGGCAAAACCCATAAACTAAAAATTAGTTTAGTGATATGGATACAACAGCATTATTTAAGAATTTGATAATCTTTATCCTTTATCACCTAATAATTATTCAAGCTTACAACAGGTTAGAAGAACAGGATTAATAACATTTGTCATCAAAAAAAACCTTTTAGCTTATCGGCACTGTACATTTTTTTTAAAAATTGCATCTAGGCAAAATGATTTACTAAAAAGCAGAATTGTTAACTGTAAAGAATTTTTGTACTAAAAAGATCATGTGACAATGGTAAATAAAACACTATAGTGATAATTTAATAATACTTTCCATCTAAGGTAAAACAAAAATTATATTTCAAGCTCTTACATTTATGGTCTATTATAAAGACTTTGGTGGGACATAAAGAGAATTTAATGAGAAAAACAAAAGTCAAAAACCTATTTTATATTCCAAATTTATTTAATAATTTTTTGTAGTAAAAATAATACTATGATCACATGAAGGTGGTAAAGAAGCAGAGCACCCCAGTGGTAATTTAACAATACTTTCCAACTAATTTAAAACGATTTTTTTTTCAGTATCTTAAACTCATGATTTATTATGAATTTGATGGGACATACAGAAAATTTATTCAATGAGAGAAAAATGAAAAAAAAAACCCGTTTTAAATTCCAAATTTATTCAAAATTATTATATAATATATAGTTTCATATTTCAGTATTTGACTACCATAAATAATATTCGAATCAGTGTTTTATTATATTTTAATTATTCTTTTCATATAATAAACTTTGAATTAAAATCATTTAATGTTGAAGGAATCACAAATAATAAATATAATAGTAAGGTATCTATTTCCTCTCTGAAATGAAAAGAGGGATAAATTAAAAGACTAAAAGGTTTAACCAGTTTATAGTGGAAGAATACTTATTAGATTATGTCTAATGTGTACATTAGCTGCCTATTTTCAATGATGTTCATATTTAGAAAAGCTTTCAAGTGTTGACCCATTGCTGGCAGGGGGGGGGGACTTTGGTTTGATTACTTTAAATTTATTTTGACAATTATTCTATAAAAAGTATTGATTTTTATCATGCTAAATGAAATCAAAATTCCCAACAATTTTGAAAAAAAAAAAAAATACTATTCTCAAGCAAGAAGATACTTTTTATATTAAGAAATTATTTTCAACATATTAGTTTTATAAATTTTGTTTTATTTAAAATTTATTTATATCCTCATTTCAAAAACATAAAACAATAACATAAAAGACAAACATCTACATATAAAAAAAGAATTTCTCTTTTTAATAATTAATCGGTCATAATACTAATCAACAAAGGATGCGAGTGGAAATAATCAAAACAATATTAATTAAAAATATATATTTAAGCTTTTTTTTTTTTTTAAAAAAAAAGAAGAAATAAAAAAAAAAACAGGAAGCATTATTAAATTTTTTAAAAATAAAAAAACATCCATTAGAATCGAAAAATTAAAAAAAAACAACAACTTTAAAGCAAAATGCTAAAATATAAACAGAAGTAAATAATTAGTATGTTCATAGTAATATATAGGGTATATGAGAATAGACTTTCACACGACCCACCACTCTCCACTCTATCTCATAAAATTGATACACTCGAACACATGTATATTGAAAAGATAAATAATCACCAATATACGTTTTTCATGCCAAACCAGCAATCATTAGTTGGTCCAGATTACTATCTCCACAAATATATGCTACAAGTGCTCGGATATATATTAAGATATCCAATCCTCATACTTTAATGTACAGGCTTCAATCCACTCCACACTCCAACCGTCCATCCAATTGAAAATCTGATGATGGAATGCTCAAAGGCCACCCTGAGGCCGAAATTCTTGTCACACCCATGTTGATCTAAGATCAATCTGACCCCTCTGTACAGGACATAATCCATTTAATACATATACAAGGGATGGGCAGACATCTCTACTATGTAATAACTGAAACACACAAGCTTATTATATATCTGTGTCTATATATATATAGGTATATGAGCACAGACTTTCACATGACCCACTACTCTCCACTCTATCTCATAACACTGATTATACTCAAACACATATATGTTGAAAAGATAAATAATCACCAATATACATATTTCATGCCAAACCTTGTGTATGTATTAAATGGATTATGTCCTGTACATGAGGGTTCAGATTAACCTTAGGTCAACATGGGTGTGACAAGAATCTCGGTCTCAGGGTGGCCTCTAAGCATTCCATCATCAGATTTTCAATTGGACGGATGGTTGAAGAGTTGGAGTGTGGAGTGGATTGAAGCCTGTCCATTAAAGTATGAAGATTGGCTATCTTAATATATATCTGAGCACTTGTAGCATATATGTGTGGAGATGGTAATGTGGAACAACTGATAATTGGCATGAAATATGTATTGTAACAGTAAGAATTGTACCTCCACGTAACAAAATTTAGAATACAGGCAAAATACACTAAAGCTGATCGAATCCAGATGCTGGGATCCAGAATCCGACCAACATTCAATCTTTTCACCTCTGCTCAATGATTTAATACCCTATGGATGACATTCCTCAATGTACACAGACATTCAATTTAACCTCAGTCCAGCAGTTACTCAGCGTAAAACAAAAGACTCGTAAATTAACTAAGTGAGCATTGATTTGGTCAGATATATACACATATGACTAAGTGATTAATTAATAAATCAATGATTGATTATGAAATTTAGGAGAATAATCTACCTATAGATATAATGATGCAATTAAATCTAGAGTTGGATAAAATGAACTCACGGACAATAAAATATGAAAATGAGTTATAATTTTAAATATTATTAATTTAATAAAACAATAACAAATAATAAATCAAAATATACAAAATTATGTGATGGTAACGTGAGATATTACGCTCGCAGGCATTATATAACTAATGAGATTAATGTTACCTATCTCATTATAAGCATTTAATAAAGTGTAGTGCAATATTGGAGTTTATGCCTATATTAATAGGCCAAATTTCTAGCTCTTTTGCAGTCTTCTAGATCATACAGAACTTTACAGCCAAAGTTATATAACTAACTATAACAGCGCTCCTATGGCGTCTATCTATACAAAGTTAAATTGAGCATGCAATTAGACTGAAATATGCAGGTTAGCGTGTTAACCTAGATTAGGATATACACTAATGCTAGATAAGCATTTAATATGAAAGGAGAAAAAACTGGTTTATAATAGGTTTATCTATATACTCTATGGCACTTATCAAAATATTAATAAAGCAAAAAGGTGTGAATGGGTCATTATTCACGGGCTTCAGTCTCCAAAGACTCGGTTTGCCCTAAAACCACTCAACTTGCTATGAATAGGAACATTAGTAGTTCAGGGAGTTGGATAAGCATTATGAATAATCTAGGTCCTTGTGCCCTAGTTCTAAAAGTATGTGCTTTATCCGAACTAAAGTGGATGAGTGACCTCTGCCAGCAACTCATCAATAATCATGCAGCAAGCAGATAATTGTACATTGCGTACTTTGTAAGGACACATCCGCAACTTATATATATATAACGCAAATGCGTAAAATTATATTATCGTGCCTTAAAATTAGATAGCGTCTATTTGCATATCTATACAATCCAGTTCTCAAATTTAGTATTTCAAATATACTATTTAGGGACTAAATTAATTAGTAATCTAGTTTAATATTATCACCTGCATCTCAATATATATAAATCTAAGGAGAACAAAGCATATTTGCAGGGTAATTACGAATAAAACATTAAAATATGCTTTGAGGATATCTCTGTGGCTAGTTCCTATGATGTACGAGTTACATATATAAATAGTTATAATTCATAACTAGAATTAAGCAAACTACAATCTTAACTAGATAACTGATTATTGTAATACTAATACCCAAAACTTAATCAGTAAAATAATAATATGATCTCGAAACAGTGAGTGAGAATGAAAAATAATAATTCAATTATTTAATATTTATTATAGCGAAGATTTGAAATTATTTTCGCAGATCTATAAGCTAAACTTATATTTATAAATACTTGCGGTTTCGAGTCATTTGGCATATTAACTACCTATAATATTAAAATGATAAAATCATAGAATAAATTGTATAGATTTAGAAATAGGCATAAAAAAGACCGCAGAAAATTATACATTTAAAATAGATTATTAGAGTTTTACATTTTAAAAGAGAATTCGAGTTTTACATTTCAAAAGAGAATTCAAGTTTTACAATCGGACAAGATTTAGCATTTAATAGTCTTCTTTGCAGATTTTAGTAAAGGTGTTTGGGAAAGGCAGATTTAATAAATAGCTAGCTTTTAAAAGAAAGAATCGAAAGTCACAGTTTATAAACAGAGCTCTGAGAGAAAATTTACCATTCAGTCGTTTTCATTGCAGTTAGTTTCTGAAGCACTTGGGATGCTAATAAGTTGACATTTTTGATGATGATTTAAAGTTAATAAAGATTTTCCATGGGCTGCTTCGCTGGAGTGTGGCATTATATTTTATTGGACCAAAGTTCTTCCATTCCCCGGCTAAGGGCCGAGAGGTGAGTTATCGCCGTTCTACTCGATCATTTTGAAGGTAAAACGGGTGTAGGTTCTGCGTACAACTCACTTATTATATATATGATCCATTCCTTGGTGACAAAACTTTTAGTATTTATACTCATCAAACTCTGGCCACCTGTTAATTTTTACGAGCTTGTATGTAGCTGAAAAGTCCATTTATTTATTTTAGCAAAACATATTTAATAGTTACAACCAGTAGAAAAACCCATTTATTTATTTTAGAAAAACATTTAATAGTTACAACCAGTAGAAAAACCCATTTATTTATTTTAGAAAAACATTTTTAATTATAACAAGTAATTTAGATTTTGTTTTCTCTGCGTATTTTGTTATTAACATTTTATATTTACAAATCAAGTCCATGCTATTTTAGGACCAATGAGTGACCTATTTTAAGATCTGTTTACCAGTAACAAATAAAAGTTGTTTGATAATTAGTATAAACTAATTTTATAACCATACGTGCAGAATAACAGGAAATATACATATGTGATTTCAATAATACAGCAATAAAATTGGTTAAATAATTTAACTAAAATATTTCTTAAGCTAGAAATATTTATAAAATGAATATACATATCTGTAATATATACCAATAACATAACAATAATTTAAACTAAAATATTTCCTAAATTAGAAATATGAAATGAATTTCTTAAACTAGAAATATTTATAAATTGGATACATATCTGTAATCCATAACTATACTATTAAATTACAGACATACTGCTCACATATATATACATGATTCTGCATATATAGTAATTCGAGGTTATTTAAATGGGTACTCTGAGAGGGTTTAAACCTGGCATATGGATAGATGTGTGGATAAAATAAGTGAAACGGGCAGATGGATGAACTGACCGTTTCAGTATATTGGTGATTATTTATCTTTTCAACATATATGTGCTCAAGTGTATCAGTGTTATGAGATAGAGTGGAGAGTGGTGGGTCGTGTGAAAGTCTGTGCTCATATACTCTATATATTACATATATAGACACAGGTATATAATAAGCCTGTGTTTCAGTTATTATGTTCATTAGTATGATTAGAAAAAATACTAAAGATGCTCATAACATCATGTGATGTTTTAGTGATTTAAGAGGCTTATAGTTAGTGACTGTGATAACCATTAATATGTTAACACTATACATATTGTTGGATAGTTTATTATTTCATTTTATTAATTCAGTATTTTGAAATATTGTAAATCCATTTAGCTAAATAATTTTGGATTAATAATGGGATTTGGAATTTTGTAAATTATTCAAAAGATAAACTGATTCAGTCAGAAGGCAAAACTATTCAACAGAAAACATCATAGTTGGCAATATAATGCATGGCTGGCATATTCGAGAAAACATTTGTAAACCTCTAGATAAGCAAAACATCTATAAATCAAGCTACCAAGAAAGCATCTAGATCTCATTTCAGATTCTATAAAGAGATATTGGTATGTGAGACATCATTCTTGTTGAATAAAATGGCTGCAAGATTCTCAAAAAGCAGTACACTGCTTTTTCATAATGGAAGAAACAGACTTATAGCTATATCAGCACAGAGCAAACTGATTGTTGGATTCTAAACAAAACATGTCATTCTATTAAGTATTTGTGATTCCCTAAGAGATTGGTAATGTTCTGTAAACAATTGGTATAATAAAGACTGCTTGGAACTCAGAAATCTCTAACAACTTCTGGTTCGACTATCAAACTCACAACAAAATAACTACTGCAATCACTATCACCTTTAAAATGCTCTCTTCTATAGTTTCCTGTTGTCACTTATTGATGACAAGAAAACTAACTATTCAGGATGACATTTATCTGACCATACTCATCCTTCTACAATAGCTGATTTTCAAATATTTCAAAATGTTCTAACCCTAACATTTATTTATCATATGGATTTGAATAGCTGAACAATTAATAAGATATCAACAACAAAAAAAAAAAATGTAGAGATTACAATCAAGAGATACATTCATTAGTGGGTCTATTAAGCCTTTCAACTGTAGCCCTAAATCTAATAGTCATTAACTATGTGATCCATAGTTAGTATTTATCTTATTTAAAAATTTCATTGACTTATAAATTCCATTTATGAAGCAGATGAGTACAATGATCAAGGGTTGCCTGAATTTGTTGATGAGATTCAAGTTGTGTCTAGAAAGATAAAAACCATATCTGGCTTTATTGTTGGATTAGAAAAAGAAATTTATGTGGAATCTCATAAAAATTTCATTTTTTATGTCATAATTCTTTGAATATAGATTCTTGGTTGAACATCCATAAAGGGAATCTTCAAGTCAAGATTCCTTTATGCATGTTCAACCAAAAATCTATATTTTCTCTGAGGTGATTTCTTTCCTAATATCTGATGGAGAAATATGTGAAAGATAGGAAGCCACTGCAAAGAATTAGACAAGTGTACCTGTAATATTTCTCATGATAATATTCAACTGAATATCCAAAAATTTAATGTAAGAATTTTTTCTTTAATTAGGGCACAATATTCACCAGTAGAATAAGCTAAAGCTAAGAAAGTTATCTGTAAAGTATATGATCACAACTCCAAATAGTGCCGGCCAGATTTCCAAGGAAACTATTTCTAAAAAATTAATTTTGATCTTAGATAAATGAAATAAATTAGGCCATGATCCAAGGTCACTCCTACATACTAAGGAACAAAATCAGATTTCTGACAGACTATTATTGCAAAAAATTATATTTGGATTACAAGATGATTCTATGTAATATAAAATGAAAAATTGAATTAATTGACTTTATTGAATTAAGAATACGATCTCAGTTTTAGAAAACATTTCCAAATTTTTCAAATCCTTTTTGAGATATTCTTCTTATTCAGGAAAGTATCTCTTTTGCAAAGCAATATCATCATAATTGATGAATTTCCAGCCTTCTGTATCTGAAAGATTACTGATGAATATATTAAATGAAATAGGTGAAAGAAGTAAATACTGTGGCAGTCTATTCTGTAAAATTTTGCACTTACTTTAATATTCATTGTGTCACTTGAATTTGTCTGTTGAAGAGCCTTTTCTCCAGTGAATTGCATCTAAGAATTTTTGAAACTTGAAAAAAAAAAGACCATTTTTCCAAACAGAATCATATGATGAAGTTAAATTAATAATGGTAGCAACAATTTTTAATTTGTTTTGAAAAACTTTTTCAGTGTGAATAGTTGAAGATAAAACTTGTTCACAGCAGCTTCTTCCTGGCCTAAAATCAGCCTGCTCTATAGAAAGCTTATTCTCAAATATTGATAAAATTCTGGTTAATATGATTATTTGTAGAGTAAGTGTAATAATGATATTGGGTGATAAATTTTTGGATTGTTATTGGCTTTGTTTGGTTTTAAAAACTGCTATAGTTTTATTTATATGCCAAATTTTAAAAGTACTTTCTGCATGAATAATATTGCTGAATAATTCTGCCAAACACAATTTAGTAGCTTCAAGTCTTAATTTTTTAGAAAATCTGTAAGTAAATTATCTGCTCCAAATTTAAAACAAGCAAGAGCAAGTTCACCAATATCTATAGATTTCATTGGGTTGGCATTATAGGAACATTGTGAGAGAGATGTTTTCAAATCCTCATTATATCAATATTGGTCTTAGAAGTTTGATATATAAGACTGGCCACTTGATTAACAGTGAGAATAATGATTTTTTTAGAGATACTTTCATATCAACCAAGCTATTGGAAAAGGGCCAAGCCTTACAACTAGATCTTGAAAAATTTTGTTTCCTCATGATCTTCCCCAATTTTTCTTGGATCATCCAGATATCGATAAGAGATGGGTTCTGTGATAGCTGTTATTGAGAGTTTGTTAAAATTATCATAACAAGAGGGAATTGGAGAGATTCTACTAATATTTTGTTCAAAATATTAAGTATATTGATTCTAGTTAGTTTTATTTAAATTCCAGATAACTTTTCACCATAGGAATGCAGATTCCTAGAATGATTCCATTTGGTTTATGTTGACTTATGAGAAAAATGATCTAATATTAATAGTTCATGAGATAATGATTAACTATTTTTTATTGAAATAAAAACATAAATCAGGAATTGTATCTATTCCCCAATGGCCTGAATAAAACATTCCTCCTTGCTTACCATCAAGTAAGATCATGATGTTTCATTCCATCTATTCTATAAGATGACAACCTGTTGTTCACATAATATCAAAGACTATCCATCTATTCTATAAGATGTCAACCTGTTGTTCACATAATACCAAAGACTATTATGAGAATTGGAAGTTTTCTAAAATTACAGAAAGTGTATGAAGATCTGGATAGGGCCAATTTGTATTGAGAAGTTTGTAATCATTGCATATATAAAAATTATCATTTGAATGATCTTCAATAGAAGTTGTTTGCTTTACAAGATAATTTTAAACAAAAATAGTCATACCATGTTTAGAATGCATTCTACCAGTAATTAATGTAAATCCAGGAACTTTAAAAATATATACCTTATCAGAACACCAATGTTATATTGAACAGTTAATTTGTAAGCATCTCCATTTTTGATTTTGATATATCCTCAATTTTAAGTTGAAGTAATTTTATTGTGTGGCTATCTCTATATTCCTGCTATAATTCACTTTAATAGTTTTATTATATATTTTCATAATGCGATGTCTTAATCAGGAGTTTATCAAGATGAAGTCTGGTTTCTACACAAACATTTACTTCATGTGCAAATGCATATAACTTGCAAAGTGGATCATAAAAAGGCTGTCATCTGTCCACCCCATGAACCAATAAATACACTTTGTCTCAATGTATCACCAACTAGCAAGCATATACTTATGTTCATACTACTACGAACGCATTCAACTGATGTTATATCAGATGACAAAGTTTCCTAACGGTTTAATTGTTCTTAAATGTGTTGTATTAAAATATAATAGTGTCTTGTTAACATACATATTTTTCCTACTGGCTTGTGTATTCAGTGATCAAAATTGCTAAACATCTAATAGTTTCTAAATGAGTCGGTGTGCTCTATATTGAATCATTTTTTGATGAGCTTATAAGTAATGAAATACAAGTTTATATATATTGGTAATCTGAAGAAAATTATAAATTTTCTACAAAATAAAAGTAAGTAGAATATGTGTGAATGTAAAAGAAAATAGCTGCAATGGAATAAGAAAATATTTGATAATCACTACTTTATATCTAACTCTCTAACTCTAAACATTTTTTTATTTAGCACACTTATAATTTCAATAATAATAATTATTAAATGGTTTACTACTCAGAAGTTCATAAAAAGTTTGAGAACCAAAAATATCAGAGCTGGGCTCCATGGATTTTGAGCTCCAAAGTCTGCCACATTACTCAAAACTATTGTCCATGTTAGCATAAAAAAATTATTATAATTATCAACATTATTAGTTTTTTTTTTTTTAGTTTCCTTTCTTTTAAATACATATAACATGTAAAATTTCATTAATCACTATATTTTCTTTTTATTTAAGCGATAATAATTACAATTTTACATTAATGTTAGAAGATTAGTTTTACATATTTTTGGCTCACATTTTACTTTAATTAGTACTATTATTGTAATAATGTTGTAATATTATTATTATTTTTAATCTTATTAGATCATGTGGCAAGGATACTTAACATTAATTGAGAAGTAGCTTGATTTTAATCTGCATGTGTTTAAATATATAAAGCAAATTTAAATATTTATGTACTTTATTAAAATAAATTGTATAATGCACTATACATATATCATTTTAAACTGTAACATAATTTTCTGTCTCATATTTTTACTTCCTTAATATTTTAAGAATTAAATAAATTTTGACGTTTGTATTCTTAATACATAACAGGAAATCAGTAACCCTATCCTTTTTCTTTATACTATCCTTCAATAATATTATTAAATTCTGCAGACAAATAATATTTTAATTTATTTTAATACAACATTTTTCTGTTTAGATCTATAACAGATTATCTAATTTTTTTTATTATAGGATAAGAACTTAAAAAGCATAAATGAATTTCACACACATTCCTTGTTATGTTTACTTTAAATAAAACAATAGGTATATATTTATTTTTGAATAAAACAATGGATATTTATTTTTGATGGGAAAAATATTTATAAACTACGCAATTTAAAGGTTTCTGCTTGGGGCGGGGGGGGGGGTCATTTAATGTTTGGATACGTCCAATTCTAAATTGTATATTTCCAGTATATATTTTATGTTAGGCTATCTTTATTAAATATATACTATCAACTATAAGTTTTTACTGCTATTAAGCATAATTAGTCAAGAATTAGAACTTAAACATTTTCTTAGCCATAAAAATAATACATAATAAAAAATTCAGAACATTCAAGTATATTGGTTGGAAAAAGAAAATGGAAAAATATACCAAGTATCAAACAATATTGGTCCAATTAGGTCACTTATTTAAATTCTTTAGAATTAAAAAATGTAAAAAATTACATGGAGTGTAAAGACTAGGAACAAACCAAAGCAGATCGTAAACTTTTTGACAAGGAAAAAATTGCATAAATAATATACAATTCTGTGAGATAAGCTGTATGGATTATAAAAAAGTTTTGTATTTTAAGGGTAAAAGTAGATATAAAGATGTGAGAATTGTTTTAGATGAAAGAGGAAAAGAAAATTTTATAAGTAATACTCCAATAAATGATAGTTTGTTGAAAAAAAACCACACTATTAGGAGAGATAAAAGTTATTCTGACCTACATATCAAATAATAATAAAAACTGCTGCTTAATAATAATAGAGATGGGGGTAGGGGGTGTAACGCCATGCTAATGCAGAATATAAATTATTAAATTATAAATTTGGTTTAAAAAGTTAACATATTTTCCTAGAGAAAATAATAAAAATAATATTCAATATATGGTTTAAAAACCATAAGAGGATGATCTAACATGAAAAACTATAAGTGATGAGAAAAGACTTTAATTAGATGTTCTGATTTATAATGAATTTATTATAGCCCTGCTTGGTTTAATCCAGTGGTAGATTCTGGAGCTAACTATCGTGCCATGCTCTTTCCCCTGGAAGTCAACCTTCTTAAGAACTCCTGAGTAATAAAACCATTCAATTATTTATTTTTATTTTATAGGTTTGTTATTAAGACCACATGTACTGAAGAAGATATAAATTTACACTATAATTTAGGGATGGTGAAATGATATTTTTAAAAAATAAGATGAACTGAGACAAAGAAAAAAAAAAAATTGATAAATTAAGGTGATATTTAAGAATTTTTCAAATTTGGTGAAGAAAAATGTGCATAGTAATAAATTTACTGATATGGTAAATTCAATTAAAGATAAAAATTAAAAAATTACATAAGATGTTGCAGTAAGTATAATAGATTATAAAAAAAAAAATAAGACAAAAAAAAAAGACTTAGAGTTTATGAAGTGATAAATAAAACAACAGAAAAAAAAGAAGAGAATGTAAAAATACTTTAGAAGAGTAAAATATAAACAAAAAATTTAATAGTGAATTTAGATGCAAAACAGATAAAGTTAAAGAGAGAATGTAGCAAGATGATAAAATACAAAAAAAAAAAAGAAAGATTTAATTTAATATATAGTAGAGTAATACAGTTTATATATATAAAAAAAAAACAGTCACAAAAATGAAATAGTGACTGAAGATAGAAATGGTAAAATATTAGTAAATATAGCAGATATACTGGAAAAATGAAAAATAAAAAAAATAAATGATTTACATACAAAGCGTAATAAACATTAATTTTAATTTAAAAAATAAACAAACAAATGAATTGTATAAAGATAAAATAAACTATACAATAAAGAAGTTAATAAACTTTAACTAAGATGAAAAATAGCAAAGTTCAAGGAAGTGATGAAATTCCAACTGAAATATTAAAGATTATAAGAAAGAACTGATGTCAGAGAAGTAGATGTTCACAAAAATAATTTATGACACAGAGGTTGGCCAATAGATTACCTTAAACCATTATAATTCCACTAGAGAAATGGCATAATTTAATAAAAAGTAAGGCTTTTGGGACAATTTGTTTACTCTCAGATGTTGCTAAAACATTATTGAAGCTTTTGATGTATTTCTAATACATAGAAATACTTAAAAATAATTGGTATTAAAAAAAAATTATAAGGATGAGAGACGCAATATGAATGGTTAAAATTATTGCTGAGAGATATGTAAAAAGAAGAAACAAATATTTGTTCTATTGATCTTTTTAATGAAGTGAATGAATTACTTTGTTGGAATAAAAATTAAGATATAATTAGAAGGTACAGTATTTATTAGAAAATTTGCATAGTAATAGAGATATTTTCCTTTCATAAAAGGAAGATATAGAAAGAGATGTAAGGCAGTAAGGTTATCTAGCTCCTTTATTATATATATAACTCATTGGATGAATGTTGTTTTGATAAAGATGGGATTAGAATTATATGATAAAAGGATTCATTGTCATATTTACTGCTGATTATGCAATGTTTGCAAACAGAGAGGTTGAGCTTAATAAACATATAAAATTGGCGAAACTTGACAAAAGTTTAGATGAAAATAAATACATATAAAACTAAAACATTAAGAAATTGTTATGAGGATAAAGTAAGCTTTAGATAAGAAGTTATATATATATATTTTTTAAATAATTGACAAGTTGCTTAACTGATGAGGGGAAGAAATGATGAAAAATATAATAATGAAAGTGGAAAATACAAGATTTAAATTGGTTACTAATAAGGATAGAATGTTATATGTTCCATGGAAAGTAGAACTAAAAAAAAGAATTGTCAAATGTGCAGAAAATAACTAAATGAAATGTGGAGAATTAGGAAATGAGGAGAAAAGATTGCAAATTTTAAGAGATGTAAATCTGAAAAAGAATGGAAAAGATAATTTGAAATGATAATATTAGCGATGTAGAAATATTTAAAACAAACAACTAAAAAAATATTATTTATTAAGTAGATTATGGGAGAAAGAAAAGCTGCATAGATATATATTTAAAGACAGAAATTATATAATATGAAATATGTGCTGGGATATAAAAAAAATAATTGCTATTCATATTTGAAGAAAAAAACAAAGATAGAAAGGCTTGAAAAAAAATAGTGTGGTTTTGGTATACGAAATATGCTTGTTTGCTGAAAACTAATGCTGTTAACAATAAAGCAGTAATGAATTTAAAAAAATTTTGATAACATCAAAAAATGAAACTGATTTTATTCCAGAAAATAAAATAAAAAATATATGCAAGATGCCACATATTTTACAACTGAGATATAATTAAAGATTGGTTATACATTAAAAAAATTAAATTCCATGAAGATGATTTTTAAAAAAAAATAAATAAAAAATTGATCAATCAAGTTTCAATATCAAACGGAATTTTCTTTTTAAATGTCATACTTTCTTTGATACAGACAAATGAAGAATGATACTTTAAACACTTGATCAGTAAAAAATTAATAAATGGTATACAAAAGTTAAAAAATAAAAATAAACTATAGATAGTTAGATACAAAACTTTTAAAAATGAGATATAATTAAAGATTGGTTATATATAAAAAAAAAAATTTAAATTCCATAAAGCTTTTTAAAAAAATAAATAAAAAATTGACTAATCAAGTTTCAATATCAAACTGGATTTTTTTTTTTTAATGTCATACTTTCTTTGATACAAACAAATGAAGAAGGATACTGTAACCGTCATATTTGTACATTCACACAACAAAATCCAGAGTTTTGGCAAATTATACCAAGGCTGATGAGGGGTTGAGACCTCAAATCAGGTCGCACCTCAGTTCTTTTACCAACGCTTCAGGACTTACTATCTTATGAATGAGATATATGAGGTCACACTCGGAGTTTCTTAATTTGTGTGCCGGCAGTAGCAAAGGGTGGAGCAAGAGACTCAAGAAATAATAATAATTGACAGCTTAACTAAACACACACACACATACACCTATGGCTGACTAGATAATGCATATATCAATAAATTTGGAAAGTGACTCAGTACAAACTGAGCGAATAAGACAAGATATCAATAGATTTAATATCATTTAATCATAGCAAAATAACACTAATAATGACAATCAAGTGCTCTGGATACTTTATTCGCAGGTGGTATGGTGAATAAATGAACCACAAATTTTCCAGTTGACTGCACTTAATCATTTAATTCCAACATTAATACAAATTAATAATTTTATCTACATCTATTTTCATGCCTTAATTATGCTCTGCCATCCCTATCAGGTTTGTCAAGAGTTAAAGCACACAAGAATAAGAGCCAAAATATATAACTAATATATTATTATGTAATGAGCAGTCAATGTGCTCTTTATGCAGATTACATTATATAAGCTAGATCCGAGGTTCAGATCAACACTGAACAGATAATATTATAAAGGATGAACTGGGATTTGTAGCGTAGCTTCCGAGACTACAGCGCTATCTAAACTAAATAAGAGTTGCAGCTTGAATGCACTATTACTCATGGGATTCAGTCCCAAGTACTCAGTTCCCTTGGACTGTATGACTTGCTATCTTAAAATAAGTGAACGTTTAGTTCGGGTGATAGAAGCAGTATTAATATATAGTTCTGGATACTTATGTTCCAGTTCTAAAAGAAATAATGGGATGGCCCTTAAAATCAAAGCCCATTTAAAAAGAGAGCTGTCCGAACTAACAATAATGGGGTGGCCCTTAAAACTAAAGCCCATTTTAATAAGAATATAATAGCAAGCCATAATGCACAGAAATGCTTCATAAAAACACATTCACCATGCTCCAAATATCAAAAACTTAAATTAATAGAGCACTTAACCTATAGTTTCAATCTGCGAAACTACCATCCGCCGATTCGTATATTAGCAAACTTAAAACATGTCAAAGGGATTAATTAAAATAATCTAGTTTGCTAATTATCCTACATAGTCTATGATAATAAACTAAGGGGGGGCTAAAGCATATTTGGGACTTAAAATTAACTATTTACTTGTAATATGCTTTAAATATCATTCCTGCCTACTTAACTAAACAGACATTTAATAAACAAACCTGAATTAAATATTAAGCCAAAACCTAGTAGCTTAACTAATATATATAAGAGTAAGTTTTCAGACCAGAGATTTAGACGTGTACAAAAAGCAGCATAAATTAACTTCCTGAGAACACAAGGGTCTCTTTACTGCTATAATATTTAGTAATCTCTGCTCTGAAGGCATTGCACAAATTAATAAATGCATTGCA
The DNA here is from genome assembly GCA_028023455.1 of Epiperipatus broadwayi. Taxonomy (NCBI): domain Eukaryota; kingdom Metazoa; phylum Onychophora; class Udeonychophora; order Euonychophora; family Peripatidae; genus Epiperipatus; species Epiperipatus broadwayi. The sequence goes on along the minus strand of JAQFVV010000105.1, from coordinate 3,585,174 downwards.
ATAAAATATATATGTATATAGGTACAAGCATAGACAAGAATAGATAAAATAATAACTGGAGACAGTCATTATCTTTATACAATTCTAATTTAAGAGATTTAAGAGAACTTTAGATTAGGCAAGATTTTACAAATAAGCTGGTTAAAGTTATTTTAAATTTTACACAAATAGAAGTACGTTTATCTAACATAGTTTAATTATTATGAGAAATTTAAGTTTAGAGTCTGTGCACATTTACTATATAATATAGCTAGCTTTAGGAATGCTTAGAGTTGCTATAGCATTTATTTTAGAACTTGTTTGAGAATTTGTTACCAGTCTTCTGACTGTGATGGCTTGCAGGATTATACACACATGGGCTGGTTCATTGGCCATCTTTTTCATCTGCTATCCTTTCAGGTAGGCTGTTGTTCTGGGTCTTCCATTTCCATAAACTGATCTGCCGCTCAAGGAGGCAGCAATGGTTTCTAGCCACTGACTTTCATTGTAAAATTGGGCACACTGCCTGAATACAAATAAGTAAGAGAGCTAAAAAAATTTATCTCCTTTCACTTAAAACTGGGGTTTTATATCTTCCCTCTCCCCCCTATTACAAGTCATTAAGATATTTGCAATCTTTATTTTCAAATTCTTAAAATTTAATGATGCACATTAATTTTAGCAAATACAAAAGACCCAGCTGTACTTATTGCCAAGCAGAACCATGTTAACGACTTTGTTTTTGCTTCTAACATTAATTTTCAAACATCTGTAAAATTTTTGTTTTCAGTTTACCTTTTAATTAGAAGTAATTCTGTGAAATTTATAACCTTTAATTCTTTTTTTTTAAAGAGATTCAAGACGTCAACATTCTAGCATATACATAAGACAGACACCCCTGAATTTAATAATTATATGTGAAGACCAATGCTTCTGTAAAATAAATAACTTAAAAGACAACTCTGAAATAATTTAGAAAATCTGTAATGTTTACTAAATCTTCGCATATGTACATAGATGTGTTCCCACATATATCACAATGTTCACAACCTAAACCTATTTTATTAATTTTAAAATCATAGATAATATTTATATAAAATTATAAATACGTATACACTACACACACAAACATTAATATATTAGATGTGTGCACAGATACAATTCTACACACATACGTGTAAATATACGCTCTTACAGATTAAATTTATTATAAGGTTATATATGTGTACCTCAAGGGGTTTGAATTAGGAAAAGAAGACTACTATGATATATAGTAGGTGAAACTGTATGATGGCAAAATCATACTGTTTCAATACTTTAAACCCCTGATAAGTAAAAAATTAATAAATGGTTTACAAAAGTTAAGAGATGCAATAAAATATAGATGGTAAGGCACAAAACTTTTAAAATGTAAAAAAAAAAATACAATTTTAAAAATTTTAACAGCATAATTATGAGCCTTCCATAACATGTCTTAATATATCTACAGAACTTATTACATGATTAACAAAAGCTCACAAAAGAGTAAGGAGATTAAAGAAATCTACAGAATTTATTTTACTACGATAAATACTCTGATATTTTTTATCAGCCAGTAGACGGGAAAAAAAATATTCCAACTGTTGTTTTGCATAGTTATCATATTGAGAATGGATATCATATTGAGAATGGATATCATTTTTACATATCTTGATAGCTTTTTAGATAGAATGATAGGATGTTGAGATACAATATAGATTCCAATACGCTATTACACATTTACCAAAAAATACATGGGTTCCAGCATAGTGATATAATTATTCCGACTAAATTAATTATGTTTTCAGCTACTGGTCTGTCAAATTAATTATATGAAAATAGTCAGGAATTCCTAATCAAAATTCTTCTTTTAAAGATCATCTACAATATTGTAAAAATATAATGGCAAGATAGTGAAATGAAATTGAATCCACAATTGTAAAGAAATCTATGGATGAAGGATAATTGATTTAAATATATATATTGTAACGTTTATTTATATACATTGCAAATATATTGGCATTTGGTAAAAGCTAAAAAATAAAAGTAAATTTAGATTTTTTTTTTGACTAATTTTTTTTTTTAAAAATAACGTACAGTGAAAGTTAAATTATTTTTTCGTATTTTTTTAATGTAATTAGAAATAAAAGTAGAATTGGAGAGAACAAAAGACATAAATTACCAATCTAGATAAGAGAAAGTAAAAATACTTCAACTAATTAAAGATGGCAGAATTTTGCTGAAAAAAATAAAGACTTTGTTACATAAATTTTATAAAGAATATATAAGATTATCAACGTATATTTTGACAAACAAAAGATATGCGCAGAAGTCGGAAAACTGGGCCTCTAGTATAAAAGGCAGAGGTCAGTTTGAAGAACATCTTGTTCGTTGGTTTCTCTAGTTGGTCTTGGATAACAATAATATATCCAAGATCGCTCTACGCTGAAGTAATTCGGCATGGCGGAGTGAACCGGAGCTTCTGAAGACATCGTGCCTGAAGATGTATACCAGAAAAGCTTTTGTGACCGACTAGGAGAATGGACCGCAAGATCAACTAATAATCAAAGGCCGTGAGCTCATTTTAACCCTGAAAAACTATGCATAGTTATCTACAACCATCGTGAATTCACTAAAACTTACCGGTAAGTTATGCTTCATTATCCTGATTGTGACAAAAGTAACGTTTGCAAACAATTCTTAAAAATAAGCTTATAATAGGATCCCGATAGAGACTTTAATTTAATTGATCAAGAGACTCTTATTTAACCAAGAACTTTGTAATTAATTATTCAGCAGTTATTTTTTTATTATTAATGTTTCACGTCAGAATTAAGTGTGTTCTCTCCAATTTATTTGATAAATAATTTATTTCAAACATTTTTTTAATCTGTTAGAATAAAAATATTTCTAATACCAATTTTCATTTGTACGTTATTTAATAATAGTTATTATTTTTTTAGTAATAAATTTATTATTAGTTTAATAAGATTTAAAACGGAATTTACCTTGCAACATGTTTAAACAAGCCCAGGAATAATAATCAAAAAGGAGAAAATAATTCTCGTTATGGTATGATGCAATACCGATTAGTTTAAAAACATTTTTTTCCTTTTTAATTTGCGAGATGTTATGTGACGGTTTCAGTGAGTTCTTGTAGAACTCTGGCGCCTATCAAATAAATTAAAAGCTGATCTCGTCGATAGCATAATTCTCAACAATTAATAGGCCGAGTTGATCAGGAAATATAGCTATGTTTTTAGAATAGAAATATAACTTTCTTCTTTTTGACATAGCTTGATCAACTCGCACGCAGTTTATATTAGCGTGTAGAGGCCTAGCAAAACGAAAAACGTTATAATATATTATAGTAAATCTGAGATTGTTTTTATATTATAAAGATTACCTCAAAGACCCATTACCTAGACATAATAATGATTGTTTTTATAAAGAGGATATGACAGGGTAAAACAATGAAGAACTCAATTATGCAAAGTTCAAAGAAACAGTTCTAATAGATGCAGACATAATTATGGTTCATAAAAAATCATTGCAAATCTCATCTTTAACTTTTTGTTCTTGATCTTTGTTTTGAAGTCAATCATGGCAGTACTTATTCATGAGTGGCTGCTTATGATATAGATAGCACTAGACAAGCTAGAATGAAAATCCAATAGAAAGAAATAATAGTTTAAAAATATTAAAAATAATTTTAACTAAAAATACTGAGTTAAAAAGAATAAAAAAATTTGAAGTTACATCATATAACTGATTAACAAAATCCATATATTTTTGGAGAATTACTAAATAAAGTGTTGGGAGGTGTAAAGCTATTAATAAATTGAATTGTTAAATATGTGAAAAATTTCAATGAACTGTCAAACAGACAATTTACATTAAATGTGGAAAATCTGATAAAAGTTAGCTGGAAGATAAGCATTAATAATCTTTTAAGTATTTATAAAGATTAAAAATTATATAAACCTCTTATCATTTTTTTTAATATTCACATACTATTTAAAAGTTTAGAAAAAAAGTGCACCTTCTTTTCTTTCATTCAAAATAGCAGGCATGATTTAAAAGTGAATGTAACATAATCATCCATAACATGGCATACTCTGGAAAAAACCATTCAGAAATATAAGCAGAAATATATTTTGTACATATATAAAGTTCTTAATAAATGTACAGTATGAGAGAATGATCTTTTTTTAATGTTACATAGCATTAATGTAATTGACTTTAAGATATTTAGAGTTACAGAGTCAATTAGAATTTATAAATAATAATGATATGTATTATATTGAATGCTGAAACTTGCTCAGATAATTATTTATATACTCCGTAAAGTAATTTTAATCTACAAAACACAATAAAAATTATTTCACCTTAGCACAGATAGTAGATATGTCAAAAATTGATATTCTCTACAAAGTAATCACTCAGCCCATCATTGATGGTTATTGAACTTCAAAAGAACCCATCATATTCTTCTATTAATGTCATTCTTAAAATTCCTGGATTTACATTATTGATGAAATGCATTCTAAACATGGTATGGGCTTATTTCAAACCATCTAAAAAAGCAAATAATTTCTATTAAAAGATATTTCAAAGGATATAGTAATAGCCATATGAATAAATAATTATATATATGCAAGATTTGCAAATTTCCCAATATGAACTGGCCCTATTCTTCTTTCAGATTTTTCTGCAGGTTCTTTATATAAAGATTTTAATTCTCATAGTAGCCTCTGAGGATCAAATAGGTTGGCAGTTTTTTAAATGGATGGATTTAAACGATATGTATTTGCTTTACGATACCAGGCTAGGAAGAACATTCCATTTGGGTAGATGGAGAACAATATCAATACCTAATTTACAATTTGTTATGAAAAAAAATGATTCACCATTACTGGATCATCTATTGATGTCCCCCATAACCAACATAAACCCAATCTAATTACTCTTCAAATTCATATACCTGTAGTTGAAAGTTATGTTTTTCCAAGATGCACTTCAAGAAAGGCTGGCCAGAATTGATATAATTGTTATTTTGAAAAGAATAGTAATAGAATCTGTCATATTCCTGTTGCTATAACAACAACTGCTAAAAATCAAATCCTCACGGATGTTAAAAGCAATTTATTCCAAAGATATGGAAATAATTGATAAACTTATTAAATCATTGGATGATTCTAGAAAAAAAAAGTAAAGAGAGACTATGGAAACACAAAACTTTATAAGATCCAGTCAAAAAGCTTAGTTACTTTTACATAAAAGTGGTAACTGTAAAATCATATATTAAAAAAAAAATTATTATCACTGCTAATGAGATGTTCAATCTTACAGAACTATTAAACCTAACATTGATAAAATGAGAAAAAAACATTATTAGAGCAAAATTGCAAGCTTTTCTTTCACAATTTTCCTCTAACATTAATTTAACAAAACCCATAGATATTAGGGAACTTGAGACAAAAGATCTCAAAAACAAATATTACATTTTCAGAGTTTCTAAAAATTTATGATCTAAAAGTAAAACATTGTGAAGTTTTAGTAAGTGAAGTAATTTTTTAGCAACATTATCACATAAAAATTATTCCAAAAATTTGACATATAAATTAAAAATACAACAGTATTAAAATTAAATAAACCCAGAAATGATCAAAACCACATTATTACGTAAGCTTATAGTATTAAAAAAATCATATTAACAAAGAATTTTGCCAATAGTTGAGAGTCATCTATCTATAGAGTAGGCTGAGTTTAAACCAGAAAAAAAAATTGTTATGAAAAAGTTTTCTCTTTAACAATTCACATAAAAACTGCTTTCTAAATAAAATAAAAACTGATTGGAAAAATGGTTTACTTCTAAAAGTTTTTAACCCCTTTAAATACAGGAAATCCATTAATTTGTTTGACAAAATACTCTCCAATAAAAAATTCAAAAAACACTAAAAGAATGTCATATTAGATATAAAATTTTGCAGATCACTGTATCACAGGGTTCAATTCTTTCGCCCATTTTGTTGGTCGAGAGGTCAGTGACAGCTGCTTAAACAGCAGTTGTCCCAGGATAGCAGGTTCGCTTCCTGGCTGATGCTATGACACATGGGGAAAAAAATTCTTTCACCCATTTTTTTACTTAATATATTAATTTATGTTGATGACATTATTTAATCTCACAAAAAAATATCCTTTCAACAAATAGAAAAGTTTCTCAATATCAATATGAGTAGCTTATAATTTTTTTTTTTAAAGATTTGGATCTTATTACTAATCTAACAAAGACAATATGATCAACTTTTCATCTAAGCAACAAAGAAACATCTCATAATCTGAATATAATCTTTTACAAATTAGACTAAAACACAATCCTTTTCCATGCTAATTAGAAGTAACCTTGGATCTTGGCCAACTTAATTTCCTCATTTATCCAACATCAGATCTAAAGTCATTTTTAGAAATAAGCATGATAAAAGCACTTTATGGACAGCTTCCCTGTTATCAGCATGTCCTACTGGTAAATACTGTGCCCCATTTGGAGAAAAAGTGTCCATATTAAAATTTCTGAATATTCAATTACTGATACACTCAAGTCTACTTCTTAGCAATGGCTTACTGTTTTTTCTCACATTTAAGAGAAGTTGCATCAAAGAAAATGTATAAAAAGCGGTTACGTAGATCAGACTTGCCACTAAATCAGGATATAGTTCTATTACTTAAGATTAATCTTGAATCAAAATCCCCTTTGATGTTCAACCAAGAATCTATAACCAAAAAATTATGACACAAAAAATAGACTTCTTATGAGGGTCCAAGCAAATTTCTTTTTCTAGATCCAACGGGAAAGCCAAATGAATTTAATTTTCCTTTATATTACTGGAATCTTATCAATAGAGTTTTAAAAAAAACCATGCTTTATAAATGGAATTTAACAGTCACTAATATGTGCACATGTAAATAAATACAATTCATGAATCACATAGATAATGACTGTTGAATCTATAGTTACAGAAGGAAACTTAAGAACTTAATAGTAATAATAGAGAATCTATCTTCTGGGTAGAAGCTTTACAAGTTTTTATATGATGTTTAGTTAATGTTTAAGCTGCCTTAAAAAATAAATGTGCTAAATAAATAATTACTATTGGTTCTTTCATAACCTATTTACCAATATTCTGTCATTTATAGAATTGCTATTTATAAAAAAAAATCTCTGCTGAAGATTGTAACACAATATTTACTCCCATTATTTTTATTGTTGTCTTTGAATTAAACCATTATATTCGCTAATTTTTTTCTCACCTCCATAACTTACTCAGTTTTAAAGATCCACAATATCCAAATTTTTTTTTCATTAATCATCTTCTTTGCCCTATCATTTGATACCCATTCAATAATTCTTTCAATATATAGTATCAATTGAATTAAAATTTCTAACTTTAGCATATCTTCAGAAATATCTCAATTTTTTTTTAACATCTGCCTACACATATAGATACACACATGTATAATAAATTTATAAGATGCTATTTTATATTGCTATTTATGTATTTAGAATCAAGTAATACAATGAATGACCTTTATGTTTAAATTATTAATACAGCATTCATGCTTACAAAATACTAGTATTTGTGGTTATAAATAAGAATTCTTACCTATTTGTGCATGTGCCCAACTTCTTACTAAAAGGTCATATTGTTGGTAAAATAGATCGGAGACAGTTTATATTTATTTCACATCAAATGATTTGACACATGTATTAACATGAATTACAAATTATAGATATTTCTTCTGTTTATATTATTATTCATATATACATATATTCAGTAAATGATAGGCTTAATAGTTTTACAATAATTAAAATTTATTATAACATATATAATAATAACATGATATCTCAAATTATCATTAGACTAAAAGTAAAAAAGGTTAATTTGTAAAATAACCTTAATTCATTAATATCGAATATTTTTGAAAATTAAAAATAGTACAAGTAAAATAATCTTAGTTCTTCAAAAATGTACTAAATTTGAGTATGACTTTTTTTTTTTTTTTTAAGAGAAATACTTACTTCAACATAAAATCAATAAAGAGAGTAAATCTATCTTCTCACACATTCAGAAAATTAATGGATGGTTCAAAACAAACTAAAATAGGTTTATTTGGTTTTCATGTGAATCACGTTTGAAATGAACTGCAAAATGGAATTCTCAGAGGAAAAAAAGGAGGACAAGTGGCTTAAATATAAAATTTAAAAGTTAAAATAAAACTAAAGAATTATTCTAATATCTATTGAACATACAATTAAATATAAATATTTAATATAGTCATTTATATAATTAAGGGTCCTTATAAATAGTTTACATTAAAGTCAATGATATGACCTCATCAGTTTAAGAAAGAAAAGATTATAATTATATTTTATAAATTTAAATATATATATACCTATTATTTATTTTTATGGTTTTCAATGCAAAACAAATAAATATTCATTCAAATAAAAGAGCAACTCATGTGATTACAAATTTTACAAATATTGGTAGATATTCAGATTTTGACATTTAAATAGACATTTCAGTTTATACTGACTAAATCTTAAATAATAATAATAATAATTAAGTCAAAGCAATTATCTACACATTTTATAGATTATTTAATGGTTTATCAGTAGAAATCTTAAATCCATATTTTTTATAGTTTCTTTTTTTAAAAAAAAGGGCAATTTTTTAATATATTTAATTCCTATATCCATGATATTTGGTTCCAATCTTTAACATGAATACTGAAATATGGAGTAATTGTCAACCATATATAATATGCATTTTCAATAAATACATATACACAGAACAGACATTTTCAAGCTATATGTGTAGACACAATTTTATTTTAAATTATACACATTAAGTTATGAAGGAATCTAAAAAGATAAAACATTTTTTATTTAATCTTTTTGTTAATAAATGAAAGACTCCATTTTCTTATAAATGGGCAAGTAAATTAACTAAAGACTAAGTAGCTTTATATCTTTTAATCATTTTCTTGGTCCAAATATGTGCTTTCTGGATGTAATATGGGCCATTCTATATTTAAATTTCTGTTTTTGTTTCTAAATGATATCTGTAATAAGAGGGAATTAATTTTCTGATATACATTAGAAAATAAATTCTATGAGATAACACATTCATAATGGTAGTGAAGTGGGTTTTTTTATTTCATTGTTTTGTTTTTTTCTTCCTAACATTGTTCAATATTTATTTTTGATTATTCTTTGCAAATATCCTATTTATAAACAGCTTTTCTAATTGCTGCAAACTTACTATATGAGAAATGTGAATATTTTGCACTACTAATACTAAAAATATTTGTTTTTATTTTTATTTTTAAAGATTTTTTTTTTTAATTCTAAAACTATATAATTTTTTTAAATGAGCTAAAAATATCCCCCAACATACGGTAATTAATAACTTAACTGAAGGCCACATACATAAAAAAATAAATACAACTGAGGAAAGTCAATATACTAAAATAGTAGTCGCAGAATAGGTTGAAAAACAAAAATTAATAGATATGTAAACTTTCTTAAATGAACAGTTAAAGGTGAAACTAAAATAAGAAATATAATTTTAAAGTGGCTTAATAATCCTTGAAAGTACTAAGCCACCTTAATATTATAATTCTCATTTTAGCTTCATCTTTACCTGTCAACACATATAAATACTATACCATCTAAGTAGGTCTGCTTAAACTAAAACAGGATTGTGAAGAAAAAAAAAATATTTTTTTATATTTTTTACATTAGTTTACTCTAAAATTGTTAGCCATCACATATATATATATTCATACACATATGATCCAATAGAAATATTAATGAGCAAAAAATAAATAACACATTCACATGTATAAATCTTTGTATAGGTATGTGTAACCAATATTTATAATAAATGATTTGTTTAGTAACAATGATAATTGCTTAATAAAATTTTCTAAAGATAACTGTGAGTAAATCAAAGAGATAACTATAGCAACAATAATCATGAGATTCAGTGACAGAGATTTTTAATTGTATTCTGTTACACATATATTTATTTACTGCAAAAGAAGATTGAACTAGTAACAAACCTAATATATTCCTTATCAGAAGAATGTATATATCTATGAAATTTTATGTAAAGAAACTCTACAGTATGGCTGTTTAAAAGAAAATTACTTTTTGTGCCTACTTAATACCAACCAAATCACTTTTAGAACTGGCATTTGAAAAGTGTTCTATTTCACCGAAATCTAATGGTATATTTAATCTCCAATAAATAAATGTGTATATCTATGGTGGAATATTGTCACACAATATTAAAAAATAAAGCATTAGTGCTAACATAGAAAAATCAGAGGATTATTTATAAAGAAACATTGATTTTTTTCATTTTATTTACCTTGATTACCATCTCAATATTGCTTATCAAATTATTTTGTGCTTATCAACTGTATCTATTATGAATAGCTTTTAGGCTTCCAAGTATATTATCGTTAAAGATTATCGGACATCACATGGATCAAGTATAGTTGCTTCTAGAAACAATTAGGATAACTAAATCAGCAGAGATTTTGAAACTAAAATTTAATCGTATTCAATACTCTATGAATATGCATGTGTAATAACTATATAAATGGAATATTATTATCAAAGACTCTTTGTATAAAACCATATCACTTATTAATGGAAAACTTTAACAATATTTGGATAAAACAGGCAAAACTCTCCATACAGTATGGTGATCATGTGATGTTTATTGTTTTAATATTTGGATAATTGTAATATTGGATGTTTATAAATATGAAGGCCACAACCTTATAGATTTCTCAGTCTTAATTAAAATTTTATAATGTTTATTTATAGTCATTTATAGTAATTCATTTTATTAAAGAATGGATGATAAATATATGAGCATAACTAAGAGCAGACAATCATAACTGTTCCAAATTATAAATTAGTATCAACCCAAGGACTTATGAATAACTTATTTGGATTTCTTATATCCATTATATTAATATATCATAATATGTTCTTATTTAATATCTTTTTATTCAGATTTAGTTAATATATATATATATATTTCTTATAGTTATCAATATAAGTCTCTTGTTCCACATCGCTACAGGTTTAAACATCTTATACAAATATTCATATAAAACTTTATTTTACCATATTTTAAAACATTATGTTTGTAGACTCTTTATTAGTAATAAATAAACTATTGTTGTTATTTTATTATGCTATTGGTTCAAGATCTTACTTGTTCAATTTATCAATATAATAATTATAAACAACATCCAAGAAATAAGTTGGTTAGTGTTCAGATTATTATCTTACAATTATATTACCTTTTAAGAGCTAGCAGTTCTTATTAACCAAGTTACTATAATATTATATGAGTATATGTTGGAAAGATTAACCAAACATATAAGATATCTTTATTAATACATTAGTTAGCCAAATTTATTATAAAATTTAAGATTAACAGTCTCTATGTCTCAGACATCCCACCACATTCACCCATTTATACCAGTAAAATTTTGCCTGCAGTATGGCTTGATTAATAATCAATATCTTCTGAGATCAATGAATTGCATGCAAGTAATTTTCAGATAAATATCTTGGCAATATATTACTAATGAGTTCATTAACATAAAGGTGAATATAAATTTTTGATCTTTTCAGTCAGTATACAATTTTTAAAGCATGACTAATATAATTTGTCTGGAGGTAGATAATGAAATATCATTTATTTATTTAAATACTCTTTATATTGTCTAAAATAAGTTAGCATTACGTATTATAACTGGATTGGGGTTTCCACTCCCTCTGGTGATTAATTTATTTCCTGGTGAGCATATTGTAGGAAGGAAAGAATGATTGATATTACTCAATGCTGATGTTACCCCCCCATACAACAATATTCCTGTTCCTCAGAGAATATAGCATTAATAAGACTGAAAACCATCTAGATAATTATCTGTTTGGTTTCCCAAACGGCACCACTAGAGTTCCAGCTCACTACAACGTGACTTACCCAGATAAAATTATGCCAGATTTAGCTCAGGAAACATGAGATTCCCATGAACAAGTGCATAGATTGATGAATGATCTAAAATGAAACTGACAACATATGTTAGTTTTGTGTAACTATAATTTATTTAACTAACAGTATTTGAAAAACATTCCTTCTAATAGCTCATTGCAGTTCAGGTTCCATTGATCAGTTAGTCTACTCATTGGTAATTCTTCTGATGCTTGGTTCCATCGTTGATGATCATCCAGTGTCCATCATTTATATTCCATCATCAATTTGAATAGATTCACATATTTAATTACTATATACAGACACAGATTCAATTCATGTATATAGACACATATTTGAGTCCAGTACATGGTTGCAAAGTTAAGTCATTCATGTATATAGAAGCATATTTAATTCATATTTATAAGCACATATTTAATTCATGTATATGAACACATATTCAATTCCTGGATATAAATGCACATTTAAGTCATTCACGTACGTAGAAGCATATTCAATTCATATTTATAAGCACATTTAATTCAGGTAGATGGACACATATTCAATTCCTATATAGAAACATGAATTTAAGTCATTACGTATATAGAAGCATATTCAATTCATATATATAGACACAGATTTAAGTCATGTATATAAACACCTTTAACTCAGGTATATAGATGCACATTTAAGTCATTCATGTATATAGAGATATATTATATAGACGCAGATTTAAGTCATGTATATAGACACAAATTTAACTCAAATGTTATCTAGAGTTATCTTATCTTTAAATTTATATGCTGGTGATTCACTGCTGGTAAATCTTTATATTAAGCAGGGGTTGGTCTTAGAGTAGAATGGTATATGTTTTCTTTGGTGCTCACTTAGACATTATTTTTCAACTTCTCTTCATGGTGTAGGAAGGGAGGGCCAGCTAGCTATTCTCCTAGTCAAACATTCTAATGTTTTTCATGTTGATAGACTGCTTCTTCATCTTACAGCTTTACAGTAACTCTGTGTTTCTTTTGCAATAGGTGGCCATGATGGCTCCAAATTTATTTGGTCCGGTTTTTCTAAACTGCAATTAGCTGTGTAGCAATGACAAAAGTCAACTCACTAATAATCCTTCTGTGAATTGCCTGATTCCTTTATTTTATACCCTCCTGCTTCCTGTGATTTTCTTTTCAATATCTCTTCTTATCTAACCCACGCTAATCAGCCTGTTTTTCAAAAACATTTTCTTTTGTCTAAGTCAAGCAAGTGACACTATCTTTTTCTTAATGAACTAATTACAGCATTTATATACTGTAATTCATAAACATTCAGCTCTAACAAAAAAAATATTATATTGGTAACATTTGAAACCGCAGATTCATTAATTAAATGTGTCATTTAATTTCTATTTGCACATTTTAAATATTGATTTTCTCTTCTTTTTTTTTCAGAGAACTTAAATTTACTCAGTTTGTTTTATAACTGTGTCAGCTTTTTAATCAAACCATTTTAAAATAGAAAGGGGGGGTAGTTTCAGAATATATGAAACAAGGTGTCTGTTTCAATATATATATTTATATTTTTCATTATGAAAGTCATTAATATAGGAGCAGGGCCAGGGGCAAGTATCTCAGATATGGGTAAAAGATTTGAAGATATGATAAAAAATAATGCTGGAAAAACTTGGAAGTAAAAAAAAGGCAGATTCTGACAAAAAAATTTGAAAGGTTAGATAAAAGTATGAAGGAGTAAAAGATAGAATTGAAGAATGAGATTGAAGATAAATTTAATGTATTTGATGCAAAGTTTGAAGAATTTAACTACAATTTGAACATCAAATTGAAAGAATCCAAAGGGAGTTGTAATGCGAGGTTTGGAGAATTGAGAAAGGACGCTAAGAGGTTGGAAAATAAATTGGATTTAGCTAGAAAATATTTCAAAATAAGTGGTAAAGATTTGAATGAAAAGGTCAGTACAACCCAGAAAGAATGTAGAGAAATAGGCAAAAGAGTCAATAAAATTGAAAAGGTAAAAGATGATTTTAAGATTAGAATTCGTGGTGAAGTGGATTGTCTTCAAGTTGAATTTGAAGATAGTAAGATAAGGTTGAGTACTAAACATACAGAAATGATAAAGAGACAAAGTAAATCTGAAAAAGAAATAAAAGGCTTGCAGAAAGAATTTAAAGAAATATACAGTAACATACTTCATGTGAAAGACCAAATGACAAATAATGAGTGTATAAACCAAGACAAAATAGAAGCTATTGTAAAAAGGCAAGAGGAGATTACCCAGAACAAGCTGGAGGATAACGGCAATAATTCCAAGATAGATACAGGAAAATTTTCACCGTCAGTTGATAAATATTGAAAATAAGATATCAGAAATATTGTCTAATGATGAAGGATAGAAGGAAAGTCATAGGGCAGGAAACCACAGATCTTCATTCCATAAAGAAGAGAGGTATGAGAGGTGATCAGACAATGGAAGATCATAGAGGAATGTTAATCCCACTGTTATGATAGTCAGATGATTGCAACAACCCCATTCAATTGGAAACTTTCCATGGGGAATTTTCCACTAGAGTAGTTGACAGGGCTGGAAAAATTATTTTCATTGAATAGACTAGGCAAGATAGAAAAAACTGGTTGCAGAAGAAAACCATCTATATGCATCCGCAGACTGGCAGAAATCTCTCAGCCATCGGCCCAAAACACAAAAATTTCAGGTGTCTTTCAACAGTTTTTGGAATGAGGACAAATAAGAGTGTCCAATACCAAGTCATTCAGGATAAATATGCCCTGAATAAAGGGAGCTATACCCAAGTTTTCCAGAGATAGGCAGCCAAGTTGAAAATGCTGACTGCATTCCCATTATCAGAGAATCAAATCATCCTGATAAGGCAAAACTTGCCAAAACATGTAGAGCAAAACATAATTACTGCTGAAAGACACTCAGTTGAGGAGGTGTCAGAAGTATTACATCCTTGAGGCAAGTGAGACTTTAGTCAGCAACTACAAAATAACAAGAGACAATAACACATAATGTATCCCATATCTTGATAAAATAGAATCAAAGGAATAAAAGTAGGGAAATATATAGGTCGCACCACATTAGACCACCTTACTCAAACAATAGAAATTTCCATGATGTCAGAGGTAGTGAAAGTCCAATAAGGGCACTGGTGACACAAGTAATTGTCCTGTCAGGAACTCATGTGATACTACTGTAAAAATGTTAAGGTACTAGATTTAAATAAAATGTGTCATCCTAGAAATTTCAAAGATAGAAGAAATTTAGGTTACCTATTTGTTTTAGTCTTAATAGAATCGTTAATATTATCACAAAATTTTTTTTCATGGAGAGGGGGAGAAAATGTACCATCTGTGTGGGTTCCCTTAAACCAAAACAGGATCTTACATAGAAAAAAAACTCTTTTTATGTATTAAACATTAGCTCATTAATTTACTGTAAAATTGTTAGCCATCACATGTATATATTCATATAAGTACACATAAAATTCAATAAAAATATTAATAAGCAAACAATAAATAATACATTGACATATATAAATCTTTGTATATGTGCATGTAACTAATATTTATAATAATTGATCTGTTTAGTAAATGATGATAATTGCTTAATACAATATCCTAGATAACCACAAAAAAATCACAGAGATAACTATAACAACAATGATCACGAGATTCAAGTAAGATATATTTTTAAGCATATTCCTTACATATAAATTTATTTACTGTAAAAAAAGAATGAACTACTATCAAAACTTATTCCTTGACAGAAGAATAATGTATATATCTATAAAAATTTTATGTAAATTGTAATGGTATATAAAATGCTGTTACATTATTTTAAAATGAAAATAAAAAGATCGTAAATAAAAATTAATTTATTAAAGAGAAAAAAACTTAACTTAAAAATTGAAAATTAAAAGTTGTTTAACGTATATATATCGGACAAATGGGAAACTTTAAAAACTATTTTAGAAATAAAAGTATTTGAAAGTATTTTTTTTTGTAAAAAAGTAAAGATGTAAAGATTTGATATTTTTGAAAATAGAAAGAGTGTTGATTTCTATAATCTTAGAAAATGGAAGTGATTGTTTTATTAATTAAATGATTGTTCTAAAGCACACTAGCCCTTGGGGCACTTGAATAATTAAATGGTCAGATAAACGAATAAAAAGAAATTAAATGACCAATGCAAGCACGAAATGACAGCACAGACAAAAAAAGAAGTTGCTCTTTTATGTTTAAAATAAATAAAAAAAAAAAAAAAAAAAAAAAATATTGGGATCTTAGAGCTGACTATGAATATACCATTATAACTAGCTATATTGCAGATTTTCACGATGTAGAAGTCTGCAATAAACTTAATTTTCCAGACAACCAGCTGAGGCCTCTGGATGACAGTTCCTGACCAAATCCATGGCAAGTAGCGGTTTTGTTTCAAAGAAGGACAAACAATCTATGAAAGTGATTATGAAGATGGACCTCTAAATCTGCTCAATCCGTAAAGTATGAACTCTTGTGTTTATCTAATATGAACTTTTCCTAAATTTGCAATTAATAGCTGAAAATAAGAACTATTATCTGACCTAAAGAATTTAAAATCAATTATTACTATTTTTTATGCATATGTTTAAGCAATCATTTCCATTTCTCTCTTTTTTTGTGTTAAGTGTTAATTTAAAATGTATCAAATTAAAGTTGGGTGTAGATAGCTGCATGGATAAAAATTAATAACTATGTTTAAATTCGTTTATGTTTATTTTAAAGGGTTGATTTCAGGCTATTTGTTTCGTAGTTAGGACGATGCTTGTGGAGGGATATATGGGTGTTTATCAATGTAATGTGAAGCATGTTTAGCATACAGGGCAACGTGCCCAACTGAATGCATGACCCCAAAGAGGCAGTCATATCATTGTAATGGTCGCAGATGTATTTCCTGCACCACTGACCCCTTCTAGCTCTATGGACAGGGGTTTATAAGTCGGCACAAAGACCACTCCCCCCATATGTAGCACTCTAATTAATTTATATACATGATTCCTTTGCCAGACAGATGCACATTCCTGTACTGGACGAGGATCATGCCCTTCAAATAATATCACGCTGTCAGATGCACATTCCTGTCAGCATGATTTTATGCTAGCATCTTCATATTGCATTGGTTGCGACTATATATCTGGAAGCAGGCGTTGGTTTGGCTATGAACTTTTAGTCAGAGATTGTATGAGTGTTTTGATAAGTTTTTTTAAGTGAGAAATCTATCTAGACTATCTATATTCAACATGCTAAAGTAAATATTATTAAAATGTCCATCTGTGCGGTCTATTTAAAATAGTAATTTAAATTTTAAAAATGTTAAAATCTAAATATAAATTTTATTCCTCAATTTTAAATGTGCATTAATAAAATCTGTTCTGTTATTAGTACTGGCAGTGATCTAGTTTATTCTTTTTAATCTTTATTAAAAATATACTTTTATGTTTTAAATCTCTGCTACTCCATGAGCTAGTGGCAAGGGCAAACAGCCAATAAAAGTTGGATTTTTAACAGCGCGTATCTGCCTACTCTATAAATTTTCTAGATTCAAATGGCCTAGAGGTGCCTGTTTGGCAGATACGGTAAGACTCTATTGATTACCCACACCGTAACCGTTATAATTGGACTCCCAACATGGCACGATGTATAATAAACCACGAGTACCCTGAGTAAATTTTTTAAAGTGAAATATTTTTATCTATATTATATAAAGTTATGGTTTGAATATCCTGTAAAAAGTACTGCCAGTAAGAAAATTGCGCATATGTAGAAATAAATGTGAGGAATAAAAATGTAATAGTTAATATAAATAATTTTTTTTAAAAAAAAAAAAGTCTTATTCGAAATCCAACCATTTAACTTGCCTAAGTTAATAATGAAATGTAGAGAAAAGGGAACTCTTGAGGGATGAGGTGTATTCTTAGCTGGGGTCAAAAGGAAAGAATAGTCAGCATTTTTTCTTTCTTTTAATTACTAACCAAAGTTTTGTCTTTTTTTTTTTAAAAAAAAAAAGTTTAATATAATCAATTTGTGAAACATCATTACTAACTCTAAGTAATTTTTTTTTTTTTTAATGTTTTTGTTTTTTGAGGAAGTTTACTGATATGTAACGGTATATAAAATGCCATTATATTATTTTTAAATGAAAATAAAAAGATCGTAAATAAAAATTGATTTATTAAAAAGAAAAAAAACTTAAAAACTGAAAATTAAAAGTTGTTTAATATATATATATCGCACAGATGGGAAACTTTAAAAACTATTTTAAAAATAAAAGCATTTGAAAGTATTTTTTTGTAAAAAAAAAAAAAAAGTAAAGATGTAAAGATTTAATATTTTTGAAAATAGAAATAGTGTTGATTTCTATAATTTTAAAAAATGGAAATGATTGTTTTATTAATTAAATGATTGTTCTAAAGCACACTAGCCCTTGGGGCACTCAAATAATTAAATGGTCAGATAAGAGAATACAAAGAAATTAAATGACCAATGCAAGCACAAAATGACAGCCCGGACCGTAAATGAAACACGAGAGGATTAGTGACATCTTTCTCGTTGAATACGAAGATTTGATAAGAGGCTAATAAAAATATAAAAGCCAAATGATTATTATAATTTTTATCTTGGAGCTGACTATGAATATACCGTTATAACTAGCTATATTGCAGATTTTCACAATGTAGAAGTCTGCAATAAACTTAATTTTCCAGACAACCAGCTGAGGCATCTGGATGATAGTTCCTGACCAAATGCATGGCAAGTAACGATTTCATTTCAAAGTATGAACTCTTGTGTTTATCTAATAGGAACTTTTCCTAAATTTGCAATTAATAGCTGAAAATAAGAACTATTATCTGACCTAAAGAATTTAAAATCAATTATTAATATTTTTTTATGCATAGGTTTAAGCAATCATTTCCATTTCTCTCTTTTTTTGTGTAATTAAGTGTTAATTAAAAATGTATCAAATTAAAGTTGGGTGTATATAGCTGCATGGATAAAAATTAATAACCATGTTTAAATTCGTTTATGTTTATTTTAAGGGGTTAATTTCAGGCTATTTGTTTCATAGTTAGGACGATGCTTGTGGATGAATATATGGGTGTTTATATCAATGTAATGTGAAGCATGTTTAGCATACAGGTCAATGTGCCCAACTGAATGCATGACCCCAAAGAGGCAGTCATATCGTTGCAATGGTCGCAGACGTATTTCCTGCGCCATTGACCCCTTCTAGCTTTATGGACAGGGATTTAAGTCGGCAGAAATGACTGCTCTCCCCCATATGTAGCACTCTTTAATTAATTTATATACATGATTCTTTCACCAGACAGATGCCCATTCCTGTACTGGATGAGGATCATGTCTTTTCAAATAATATCATGCTGTCAGATGCACATTCCTGTCAGCGTGATTTTATGCTAGCATCTTCATATTGCATTGGTTGCGACTATATATCTGGAAGCAGGTGTTGGTTTGGCTACGAACTTTTAGTCTGAGACTGAATGAGTGTCTTGATAAGTTTTTTTTTTAAGTGAGAAATCTATGTAGCCTATCTATTCTCAACATGCTCAAGTAAAATATTATTAAAATGTCCATCAGTGCACTCTATTTAAAATAATAATTTAAATTTAAAAATTAATGTTAAAATCTAAATATAAATTTTATTCCTCAATTTTAAATGTGCATTAATAAAATCTGTTGTGTTATTAGTACTGGCAGTGATCTAGTTTATTTTTTTAATAAATATAGTTTAAAACCTCTGCTACTCCATGAGCTAGTGGCAAGGGCAAACGGTCAATAAAATAAAAGTTGGATTTTTAACAGCGCATATCTGCCTACTCTATAAATTTTCTAGGTTCAAATGTCCTAGTTGTGCCCTGTACGGCAGATACGTTAAGACAGAATTGATCTCCCACACCATGACCATTATAAAAGAAACTTCACAGTATAGCTGCTCTAAAAAAAATTAACATTTATTTTCAGACAAACATATATTAATGGCTACTTAATATTGAGTGAATTACTTTTAGAACTGGCATTTGAAAATTGTTCTATTTCACCGAAATGCCTAATGTTCTATTTAATCTCCAATAAATAGGTGCATATATCTATAATGAAATATTGTCACACAATATTATTAAATAAATTAAGGATTAGTTTTAACATATAGCAAAATCAGAGGATTATTTATAAAAAAAACATTGATTTTTTTCATTTTATTTATCTTGGTTACCGATCTTGATATTGCTTATTGAATTATTTTGTGTTTATCTACTGGATCTATAGTGAGTAGCTGTTAGACTTGCATGTACATTAATATACTTAAAGATTATTGGATATATGGAGGAAGTATAGTTGCTTCCATAAATAATTACGATAACTAAATCACGCAGATATTTTGAAACTAAAATTTAACCATATTCAACACATACTGTGAATATACGTACGTAATAATTATATGAATGGATTATTATTATCAAAGGCTCTTCATATAAAACCATATCACTTATTAATGAAAAACTTTAACAATATCTGGATAATTGTTTTATTAATATTGGATATTTATAAATATGAAGGCCAGAACCTTATAGATTGCTCAGCCTTATTTAGAATTTTATAATGTTTATTTATATTAATTCATTTTTTTAAGAATGGATGATAAATATATGAGCATAACTAACAGAAGACGATCACAATTGTTCCAAATTATAAATTAGTATCAACCTAAGCTCTTATGAGTAACTTATTTAGATTTCTTATATCTATTATATTATTAAATAGTATTCATTTAATATTATTTTATTCAGATTTAGTTAATATATATATATGGTTTATAATAGTTATCAATATAAATCTCTTGTCTCACATCACTACAGGTTTAAACATCTTACACAAATATTCATAGAAAACTTTATTTTACCCTATTTTAAAATATTATGTTTATGGACTATTTATTTATAATAAACTATTGTTATTATATTATGCCACTGGTTCAAAATCTTACTTGTTCAATTTTTCAATACAATTATAAACAACATCTAATAAATAAGTTGGTTAATGTTACAATTATATTACCTTTTAGGAGCTATCAATTCTTACTAACCAAATTATTATAATAATGTATAAGTTGGGAAGATCATTCAAACATATAAGGTATCTTTATTATTAAATTAGATAGCAAATTTGTTATAAAATTTAATTTAAGATAAACCGAGTCTCTATCTCTTGGGCACCTACACATTTGCCTCATTTATACTAGTACAATATATTACATCATTTTTATATTTTTCATTCTTTTTTTAACAAAAAAAAAACTATTGATATTAAAGTTGAAACTTCAACCTACTTTACTGAAAAAGATTGCAATGATTAATGGCTTGTGGTGTTTTGAAATCACAGAGCTCACAATCCCAGTGTGAACTAAAAAGTTAAAATGTATTTATTAGTAATATGATTCTTTTATTCTTTATATAAATATTTTGAAATGCAGATAAGTAAAAACCACAAATATTGAACATGCAGATATGAGAACTATACTAACAATCATGACTGGACAAATACCCCAAGATGATTGGTTAAAATTTAAAAAATCATTGATGGGGAAAAAATGATCATAAAAATTTCCAAAATATAAGTTCTATTATTCATAATTTATTGAGGGTTTTTTTACTGCATTTTTAAAAGTCCCTACTTGAATAAATCTTAATATGTGCAAGCTTAACTTTTTTTTAAATCAGTATGACAATGGGTCTAAGCATATTACTTCCTGCTTAGTTATTCTAAAATAAATTTCTATAAAGTGACCTTTTTCAATTTTTAATGCACTTTTTCATATTCATTAAAATGAAGTAAAGCTCCAATGACATCTTTTCTCACTGCATTTTGAGAAGTATTACTTAATGCAAAAACTTTCCATTGAATCATTTTATCATTGAAGATTAATGGGTCATGCATAATTTCCATAGGTAATGATCTCTAGTTTGAAGTCACAAAAAATTTTACAGTTTACTTCATACACAATAGTCTATGCTAATATTTTGCTTTTCTATGAGGTATTCATTTGATATAAATGGAGGGAAAACTAATATAATTGTGTTCTTTATTGTACAAATTAGTTTTAGTGTGTCACGTTCTTTTTAAGATAATAAACCACCTCAGCCTGTAAAAGAATTGACTTATTAATAGGCTGATCAATCAATATTTTTGATCAAATTGAAAAATTGAATTCCAACTGGAAATCATAAATTTGAGAAATTTTCCCCATAATGAATATTTTAAATTTCTTTTATTAAGATCAATAAACCTGGTTGGTATCATGGCAAAACTATTTTGACCAGGTTTTTTTGTTGTTGTTGTTGTAGTATACATTATTGAAGCTTATTTTATAGACAATTTTTTTAAATGCTTGTTAATGTTGAATTTTCCATAATAAATAGACTGTTTATTGGTTTACTAGTATATTGTTATGCAATCTATGTAAATTGAGTAAAGCAACTTTTTTTTTCTGTTACTGCTTCATGATTTGAAGGACAAGAATTCCATTCTCATAACAATTAATAATATTCTGATGTTATTTAGTTGTGTTTTGAAGACAATAGATTTCACATAGTAATATCATGAATATTCATTTGCTTTTCTATTACTATTTTTTGAAAATGTTTCAGTGTTATAACATAACATTATTAAAGAACTTTTTTTTTTTAGTATTCTTAATAAATCATTTCATTTTTGTTTCTCTCAAAACTGCACTTTTTTTTTAAAATATGAATAACAATTTTCAAATATGAAACAGAATCAACTCATAAATTCTAGATCTCTGAAATTTTATCAAATAAATAATATATATATGTAACTTCACATTGAAAGATCCACTCACACTGATTACTGTCTGAAGTTTGTATACCTTTAATATATTATTTATCCTATTTTTATTGATGCACCAAATGCAGTAAATGAATATATTCAATAATGCCTTAATAAACAAATTCATTTTGATTGTTCTCTTACAAAATTCTACTGGAGTGAATCACCAAAGCAAACTGGCTGTTGTATTTTTTTTTTTTCAAATAGAGAATTTAAAATAACTGAAAAAAATTAAGACTCAACAATTTACATAATAAGTCAATAAGAAGCAGAAAATTTAAATTAGTAAGAATTAGTTAAGTAAGGATATTGCTGACTATAAATTTTGGGAATATATTATTATTGTATATCAATCATATAATGTTTAATCTATTATATTAATTTATTCAGTACTATACTCCAATTCAATACTGCCAAAAATAAAATCATGTATAAATGCCTAATATATATATTATAACGATCCGGAGAAGAGACTTAACGTAATCTGCACTACAAGGGCGCCATCTAGGCATTTGAACCTAGAAAAATTTATATAGTAGGCAGATACATAAGTTTAAAAAAAATTTATATTGGTTGATTCTGGTCGTTAGCCCATTGTCACTAGCTCAGTGGAATAGCAGAGATTTATATTTTATAATAAATTCTTATCTAAGAATATATAAAAAAAGAATAAAATAAGCCACTGCCAGTAATTAACACACAAACATTTATTTACGCACATATAAATTTTGAATCATTTTAAATTTTGAGGAATAACATTATTTTAGATTTTAATATAACTTTTAATTTAAATTATTATTTTAAACTTTTAAATCATCTACACAGATGAAATTTATATTTATTTTAAGATTGTCGCGTATGAATAAACTACATAGATTTGCATTTGAAAAGAAAATATTCTATACCTTATTTAACCTTAGGCCAAAAGTTCGCAGTCAAACCGGCGTCAATCCATCTAATACATTGATGTATTCAATGTAGCATGAAAATACAACAGCACAATATACTATACTATCAAGAATGGACATCTGAACAGTATAGTTAGAGAAGATATTGACTCTTGTCCAATACAGGAATGTTACATCTGTATGGCAAGAAGAACAATAAAATAAAAACTCCATAGGAAGGGACCGCAGTCCTTTTTGCCGACTTACAATCCCATCCATAGGCAAAAAGGTTTTGGGTGGTGTATACATCGATTCTGCCTGTAGCGAACCTCATACTACATCTACTAATTACACCAATATATCCAATCCATTGACCTAATTCAACTACGAAATGAATAACCTAAGATTACCCTCCCTTAATATAACTTTACAAATCTATATAGCCATTCACATCCGATTTAAATTTAACATTTATTTAAATTCGCACAGATGGATTTATAGAGGTTTGTTTTTTTAATGTTGAGCATAGATTGACTACACAGATTACATGCTCAAAAACATTTCAAAATAAACATAAATGATCAAAATATAAAGTCATTGATGTAATTGCATGAAGGAATTCACAAGAAACCCAATGGCATTCATCATAAGATGCCGCATTAACACCAATAACTAAAAAGACATCCGAATAAATACATTTCATTATTTACCGAATGTCTATACATTTTAATCACATATGAAAACAAAAATGTAATTAAACGTGAACGAATCCATGCAAGCGTCTATGCCCAATTGAAATTTAATGCATTTAATAATTTAAACGATAAATATTAATACAAATAAAAATAATAATTAAAAAAAAATGGAAATGATTTTTAGCAAACAAATATGTAAAAATTAAACATTTATAATTAATTTGAAACATAAGTCAGAGAAAAGTTCCTTTTTTAAAATTTAGATTAACTGATCAAATCTTTAAAGTTCTTAATTACTTCAGATTTTAAAATTGTTCAGTTCAATTGCTTACAGTAGAAGAGCTCCCAATTCCTGTTGGCAATTCCCATGAAGACTTTCATGGAAGACCGGTCTGATATTCTGGAGGTAGCCTTAGCTGGTTCCATTCTGGTATCACAGTCATTTCATTTTTTAAAATAAGTGAGAGAGAATGACAAGTGCGTCTTATCGTTCTTCTCACAAAATCAAGTTGGAACTGTCAGGAAAACTGTCTTAATTTGAATCGCTTTCCTTTTATAATCCTCCTATGGATTCCACGAACAAAAATGTCACTGTTCCATTTTTTCGTTATGGTCTGGGCCTTTATTTGCTGCTTCTATATTGGACAAGCTAATTCTTTTTATTCTCTTATTTATATTTCATTTATTTTAAGTGCCCCAAGGGTTAGTTTGCTTTTCCATTAATTTATAAAACAATCATTTCCATTTACAAAAATATATAAATCTTTTTACAAAAATATACGTTCAAACACTTTTTTCATTTATTAAAAAAAACTATTTTTAAAGTTTTGCATCTGTGCGAATATATATACGTTTAACAACTCTTTAATTTTTTTTTAGCTTTTAGATTTTTAATAAATTTATTTTTATTTGCGAACTTAAGTTTTTATTTTAAAATAATGTAACGGCATATTTATATATCGTTACAATATATAAATTTAAAAATATTTTTCCTTCTGTATTTTTTTCTTTATTATATTCCTTTATCTATTGTTTATCAATTCTCCTCTATCTCCCCATTCATTTTTTCTTCACTTTTACTGTCTCTTGTCTAATTGTTTCATTTGATTCTCCTCACCACTTTTATACATGTATATAATACATATTTATATCCATTTTTTATATTTAAAAAAAAAACCCAACTAATGTTAAGAGTTAAAATATTATGGTTAGAAATTGCTAATATAATATTATTTTATGACTAAATTATTCCAAATAATATTTTTAAACATTGTTTGTTTGAAAAATTGGATACCCTATCTATTCTCACAATAATTAGTATCTTCATAAATCATTTTAGATTACAAAACAAAATTCTTCATATTTCAAATTATTAAATTCTATTGCACATATCATCTTTAACCAAACATGATTTTTAACAGTGAATAAAGTTTTTTTAAAAAAAGTTTTCATAGTGTAGTGATTAAGTCTATAGTATTTATTTCTGTTATGATAAGTGCTGGTTTTAATAAAACAAATATATAACGCATATAAGAAAGAAAAAAAAACAATAAGAGAAATTTAATTTTGGTTTTAATATACCTCTTACTTTGAAGAGATTAATTAATAATACAAAAAAAAATAGAACAGATAAGACAGAACTAAAGAAGATAGGATGAAGCTAATGTAGTAGCATATATGCCATGGATATAGCTAATCAGACTGACCTATATGTATACTATAAGAAAACTAACATGAATTTATGAATGAGAATGACACAACATTCGATTATGTATAAAAAGCTAAACAAGTTCCACAAATGCATAAATATTTTATAATTAAAACAAAAAAACATAGGCATTGAAATACTTGGATTAATAAATAGGTTATTTAGAAATGAAGTAAAAATAAGCCTCATGTAATTATATGAAATTAAAAACAAAGTTTAAATAAGTTTCATGTAATTATAATTAAAACAAAAATTAAATTTAGTATATAATTGAAAACAACCAAATTTGCAATGGGAGCAGAAAATTTTCAAGTAAAAAAAAAAACAACTAGTTCAACAATGTAAGGTCAAGACAAACAATACAATTTGAAACTTAGTGGATATATAATACATTCTGCTGAGGCTTCTAAATTCTTTGATGCCTTCATTCAAAAATGGTTGATAATTACAAATTTCAATTATTACTCCTGCATTACTAATGTAATAAATACTTAGCTGACATTTTCAATTCTAACATCCATTTAAATAAAATAAAAAAAGCAATTAAATGAACTCCCTCTAGTGATGAAACCCAATATTCAATTTGTTGACTGGAAAAGATTATTTTAAACTGAAGAAAAATGCAATAAAAGTTTAAATTTTCATCAATATACTTATGTGAAACTGGCTTTTCAAAATTAGTTGCTATTAAAATATCAATCGCTATTATATCCAGAAAATAATTTATGGCTCACAATCTTTAACATAATCACAAACATGAAAACAATTATGAGATCCACAGAAATGCAAGTTACATACTAATTATTACATTTGTTTTGGTTTTTGTATTAAATTTGTTAAAAACATTTTTTAATATTTTTTTTTCTTGTTTATATATGCAAAATTATATATAATTGTATTATTCATAATTGTATAATGTATACATAAATGACTTAAAATTATTACTTTTTAAATTGTGTTTCATGATACTTCCTGATTAGTCAACATTATATCTAGAATTTTAAAGAGATTGCTAATAGAAATAGTTTGTGCACCACTGATATATGAAATGACTAAAGATTGCTTAAAATAATGAATGTACTTTATGAGTAAACTCTTTTTTTTTTTTTTTTTGATCAATTAGAACAGTTTATACAGTTTAATAACATTCATATGCTCAATTTTGAGGGCTACTATATATAAAGTCATTTTAATATTTTTATAACACAGTTTTCCAGCAGATGGTATTTTTCTATTAAAAGTCAAACATAGATAGCCCAATACAAATGAAGAAAAACTACACTTATTAAGGATTTAGATGTTTTAATGTAAAAAGTGAAATTTATTAATTATAAAATATATTTACAGAAACAATTTATGTGGAGAAAAAAAATCAATTAATTACAAAATAAGATCAAAATTAACATACATTTGCTATTACTACTAATTTCTTTGCATTTTTCTAAACAATTCTTTACTCTGAGTACTTAAACATCCAATTCACACCTACATTATTTACACTTCACTCTCAATTTTTAATTCATTAAAAGAGAGCCAGACTTAAGTTTTTCTTCAATTCATCTCACTGCATGAATTCAGAAACCACAGGAATATGGAATAATACCAGAGTAATTCTCTTATAATTTCCCAACTGTTGAATTTTGGAAATTATATGAGTACAGAACTATACTAGTATAAGAGTGAATCAGAAAATTAATTACCAAATCAAAATGCAGGTCAGACATTATGGCTGCTAGCTTAATTAATAATTGTTTTTTAGAAAGTGCTCTTTTAATGTTTATATTTCTTTCCACAATATGACCATATTCAGAACAATAAATTAAGGAAATTTGTCTTTCGATAAACAGTAGAAAAATTTACAACCATATGTTGAACTATTCACCTAGAATTAGTTGTTAAATGTCATTAGAAAAATTCAAACTTTGCAAGAATATTTAACTATTAGTAATAGCAGTGATTAGTAAATAACCCAAGGTCTCGAGTGGAATTCTTTTCTTCACATGTTTATGGCCTGAGCAATTACAATTCTAGCATGAAAATAAATCTGGGACTTTTAAGCTTTGTAAATACTCAATTTAAAGGGATGCTCTAATTAACTAGGATATTCCATCAAAGATAATAGTCAGAAGGAATTTGATATACTTATCTACAAAAATCTCCATAACTTTGCCATTTTTCTATGGGCAATGTTAATGAGTGGAGAAATCAGGAGGAGTCTCATAGATAAGTACAGCAAACTTCTACTGACTATTGCTTTGGCAAATTAACCTAGTTAAATCACCTTAGTATTTACAAAGCTAAAAGGTTCCAGGTTGGATTCTCATATTAGTACTGTCATTGATTTAGCCAGCAACAGTGAAAAAGAGAGAATACTACTCACAACATTGCATTGTCTACTAATATGTGTGCTACTACTACACATGAATGAATTTTAAGTTTGAATTTTTCTAAATATATTTACCAACTAATTCTAAGTTAAAGAAACAGTCTAATATCTAATAGCAAGTAAAGTGCCATCATCACAAACTTCAGACAAAAACTATGGCAGAAAAATAGTATTGTGATATGATATTAGGATAATTCATTTCTCTTTGAAATGGTATTTACAAAATGGCACCATGACATATATATATTTTGAATATTTTTGGACAAACTATTTTTTTAAAAAAAATCTTTTTTATATACATAAACCAAAAAAAAAAAAAAATCATGGAAAATTTAAGTACAGGTATTTTAAATTGAACTGATAGGAAATTTCAATATTTATTTTATCATGAATTGTTTCAATAAACTATTTCAAATTTAGTCTTCAGAAAGTTAAAATTACATTTATTATACAAATTAAATTTATATGAAGAAATAAGAATATTATTGAGAATTAGAGGAGAATATGAAAGCCTTCAGTAAAAAAATTGATTCAACTAGTAAAATTGGATGATCAAAAAAAAAGAGTATAAAATAAATTTAGAAGAGGCATAGTTGGTAAAGCACTGGGCTCGGAATCAGGAGGTCCCAGGATCAATTCTGGTACTCACAGTTCTGGTGCTTGAATTTCTTATGAACTCCTGTGCATTAAAGTTATATGCATTTTTTATCCTGCATGGTCTGGCACAGTTGGTAGAACATCCATTTTGGAATCAGGAGATCCCAGGATCATTTCTGGCACTCAAACTCCTTACGAACTCCCAAGCAATAAAGCCATATGTGTGGGTTTTTTTTTTTTATTAGAGAATTGTTTTGATAATGACTCTGAAAAACATCTAGCAAATGAATTGACTTTTGGGTTAATAAAAAACTTTAAGCTTCAGGATTTAAAAAAATTCTGAGAAAAAATATGTTAGCTTGCTGCAATTCTGAATGTTACTTGTCTAAATTTATCAGTAGATAGATCAATTTCACAAAGATTATATAAATTAATATTTTTAAAACATTAGTAATGACATCCTTAAAGAGAAATAGCATGTGAAAGCTATATAAGATTATAATACTAATGTACATCATTAAAGAGTGATAAGATATGAAAGTTGTAAGATTACTAAAATAAGAATTTAAAAAATCATAATTGTTTTACCTAATAACATTAATCTTGTGTTTTTATATATTAAAATGATCTAGAATATTAGATAAACCAATTACTGTATATGACTTTAGTCTTTAGTAACTTGTTGCATTTATATACAGTAATACTTCTCTTAAAGTATGGAGATAATTATTTTATAAATACAACTACAGCACACACTCTCTCTCCCCCCCTCTCTCTCTTTATATAAACAATCAAACAAATGTTATGAGCAACAATACCCGTTACAAGAAATTAGATAGCATAGAATACAATAAAAAAATACACTCTTAAAATCATATTTTAGTCTATCATCCACTCATCTAAAGTAAATAGTTCATGAAATTTTCATCTAAAGTAAATAGTTCATGAAATTGGAAAATACAAAATTAAAACTTGTCATAAAATGGTTAAGAGAAAGGTCATTTCGCAAATAAGCAAAGGCCAGTTTTGCTAAATGGGTTTATAAAGCATTGTAACCATTTACTTTAATATTTTTTATATATATATATAGCATTATATGAACTGTTAATTAAACCAATAATACAAAACATTTCAATGAATAAAAAAACAACAACATTTAGTACTAATCCATGCCATCCACTATAATCCTACAATTGCATGTGCTTAACACGTGAGAATTTTAACAATTTTTTTTCCAATAATTAGAACCATTTGAATATGAAGACAGATTTCAGAAAGATATTACTTCATCAGAATCACTCAACTTGTTTTTCCAATATTTGTTTTTATACTTATTTCTCCCTCAGTTTTATTAATTAATGGACTTCTTATTTTTATTACTCTAAATTAACGATTTAGCTCCATTACCATTGCATTATTATTAGCATTAAATCCCAGACATTTATTTTTTTTTTTTTCTGTTTAAAAAGTATTTAATTCTTGTTAAACACAAAAATTATTTGTTTTTGTGTTTAATTCTCTTGGAAAGCAAATATAACTGTCAATTTTTTTTTTAAAAAAAATCATTTATTTTTAACAAAATTGTTTCCACAGTAACAAATTAAAATAACAAAAAAGTAAAGTTAAATTTAGATTTCAATTTTGTTTTTAATCAAAATTAAATACACGTAATACTCAATAATGGTTATGTTAAAAGATAAACTAGATCTTGGCTCAATAAAATATTTCATTAATGATTCAACAATTATGAAATAAGTTTAGTTTTAAAAAACAACCATCTGAAATCATTTTCAAATTGTACATTGCATTAACTTTTCTAATTGCCATACCATTTGTTCTCCCCTTGTGCTTTATTATACTAATAAATTTATATGTATACAATTGAACATCTGGTCAATGAAGAGAACAGACTAGAGAAATGGATGAACTTGGTAAGTGAATACTCTCTGGACTTTGTCCATAGGACTACTATTGATGATGAATTAGAAAATACAGTAGTAAGATAAGTGACAGTGGCCACTTATAAAAAATATATATATCAATTCCAACTACATGGGAGGAAAAGACAAATAAACTAAAGATGAGTTTTGCTGTGACTATAAAACCAATCTATAAACCACAAGTACATCCATATATTGAATAAATTGATTTGTTATTAATTGATATTTTGCAAACTTTTCTTTCGGAAATATGTCAACATCTTTTTCTAGCCATAGCTCTACATTGTAGTCTATCTTCAGTCATATACTGATAATGAAACTACTCAGAATTGTCCCTTTTTAAAAGCCTTTGTCTAAAAACCATGTTCAAGTTCATCACAGAATATCTTTTAGGAAGAGTGTTACCATTTATTCACTTTACATGTGCTATCCAATGAAATACGTTTCTACAAAAGTAAGCTTTTAGCATCAAATGCAGCAAATAGAACATAAATAAATAAATAATACTTCTGTATATAATATAAAAATAATAAAAATAACAATTCGTGTCAATTGTTAATACAGAGTTTAATATAAATAAATAAAAACAAATATTATTTCCAAGCGCTTTCAACTCTTACGAGTCCTTATCAAGGCAGTGTAAACAATTCTATTTTCTCCTAGGTGATGAATCTAACATTTCATTGTATTGGCCAAGAACAACTAATCGGAAAGCTGGTTAATTTTGAATTCATAGCACAAGATGAATTTTGTATAATATATGATTCTTTAATCTTGCGTTTTTTATCATGTGTTTCATTCAGGATTTTACAATATTAATGAATGAAACACATGATAAAAAACGCAAGATTAAAGAATCATATATTATACAAAATTCATCTTGTGCTATGAATTCAAAATTAATCAGCTTTCCGATTAGTTGTTCCTGGCCAATACAATGAAATGTTAGATTCATCACCTAGGAGAAAATAGAATTGTTTACACTGCCTTGATAAGGACTCGTAAGAGTTGAAAGCGCTTGGAAATAATATTTGTTTTTATTTATTTATATTAAACTCTGTATTAACAATTGACACAAATTGTTATTTATATTATTTTCAAATAGAACATAGTGATTGTTCTTAAGATCTTCCCACTGCATTTTTTGAATTCTGAGGGGTGTTCTTACAGGATGAAAAATATGAGTTATTTGAAATTAAAAATTTTAAATAAAGATATATACTAGTTTCAACTTTGCTTTTGACTTTTATGACAAGGCTCTTTAAAACTACAAATACGCAACTTCATGAAGTAGGCATCAAAATGCATTGTTAGAGATAGTTTTAATTCAATTAAAGGCAAAAACTATATCCTCACTGTTTTTGCATTTACCATTCTTGCTAATTCGAAAGAGAATCTACCGAATCCATTTAATATTTTGAATGTGACACATAACAATTGGTTTAGTAATTAATACTTAAATAAGGCTATAACCTTAGTACATGCGCCTTGAGTACTTAATTTATTAACAAGAGAGACCTCTACAAATCTAAATGCAAGATTTGACTTTATAAAGATAAGAGCGGCCACACTCTTATCTTCAACCTATTTTTCTAAATATATAGGTAAATCTAAAGCATTTTGATTTGGGAGCATGAAGCTAATAAATTCTTCACTGATTAAGTCCATTATTTCTGTTAAACATTAACGATCACAAAATCTTTTGATTTATGAGTTAATAGGCAGATCTTAAATTTAGAAATATTTTGAATCAATTTAAAGTTGTAAATATTAATTCTTAATAAGCGCAATGTCAGCACGTAATACTTAAATAAGACTAAAACCTTAATACATGAGCCTTGAGTGCTTAATTTATTACAAGAGAGACCTCTACAAATCTAAATGCAAGATAGCTTATTTAAGTATTACGTGCTGACATTGTGCTTAATAAGAATTAATATTTACAACTTTAAATTGATTCGTAATATTTCTAAATTTAAGATCTGACTATTAACTCATTATAAATCGAAAGATTTCGCAATCGTAAATGTTTAACAGAAATAGTGGACTTAATCAATGAAGAATTTATTAGCTTCATGCTCCCCAAATCAAAATGCTTTAGATTTGCCTATATATTTAGAAAAATAGGTTGAAGATAAGAGTGTGGCCGCTCTTATCTTTATAAAGTCGAATCTTGCGTTTAAATTTATAGAGGCTTCTCTTGTAATAAATTAACTATTCAAGGCGCATGTACTAAGGTTATAGCCTTATTTAAATATTACGTGCTGACATTGCGCTTAATAAGAATTAATATTTAGTAATTAATAGTTTATCAACTAGTGATGAAGGGGGAGGGGATCTTTAACAATTTTCAATTTTAAGGGTTGTTAACTTGAAAATTTGAAACAATTTAAATACCTTGATAGCTTTTTAAATAATATGATTTCACAGATCACCCTTAATAAATTAAGGTATATTTCATCAAAATGACATTAAGCAACTAAATAGTTATACATAAAGCAGTTATTTTATCCACATTGCTGTACGAAATTGTGATTTTGATCCTGAGCAACATAATACAGAGACATTGTAAAATTTTACTTATGTATTATTGAGATACCAATTCCATAACTTGATATTCATTCCACACTAAAAATTTATGACAGTAAATTTACTTTATACATGTACACCTAGAGCCAGTTTAACAAAGTAGGCAAAAACAAAATACATTGTCACAGACTATCTCAATAAATAAATAAAATGGGATTATAAAGTGAGCAAATTTACAATTTTCTTTCAGGTAGTCAGCCAATTCAATTGTTTGATGCAAATTAGTATCTAGTTATTTAACTGAAGAGTAAAATGAAGAGAAAAAACCCTTTCTAATGAAAAATGTTTTTCTTTTACTGTCACTCTTAAAAAAAATACTGGGAAAATCTTTATTTATTTAATATAAATTAATATAATTATAAATAAAAAGATTTGCATCTATATAATGTATGCACTTCTATATTATTATATAATCTGCAGCAGAAATTAACTTCAGTACTATATGCCTATTTTCAAATTAATATTACAATAGTATTTGAAATTAAAAATATTTATTCTACTTTATTATTTTATTAAAAACCACTGTTACAGCAATTTAAATATAATATATACTTTTACACAAAGATTTTGCCAAATTGTGGAATTTTATAAAGCACAATGCAATTATTAAAAATTAATAGAGGCCTGGATCAAAATGAAAATCATTTGTGATGCCTTTATTAAAATAGTATAAGGCAAAGGTGCTCAACCCATCGATCATGATTTATTTGCTGGTCAATAGTTGTGATTTTTTGATAATCAGTTAAAAATAGTTGATTGATTTTTAAAGCCTGCAATTTTAATCTTATTTCCAAATCTAAGTTCCAAAAATATGACTTCAATCAAACATGCGTTATGTTTACAGAACTATATCTTATAACACTGGTATGATGAGATGTAATGTAAAATAGTTTCTAAATAAAATCAGACTTTCCTAAGTTAGCCAAGTTAAATATTCTCTCTCTCCAAATTCTTACCCATCATAATAAACTGATCTTATTTTTAATTGCCAATTATTTTTCTAGCACTGGTTCTTCCCTCTCCCATATTTTATTTTAATAAAAGCTATTTTGTAAGATGTATTATCCAGACCACATATTCCCCAATATCATTATAAAAATCTAAATTAAAAAAGTTTGGTGATAATATAGCACTCGCTCACTGCCATTTTGAATTTTAAAACACCTTCAAAACCACTACTGACACATGCATGCAATAAATGACATTGACTAGAAGTACATAGTTTCAAAAAATGGCATGAAAATAAATTAACCTAAAACATGGTGGGAAAAATAAAAAATGGTATAGTACATTGGGAAAAAAAAATTAACATATGTTAAGGCAAAGTATTCATATGAATTGCACTACATTTTTCAAAAAAAAATCTGACTTTCAACACTAAAAAAGAAAACAATTTTCAGTCAGTGCTGATATAGTCCGTTACATAGGTTAATTTTTTTTTCCCACCATTTTTTGAAACTATGTGCTTTTAGTTGATGTCATTTAGCGCTTGTATGTGTCAGCCGTGTTTTTGGAGGTGTTTTAAAATTCAAAATGGCATCAAGACGTACTATATCAGCAGCAAAAATGTCTAATTCTTTCATTTTCTCTATCATTAAATTGTTCTCAAACTTCATATAATTTGTCCTAATTCTCTTTCAACATCCTACACACCAAAAATAAGTTATCAATACTATCTTTTCCATTTCCATATCTACAATCCACATCCTTGCTTCATTTGTCATCTTTCCCAAAAACGTTTTTTTTTATTCATATTCATTTTCCAAAACTATTTTTTTCTCTAACCAATTTATCTATCCTCTTTTCTCATCCCTCAAAATTATGTATTTATAATAATTTTCTTCATCTTCCCTCATTTTTATACAAGGAGGTATCCAAAAATAACCAGAGTCATTTTCTAATTTGTGCACCTATTGTAGTATATACTTCTGCTGTTACATACTTCTTGCAGGAACTTTTCTGCATCAATCTGCCAAATGACATCATCATGTGAAATCGTGGGGCCACATAGCACACTTTTTTGTGAAGTGCATTTCACATATTTGTCAATTTTTTTTTAAATGGTTGAAAAGTTTAAACAATTAATCCTGATTATTTTTTTTTATGCAAATGGCACTTTTCTCTCAGATTTGGTTTATAATGGTCAGGCATTTTATCTTCAAGTTCTGAAACATTTACATAATGCAGTAAAATGTAAACATCCCACTTTGTGGCAAAGAAAAAAGTTCAAGCTCCATCCCAACAAAGTGTCATCTCTCAAAGCTGTGTATGAAACACTTTTTAATTATATTTAGCATGACCAAGCTTATCTATCAATCATATTCGTTCAATCTCACTTCGTGCAATTTTTTTTAATCTCTCTCTTTCTCTTTTTTTGTGAGAAGTAGTGAAGAAAAAAGACAGGCACTAAAAGGCATCATTTTATAAGTATTTCCGAACTACTCTGAAAAATGAAAAACACATTTAGACCAATATATTGCATCAAATGAATGGTAATTTGAAAGAGATTAAATTTAAAACACTTTAAAATAATTTTTTATTATAGAATTCTAATATCAACAAATAAAAAATCCTTCTCCTTTTTTCTTTTCAAAAACTTTATTTTTTATCTCAATACTGAACATATATATACATTAATATACAAAACTCCAACGTTTCAACTGTTTTATTCATACAGTCATTTTCAAGGATCTGCAACAATAATAAATACATAAAAACTTTCTCTTACATTAACATAATAACAAACATATTAAACATATAAATTTTTTTTACTACAGCTTTCCCCACTGCTATATTTTATTACTTTTTTTTTTATTTACATTGTTTAATTACAATATATCTTAAAATCATTCAAGAAACTTTCTATACAAATTTAAATACCAACTTTCCAAACTCCCTTTTCTAAATTTTATCTAAAACCCATCTAAAAACTACATTCCTAAACTATATATTTAAATGAATATAAAACAAATTTAAACATCCCCCCCTCTCTTCTTTCTTTACATAAAAAACTTCTAACAATTTAAAACCATTAAGCATTTATTTTAATTATACAGTAATTTATATTCCTTATCTACCTCCATTAAATTTATTTAGAGGGTAGGATTTATTTTTATATAAAAATTTTAACCATCCTTTCCTTGTAATTTTTAACCCTTTCTAACATTTTAATACTAAATTCATTATGACCTAAACCTTTACAATGAATTTAGTATTAAAATGTTAGAAAGGGTTAAAAATTACAAGGAAAGGATGGTTAAAGAATTTTTTTATATAAAAAAATATAATCCTACTCTAAATAGAATTAATGGAGTAGATAAGGAATATAAATTACTGTATAATTAAAATAAATGCTTAATGGTTTTAGGTAAATTGTTAGAAGTTTTTTTATGTAAAAGAAAGAGAGAGAGGGGGGGGGATGTTTAAATTTGTTTTATATTCATTTAAATATATAGTTTAGGAATGTAGTTTTAAGATGGGTTTTAGATAAAATTTAAAGAAAGGGGGAGGTTTTTGGAAATTAGAGTTGGTATTTAAATTTGTATAGAAAGTTTCTTGGATGATTTTAAGATATATTGTAATTAAACAATGTAAATAAAAAAAAAAAAAGAGTAATAAAATATAGCAGTGGGAGAAAGCTGTAAGTAAAATATATTTCTATATGTTTAATATGTTTGTTATTATGTTAATGTAAGAGAAAGTTTTTATGTAATTGAAGTTTATTTGTTGATATGTATTTAATATTGTTGCAGATCCTTGAAAATGACTGTATGAGATAAAACAGTTGAAACGTTGGAGTTTTGTATATTAATGTATATATATGTTCAGTATTGAGATAAAAAATAAAGTTTTTGAAAAGAAAAAAGGAGAAGGATTTTTTATTTGTTGATATTATTGTAGAACATATATATTTTAAAAGAAAAAGTGGATGTACCTTTGCTGTGTTATTATATTTTATAGAATTCTAGTTATTTTTGCCCCTCCCCCATCCTTCATATAAATACATGGAAATAAATATTTGCATATTATAAAACATTTTTTGTCCAATATGCTTGTTGTCTTCTCCTCATAATCCAATTGAAGTGTTTTATTAATCTATTTTCTTTCATATATTATAAACTTTCGAGTATTTATAATTTATTTTTTAATTTCTCTTATTAAGTTCATCCCATCGTACCTTGAATAATCTCATTTAATGTCCATAATTTACTATCTAATGCATATCTATCTACTTTTTATTGTATTTGATATATAAATCAGCATTTATTAATTAATTAATTAATTTATTTATTTATTAATTAATTTATTTATTTATTAATTTATTTATTTATTTATTTATGAATGTGATTACAATTGTATACAGACGCTATAAAAAAATAAATGCTGATTTATATATATGATTAATTTCAGTTGGAATGACGTTCAGTAAATTCTAGTAAATTTCATCGGCGTCATTCATTCATAAGTTATATATAGTAATTCAAAGTGACTGTTCTATAGTCACACCTTCTGTGCCAGTACTTCAGATTTGCTCATATATAAATATTTGAGTCGTAGTAATAAGAGGATTCCTTTTATTGCTGCATAAATTCTATATCTTGTATGGGTCAGAGGGTATTCATTTATTATTTAACACTCGTAAAAAGCGTTTGCACAATTTGGTTTAAG
This sequence comes from Epiperipatus broadwayi, assembly GCA_028023455.1. Taxonomy (NCBI): domain Eukaryota; kingdom Metazoa; phylum Onychophora; class Udeonychophora; order Euonychophora; family Peripatidae; genus Epiperipatus; species Epiperipatus broadwayi. The sequence goes on along the minus strand of JAQFVV010000105.1, from coordinate 3,546,711 downwards.
CCGATATGAATGTGATTGTATTTGATATAGTAAAAACAGGCAGGTTTATCATTACCAATTAATTTTACACTCAGTATATTTATTATATAAAAAGCATGTGAAATTTTTAATCATTCCCATTCTATTTTTAAGTGTTTTTATTGAAGTTGGAAAATCATTTTGTTTGTTTGTTAAGTTTCAATTTAGAATGAAATTTTAAAATTGATGTTTAATTTGTTTAAATTCAGTAGAATTGCTTGAAATCTGGTATATAACTAAATAATACTAGCTTAATCCATTTCGAACACTCATATTTTCAGTAGTCATCTAGTTTCTTAGATATGGAACAGAGGGTAGGAAAATATTTTAAATATTCAATAATTTCACATATCTCATTTAAGAATTACTCTTAAAATTTTCATTTGTTTTAAGTGGCGCAGGGAGAGGATATAGATTTTTTTTTTCATTTTTATAACATTTTAAAATTAATATTTAATATATTTAAGTTAAATATAACTTGTTGAAATTTTGTACATTTGTTTAAAATATCTATGCAACTATCAATTTTTTTAATAGGTCATTTAGTTTCTTAGATAAGAAGAATGGGGGAAATGTTTTAAATAATGTTCTATTTTATTTGTTACAATTGCAACCTTCATTTAAATAAAAAATGTGCTTATAATTGAAGCGGAATCTGTTGCACACATTCAGCTTCATTCTCTAATAATATGTGAAACCTCCAAACATGGATTCAAACCCCAACCATTTAATTATAGACCACCGGGGAGTGAAGGTATACCAATGCGCGTGATTGTTTATGTATTTGTAAACTTTAAATTCATTTAACATTAGTATGCATAAAAACAATTATATATTTTCATTACGGTAAACAATCGTGCGTATGTGTGTGTAACAGATCAACTTTAATAATTTAAAGCGTTGCATAATGTATATTTTATTCATACATATATTTTCATAGAGAGAAGGTTCGAGAGGGGAACGTAAAATTAGTAAATAAAAGACTTACCGTCTTCCAAATTATAAAAGAAATTTGTTTTATTGTAATATAGATTTATTTAAGCATCATGATTAGTTAACGTTGATTCCGCAGGTCTATTTTCAGCTTAAAGTAGACCAAAACCAACTCTCGAACTTAATCTCGTTTGTAGTCCAAAATATGCTGTATCATTGTAGTTATTAAAACATCCGGGAATTACCCAGCGGCGGTGATAACGAGTATAAATACAACCACATTTTCTAACTAAAAGAGGAGACATGTCATTTTTCTAACACATTGCTAAGGGGAAGTCACGCCCCTCTGAATGGCAACATGACAGGCTAATAAAACATAGATTTGCTTCCCCGAATCTCTCCAAAAATCTAACCGATGCCTAAATACTCGGAAACCATCGTTCATCAATTGCTGCCAAAATGAACTTAATATTGAATAAAGAATGGACCGAAACCTTAATTTCGTCAATTTGTAATAAATTAATTCCTTTATCAAACATGGAACCAACACGTGCGCACCCGGCTGGAAATTCATCGGAAAGAAAGGTAATTCCTTGCCGTATAAACGAACTTTCATCTTAATAACCTTTTCTATTGTAAAATATAAATGTAATATTTTTAGTTCTGAAATTTCTCATAATGTAAAAATGTAATTACTTATTTTGTGATCGGTAGTGCTAAGCCGATTAACTGCCTAAATAATGACCTCTTTTCTTTGTTTTATTATTTCTGTTTGGTGTATATTTCAACTGTAATTCTCACTTTCTAAACTCGACTGCTAGGTTCTCACTTACCTTGTATTTTTATTTTAATGTGGCAATGTTTATTTAATATTATGCAAATCATATCAATTTTTAGTATGCTAATAACTCGATCTGGCGAATCAATCCTATTTATTTTTGCTATTCTGCCATTGCGGAATATTTAATCGTAAACGTAAGAGTATTCACATTATAAAATTCGCCCGATCGAGAGATTTTCCTAAATTATGTTTTAATAATGAATATTATGCTTTTCACTAATATTTAAAATAAATGATTTACTATTGCTCCACGCTATTGATTAACATGATGAAAATTGATTATTACATAACTTTAATTCAGACCCTTATGTCTAGATGATTCATTGTATAAGTCGCCCCGCCATCTAACGATAATTTAAGTCACTTAGTTCTCGGGTGGGTTAATATGCGTTTAGCGAAGGAATTTTAATGTTTTAATATTTATCCTTAAGATATTGAATATACTCTTTAAGTAAGTTGTATGCCCCGTTTGGGAATGCTTTTAGATCATTATTTCATTACGTTAGACTTAATTAGTATTTTAAGGCTGTATAAATCAGGGTAAATCAAACCTGACAGCTTTCGTAACGTGTCCCGGTGAGAACATTCCTAATTCAGAAATGACGTTGTCATGCGTTTTCTCGATAATGGAATACTTATATAAAGCACAATTCTCGACAGAGCGTGGAGGCCCCAGCTCTTACAGATTGTCTTAGGTTAGGTAAGCACTGCTATAGGTTAACATCCTATGAGTTGGAACCATAGTATCCTGCCAACCAATTCCCAATGATATCCGTCACAAATGCGGATAAGATTAATTTTCTTCGCTCCCAAATAAATGAAGCTCATCGTCCACTCAGGCCTTATCATGCGGTTCACACGTTATCGTTCTTATCCTTCCATATGGTTCAGATGTCTATACGCCGTAATGATATAAGTTCCCTAAGTCATCCCAAAATTCTCATTATAGTTTAAATTTAATTAACTTTAGTATATATACATTATCGCTTATTAGCGCTACCCATCCTTCGTTCAATCGCTATTAATACATCATTAATTAACTATTGAGAAAATCTATAAATGTAGACTTGCACGATAATATCAAAATGATCATTTTTCCCTATTTCTCTTCATAGATAAGAAATAAATGAATCATCTCATAAGGTTCCGCAACAATTGATTTATAATTAATGTACCTTCCATGAAATCCAAATGTAATCATATGTTGAATAAAACAAACCTTCGTACTGTTATTAAGTTTGATCATATTCTATGTAATTAGCATTCATTCTAAAAACTATTGTCATGGGTTAGTTTCCTTAACTTAGAAATATCATAGCGTGAGTAATATCAACCCGTTAAATCACATTAGCATATTAAGCCGCAGCTCTCAAATATTTAATTTATCATTATGTATATTTATTGGTGCATATCCATCAAACCTTGTTATGTTATCCGGTTTGACATTGAATACCCAGGTGACTATAAGTGAAACCTAAATCGAGTGTTCAAAAGATATATATGTTCTAATTCATTGTAAATCTCCATATCTAGTGATTCACATGATTAATCCATTATTATTGATATCACGTTTAATAAATTCACATTTAATAAGCTATTTTTTGGATATTTTTGTTGGTTTGTGTGTGCACGTCTATCATTACTTTGTGTTATCAATTAGTTAAGCCGTAGGTCTCTTGTATCTTTGCTGAACCTTCCTGGGCCGGAGTAAATTGAAGGGTAGGCTGCTATCATCAGAAATGTTGTTTATAATGTGATAGACTTGGGAAGTGGGCAATAGGGCGGAGTTCATGAGTATCCCTGACCTGTGTATCTTGTATATGATTGAACTCTAGGTACTTTTGCTTAGGTCCTAATTCTTGTTAGACGAACATACAATTCTGACCGGTACAGTTTTGTTAAGCTTTTTTTTTTTTTTACAAATACAAAGAAAAAATGTCAACCATAATTTTAAACGTAGAGTATATATTAACAATTTTTTTTTAAATAAAAATAAAAACTAATTTCTTATACATTCACAATTACGTACCCATATTAAACATGATATATACATAGAGTATACATATTAACTTATTGTAGAAACATCTAATGATATATATATATATGCACACACTATACATGTGAAACTGATTCAAAGTAAAATTATATGTATTAAGAGCAGTTCACTTACAATATAGTTTTGGTATTTAAAAAAAAAAAATTTCCAAAATAAAATTTCATATTTTTAATCACTAATATACATACTTGTATACATCACTTATGTACACATACATTATACCGGGTGGAAGCATTTTCATCTATTTTTTTATATTTATATATATCCCAGTTACTAAAGGATTTTATCCTATGGTATGTACAATAGTTTAAAGTTTATGATATGATCAAATTATTCCCTCCTTTGTAATTTAATAAATAAATATTATGAAAAACATAATTATATTTCCTGGTCAATCTAAACCTGAGTCATATTATACATGATATAAAAGAGAACTATAACTTGTAACAGCTTTTATTTATGTGCTTCAGGCACCAGTGTTCAGCGGACCATATTAACTGAACACACTGTCACAAGATTAATTAATAAGTGGAATTTCTCTCCTTTATAATTACACGTTTTTATCTGGTTTCTATTTATGGGGGTTTAATAAATTAGTTACATGTACTAGCATTCATATATGGAGGAATCTAAATAATAAAGATTGTTGAATTTAAATTACTACATAGATTTAATAAATAAGTAGACACTATAAATACAAAATTATTTATTAATACTAATCTATTAAATATTATTAAACACTAACATATAGATACAACATTTCACAGAATAGATATATAACACATTCTTAATTCCAAATTTAATTAGGTATCCTGTTAGCAATAATAAAATTTAGTTCACCTGTCTTATTAGTCATTAAAGATTTATTAATTCAGATAACAATTAAAGTTAGGTATAGAACTCTCAAACTTACCTGTTATTTCTTTGAATGGATTTAATGACCAATATAATAGGCGCATATCATGGCAATGGGTTTCTTATTTCGATGAACTGTAAAATCTATTATGTCCAGTTGAAATATTTTTGTTATTAGCTTGCTAGAATTTTGATATTATGTAAGCATCAAGGCATCCTTAGGCTAAGAAGAAGGCATCAGTGACTATACCCGTAGGTAAACACAAACACGCAGCAAAACATTTTTCTACCGATTTCTGGATCTTTATCTGCAATATGCTGCTCAATAAAGAATACAGTACTCTAATTTCCAGAATTCATGAACAATATTAATGAAGCAAAGAAGGAGTGAATCAAAGTTCTCAGGTTCACCCTTTTATACAATTGGTCTGATTCCATCACCCAAGTACTCATTCACACTTTTCTTTATTTCTTCAGTAATTTAATTCCCCTGCAAAGCTTATTATTATAACTAATTTACCATATTAATCATAACTTAAATCCAATACATGGTTTTATATTATCTTTAATATACCATTTATTTCTGGTTTGTGGACTAACATAATTTCATCAATCAATATAAATGAATACTTCACAAAATTTAAACAAAGTTTGATTTTATATAATCTCTACCTTTTTTCTTTTTTCATTTACTAAGTTCATATTGGGAAACGACATTCTGATCGGCCATATTTAATTAGGGAGAAGAAATATCACATCTCCCTCTCTAATTACGGTTAATTACATTTTTTTTGATCTTAAAAAAATCTACACTTTCTTTGATTATCAGGATAGTTACAATAAAAATAATAAATCTTCTTTATTAAATTTTAAAAATCTACATTTCTTTTATATATTATTATATTTTATAAAATATACTTTTCTCTCAGCCATCTTCTTTCATGTTAGAATGCCAAACACAAGTACACAAAATAACAGTATAGTACACATACTAAATACGATATATACATAAACAGTATACATATTAAACCCAAAATAACAGTATAGTATAAAGAGCATACATATTAACTTACTGTAGAAATATCTAGTCATATATATATACACTATATGTGTGAAATTGGTTTAAAATAAAATTATATATATTAAGTGAAGTTAATTTACGTTACAGTTTTGGTAAGCATTTTTCAAATATATATAAAATTTCCTATCAAAGTAAAAATGCTAAACATTTTTCATTTAAAAAAATCCTTCATATTTTAAATTACTTATATAAAGACATAAATTATTATGAATACATACTGAATAGAGTATATTCTTAAAGAGTATACATATTAACTATCTTTTGATATATATATATACACTATATGTATGAAATTGATTTAAAGTAAAATTACATGTATTAAGTGAAATTCATTTACAATATAATTTTGATATTCTTTTAAAAAAAAATACAAAGTAACATTTCATATTTTTAATCATTTACAGACACTTATGTAAATCGTTTAAATACACATACAAAATAGAATATATACATGAGGTATACATGTTAACTTATAGTAGAAATATTTACTGATATATATATATCAACTGTAAGTGTCCAGTCAGTTTAAAGTACAATACAGATTTTGCATTTTCATTTTCTGTGCTGATACTAACAACTTAAAAATAATAGAGATAAAAAAAAATTATATATTAAATGCTTTTATTAGCCATGTACCAAAAAGAAAAAAAAAAGTTTTTTCAACCGAGGTTTTTATGTTTAACTTGAAATAAAAGCATGGGGAGGGGGCAGTCAGAAATTAATTAAATCAATTCCTATTTTTTATAACAATGAATTGATTTAATTACTTTCTGGACCACCCATGTTTTTATTTCATGTTAAATATAAAAAAAAAAAACAATTGTGACTAAAAAAACTTTTTTTTTTAGTACACAGTCAATAAAAGCATTTAATGTTTATAAAAAAATTATCTCTATTATTTGCTTGTCTTTTCAATTCTAATCACCAATTATCTGGATAATTTCTTTTTCCACTTAACAAAGTATTAAAATACCTATACTCCTCTACTTCTTCATTATCTCCCATTTTCCATCCTTCAATTTGATTCTTCTCATTAAATACTATAATCTTAAATTTTTCTCTACAGAATTTAATTTTCATTCTTCATTGGGCAACTGATTGCTTTTATATTAAGTGTCCAAGTGTAACACATTATTAAAAACTTTTCAAATACATAGGCATATTTTTTAATACTGTTATTTCTATCACAAGCATTCCATCCAAGTTTAATTTTACATTTGATTTCATCCATTATGTTTCCATTTTATTAATAAACTGACCAATATATTTATAGTTATTAACTTCTAATTTATGATTATCAATATTTATTTTTTAATATTCATCTTTAGTCCTACTTTCTTACTATCAACTTTTGCTAACATATTCTGAAGCATTATTTGCAAAAACAATCACATCATCTGCAAAATTTAAATGATCAAATAATTCTCATTTACTTTCTCTCCTTTAATTCGTTTTAATCCACAAAATACTTTTTATAAAACTGCATAAAAAGTGGCAGATAAGGACTCATCCTGTCATACATCCTTCTCAACATTAATGTTCTTAGTATCTCCATGTAATTCAATCATTGCTACTGTATTTTGATATTCTTTAGAACCACCATGCTCAAAATTTTTTTTGAGCACACATACATATGATTGCTACATTATGCAAGTCACAACTTAGTACACTATAGTTCATAATACAATAGTGTAAAAGAAAACCTATGTGTCCAAGCGTTTATTAAAAATTAGTATGATTTTTTATATTGAGACAAACTTTGAACTATTTTAGGTAAAACAGGTTTGAAGTAAAAGGCTGAAACCTTCTCACATGCACTTTAAGAATGCTTATATGACAGCCAATCAGATATAATAATGACTGTATAGAGAGCTCTCAAGTCGCAACACAAAAACAGAGATTTTTATAAGAAAAAGGTTGATCCACTTTCTCTTTACTTAAATTTCTATACACATAAATCAGTCTAAAGCATTTTGACTTAAGAGCATGAAGCTTTAAACATCTTCACATTTAACTCACTGTGTATTATTTATAAATCAACAAACAACATGAAATCCTTCAATTTACTATGAAATAATTTTTTTCAGAACTTATGAAATTGACAGTAATGTATGTAAATAATATTTATTAAGCACAAGCAGTTCATAATTAAAGTGAAAGGCTGAAACCTTCTCCATGCGCTTTAAGAATGCTTATATGACAGCCAATCAGATATACACCTGGGTCTCATTTTATGTGGATTTATTTAATGCGATTTTGAAGTTATGCGATTCATGTTTCTTCTTAATATCTTTGTATGTGGTTTTCTTTTATGCGATAAAATTTATAAGATCAGAAGTCAAGCTTTAATAGTGCGCTATTACTTTAAATATTATAAATTTCACGCACTCACGTCATATTTAAAGTAATAGCGCATTATCGGAATTTGACTTCCATTTAATAATTTCAATATTTTCAGCACTTTATAATAGTACTATAATAGATTTTATGCAATAAAGAAGTTCATAATTCACTTAGAATCAGGATTTCCCCATTTTATATACACACATTAAATTTTACAAGACTATAATGTAAATCTGTTCAAATGTTATAGATGAAAAATACTATGTATGTTGTTGTTTTTGCATTTTAAATCATGTTCTATTTTTGCTTTTTATAAAAAGAGTATGTAATCAATTAATCATTTAATGTCCGCAAGTTTATTTTTAAAAGGTGAGTAACAGCAGTGGGCACAATTAAATTTGACAATTAAAATCTGATTTTTAATTATAATTAACAATTTAAAAATTATGTAATGTGATCTGAAATTAAGGTGATGTGAAACGATGAAATTTGATTTTTAAACGAAATTGAAAATTAAAAAATTAAAGACAAAAATAAGAATTTAATTTTTAATTGTTAGTTTTAATTAAATTTTGCCCAACAGTGGTAAGTCGGTGTCTTTTTATTATCGTAAGTCTAAGTTCTTATTTTTATTTTAAACTTTTAGTTTACTCTAACGGAGAGAAAAAAACACCCCAAAAAATGAATTTCTTTGTAAACAAAAATTTCAATTTTAGATCGCTTAGTGAAATGGGAAGGATCAACAGTGATTGGAAAACATTTTAGTTGTATTTCTTCTTGACTTCGTTTAAGGAGAAGCTACAGTACCTCACATCAGATCATATCATGACGAATCTGATGTCTCAAATAATGATAATGATTAAAATACCGTACATGTATGAAAAAAATGTAAATTACGCATAAAAATATATTATTTTGAATAAAATTAAATACTGTAGTTAATAAAAAAAGTAAAAAAAAGTTTGTCTTGTATCAATTTTTTTCAAATTTGAAATTTTTTATTAGCCATATTTTATTATTTTTTTTTTATGCAAATTTTAAAGTAATTTTACGTTGTTGCTTTGCTTTTATGCGATTTTTGGAAAATTACAGTATGTATCCCCCATTTTTCAAGGTAAGTTAAGTCTATTTTTGTGCGATTTCTTTTGTGTGCGTTTTCTGAGGAACCTATCTACCACATAAAACGAGACCCAGGTATAATAGTGACTGTAAAACAAGTTTGTAATTGCTACATATTACACTCTTAATATACAACAAGATGAGAATCAATAAACCAATTTCTATGAACATTTTTTGTATATTTTATTTTAAAATAGGATGATTTGCAAACATGAGCAGCATTTGGGTATACTTTTGTACAGTATTTTTCAGGCCCTAATTTCCAAAATTTAATACCTTTCCCTTTCTTTTTCCTTTCAAAATAATCTCCAGATTTGTACTGTTTTTTAGCTTGATGAAAGTGTCAAATATCATAGCATAATTGTATTCCAATGCAGCTTCTTGTGCAATAATTGCTGTTTCTTAGTGCCAGGTATTTTCTACTAGCAAAGACAATTCTTAATATTTCGTAAATATTTAAATCTGATCTTAGATTCCTTGTATAAGGCAAGTAAATAATTTGAAATGATTGTATAGTTGTCTTGAGAAATGTCAACACCATGTTTAGTTTTGGTTATGGTTGGAAGATTATGCAGAATTTGATTTTGTATTTCCTTATAATAGATCCTTAGTTTCCCTTCAAAAACAATACTTTATTTGCTATCTGTTAAACAACTTATTTTCAGATTGCAAACCATGATTGGCTCACTAACTTATTTTGTAAAGTTACACAGAAATGCTAAAAGACACCTCCATCAATTATTTTTAAGTTTGCTACATTATTTTATTGCAAAAAATAATTTATTGCCATAAAGAAAAAAAAGTGACCCAGAACTTTTCTTCTGGTTAGTCACTGTACTGTGGTATGCAAAAGAATATTGATATAATTACTATTCACTTCTTTCAAAAGATTTGAATTTTCTATGGTTCAATCCTTATGCTTGGATATAATTTGTTATATTTCTGACACTTTTCATCACTGCATTTGCTTTGGCCATACCAAGTTTTCTTGCTACATGATACAGTAAAGTGATAAACAATTTGTTAAATTGTATTTCTTTTTCAATAAGGAAACAAATCCCTTTTTGGATTCAGTCATTGAAGAATATCCATCAGTGCACATACAAACCAATTTTTTTATATCAATATTGTTCTTCAAAAAATATTAATAATATTGGAAATGATCTGCACCTCCAATTTGACCCTGCATAGAAAGAAATTTCAAAAAATCTTAAAATAAATTCTGTTCAGTACAATATCTAAAAAATAAAAACAGAACATGGTGATATTGCTGAAATATCAATGCATAAATTAAAAGTCAAGTTAAATATTTAAAAATTTTCAGATGTTTTATGATGTTATTAGAAATGTGTTTTACAATATCTTCAATATATCAAATACAGGTAGAATCTGAGAGTTGCATTTTTTTTTTTTAATTTGTGATATTATTTGATTTTTATTGCTAAATTTCCAAATAATATATTGGAAGCATTGATTAAACATTCCCTTACAATATCTGCATCAGTAAATGGTTTCATATATTTACTAAGTATGTAACAAATATCATATGACGCTCTTGTCACTATTGCATCATATCGCTACTGACATATTTTATTATTGTTGCAATGACTTCTTAAAGAAAATTAACTTTTCACATTTTATTAAAGATCCATGAGAAAAAATGTCAAAATATGATCTGAATTTTATGGTATGATGATAAACATTTTTTTAATGCAACACTTTCATGACAAATCATGTGCTTATTTTGCATAACAAAATATTCTTTTCCTAACTGCCTTGAAACATTCTATTTTTGTTGAACATTTTTCATTATATTTTGAAGACATTGCTGCCATTGTGAGTAATTAAATTATAGTTTAAAATAAATCAACATATTTATATCAGTCACAAGTTATCCATTCCACATAATCAACACTTGAAATTATAAACAATAAACTGTCATACATTGATGTAATTATGCAACTAAAATAAACAAACCTATTGCAAGTGTGATTTGTGATCAAAATATGGAGTAGAAAAATTGATGCTGCCCATGTCTGCTTGCTATCCATCAACTATTTTTGCATATCTCAAGATTTTAAAAATTTAGATTAATAAGTGCATATTTTGGGCAGCAACATGTGCTCACAGGTCGAGTATGGTAGCTTTAGAACATGGCACTCTTGAGTTTATATCTTGATGATCAAATGTAATAATTACTGCAGAAATGTATATAGAATCAAATGCTTTTTACAAATCTACAAATGCAAAGGACATTGACAACTCATTCATTTTTCTTTCTATAACTTTCTCAATATTTGTATGTAATCTACTATGCTTGATTAAAATCCAAAGTTTGCTGTAGACAAGTTATTTTTACCTAAGTAAAGATTTTCTATAGAAGTGATCAAACACTAATAAGTCAGTAATTTTTAATATCTTTATCATCTTTCATGAATATCAATATTACTACTATTGCATTCATCCAATCATCTGATACATCTTTATCATTTAGAAATTTGGTATATAATTTTTCCGATAATTTTTTTATTTCTTCACCTCCTTTTAAGATATAGATTATAATTTCATCATTCCCTGGAGCTTTTCCCTTCTTTACAGACTTAAGTTTCATTTCTCATTTCTTAATTTAAAGTATTGGATAATGCAGCATATATAATAGTTGTAGAGAATACTTTTTGTTTTTTACTCTATATTACTACATAATTCTTTGTAGAATTCTTCTATAAATTTTGTGATATCAACTTTCTTCTTGGTAATAGTCCCATCTTTTCTCCTTCTTGCAGCCTTTACTATCAATACAAAAATGTAATTTTATACTTTTGAGAGATTTACTCTCTTCTATAACTTTCTTTGCCAATACACAATTGTATTTTCTTATATCATTATTAACTCTTTTTCTTACTATTTTATAAAATTCTAGTTATTCTATTTTTTTAATGGATCATTTAAAAATATTTTTACATTCTTTCTTTTCTTCATACATTATCTTAACTCAATAGAAAATTTATGATTAAATTGCTGTTGTTTTTTTTTTTGTACAATTATCTTTGTTGCAATTCTAATCAGTGTATTAGTTATTTTCTTATTGATTTCATTCAAATCTGAACCATCTTCAAAAACTGTTACCATTTTAAAACAATATGCAAATTCTAATTTAAATTCACTGGATATATATTATACTGGACACTCCACAACTTTTTATCACTGAGGGTGGCACTAGGCCACTGTCGACATAGAAAATTTGATTTACAGTGATCAAAAAGTTAATGATGATGAATATAAATGCTGCCAACTAGACTCAGTGAGAGAGAGATCTTAAACATTGTTCAGACAATTGAGAGACAGAACACAGAAATAAATATCAGCCAAAAACAAATATAATTATTAATATTTTTTAAGTTTTATTAAATTCAAAAAAATATTAGTCAAACAAAAATATAAAAGTTTGACCTAAATTCTACCTCTTATTTGTCTGAGAGTGTACAAGAGTATTGTGGCATCAAACATTTTGGGAGATAATTTTGCTTTCGCATCTTTAGGGGATTATAATGATCTTTCTGCCATCGATTTATCTCCTCTTTGATTTCTATATTCCTTTCTTTAGAGATTTAGTAAAGACGATCTTGTACGGAAGTCAACTAACAGCTTGGAGTAAGCTTTCCTTAACCCAGTAAAAAAATATCAGGACAAAATAAGGATGTCATATGCTCCGTAAACAGTCATAAAAAGTCATGTTACACTATGACTTTTAACCTTACCTCTAAACAAGCAGAGAGACAAGATTATAATTTCTTAATCTTTAATATACTAAATAATAGGAAATCTCAAAATCTCCATGGCTTACAAGAAAAACAGAACTACATAATCGACAAATCACTAACCTAAAGATCTATGGTCTGCAGGAAACACAAACACACATTAAACTAAAATAATTTCAAAAAAAAAAGGAGATAGGTGATCTAAAAAGGAAAATGACTATTATCTGCCAAAGCTTTTAACAACAAATAATAACATATATAAAAAAAACACCACTTACAACACACTCCAACAAGCAATAAAATTAAATATTAATTTAATTGTCTACAATTTATGGATCATAATAGAAAATACAGATATTAAACAGAATATTTAGAAAACTATTACTAATAGACTTATCATATGTTCGTATTATTTTGTTTTGAGTGTAAAATTTAGAGATTTAAGCCCTGGTTAAAATAGAAAAATGTTCAATTACCTTCCAGACTTGTTTTTCCATCTGATTTATTCCAGCACTGTGCACAAAGTTTTAGTTCTACCAGGAGTACATTACTGTGGTTTTTGGTCTCCATTAATGTGGTCATGGAGTATAAAAGCAATCTTTAGGATCAGTTTTGAGCTAGACAATTAGGACATGTTTGTGATGGCATAATTTTGAGCTCTGGGGTTGGTCTTGAAATATTTTTATCACTACATACATAGGATCTTTTCTCTGAGGATAGTTTCTGTTTTGCAAATAAAAAAAGGGCAACCAGAAATTTTCAATTCTCAATTCCTAATCTGCAAATTTTAATTCGCAATTAGCAAATATAGGACATGAATATGCTGCAATTAGCGAATATAAAAATATATATCTGCAATCAAAGATTAGCAAATATAAAATATCTTCTCCCTCAGCAATCCACAAAAAATTAGCAAATATAAAAAAAATATATAAACTGTCTGCAATTAGCGAATATAAAATATATATCTCAATCACAAACACAGAGCTTTTATGTGTTATCTACCATCAGGTCTTAAAAGCTAGCCAGTGCTAGTCTTTATCTCCTTCCAGATCTTAATTAAAAGTTTTAACCAGGACTATTCTTTATCTCTCACTAGATCTTAATTAAAAGTTTTAATCATAGCTATCTTTTATCTTATGTTTTTACTTTTTAATACCACTTTTAGTAAATTGGAAAATGTCTGCTTTTAAAAATAGATTAAAACAGTCAAGTGTTGGTGGCTGAGAGGTTAGCGCAGCTGCTTTCCAAGCAGTTGTCCCGGGTTCGTGCCCAGCCGACGGCTTGACATATGAGAAAAAAAAAAAAAGATTAAAACAAAAACGAAAAGAATTATCTCAATCAAACCTCTTTTAAATCAAAATATTTTTAAGACTCGTACACTTATGTTATAAACAAAAAAAAAAAATACAAAATTTTAAATAAAATTTTCTATTGCCTTTAAAATTTTTATAGATACACATTTGTTTTGATTTTAGAAAGGATGATTTTTGAAGCAAAGAAGGTATCCGGTTTAATATATATCCCATCCTATTTTTTAGTTATCTTTCTTGCATTAGGAAATATAACTTATACCTTTAAAATAAATCTGTATTTCTAATTTAACACATATTACCATCTAAAAAATTAAGACCACTGTTCACAGACAAATATTTTACTCTCAAACTTAACTCCACAAATCTTATTCATTTTACTCTACTATCAAATCTTAGAAATTAATTCCATCACCCCCAGCTATCCATTCCTGTCATTCAAACTTATACCGTCAAACATCTTATTGTTTCTTCAGTACTTATATTTATGTTACCATTTGTCTCCATGTATGTATCAATAAATATATATTTGATTAGGAAAAATACAAAAATATTGGATAGAAAGGAAAACATCCAAAGAAAAAAATTCAAAGAAGCTGCTCACATAACAATGGCAAATAACCCTGTAAGTCACCCTAGTATGATAATGCATAATGACTGGAAAACCACTAATTAACCTTGCTCTTAAAAACAAGTGAATAAGTCAGAATGACCATAACAGATAATTTTATAAAATTTCTATTGACTATCATCTTTGACAGAATATCACAGTTTGTTACTATTATCTTAAAATTTCTATATTCACAAATTTTAAAATCCTGGTGCAATTCATGTGCTAGTATATGTCACTGGTCTAGCCAGGAACACCTGAAGAGAGAATAACACTCGAAACATTGTATTATATAATAACCTACGTGCTATTATTAACAGTTGAATGCATGTTCCCAGGTCCATTTTGTTTAGCATTTTTCTATTTTTCTTAAAAAAGACATTCTTAATAATTTTTCTTTTTCTGAAAACTCCACAAGACTGTAACCTTCTCCTTTTTACCTTTATTTATCCACAGCAATTGCCCATAGCATTTTCATGTTTAAATTATTTTCCAATTCTAGCATTTTGATCGCCCATGACATATTTTAAAAGGTTGTTTGGTGTGACAAAAAGCATTTTGTGCATCTGTATAAAAATCCTCTATATCTTTAGCCCAATGAAAACTTGTTAGAGCATAAACCTGAAATTATCTGCATTTAGTATTTTTTACCAAGTTGAATAATTAATCTTGCCACTCTTTACAATGTTGTTCTACTTTTTAATTATAACGAATCCCATTCTATTAGTATTTCCAATACTTGTGCATTAGTAAAGTATGTGCTTATCTTTCAAATCAAATCTCCATCTTTTCTTCTAATTTCACCAAATTTGATAATGTCCCATTTAATATTAGTTCTTCCAACTTATGTAATTTTTCTACATTCAAAAATGATTTGCAGTTATATAGGTAGCTAAATAAAAAATCATCATCAAGTAGCAATTTTGTTTGCAATTAGGAGATTCCTCTATCTTTGATTTACAACTCCTGAGAATAAGTCATAATTTAGTTTTGTCTGTCATCATATGGTATATATTAATGATATGCATTTATATTTAGTGTAATGAAAAACCCACTGATAAAATATGCAGACAACAATAAGCAAATGTAAATATGTATAAAAAAATATTTTTACTTAATTTGAGAACTAATGCACTAAAAAGAAAAAAAATTTTTTTTTTCTTGAATCACAATTTTAATTATGTGTAATTTTAAATAAAAATGTAGAGCATCTATAAATTAATTAATTCAAGCAATAGAGTATTTGATTTGATCATAAACTGTATTACTTCAATTAATTAATGTATCTTTGCCCCACACTTTTATTTAAAGTTATATAAAACAATCAAAATTTAACGCATTAGTCTTGAAATTAAATGTTATTTTTTTAAAAATATTTTTTTAATATGTACTATTTTTTAATGTACAAAATTTGAAGGAAATCTGTACTAAAAATTAGTGATATGATTTTTGTTTTTATTAAATGATTTTAAAAGGCAAGTTATATGTAAACAATCCAAATTACATTTCATTCTTCCATTCTTTTTTAATTTATTTTAATTAAATATAAACATCCCTAAAATTTCTTCATCAAATTAAATGAGTGTTTAAAAGAAAGTTATAAGATTTGCTTTTATTAAGATACTACTTTAAAAAAGTATATTTAATGTAAACAATCCAAATAGAAATTAAGATTCCATCTTTGATTTCTTTTTTTATTTCTATTTTAATTAACTGTAAATGCCCCTAAAGTATCTCGTCAATTTAAATAAAAATACTTAAATGTTAGTTACAAAATTTTTATTTTTATTATGACAGCAGTTTAAAAAGCAAATTTAACATAAACGATCCAAAAAGAAATTAAGATTTGATTCTTCATTTCTTTCTAATTTAATTAACTGCAAACATCCTTAAAATGTCTTACCCAAATTAAATCAAAGTCTCTGCTTGAAAAAACATCATGCCATCTGTTGTGCATGACTCAGAAATCGAATCACATAAATGATATTTCAAATGTGGCACATCATACTGTTAGGTTGGACAAACCTGGAAATATTGTATTGTTATATTGTACTGTCATCAAAACTGAATACATGTACAAAATTTCAAGAAAATTTATTCAATAGAAGTATATTAAAAATTGATTATAAGATTTGATTCAAATAAGCCAAAGTTTTAAGTTAAATAATATTTGTCGATACTCAACCATGCTAAATGGTAATTTGTAGGATTATGTAATATTACCTATATTTCAAGCTATTGATAATTATTAATCCAAGCACTTTGCAATTTTTTAAAAATTTATTCTATTACAAAGCCTGATTACATTTCTACTCTAACTCCAGAAGGTTAGCAAAAGGATACGTACTGTTATAGATAGCTTTATATTCATATCTATACTGGCACTTTCTGGTGAAAGTCTATCCTACAGACAATATTAATCTTTCTGCATTTCTTTACTAACACTTCCCTGTAATTGCTTCTGGGTTCTAGTTAGCATAAAGAATGGACAAGGAGAACGATGATTGCATATACTAATTATTTTTAACTAATTAATCAAGGATAAAACACCTACTCACATATATATTGAAGCAGTCGGATCTGAGTTCGATCCTAGCTTCATGACATCTAGCCATAAGCCCACTTCAAACCCTATTACTAACCTTAAATTTCCGATGCAGTGGGACTTTATTCGTTCAAACCATGCTAATTTCCATAAAGAATAACTTATTTCATAAATGCGTACTAAAATTAATTAGTTTCAGATTTAAATTGATCAATTCTATTAATAAATTCATGATAGAATTATTCATGAATTTATATATTATAGCTGCGTGGATTGTGCGTATATATTTGTAAATATTTAAATATATATAATTGTTTAAAAGTTTCAGTGCATCGGGAATGTTTGATTTTATTTTTAAATAATTTGTTAAAGTTTTATTGATTAAAAGCTACATTCTTTCGATAAGCTTTCAGATTTTCCCTTTCCAAAAACAATAGTTAAAGTTTTATTAATTAGAAAAAGAGATAAGGATTTCCTAATTAAAATCATTTTCTGATTTTAAGAATTCATTTTCTAACTAGAAAATGAATTCAAGTTAATGAGTTTGAAAGCCTTATTGAAGGAATGTATATAAAAATAACTATAATAAAAGAAGTGCTAGCCTGAAGGCATCAGAGAACAGTATATTGTGACCGGTCCCTTATTCAACCGTTCATATAGGGATTGAGAGCTCCAAAATAAACATGATATAACGTAAAGCTTTATTTATTTTCCTATATCAATAGTTGTTCATTATCAACATAAGGGGGCGCCAGATACGATGATTTAATTTATAATTTAATTTCTCGCATCACCTTACGTCATATCAAAACGATTTCGAAGTCTAATCCCCGCCCATAAGCTCAAACTCCCAGCATGGACCAATAGGGTCACTCAGGGTCGCGATGTAATTATTATTCTGGTAAAAGACACAATACTAACCAATGGAGAAGAAGCTTGGTTGATTAATAGATCGGTCCAAACTTTGGACCGGGTCATTGGTTATTTGCAACTAATAAGAATGTTCGGTTGGCTCATAAAAAAAATTAGAAGCTTATAATATCATCCCCCCTTTATCATACAGTCCGGTAGAATTATTTACATTAGCTTTATTGACATTTATTTACATTTTCTAATAATAGGCCCTCCCAACTCTTAAATCTATCTTAACTACATAATAAATAAACATCGTGACTTACGGCACGATGTTTATAAATGACATTTTAAAAGAAACAAACAAAAGAAGGATAAGAAAGATGAATCTAAAGTAAAATAATTAATTGCATGAATAAATGCTAACTTTATTAATAATCAAAATAACAAAAAAAAAATATATATAGATTTACTTATAGGAAATGATTTGAGAAATGCTCGACTTGTTTAAATTATAAAAAGAAATTTATTGAATATAAAAAAAAAATGCAATATTGATTAATAGTTTTATTTACACGCACATACACGCATTCTCGCACTCGCACAGAAAAGAACATATTATGCATAATAAACATGGATGATATAATATATTTCCTTCTTTTACATTTGAAATTAGGTGTGTTATAGCTTAGAAGATAATAATTAAGGTCAAAGTTCATAACTGAAAAGTCCTAAGATTTAAAGATGAGGAATTGCATAGCATGTGATTTACGAAGATTAAAATAATAAGTTTAAATATAAGGAATTACGGATCATTTATAGTTTGTTTTACGAAAAGTCGAATTTAATTAATTATGAGATTGCCTTTTAAAGTTTACGTAAAGAATGAATGAAAACATTATAAAATAAAGTGTTTACCTAGGATTTTTGCTTAGTCTTCCGCTGCTTCTACTTTGGTGAGGGTTCGAACATGGTAGATGATGTTTTCCATAATACGAGGTTATTCATTTTTTTTTTTAAAGTTCAGCGTAATGGGTTTGGACGATTCATGTATTTCAAACGGAACAACATTATTGAACTGGTTGGAGCACTATTTTCGGATGGTACTGTTGTTGATCATTCATAGCTGTGGAGATGTTCTGGCGGCGGAGCGTCGATCAATCACTGAAGGGTTTCCTAGCCCATCATGACGATCGACGCTCTAAATACTGATTTCACTGCGATCATATTGAATAAACCGGATAGCAAAAACAAAATGAAAACGAGATGATGAATGACTTTTGACTAATGAATTTTGAATAAAGGATAAAGAAAGAATAAAGAATGAATGAATGACTGATTGAAAGAAAAAGCCCCACTTCTAGATTTCGCTTGATATTTATATGGGTTGGGTATTATCTGAGGATCGAATCTCCACCCAGAGTTCACTATTCTTAGAGTTGTCGTTAGGGTCCGTGTCCTACGTAATGTTCACTCAATCCATATGCTTGAGGCAATCTTAGGTTTAGGCAATCTCATATTGCAATCTCAGTTAAAAAATTTATACTTATTCACACCTTTGATGCATACGTGTGTGCGTGTTTTAAGAGAACAATATAATTTACATTAGTTTAAAAGTCGAGCATTTAATCTTTCTCAAAAATCATCTCTATAAGCTTTTAACTTTTACTACAGTTATAATTTAAAATAAAACCCCTTTTCAATTATCCCTGCGGCATATACAAGTAAAAATCACTTATTGAGATTAAAAAATGGCATATTAGTAATACTTTATATTTTATTTTTAGAGGATATTGTTTTAGTAGATTATATGAAAGCCTTAAACTATTTAATCAGAAATATTAACATTTTATTTTACAGTGTATTTTATAAAGTATTGAAAGAAAACTATATCTATTTTTCATCATAAGTTGAAAGTGAGAAAAAACAGAGTGTTTACATTGCTTGTGTGTGTGCGTATATTTAAATATTTAAATATATATAATTGTTTAAAAGTTTCAGTGCATCGGGAATGTTTGATTTTATTTTTAAATAATTTGTTAAAGTTTTATTGATTAAAAGCTACATTCTTTCGATAAGCTTTCAGATTTTCCCTTTCCAAAAACAATAGTTAAAGTTTTATTAATTAGAAAAAGAGATAAGGATTTCCTAATTAAAATCATTTTCTGATTTTAAGAATTCATTTTCTAACTAGAAAATGAATTCAAGTTAATGAGTTTGAAAGCCTTATTGAAGGAATGTATATAAAAAATAACTATAATAAAAGAAGTGCTAGCCTGAAGGCATCAGAGGACAGTATATATAGCTCTGAAAATTTGGAGAGGGGAAACCATCTTTGTTGTAGAAAAGTGCAGTAAACTCTGTGCGTTTTAAAAAGTGTTTCGATCATGGTGAAGGGCTAAAACATCAGGAATCTGGCTGCGGTTCCTGAAGTCCCCTGGAAATCTTCAATGGAGCTGCCAAATTCTTTCCAGACAAATCATGCTGCCAAAATCAAATAAAATGCTGTTCAAGTAATCAACTAAATGCGTGCCTACGTTTTTACAAACTCGGACGTGTAACCTAAGGAACCAGCCCCGGAAGAAATGGGTAATATATTTCCATAATGAACCTTAAACTTTCTGGCCAGTTCCGAACTTTACTTTACACTCCCTTTAAGAGCTCTTTTCATTCTATAAATGTAATACTCTGTGTAAACCCTGTTATTCATGCTATTTTAAATTATATAAATTCTCTCAATCTCTAGACTTTAAATTTAACTTTCTTTTCTTACGATGGTGGTTCATTTATTTTATTATATATATTTATTAAGTAATTTATTAATGTTATTTTTAATTATATGCCAATAATCCTTCGACTCGATGAGCTCCTTTGTTCTATTTGCCTCACGCAAATAATATATTAAATCTGATAATAATTCTCCCCCATTAGAACTAGATTTATACAGTTCTATCAATCATCGAGTTGAAAGAAATTATTGTTTGTTATTTTTATAATTGGCTAATAATAAATTATTAGCTCTGTTTCTCACCTATGTCCCCAGCTCCTATCCAATTTACAAATGTTTATATATCCAAATAATATTAAAATGTTTTTTCTCGTATTCACCAATATTTATTTATTCACGTATAAAATAAAAGGTTTTTTCAAAAGGGCAGATAAAGGAATCAAATATATTCTAATTCAAATTTCGGTTACTTGCTAGTAAGATTCAGGAAGGGCACGATGATTGGGGCATAACTAATATAATTTGATAGATGCTTTAAAATAATGTTAGTTAAAAGCTCATTTGACTTTAATTCATTTGATCAAGTCATCATGTAGAGCATTCTATAATTGGGTTTTATTTTTCAAACGGTGACTATTAAGTCATCATCTTCAATGTTGCTGGCGTAGGGCTATCGCTCATTTCATAGGCTTGTCGGTGATGATATTTCTGATATATTAATTATAGAGGAAGAAAGCACTTCCTCCCCTCGTATGTTATATTTGGAACACCAAAGGTTCGTAGTTACGACTCGGCCTGGCTTTTCCCCGTGTTTCACATCTACTTAAAGGGCATAAGACTTGTCATATGCAAGCCGCCATACTACTTTTAAATCACTGACCAGCTATTATCTTTCATGTTCATTTTACTTTGAAGCTCATAATTCGTCAGCACCATTACCTTTCTGTTCCAGTAAAGCCCGCTCTGATGCTCGTAATTTGTGATGAAGTAATTTCAATTAAAGTCCAACAAATTCTAAGTTATCTCGAAGTAAATAAGTTTTCCAATAAAGATTAAAGTTATGCCCTAAAATACGTATCTTGCTCTTCATGAATGGATTTGCGAATGTGAAAATAAATATCACATTCTTTCGTATAAAATTAGAGTAATAATTTCCTTTACTAATGAATACCTTTATCTGCCTTTATTTTCTTGTTGGGGGTATAGACATAGAATTCCAATATTGCGTACTACTCATTGGCATATAATAAGACCGCCACCCTTATTATAATTATAAACTATGTTAAAGGCTAGAGGTGATTAATATAATCATTATTTAAAATTCAAACAAAACAAATTATTATTATTAAATATTTTCTAAACATACTTGGTTTCTTAGTTCTTAATTCTTTTATAATTATTTTAATGTTAATACTCGCTGTCTGTGTTGGCAACCCGAACATATACATATGATTCGATTTTTAAAAGTATTTTAAGTTAATTAATTATCCGATGTTAGTGTCAGTTCAGGGGTCTCTAATCCTCACCAACCATTGAGCTAGTTTCTTGGCGCATAGCACTGTGCCATTAATTTAGATTTCTACTAATCTGAGCTGCTGAGTTGGGTTTGAATTCGGTTTGAACCAGCTGAGTTTGGATCCGACTTGCGTTCAGGTAGTGGATGTTTTTCGACCAGTACAATATACACAAGACAGAATAAATTAGAACAAGTTGGCTTAAAGAATTGACAATATATTTATTAATGCAAATAAAATAAAGAAATCAATATAAAAATGTGTGTTAATTAGATATATAAATTTGTATCCTAGTTATTTTTACTATACTTCATTATTATTTACCAATATCCATGGAATTACTAGCCGTTAAATTACAGACTTGACAATATGTGACGAATACTTCAGATTAATCTGCTTCACAACATAAATGTTTACAAATGAAAGCAACCAGAAAAAAATATGATGGCAAAGATGAAAAAACTCATTAAATTTATCATCATTTTTCCTCACAAACAAGAATACACCAAATAAATAAAAACTCATTATATTTGCAAAATATTTCTCCTATAATTTAAAAATTGTCTATATTTCAAACCCTGTCTTTTTCAGATTGAAAAAAAAATAAATTTCTTACTGGTATTACTATATATATCATATCTTGAAGTTTTAAAATTACTTTTACAAGTCATTTTCTTAAAACGGAAAGTTTTTTAATGTACAAAGAGTTCACTTTCTTAGTACAGTTCTCTATAAATCCTTGTATGAATTATCCAAAAGTATCTTTGTAGGTTGGTTTCATTAATTGGTTCATATTCTATGTTCTTGGTTGGTAAGTATATATCAAGCATCAAAATAGCAAACTGTGGGTTCAGTTAATATATCATTTAATGCAATAGGCAAAAGGCTAATTTCAGCAAATTCTCCATTTCTTCTAGATACTATATGCTTGGAAAGCAATGGCGCACATATGATCTTCAATAGGATATCTTGCAAAAGCGATAAGCATAAATAATTTATCATTGTTGCAATGGCAATATACTAAAAAGTTTTTTCTACATGGATAGCTTGTTTCCTTACCTTTGCAGACTGAAAGGCAAAGGTTCTATTTTTCTATTGTGTACCTAAAGTTTATTGTTAAAACCAGCTGTAAATGTTGCTACTATTCCTTTACTTAGCTGACTTCATTCAATATCACTAATACTAAATAACCAAATTCTTTAAGTCTGCCTTCTGAAGAATGTGGTTTGTAAATTAACAAAAAACCCAAATGCCTTTTATAAACTTTTTATGCACCACACAACTGCTTATGAACATGTTTTCATAACTCAGATAATAATTGTCCATCTGAGCAAGGTGACTTTCAAAAACATCTCTGAACTTTTTGTCTTGTTTTCTGACTTCTTAATTATTTATAACTTCTATGGACAATACATTATTTACAAAATTGTACCTTTTAATATACTTCTTTGGTTTTTATAAAGTCTATTGCACACAAATTCACAGGTTTTAAAGCTTTTCTAATCAAAATCACAACTTATGTAAATTTGAATCTGACTGGAAAACCTAGCATAGACATATATCAAGGGCTATGTGACATTGGATACAAATACAGGCAACTTATTAAGATGGTTAAAATACTTTATGCTAAAATTAGAAGCATATCTACACTAAGTAAAAAAAAAAAAAACCCGGATTAACCTTCCTAATATACTCAAATGACTCAAACCATAAGCAAGATTTGCTTGGAAACATATAAAATTAGCTTTCACATCCCTCCCATCCTTAACTGCTTAATAAACAACATTATAGCCAGGTTGTCCTCACAGTTGTCCCCACAAGTGGTGTACAAGATCACATGCACTCATACAAATTGCCCAAACAGATATCAATATAATAGGGCTAAAACTAATGCTGGTGTTAGATCTATATTTCTAAAACACGAAACAAAACATGGCCATACATTTGAGTTTAAAGTGGCCAGCATTATCTGTTCTGAAAGAAATGAGGCAAAACACAAAATCAAAGTGTCTTGGTGGCATGTCACCAATAACACAAATGCTATAAATAAGAAAGCATCCTGCAACGCCCTTTCAAAAAAGTGGATTATGTAAATTCACTCACATACATTTTGTTATTAGCACACTGAATAATCTCTATCTTAATAAATTATATAATTTGCTTTATATATTTCTGTTATGATTATGACTACAAACTAGTTGGAAGCATGCTTAAGTATACTATGTTAAAAGGAATAAATAAGCAAGTGTTTATTTTTGAATTACAATTGCTATAAGGAAAGATAGAAAATTATACTGGAATTACAAATTAAAGATTTATAATTTGAAAATATTGATTTTATAACATAGTGTGACAAAACTGAATTTTCTATCCTGAAATTCCAGCCATATATTTAGATTTTCACTCTAGGTTAAATGCCTTTAAATTTATAACTTTGGTAACTAAAAACTTTTTAATTGACTAAATCTATGACTAAAAGAAAGGTAGTGGGTAATAACCAAGACACAACTTCCTGCCCTCATCCACTCTGGAGTTTTAGCTAAATGATGTATGTGAATACAAAATTTACATATCTTGTAATATTTATACACATGTTAAATATAAAAATTATCTTAATTTCCAACCCTGAATAATTTCCAAAATCACTTAACCAACACTTTTATAATTTTTTTTTTCCACAAAATCAAAATGCTCTAAACAAATAAATGAGCAGCAGAAATTATTCAAACCTGTACTTAATCATGAACACATGTATACCGGGGGACATATAACTTTCCATGTAATAAATGGATATTTATTTAATCAACATTCTGTTTGACTTTTTGTGATTATGATAATCATAAATAGAAATTTTAACTGTTAAGTTAGTTTTTAGCTCAAAATCTTGCATAAAAAAATAATGTATACTATTTTTAATATCAGTTTATATAATTTAACAAACCTCTATGCCATCTCATATTGCTGACCCACCTGATCACACACATGTTGAAAAGATAAATAATCACCAATATATTTATTTCATGCTAAACCAGAAATCATCAGTTGGTCCAGATTACTATCTCCACACATATATACAATCAGTGCTCAGCTTTATATTAAGATAGCCAATCTTCATACTTTAATGGACAGGCTTCAAACTACTCCAACCCATAACTCTTCAGCCGTTCATTTCATTGAAAATCTGATGATGGAACGTTCAAATATCAGTTTATGTAAGTTTTATAACCCAATTTAAGATCATCTAAAATATGTATATTAAAGAAAATAACAAAACATTAGTAAAAAAAAGTTTTAAATATTTTGTGTACCTCTATCAAATAAAATATTAAAATTGTTAATAGTTCAAAATCTTTCTATAGTACTTAAGTCTTTCTACCCACCCATTCCCACGATTATTTAATGCCTTAATTATTTTTATAAAATGATTTTTGATAGTTTCTGATTAAAAGTAAATAAGAGATGCAATATTTAAAAATAATTCAAAAGTTTAAATGAAGTGTATATTTTATTAAAAAAAAATTTTTTTCTATGCTAAACACATTCAAATAATTGGGCTTCATTATAAAACCTTACTTATATTCTCATTTTCTTAATGTAAACTTCATTCAAATTTTATTTTAAAGTTGATTAAAATCTTTTAAACCTATTCATTAATCTATTAATTTATTTTTCTGCAAAAAAAAAAAGAAATACTCTTAACAATCATGAACTCATGAATAAGATAAACAAATGTACCCAGGCATATCTGGAATGATTTACATTTTAATATCACAAAACTTAGGTGAATACTTTACATATAAATTATTTAGTAAATCAGAATTAAAATTTCAAAACCTTTTTTTAAATTCTTTTAATTTAAAAAGTAAAAATGCAAAACAACTCTAAATAATATTAAAAAAAAAATTCCGTCAATTTTCCTCAAAAAAATTTTTTTTAATTTTTTTTTTTAGCAAATTTATTTTTAGTAAAGGCAACAATATAATTTATTTAAAGCAAAACTATTTTAAATTGATAGTGTATACAAATAATTTCTTCCATGGTATTGCATTGTTTATCATCAAGAATTAAGCAATAATGTTTTGAATACTTGCAATTGTTAATTCTACTCAAATGAATGCATTTCAGTAATGACTATTTAAAAATTACAAATGGTAGACAGAGAACTTCTGTTGTATGATAAGCTTTACTGGCTCAAAATTAAATTTTTGGAAATTACTTGAATTAATTATCATTAAAAAGATTCTTGATTAAAATTAAAATTATTATCTATAATTAAGCAATACAAGTCATTATTTTCTAAATGGGTTTTAATCCCAAACTACTTATAATTTCAAGGTAATAAAGATATTATTCTCTTTTTCTTTAACCACAGCTATGCTTCTTAATATAAGCAATAATAACTAATAGATGCCAGCTAATAGTGCTTAATAAATTCCTATCCGGTGTTATCCTATACAATATCCCCAAACTAGTTCCTAGCTTACGGCTCTCATCAGTGAGGAGTTTTTGGATCTTGGACGCACCTGAATTTTTATGACTGAATGAACTTACATGGGGTGGCACAGCTTTAGTGAAAGAAAAAAGTGCTGCTGAAACAGTAATGGGTAAGCTGCAGCCATGTGACAGAATATAATATACATGATAAATTCAATAAAAAATTTGAACAATTTCAAATATTCCGAATCAGATTTAAATGAACATGGACACAAAGTATTTCCAATTATTTTTTAAAAAGGTACAAAAATAAATGACAGCAGTTTAATATTTTCCAAAAAATTTCCAGTGTCGCTCATATTAGCATGTGTCAAATTTATCTAAATCATTAAATCATTCATGATCGCATTTAAACAGGGTCTATATTCCAATATTTGTGTTGAATGGTTATACTGAATAGCTCCAAAGAGCAGTAATGAAACTAAACATTTTTTTGTTTTTGTTCCAAAATATTAGGAGTTATCAAAAATAAAAAGCTTTACAGGGCAATGATCAACTTACGTAAATCAAGTTGTACCAAATTGTAGCTCTTTATTCATACAGTTTTGCGAAGTAGGTCATTTTTAAAGATAATTTTATTATTTGAAAATTATTTTCATTAATTTAATGTTCCTTTATCTGCTCTATCTCTTTTGTCACATTTTTGAATGACTCAAGTTTGTAGGAAATATTATTACAGATATAAAATCATGTTATACATCATTTAATTCTATACTAAATTATCTTTCATAATATGTTTATGCTATGACTAACTGATCTAAGAGTGCACTTCCCATGAGTACAAATATCACTACTAACAGTTAATATTTAGTTAATTTAACATAGGATCCTTAATAGCATTTAAACTACTTACATATATACAATCATTTAACATAATAAGGCCCAAAGGCATACATAAATAATAATTTAGATCAGTACAACCTGTAAGAGTCCTAGCTGGCTGTTCCCGCATTCGGAGGCCAGCTCTCCGCACTTGAAGTCACTGTGCCATGGGAGATGATCTGCTCCAATATATATATAACCATGTGCACAGATGAAGCTCCAAGAATCAAGTGTCCTCTTGTTCATCAAATTAGTACTGAGGCATTCATTGTTCAATCCCTGAAGTTGATTGGCTAGTACTCTTGTCCATCTGCTCAGGTAATTCTTCATTATAATCTCCATACAAGAACTTACATCATTATCTTTCTGACTTTAATTAACTATATGTTTTAATTAACTATATGTTTTAACTATGAGTTATTTTTATAATTTGTTGTTTATCTTATAAAGAAAAACTAACTCTAATTCCTTTAATTGTTTTATTTCATTAATGATGTATTCTACTCTCATTAATTGGATTGGTATTCATTTTAGAAAATAATCTTTTTCTAATCTTAAAGTTATAAATCTTTTACTTACGAATTTTAAAAGAATAAGACTTTTAAAATTCTTTAATTCATTAAACTTATTACTTTTTCTCTCTATAAGTTTATACCTATATATGTATGTGCATTTAAGCATACACACACATATCAGTTTATCTTCAGAAAAATTCCAAGTTTATAAAAATTTTAAAATACCTGTCTATCTCAAAACTTTTTTTCTCAATAACTTTTTAAAATAATTTAAAACACTTTCGAAAAAAATTCTAAAAATATAAGTACTTTTAAATTTTGTTATAAGTAACATTACAAAGTATTTATAATTCAATTTTTAGAATAAATTATTTATAATTACATCACATGTTCTCATCATCTCAGCTGTTCCTCCTCCTTTACAAAATTCTCAAATCAAAAGCTTTAATTCAAATTTGTGGAAAAATTATTTGAATCACATATTGGAATTTGTATACATTTACTTTTCTAACAGTATGTTTGTTTATTACAATAAGATGAAAAATGACAAAATTATCAAATTTCAAAAAAGTAAATTTCAAGTTTTTTCAACATTTACAAATGATATACTACAAGAGCATGGTGCCCTGTCATCTTTGATGCTCAACCCTCCCCCATTCCAAGGGTTTCCCTTTTGGCAGACCTTATGAAAGAAAATTTCTAACACTTTTTTCCATACAATATTTATAGGGCGTTTTTAAAATTCCAACAGTATTAAAAAAGAATGACATCAAATACATATATGTAAGATTTAAAATCCCCCCAATTTAATGTCACATAAAATTGTCACGATTTTTTGCAAAGCTTCTTAGGTTAGATATTAATTTCTAAGTTCTATTTTTGAAAGCAGATTACTTTTGGCCAAAGAAAAGAAAGATTGAAAGAAAGCAATCAATGCTTTCAAATTAAAAAAACAAATAAAATGCTAAATGGTTCAAATATCTTAAGATTTTCCCACATTTCACCATGATCTATCATGTTACAAACAATCAATACTTCCATCATCTGCTTAGACTCTAGAACAGAGGTCCCCAACCCTATGCATGGTGCCCGCAGACCATATTACGTGTGCCCGCCGCTATCCGAACTTGATAAAAAAATTATTTATCTGATACAAATAAATTTAATTTTTTAAATTTCTTATAAATTATTGTATTATATTGTAATCAAATTGTAAGGCATACTATACTTTTACAGCATAAAAATATAAATGTTAATTATATGTTAAAATTTTATTTTTGAAATAAATATTTTTTTGTACATTATATGTATTATTAACAATATCCAACTATAAAGTTACACTGAAAAAATAAATGGTGCCCGCCACCTGGCCAGTATTATAGAATGTGCTCTTAAGTGCAAAAAGGTTGGGGACCCCTGCTCTAGAAGAACATTTAATCCAGGGGTCCCCAACCTTTTTGCGCATAAGAGCACATTCTATAATACCGGTCAGGTGGGGGGCACCATTTATTTTTTTCAACCAGATGACGGGCACCATTTATTTTTTCAGTGTAAATTTATTGTTGGATATTGTTAATAATACACATAATGTACAAAAAAATATTTATTTCAAAAATACAATTTTAACATATAATTAACGTTTGTATTTTTATGCTGTAAAAGTATAGTATGCCCTACAATTTGGTTATAATATAATACAATAATTTATAAGAAATTTTAAAAATTAAATTTATTTGTATCAGATAAATAATTTTTTATCGTGTTCAGATAGCGGCGGGCACACGTAAAATGGTCTGCGGGCGCCGTGGTGCCCGCGGGCATAGGGTTGGGGACCCCTGATTTAATCTAAAGAAATTTAACAAAAAATCTATAAGTTACATTTATCAATTTTAACATGTAAAACAATAGAATTACTTATAAAATTAGATTATATTTTCCCCACTCTAAAGAAGTCCACATTAACTATTTCATAAAATGCAACTTCAATCTTTTTTCATTTTTTATTTAAGATATAAATAATTGGGTCAGATCAAGATTTTGTTAAATAAACAATCAATATTTTTTCAGAATACTGTATTTTCAACTATAGATGTTCTTTGTAATATTTTTAACAAGTTTGTTCTTTTTTTTTTAAGAATGACCAGATAGAAAAAAATTTCAGTCCTTATTATCAGATTTACATCCTGGATTTTTAATGAACTGCATCATTTACTTCTATTTCCATTTCACTTATGATTTTATTTAGTAGATATAATTTACAAAATTATATTTCATATAGATATAATAGTTTTACTTTTTATTTATATCTATGCCCATGGATATGTATAACTTATAAATTGTAGTTATGCATGACTAGCTACAAGCATCAAATATGATGATGATAAATAGTATTTTAAATTCTAAATGCTCAGTAGATAAATGGTTGTTTTATTCAAGTAGTGTGTGTGTATTTCTTCGCATTTCATCTTAAACAAATATTACTGTACATAAAAAAATTTAAAAAAAGGGAGATTTTTGTTAACCAATTATAAAATTAATTTTTGGAAAGTAAAAAAGAAGTAAATTAATTCATAAAAGTTATCAGCTCCACAATAGAATTTTTAACTAAATTTCATTTTTATAAATGCAGTATTCTGGAATGAATCTGTATTATATTTTTCTTATTTTCTATGTTTTCCTTTATTGTTTCCAATTATGATTAAGTTTTCTTTCATGTTTTCGAAAAACAGGCATTGATAATGTTTGTTGAAGGGGGAATAATTAAGCTGTTTTTCGATAAACCCCATATTGAAATGGGATTTAGGTAAAGTTTTGATGGAAACAAGTTGTTGTTCAAAAGCACTTGATAACCTACAAAAGGCTGCTGCTGTAAATTTGTCAGAATATATGTCAAAGAACTTGGACTTGCAGATTTTATTGTGAATACCATCCTAACCATGTATATATATGCTAAAAGATGGGATATTATAAAAAGTACATTATTATTCAAATATGCAATGACTTCATACACATACAATTTAAATTTTATTAGAATGATTTGAAAAAAGCTCTTGTGGGTTCATCTCTGGGCACGTGGCATTCCATGGAGGAAAAATGATGTTATCCAGTCTTAGTATGTACAAAAACTAGTATGAAGAAAACTTGATTGCAGCGGTCCAACTTTATCATATTAACCAAGAAAAAAAAAACACTATTGATGCCTAATAAAGACCAGCAAAACTATGAAATATTCACAAATCAGTTGCAGGACCAATATTATAAGCTATTTTGTCAACCTGCAAAATCAATAACTATCAAAGAACTACAGAGATACAGTCAAAAGGTGTGTAGGAGTCATCAATGGACTAAAAACTCATCTAAAACTCCACTGACATTATATTACTGTCAGTTGATCTAAGTGTTATATATCTTTTTGTTGACAAAAGATGAACAAAAAACTAAGAGTAAGAATGATTATTTTATTATATTATATGAATTTTTTTTTTAGTTGGTTAATCATTAGTACTTCTGTCATTTATTTATTATAGATAATTATAATAGATATTGTTATCATTACATTCCATTTAAATGATTTTCAATTGAAGGTTAAGAAATCAACTGAAAGAACTTCTGAGACTTACTATAGATATTTGTAATATATATTGCCACCATTGCAATTCATTATTTTTATTATAAGCCAATAAACATTACATGACCACCACTTCTTATGCTTGTGTATAACTATTTTAAAACAGGCAAAACTCACTATATGTACTGCCACACACAGCAAGCTAGAGTAATCAATGGAAGCCTTCTGGCATCCATTGATTACTCTAGTTTGCTGTGTGTGGCAATATGTATAGTGAGTTTGCCTATTTTTATTATAATTTTATTATCCTATTATCAAATACATATATATATGTACTTTATTATGTTTTAAATTTTCTATCATGTTTTAAGTTTATTCTACAATATTGTGAGTTTTTAACCTTCTTTCAAAAATTCAAGTTACTCTTGCACCAACTATTGTTTTTCAGTCAGCATTGATGAAAAAATTTCCAAGGTTCTCTGAGTTGAAACAGGTTAAGAAATATTAAGTTCTGTTTAAATCTACTATAACATTGAAGACTGTCTTTTACTAATGAGAAAAAAAAAAGATAAGCTAAAACAAAACTAGGACTTGTAAGAGTAAGACATATGGAGAAAGCTGCAATGTATCAACCAGATTAATCTGGATCCTTAACCTCTATACTTAATAATAACTAGACACTCAATATTGAATGATTAGCTGAGAAGATATGAGCCATTTGAAAAAGAAAAAAAAAGATCTTATACTTGCACTCTAGATTATTTCAAATTTCATCCAGCCTGAAATAAAATCTTGAATCATGAGAATGGTGAATGGATCAACGGTTCCTTTTTATTCAAACAGATGGGTGATATTTCTTAATGATCACCACTATATAAAGTATAGCTGTAAATAATGATTATGAATAAACATATTTCTTATTTAAGATAATTCTAGTCACCCACAATTTCCACAAAAATTTTAATTCAGTTTAAGATGATAAATCTCTAATAACTATTTGCCAAAATATTTATTTTGGAGTAGATTAGTATACCCTTTAAAATGATTATCTCAAAGCTAATTTTAAATATAAAAACTCATGCACATGTATATTTGTCTTAAGTTCTATGTTTAGCAATTCTAGATTTTGGCATCCCATAATGAAACTTTTTTATTACCGCAAGTATTTCAATTTGAAAAATCTAGAGATATGGAAAGGATGTCGCTCAATGTGGATTTAATTAAAACAACCATCTAGTGTCTATTGATTACTCAGACCTACATTGATAGCAACAATGCAATAGAAAAATAGTTGCCTCTGTAAATTGGTCACAATTTAAATATATATATATTACCACTTCTAGTATGGGACTTCATTGTTAGGATTATTTCTTTGACATTGATATTAATCTGTTTCTATTCTTTAGTTAAATCATCATATCACAATATGGTTATCTACTGTAACCTTTTTCCTAGTTTTCTTTTAATTATATAAATTCCATTTAACATTGTGAATGTTTATAATTGATTTCAAATATTTCAGTTTTATAATACATTCCATTAATTTTCCATAGCAAATATAGTTTCTTTAAAAAATTGGGGAAAAAATTACTGCTTGTATCAAAATTTTAACAAATCCTTTACATCATTGATATATTTTGGAGTAGAGAACAAATATAAAAATCTACATTTTTGGGAGGTTTTTTTTTTTTTTTTTTTGGGGGGGGGGTATGCTGATAACATTATTACAAACCTTTTTTTATTAGTATTTCCCATTTATATATGTACACCCTATGGAAAAATTATTTCCTGTGTACCTATTCTAATTAGAATATATATTTATGAGGAATAACTAAATTTTATTGCTTGTGGTTTGAACGAGTCTTAAGTCGTGAAAATTTTCCTTTTTAGAAATCTGAGTTTATTTAATCAAGATAAATTAGTTAATATTTATTAAATCGATTATATTTCAATTTCAGCATACACTTAATCATATGGATAAAAAGACATGAAAAAAAACAAATGATTCCCAACCATGTATTTCTCCCTGAACCAGCCATCTCATCAGTGGATTCAAACATTTATCCCTCACGTCTTCAAACTTTCTTAATTAAGTTTCCTTTCTATAATTAGACTTCCCCTCCCCCAAGACTTCCATATCATAATTTTAAAAGTACATAATTAATGTAATAAAATATTAATTTTTAATTCATTAATTATATTATATTTTTAATTAATTATTGCGAAATTTAAATGAAATTAAATCAAGGTTTACGTATATGGCGGAAGGGAGAGATAGTAATTTATTTTAATCTCGTGTTATTAAAACATTCAAACTGATTAAATAAAAGGGGAATAATTTTACTAGATATAAAAATTGATTAGAGGGAAACTAGGCAATTAAAAGCTTTTAAATATTGAAATTATTATTATTTTTCAGTATTCGATTAAACACTTTTTGCATTATTCAAGGAAAGAATTTGCTGAAGGTGGCAAAATGCTTTGATGTCAAAATTGAATAAGGCCTTCGTTATTGCAAGTTTTGTCAATTTATTACAATGGTCTAGGGAATAAAATCTCTTTGTAAACATTCAACTTTTTTTTTTTATTAATGCTAACGCTAATTAAACAAAGAGCAGAGACTGATTAAAAAAAATAGAATCTCTAAAGAAATTACATCTTGCAAAATATATACGCTTACACACACCAACCAATGTTTCCATTTGAAATTAACTGCCCGAAAACATGTTTCCGTATTCAAACGAGTCATTTTGAAATTTTAAAAATGTTTAATTTGAGAGGCATAAGTTTCAAGATGCTTATTTAATTCTGGCAAGTCGTGATTTTATAGACAATCGATGGTAAGAGAAAAAAGTTACATATATGTATAAATTATAGTCAATAAAAATAAAAATTCTATCTGGCTTTAAATGCATGCACATATGTAGAAGATAAAAACTAAACATTTTGTTTTATATCTACACCCCACCCCACCCCAAGTTAGAAATAAATAACGCTACAAAATCGGATTGACAATTGCAAGAAATAACTTTACCACGTGACAATGCGGAATCTAAAGCTGAAAAAATGGGAGGGAATTAATTATAAAATTAAGCACGCTTGCCAGGAAAGTACGAACTCCTACGTGAACATTTGCCAGGAATTAAAACAATATTTATAACAATGAATCATCATAATTACATTATCCTCCTAATTTCAAACTCAAAAAAATTATAATAATAATAATAATTAAAAATTCTTAAGGTATGGAGGAATACTGTTACCAAACCGCTCGGTGTTGTTTTAAAAATCATATTAGAAGATTGTATACATGGAAAGCTCCAGGTAACAATGAACGTTATCAAATTGATTATATATTGATTCAAAATAGATATAAGAATGCTGTTAAGGGTTCACATGCTTTGCCAGGTGCTGATATAGATTCGGATCATAATTTGGTGATGGCTAAATTAAAGTTAAGTTTAAAAAGAATTAAAAGAGGGAAAAGATACACAAGATGGGACTTGGATAAAATGAGACAAATGGAAAAAGGAAAATTTGGTTTGATATGTGAAAATGAATTTAAAAGAATTGTTCAGGATGGGGACTATATTAATAGCTCTGATGAGTGTTGGAATAGAATTAAAGAGGGATTCTTGAAAATAGCAAAAAATGAAATAGGTATTATTCATGCGAGAAAAGCTAAAAGACCTTGGATAACTGAAGGTATGTTGGAAAAGATGGAAGTGCGGAGATGGTGGAAGAATGTAAATACTGAGGAAGGGCAAAAGGAATATAGGAAATTTAATAATGAATTAAGAAGAGAAACAGATTTAGCAAAAGAAAAGTGGTTGGAGCAAGAATGTAAAGAGATAGAAAGGTTTCAACAGATGAAAAGATATGACCTAGCATTTGATAGAATACAAAGTATTTCTTGGGAGAAAAAGACATGGGTAGCAAGTGAGATTGCAAATAAGAATGGAAGAAGGTTAACCGATAGTAATGATATATTAAAAAGATGGGAAGAATATATTCGGTATCTGTTTAGTAGAGGAAATAATTTAATTAGTTATGAACTTGAAAATGAAGATGTTGCAATGGATGATAGAGGTATGGACATACTGCCAGATGAAGTAAGAAAGGCAATCACACAAATGAAGAATGGTAAGGCTATTGGATTTGATGCAGTACCTATAGAATTTTTTGAGAGAAATGGGAGAATTTACTATGAAGGAAATAGTTGGACTTTGCAATTTGATATATAATAGTGGAGTTTGGCCTGAAGATTTTTTAAGAACTATAGTGATTCCAATTGCTAAAAAGAAAAAAGCTGTTAAATGTGAAGAGTATAGGACAATAAGTGTATTGTCTCATGTTTCTAAGGTGTTATTGAGGATTTTAACTCAAAGGATTTATGGGAAGGTTGACTATTATATTGCTGAAGAACAGTTTGGTTTTCGGAAAGGGAAAAGCACAAGAGATGCTATTGGTATTATTAAGACAATTGCAGAAAGGTATATTGAAAGAGATAAAGGAATTGGTATATGTTTTGTAGATTTAGAAAAGACATTTGATAGAGTAAGCTGGGATAAACTGATGTCTATCTTAAGAGATAAAGGAGTATTCTGGAAAGAAAGACGATTGATATGGAATATGTATAATGGTCAAAGAATAAGAGTTAGGTTTGGATGTAATGAGACTGATGAAGTGAATATAGAAAGTGGAGTTAGGCAAGGATGTAGTATGTCACCTGTTTTGTTTAATATTTATTTAGAAGATATGCTAAATAATTATTTGGACTGTGGAGGAGCAAATGTTGGAGGGAGAGTAATAAAGTGTATAAGATTTGCAGATGATATGGCTCTTATTGCTGAGGAAGAAAAGGATCTTCAGAATATGTTGAATAAATTAGAAGGATGTATGGATCTTCAGAATATGTTGAATAAATTAGAAGGATGTATGGCATATGGAATGAAGATTAATATTGAAAAGACTAAGTGTTTATGGATAGGGAGAGATGCAAAAAGACTGCAAATTGGAATCCATGATGACATGGTGCAGCAGGTGAAGGGATTTAGATATTTGGGTTGTTGGTTGAGTGAGGATGGAAGAAGTGAAGATGAAGTTAAAAGAAGAATAGCATTGGCAAAGGTGACATTTGTAAAAAGAAAGAAGATATTTTGTGGACCTATGGAAAGAGAATTAAGGAAAAGATTAATTAAATGTTATGTATGGAGTGTATTAATGTATGGTTGTGAGACATGGACATTGAGTAATAGAATTAAGAAACGACTGGAAGCTTTTGAGATGTGGACATGGAGAAAAATGGAAAAAAATCAGTTGGGTGAATAAAATAACAAATGAAGAAGTTTTGAAAAGGGTTAATGAGGAAAGAAGATTGATTGAAAGTATCAAAGAGAGAAAGAGAAACTGGATTGGACATATACTAAGAAAAGATTATAGTTTAATGAAAGATGTTTTAGAAGGAATGGTGAGTGGAAATAAAAAGAAAGGACAGAAGAGATTGACATTATTGGATGATATACGAGATGGAAGGGGTTATGTGGAATTGAGGAAGTGGGCAAGGAAGAGAATGGAATGGAAGAATGGATGAACTGATGTAGTGACTACTCTCTGGACCTGTCTATTGGACAGACTACTATTGATGATGATGTTGATCATATATGAGAACAGTTAACAATAAAATCATTTAGAATTAGATATTTTTCGAACAAAAATAGATAAAGCTGCAGAAAACCTTTTGGTATAGATGGATTAATCGTTAAAATGTTCAATGGAAATCATCAACTTTGTCGGAAGATTTGGTGAACCAAAACAAGAGAATAGTCATTCAAACTTTATCCTATTTTACAAGAAAGGCAATCCAATTGATTGGTAACAACTACAAAACAATAATCTTAATTTCAGGCATAAATAAAACAACACTCAACCTAATTAATGCATGTTCATTCTTTCATAAAAATTTGAAAAGTAACTAGGAATTTATGATTAATAAGACACACAAGAGAACACCTATTAATTTAGGTTTATCAGATGAACAAGAAGGCAAGAAATATTTTTCTCTACTGCTTTTAATACCTATTGTAAAATCATCATATGTAAGAATCTTGAAACTAAATAGGTGAAAGACACATGAAGAATTTGAAACACGTTTATAACAAGATGTGATATGCTGAATTATTTCCATCATTTATGAGTGAATGTTGAATGTTTGTATTTGGAAAGTGTAAATAAAATTTAAAATTTTCTATACATTCAACATTCACTCATAAATTATGGAAATAGTCCAACATATCACATCGTATAATATACCATCATTACAAATCTTCAGACAAATGTTTATGACATCTTGATGTTGGTTGCTGACAAGAAAAGATTGATAAGTATTAAAAAAATATAGGAAGAAATCAAACAATGTAGAATTGAAAATCAATACCTTAAAAACAAAGGCCATGATTTCAAACCATGCCAAAAACAATGCCCCCTAAATTAAAAATGTCATAAGTCTTGAAGTGATAAATAAATTTGAATACTTGGGTTTATGAGCCATTAAATTAAAAATTAATCAGTTGTCATATTTTTTCAACTGCTAGTTATACTACTGAAATATGGCTAATCAAAAATCAGATGGAAAAAAGGTGGATGTATTTTGAGACATGATATATGGGGAGAATGTTTTTTAATCACTGTAACTGCCCACAGGACTGAAGTGTCTGTGTTTAGAAAAATTTTAAAGTCAATAAAAGATTGTTGGTACTAATAACAAGATGGATAATGGCATATTTGGACATAAGAGTAAGGAGATCTAACACTCCAGAAAAGCTTACTGAAAAGAAAAATATGTCACTATTCATGTAGTCAAGCAAAGAATAGACCATTGTCAAATCATTGGCCATGAATTATATGTGAGATATTACATGTGGCCCAAAATCAATAAGTATGAAAGCGCATTAGGGAATCCTTCATGACATCATCGCAATCTTTCGAGAGCTGCAGATTGAGATAATATTCTGGAGTAATGACTTTAAAATAGAGTATATAAATAGCAGAGAAGGTATTCGAAATAGGCAACAAAAAAAAACCATCATGAATAACTTTTAATAACTTGATCATTATAAAAACATTCAATATTGTACAAAAAATACAATAACTTTTTCAGCAATAACATAAATAAAATGTATTTATCATTAATAAATATAGGGGATTTGAACAGACTTTTAAGCACCCTTCAACTATCCATACTATCTCATTCCACTGACACACACGACCACACACATATAGAAAAGATAAATAATTACCAATAGATGTGTTTTCTGTTAAACAGCACTCATCAGTTGGTCCAGATTATCATCTCACACACATATATATAATCAGTGCTCAGTTTATATTAAAATAGCGAATCTTCATACTTTAATGGACAAGCATCAATCTACTTCAACCTCCAACTCTTCAGCCATACATACCATTGAAAATCTGATGATGGAAAGCCCAAAGTCCAAGTTGATGCCAATATTATTATTATTATTTCCATGTTAACCTCAAGTCACTATGACCCTCATGTATAGTACCTTATCCATTTAAAATACATAGAAGAGGGAAGGGTAGGATGCAGGCTTAATGTACAATAATTGAAATACAGTATAGGCATTCTTCACATACCTGGAGCTTAATTGTAAATATAGAGTATTTGAACACAGACTTTCAAGCATCCTCCAACTATCCACACTATTTCATATCATTGAAACACATGACTACACCCATGTAGAAAAGATAAATAACCACCAATATACATATTTCATGCTGATTCAGCACTCATCACAATAATATTGTCATCATCATGGGATTTAGGCTTTCCATCTTCAGATTTTCAATGTTATGGATGGCTGAAAAGTTGGATGTTGGAGTAGATTGAAGCCTGTTCATTAAAGTAAGAAAATTTTCTATCTTAATATAAACTGAGCACTGATTTTATACATGTGTGGGAGATGATAATCTGAACCAACTGATGAGTGCTGGTTCAGCACAAAATACATATATTGGTGGTTATCTTTTCTACATGTGTGTGGTCATGTGTATCAGTGGTATGAAATAGTGTGGATAGTTGAAGGGTGCTTGAAAGTCTGTGTTCAAATCCCTTTATATTTACAATTAAGCTCTAGGTATATGAAAAATGCCTATATTTCAAATCTTACATAAGCTTGCATCCCGCCCATCCCTCTTTTATGTATTTAAATGGATATAGTCCTATACATGAGGGGTCAGAATGACTCCAGGTCAATATGGTTATAATAATAATATTGACATCAGCATAGGATTTGGGCTTTCCATCATCAGATTTTCAATGGTATGGATAGCTGAAGAGTTGGAGGTTGGAGTAGATTGAAGCCTGTCCATTAAAGTATGAGGATTTGCTATTTTAATATAAACTGAGCATTAATTTTATATATGTGTGGGAGATAATAATCTGACCAACTGATGAGTGCTGGTTCAGCATGAAATATGTATATTAGTGATTATTTATCTTTTCTACATGAGTGTGGTCATGTGTATCAGCGGTATGAGATATTGTAGATAGTTGAAGGGTGCTTGAAAGTCTATTCAAATCCCCTATATTTACAATTAAGCTCCAGGTATATGACAAATGCCTGTATTTCAAATCTCACCCATTAAGCCTGCATCCTACCCATCCCCCTCTTGCTATGTATTTAAATGAATAATCCTATACATGAGGTTGTCAAAGTGACTTGAGGTCAACATGAACATAACAATAATATTGGCATCAGCATGGGTTTTGGGCTTTCCATCATCAGATTTTCAATGGTATGGATGGCTGAAGAATTGGAGGTTGGAGTAGATTGAAGCCTGTTTATTAAAGTATGAAGACTTGTTATCTTAATATAAACTGAGCACTGATTATATGTGTGTAGGAGATGATAATCTGGACCAATTGATGAGTGCTGGTTCAGCACAAAATACATATATTGTGGATTATTTACCTTTTCTACATGTGTGTAGTCACATGTATCAGTGGTAAGAGATAGTGTGGATAGTTGATGGGTGCTTGAAAGTCTGTGTTCAAATCCCCTATATTTACAAATAAGCTCCAGGTATATAAAGAATGCCTGTATTTCAAATATTATCATTAATAAATTTAAAGTAGCACTTATAAACATTAAAAAATATGTAAAATAAACAATGTAAATAAATGATTATAAAACATGCTTTAAATAAGTCCACACTATGACAAAGGCCTCTCCACCAGCTTCTCCCAGGGGAACAATGAAAAAGGAAGCAATAACAGACTTGCTATCACTATATAATGAAATATTTTTCCATTTTTGTTTTGATCTTTCTGCTAAAAATAACTAATTATCCATTGATTAACCAATATAGAAAGGTTATCTGAATTGGTTACAAACACCTACTCAAAAAGCCTGTTAAAATTTTTTCAACTTTATTCAGCCTAGATTCAAAGTTAGGTCATAGGCATAGTGAGGCTCTCCATAATTAATAAACTCATTTGTCAATATAAATCAAATAAAATATAGCAATAATGAATAATACTCATAACTATGCATTAAAACAATTAATTTAAAATTGGAATGGCTATTCCTACACAGTTTCTTAGTTGAATTCAATACTGATCAGATTCTAGACATAATGGACAATGGAATAAACTTCACATAAAAACTTACTGCCAATTATCAAATATATATCACTTACTGCTCTTTTTCTTATTCTTCCTCCCTTTTGTATATAGATTGATACAGAGATCAGCTGTCATAAACCTCTTATGCCATCATATATCTTTCTTCACTTGCATTGTGCCAATGAATTTGAATATTAGAATAATCATAATTCCATTCTTTATTTACATCACAACAAATTGAATTCAATGTATTTATTTTTCATATGCAATAAGTATATAAGAGTATGTAAATATGTAATGCCTTTAGCATTGACAATGCGATGATAAAATCAAGATTAGTTATGATCTTTCACAAGGTAATATAATCAACAATGAATTTCTGGAAGTGGATTGAAACAGGAATTTAATTTGGCAAATGAATGTAATTTTTGGGCAGCTCATCAATTATATCTGAAAATGTATGGAATTTGTAAGTGAATATTTTAAATATACATATAAGCATGTTTTTGTCCATATTTTTGAATATTATATAAAATACATATCATTAAGAGCTTATCCTAGAAGAATCTTAAAAAGTAGATTACCTCTAGAAGCCATTATCAAATATTAATAGTTAAAGTATATTAATAAAAAAAAATCATAAGTTTGGACAACCTGTCATGGCAAATGAAAATGATTAAATTGTTAATTGATTCATTTTCTTTTGAAATGTGCTTTCAATTTATACTGATATGGAAAAATTACCCTCAATTAAATGTTTACATTAAATTATTTAATTAAAGGTTTTTTGCATATACATGCCATATTACATACAACAAAGATTTTTAAAAGTAATTTGCTAAATATATATTTTA
This sequence comes from Epiperipatus broadwayi, assembly GCA_028023455.1. Classification (NCBI taxonomy): domain Eukaryota; kingdom Metazoa; phylum Onychophora; class Udeonychophora; order Euonychophora; family Peripatidae; genus Epiperipatus; species Epiperipatus broadwayi. The sequence goes on along the minus strand of JAQFVV010000105.1, from coordinate 3,504,243 downwards.
TTCAAAATTGACAAACAATATATCTGCATAAAATCATGAGACAAACCTTAATTAAAATTAAGAATTTAGTTTCGAATAGTGAATAAAGTATAATAAAAGATTGACAATTTATAGTTAATAATGATCAAATGTCAACATATGGCTGTAGTATTTAATTGCTCAATCCTTCAGCCAGCAAAAAACTTTAAATATATATATATAGTAGTATAATAAAATCTTTATAATTTTTTTTTTTAAGTGAATTCATAAAATATACAGTTCAATATCTTTGACTTCAAATTTCTGATAAATATGTCTGACTACATGTAAGCTTAAATAAAGATAAATCAGATACATTCTTTTATTTAAAGCATATATATTATGCAAAAAGGAATGATATTTTCAAATAATTACAAAAAGAAATTTAATCTTTAATTTTTTTTTAAAAAAAACATACTTCTCACATTATTACTCATAATTATATACAATAATTAAAGTGTAATCTTTCCCACACCCTTTATGAAAGAATATTTCATTTTCAACTTACTATTTTAAGCATATAAACCATTAAAAATATATATTTCAGAAATATAATCGTATAGATGAATAAAACCTTTATTAAAACCTCACAATAAATGTTTTGTTCACAATAACGTTTTTCTCCTAATAAATTTTTGCTAAATAACAAGAGCTATATTAATGAACTGAAATAAAAGTACTTATGACTAAATATTTTTATATTTCTAATAATCACTTTTCATATAGCTATCTTAATAAATAAATTAAAACTGTTATCATAATTCTTCATACAAATTATTAATAAGGTCTATTCTTCACAATACATCTTTTAGATAATGAACACAAGTTTTATTTAAATCATATATTGGCTTACTTCCATTACTCTTTTTTTCTATCATTTTAAATTAAAGCTAATATAAAATATCTTTGAGAAATGAAGTAATATATTTTCCAGTTTTATTCCTTAGTTCATTACTCAAAACAACTATATAAGTGACTTTTATATTTGGTAAAAATCAATTCCAAATCTTTAAAGAAAGTGAAATTACAATTTTGATATAGAGTACTATATACTAATGCTAAATTAGATGCATTATTAATTGTTTATTCAAAATTAGCATTAACCAATTTGAAAATCTTTTTTAAATTTAAGTAGAGAAGAAGGTGGAACCATCTTTTTTCGTAAAATCTCTGCCTGGTGTTTTGACTTGAGAATTCCCTGTGCAGTCATTATTACATCTGACTGGCTGTCATATAAGCATTTTTAAGGTGCATCTGACAAAGGTTTCAGCCTTTCATGTTATTATCCTAGTACATTATTTATCTTTTTATAGATGAATGCATATATATTCCCATATATGAAGATATTTCAAAAAAAGATGATGACTTAATTTAAATGCTGATTGATAAAAAATATCTATAATTAATCTGTTAATGATTTGAAGCCACTACAATGTAATCTTTACAGACATATATACATTAAATTGAAAATGGAAAGAACTATATAAAAAAATGACTTCATATTAGTCAATCCAATTTGCAGATAAAGGTGTGGAAAGACAATAGTGATGGTGACATTAATGTTTGGGTATTGAAATGTTCAGACATTGAAAATTTTTCTACAATTGATGTACATCAATATAGAGAATGTAGTAAAATATGATTTCAATATACCAAAAACTTAATCCATGGACCAAAATAGTCACAAAATCAAGCATGGTCTTATAATATATTTTGTGATATAAAAGTTCAGATATTAAAAAAGTGGGTGCATGCTTAGGTCTCTCAACAGAAGCATCTTGTATATATATAAATATATGCAATATTTATAATGATATGAGTGGTGAACACAGATATCTTAAACTTGCTAATAATAGATGAAAGTATAAAATCATAACTGATTATATATATTACACTATCTATGAACAATTAAACTAAGATGCAAGTACATTGAACACCAAACATTCATAAAATTGTAAATCCATTAAAGACTGTAAGTCTCTAAAATATTTTCCTTTCACAATAAAGGCTCTGGATTATCCATCGCACAGTATCTATTGCAAATAACCATATAATGATCATTGAGAGTTCGCTGAAATAAAACATATGCTTAATGTTTAGGATAAACAAATTTACAATAATTTTAATGGAGAATTTAAATCAGGAATTTAAAAAAATTGGATTAAAAAACATTAAAATGAAATTGTGCTAGAGTTAGTAATTATATAAACCAGCACAGTTTGTGAACAAGGATTGTGGTAGGTATAAACAATAAAATTAGCCCGATATTGTACTAATATTGGGCAGTGTAGAATTTGGCTGCATTATAAATGTGACAATTAGGTGAAAAATGATGGTGCCATTAAATGCAAAAGATAAAAGAATAAAGATAAAAGTCAGAGTAGGAAGATGGAGCTTTTAAAAAGTTACTATTGTAATGTTCATTTAATCATTACAAAGCCAATAAGTAGAAATGCCATTATAAAATATATCATAAAAAGTTTGTCTGGTTGTTAGAATTATAAAAGAAATAAGAGTATTAAAATCATCATTAAACATTCACCAAATACTGAGGACAAATAGTTGCAGTGTTAAATCCAAATAATACAATAAAGTTCAATGAATGGTAATATCACCCTTATACTATAGTCACTGATCAAGGCTAATATTGCAGGCAAAATGATTTAAAGAATTCTCTTATATTTGATGTACTTCTTGATAAATGCAGCATGTAAGCAACCCAATGGTGGTACTTGCTCTCTGGGCTTAATGGCATTAATAGAAATACCTTGTAGTGTTGACATAAAAAACAAACTTGACAAACTTTGACCAATGCTGATATCCCATTGAATAAATTCACCAATGTTACAATAAATAGAGAGCCTGCAATACTGGGGAAACTGCATGATTAATTTCCTTTATGAAAAGTGATCCTGGCTTTTCATAGTTTTCCCCATTACCACTGCTTTATTCATAGTGAACACCAAAACATCAGATACTTTGGTACAATGATTTATGAAACTTGTTCTGGAAATTATCAATTAATGAAAAAAACCTACTGACTATAAAAATTATATTAAGAAGCTGGACCTTAAAACTAAACCCAGTGATGTCTTCACTGTATTGTTGGCTGTTGGAGTTTACTATTACTTTTATAGAAGAAAAGAAAATATTCTATGTTTAAATGGGAAATAATAAATGAATGCAAGATCTAACGTTCTCTAATTTTAGACAATGTTCAGTTTTTCAAAAAGAAATATGGGCAAAAAAACTTCAATTATTTCCTAAACTCAAAAGAAACATAAATACACTTATGTAAATAAGCATTTATTTTTATAGCGCTGTGCTTTATAAATTGTAATACATTAAAGATCAGCCTTTTCAAGCTATTGTGCATGCGCTTTTTACGAGTGTTAATAATAAATGAATACTTTCACTCCCAACAAAAGATATAGTATTTAAGAAAGAATAAAATGAATCCACTTATTCTTTCCGACCCAAATGCTTATATATGGGCAAATCTTAAGTACTGTAAGTGATATTACTTACTGATATTAAAATAAAAAACTGCAAACTAGCAGAATGTAAAGATAAATTACATGGCTGCCAAATAATTTCCTAGAGAGGTTTGAAAGATCTGCAGAAGTTAAAACTTTACTTTGTCTTTCTTGAAAAAAATCCACATATGAATCATATCGCCGACCTAACACACTGTTATGAGCCATTGCATTCTGTAAAAAAGTATGTGAAATCAGAGCAACATGCAATTTTTATAAGCATTTGATGAAGCTAGATCTTACAGCCTTAAGGCATTGGCCAGATTTTCAATGATTATCAGCTAAGACCTTCCTACTAATGATAATCAGCCTGTTATCATCATAAAAATATTTTAAGACCATAATTTTATAAAGTAGTACCCGATTAAAATACACCTTTAGCCCACTTAGTGATTGGTTACTTAATGATATTTCACAATAGCAATCATCATCAATTTGTACCCACTACTTCGATTTACAATCGATTATTCACTATAACGATGAAGAATAATTTTTGGCAGCCATCTTGAATTTTGCATCACTGATGACATCAGAGAATCAAAAGTACATTACTGTAATTGTATAGCACATACAATATTTTATTCATAAAACACAATGATAGTGCTGCATTCAGTATTTTGAATATAGAACGCATAAACTTAAAATATATATAATTACTGAATCTATAATACTATATACATATAAGTGTTGAATGTCTTTAGAAAAATTAATCTTTATTTAAATATAATGTACAGTACTTGGATTATTTAAATAAAGTTTAATTTTTCTAGACATTCAACACTTAGATGATGAAAACAGTACAACTAAAATACCATCATCACAAACTTTCAGGAAAACACTAAATACTAATATTAAATTGCATGTGTGTGTTCCTTAATTACGTAGACCCAAGTGGTTTCAAATCAAAAGAAAAACATTTTAAAAAAAAAAGTTTAAAAAGAAAAATAGATCGCATTTAAAATAAATGTTAATAAATAATCTTTCTATACGAACGGAGGGGGGGGGGCACTATTACATTACTAAAAATATACAGTAAGAAAAATAAACTTAGCGTATGCTTTTAAAAAATTAGAAAAGTTAGATTTTTTTCTTTTAAAATAAGTTTTTTTTTTTTTTTCTAAAGTTGACTGATTTACGATACGCATTAAGCCTTTTGTTATTCTGGAATACAATAATAAGTTTTTATGTTCAATTAAATAATTTACAATTAAACATTGTTTTTTAATTTGCATAATTTCACATAAATAATAAACATAAATGTACAGTAATATGTACTGTAATACAAATTTTTAAAAAAATGCACTTCAGTATGGATTTTTTTTTTCATTATGATGAAAAACTTCTGCGGAAGAAACTCTTAAATTCAAATTTAGTTTCGCTTTCTCTTTCTTTTTGCTGTACTGTACTTTTTAAACAGTGAAAATATGCATTTTTTTTCCTAGTGATATAAAACTTTTCTTTTTAGATACCGTATTTAGTCATCATTGCCATGAAAAAATCAAGAAAATCTTTGAGCTTAGAAACCAATGTGGATATTTTACATCGAATGGAACTGACCAATTTTTTTCCCATAGATCTCTATTATAAATACGTATTCTGTATACAATATTAATGCTTAATGATGAGTTATGGAGGACCAATTGCCATCACTAAGCGGGGTAAAGATGTATCTTTAAATTTTATTACTTTATATATTTCTTCCATTAATTAAACAGAATTTCACTAAGGCAAATAAATATCATTAATAAGATGTTTTATTTTTTTATTTTTTTTTTTTGAGTTTTCATTCAAAGTAAATAAATAAATCCTAGATATGATATAGAATAAAATATATTTATATAACAACAAAATAATATATGACAATTGCTGTAATATAATCATATAGTCATAACATATAAAAGCTTTTTTTTGGCAATTTTTAATTTTTGCTCTTTTCAATGTCTTGGTTAACTACAAAAAAACCCATATTGCATACATAGCAACATATTGAAAAAGGCAAAAATTAAAAATTACCGAAAAGAGCTTTTATATGTTATGATTATAGGATTATAATACAGCAATTGTCATATTATTTTGTTGTTATATAAAGATGTTTTATTCTATATCATATCTAGGATTTATTTTTTAAATTGCAAAAACAACATAAAGGATTTAGTTCCTTGTATTTTAGATGTTTAAAGAAAATAAAATGTAATTTTTTTTATTATAATTTATCACAGCATTAAACATGCTCACTACTGTTGAGACAATAATCATTCTAGAATTTTAAAAATATTGCTATATATATAAAAATGTGTGATTACTAAACAATTTAAATTTAAATAACTACACACATCAATAAATAAAACTATGTACCTGTACTTCTTAATATTTATATAAAATTTTGTATCAAAATGTACCCATATATTAAAAAACATGTAATATTTAAGTTATGTAGCTCTCAAATATCTGAACTTTTGTTTGCCCCTCCTGATATATAGAGTCAAGATTACCAAATGTTGCATATTTAAATTTAATAAGATTTCAGCAGTTTATAGTGTTTCCATATAAACTTTTGATTTTTTGTTAAAGAAGATATTTAGAAATTGTTTGGCATATTTTCTTAATAGTACAGATAATTACCTAATTATGCAATATTAATAATTGAAAAATATTGAATATTGTATACTCATAAAAGTAATATGAATCTAAAAAATTTATTTTAAGAGAACATAATTAAGTCACAAAATACTATGTTCATAACTGTAATTAAAGGGGATTTGTTTCTCAAGTTCCTTACAGTTATCTACTCCATCCAATATAACCGACACACATGACAACATACATGTGAAAAACATAAATGATTCATGCTGAACCAGCACACATCAGTTGGTCTGGATCATCATCTCCCATGCATATATAAAATCAATGCTCAATTTATATTATGTTAGAATACACAATACTATCACATAAGTATATATGATTAGTATATACTTTATTATTTTTTATAGTTGTTTTAATAAAATTAAAACAAGTAGAAATTACTATTTTTTATTCATTGATATAATACCATTGTTTAAACTAATAAAATTCATTAACCAAAATGTTGACATAGAGATAACCTTTAAAGTCACGTCGCAGCCTAGCAACTAATACAAAAGAAATAAAATTAAATTCAATTATTCATTATTAAATGTAATTAACAATTATAGAATATAAAAATTGTGAAAACCAAATGACATATGCAGTACATGATACCGGAAGTTGATTTTGCTATAAATACCGAGTCAAATTTTTTATTAAAAATTCTATCTTTTGCCAATGTACCAGCTACTTCGTACAATAATTTTTACTGTGTTTGAATATAGAATACTTATAAAAGATGGAACAATAAATTGAACGATGATTTGCTTATTGAAGAAAAGTTTTATTAGACAACAAACTCTAATATTACTCAAATAGAAGAGTAAATAAATTACTCTCTATTAATATTATTTGTATTTTCTAAACAAAATTATATATATATTTTTATTAATTAAAAAGCTTATAAAATTGTTCTAAATTGGAATTCTGAAATAGATAAACTTTTTCAGAAGACATATATTCAAACCAAGATTAATTTGAAAAGATTATATTTATAAAGAAATGCCTTGTGACTAAACTTCACTTGTCATAGGATACATAATGCTATTGTTTTAACCGAAGATAAATGTAATTGATTATTCCTACTGAAATGGCTACAAGTTATATGAATTTCATCTATATAATCTAAATGAAACTCCAACTGGTAATGAAATCATTTGTGAAAGATGTCAATATCATGCAAGAACAATGTTTAGGAACAATCAGATACCTGGTTAGCTTTCCAATGATAGACCTCCAACGAATAAAAAAACTACTCTTAATGAACATTACTTCTCAAATATGGAAATCAAAAGGACAGTAATATGAACTTTCATGATATCACATCCTCTTCATGAAGTGTCATTTAAAAACATTTAATTTTATTTCCTTTGTTACTAAAATCCTTTGCCTTTGGAATAATTCATTTATGAAAGACTAAATAAATATTAACAGAAGATCATGAAGTCAAATATTTTTTTATATTTAATAAAATTTAGGTCTTCTATGAAAGACTTGACAAGGGGTTTAAACTGAGGTACAAAAGTAAACTTAATATGAAGGTAAGAGTTTATCATTCTTCATTTATATTGGATTTATTTATGACATTGACAGAACATTGTTGTTACTAATTTAATTAACATGATGTTTGTTATTAGTTGTGTAAATGACTAACATCCTGTGTGAAAGATTTTTATATTTCTTAATGATGACTTTACATAGGAATGGTTTCATGAAGTTGGAATTCTCTCATATGGATTGTATAAAATAATATTATTTATTTGTATATATATTAAATTAATATTAGCTAGTTTAGCATTTTTATAATTTCTTTTTTGTAAATTATAAAAATTTGTTTAATATGTAATATGTTATTATAATCTGTTCATGTTATAATAAATATCTACTATGGAAATATGGAAAGACATTAATTATTTAATTATAAAATAGTAGAGATAGAAACAAATCCTTATAATTATTTTTGTTATATTAAATAAATTTGAATTGTTATTCCTTAATAAATATTGTTAATGTTTATCTTAAATTTCAAGAAGTTTCTAATTTATTTATCTTTTCATTTTATGAAACCAAAATAAAATCAAACACGTATAGTTATTTAATATCCTAATAACTTAGTTGATATAAAATATATTGAGATTATATTGAGTATGGTTATTGCTGTAAAATTGATAGAAACCCCTGAAGAGAGTTAACTGCAATTTCAACCTGAGTTTGAATTCTGAGCATAACGGAACAATTAATAAAGGTGGGGATTGAATGATTTATTCTATATTGGATCTATATTATATATTTAATATTAAATTATTACTATTGAAGTAGATTCAATTTTGGATTAAATTTAGATCATCTTACAGCATCTTATGTGAAGACTCAAAATCTGATCATAGTGAGATGCGACCGCTTTGACGTTTCCTTGGGTAAATACCCATACCATTACAATTAAGATAGCAAGTCTTCACACAGTGATTATAAGTATGGGAGATGATAATCAGGACTAACTGATGAGTGCTTGTTCAGCAATGAAATATGGAGATCATTTATCTTTTTCACATGTATGTGGTCATGTGTGTTGTTCCTATTGGATAGAGAGGATGACTGAAGAGTTTGAAAGTATGGGTTCAAATCCCCCTTTAATTATACATAAGTTAAGTATATACACTATGCTTGTATTCATAAATGTTTTGTTACTCTCAAATAATTGAAGTTACTTGTCAGTGATTCTTAAATAGACAAGTTTGGCCCTTCCTGATCTAAAGTTATTATGTCAAGTTTACAAAATATTGCAGATTTGAATTTAAGAAGATTTCAGAGATTAATTCCGTTTTCATTTAAATTTTTTATTTATTTTTTTGTCAAAGAAAGTAAACAAATTAGATATTTAGCAATGATGTGGCATATTTAGTTAATCCTGCATACAGTTTATTAACTGTGCAATAAATAAAAAAATAAATAATTGAATAGCTTTATTATTCAAAAGTTCATAAGAAGTTCGATCGCCAGGAGTGCCAATACAGAATTTATTATAGGACCCCACATTCCAGAGTCTTGACATTTACACAGCACAATGTGCAATATTAATTACTGAATAAAAACTGTTCAATACTGTACATACATAAAAATATATGAATCTAAAAAAAATGTATAAAATAATATAATTAAGACAAAAAAAACTATATTCATACTTTGGTATTATTCCTGCTATGACATATTATTCCGATGACATTTCTGTCTGGCAATATTTAATCAAAGTTTCTATTTATGATGTCATGGCAACCAAGAATCCTGACATGACTAATGTCAAATAAACTGATCCTTTTCTTTCCATGTTAGAAGATATTAAATGATTCACTCCACCAGTAACTTTTTTTTTCCCCAGTGATGAAAGCTTTTATTCATCAAAAAGACAAAATACACAACAGTTAAAAAAGGTTTACAAAGAGACGATTACATGGCAAAATGAAATTCAAGTACAATAGGAAAAAAACTAAAATTACTCATCTACAAAAGACAAAAATCCGCTTATAGCATCTAAGCATTACTCAGAAATCTCCGCATCCATCCCTGAAACCTCTAAAGACTTAACATATAGCAATTCCTCCAAAGTTAATGTTACATACGGATCCTCCTATCAATCCACCAGGGCAACCAAGCCTATCAACATTGCAGGAATAATACCAAAGTATCATATTTTAATGCTTTAATAAAATTTTTGATAGTTAGAGTGATGCAGATGATAACAATAAAAACACATTATTTACATACATATATAACATCAGATAAATTGTAATAAATCGGTATTAACTCTATGATATATTTACTATACTAAATAATAATTCAATAGCATAATTAATTTTGACTACTGCATAATTAATAATTTATGCATATTCATACATAATGCAACTGTTTATCTAACATTTAATATGTAACAAAAAGAGTAAATCACCCTAATCCAAGCTATGACTTAAAAGTTCTCTAAATATAGAACAAAGGGTCAAAATTAGAATGAATCCACCTATTCTTGGTAGCTCTGATGTTTATAAGCACACCTTAATTCAGAATAAAATTAATTTATCAAACAAGTGAAATATGGCACTTAATAAGAGTTATTAAACTCAAAATTAATTATACAAGGCTGAAACATCTCACTTTTTAACACCTTGATAGTAATAATTAAGCAAGATTTAATATGTAAAGTTTAAATTAAACAGTTTAAATGCATAACAAAGGGAATAAATTACCATCCCCCAGGTTATGACTTAAAAGCATTCTAAATGTTGAACAAAGGATCAAGAATTGAATGAATCTACCTATTTTTGGTAACAATGTTGACAAAGATATGATAAACATCAGAACTACCAAGAATAGGTGAATTCATTCTATTCTTGATCCTTTGTTTAACACTTGGAGTGCTTATTAGTCATAAGCCTGAGAGAGGGCAATTTACTCCCGTTGCTTACATATACATTGAGCTATGTTTAATTTAAACTTTACATTTTAAATTTTGTTTATTACAATCGAGGTGTTAAAAGCAAGATAATGCCTCCAGCTTTGTATAATTAATTATGTGTTTAATAACTCTGAAGTGCCATATTCCATCTGGTTGATAAATTAATTTCACTCTGAATTACCAACAATGTTGACAAAGGTATGCTTATAAACATCAGAGCCACCAAGAATAGGTGGATTCATTCTATTCTTGATCCTTTGTTCAACATTTAGAGTGCTTTTAAGTCATAGCCTAGGGGAGGGTGGTTTACTTTATTGACATATACATTGAGCTATGGTTATTTTAAATCTAACATATTAATAATTTTTATTAGTCTCTCATTAGACTGGAGATTATTCAATAATGAATAATATTTCTGTAGTGTAATTTTCATTACAGCACTCTCATGCACGGTAGAAAATGTTTTCTACCCACTTTTAACACCTTGTGGAAGAATGCAATCATTAACATATGATCAAAGACATGTGAAAAAAATCTGATCCCCAATGTGCACATTTTATGCTGAACGAGCACTCATCAGCTGGCCCAGATATATGTAAGAGATTGTGGTCTGGGCTAACTGATGAATGCTGGTTCAGCACAAAGTATATGCATTTTGGGGATCATAGAACTTTTTCACATGTCTTTGATCATATGTTTATGATTGCATTCTTCCATAAGGTGTTAAAGTGGATAAAAAATATTCCTTACTATGCATGAGAGAGCTATAATGAAAATTACATTTCTCTTTCTCAAATCATCACACAAAATAAAGACATTATCAAAACTAAAATTTTTACTGCATATTCTCTTAAGTTTATTTGCTCTTATTATCAGTTCCATAATTTTCTGTATATATACTAGTTTCTGCTAATGCATTTTTTTTTAAAATAAATACTTTAGTTTTTTACATATAACCATCTATATTCACATAATACTCTATAGAAAAAACTACATTTATTACTTTCATGAATATCTTTTCTATTGACGAATAATCAATCTGTATATATGGCAAAATAACTAACAAAAATTATTCTACTGTCTTTATTATTTATACAAAACAACCTCTTATTATGTACAGTTAGTTAAAATGTTTAATATTTTTTATTTTGTATTTGACATTTAATAACATGTTAATGTTAAATACTTGAAATAAAATATTCTGGATCCAGTTAATCTGTAAATAATAAACACTAGTAGAAGATCATAAAACCCCTAAACTGTTAAGATTTCTCTCCATAAATTTAAATCAAACCAATATAAAGAATATGAATTAAAATGTTCTCAAAGTCTACATACAGATATATTGTTTTAAAAAAAAGTCAAATAAGAATGTTTTCTATTAAAGAGATGGAAGGGGTAGTATATATCAGCAAAAGAATTAATGTAGAGATAGATGGAAATTACTAAGATAAAAGAGACTAACAACATTGTATCATATTGTAAGTTAATTAGGACTACATGACATTGTGGTAAGATTCTAGATATTTAAATATCTATGTACCATTAGAGTCTATTGTGTTGTTCATTTTTTAACTAACAAATACCTTTAAAAAATTGAGAAATATAGGTATAAATAATGACATTTGAATCCAAGGTGATACTTCAAAATAGACTCACATTGCATGCCCCACAAGTGAGACAAAGAGAGAATCTTAAGCTGTGAAATGGGATAAGACACAAAAATGAGACGGAATATTTATGAAAATAATTTTTATTTAATTGGTAGCAGAAAAATGATTAAATAAAATATTTAAAAATAGAGTTTGAAAATATTTCTAATGTAAAGAATATCTCCCCTCCTTCTCTTAGTCAAAAATTACTCATTTCTTTAATTAAACAAATTGTTCATTCTACTCTTAAATTTTCTTGATTAATACTTTAAAGAATAATGAAGTCCATTAAGCTGTTTTTTTTTTTTTTCATATAAATAATAATAAAAATATCACATACAACAGGTATATAAATAAATATATAGATATGTATTAATAATAAATATTATTACATAGCTGTTGTATATATTTTTATTATTTATTATAATTTAATGAATAAGTGTCTATTCATAAAAATATAAACAAAAAAGTTCTGTGAATCTTTTTTTTCTCAGATAGTTTCAACATATTGAAATTAACAAGTGATAATATGCATAAAGTTCATGAATGCTGATAAAACTAATCAATATTTATTGCAGCTTTCTTTATACTGATTCAATTGGGATTGTTCAGCTCGGAGAGGGGGGGGGGGCAAATTGTCTGAGAATACAAGTAAATTTTAAATGGAAAATAATTTCACATTTAAATATTTTAAATTTAAAATACACTTATTATGTTTTAATTGTAAAAACTAATTGTTTTCAGAATATCTACAAACAGATTTGTGAATATAAATTAACTGAATTTTTTTGTTGTTTCTGCTGTTGCTTTTAAAGATTAGTAAAATGAAATTACATTCACTCTTCTGTTGCAATAACTTTTCTATTTTGTAATTAAGTGAAGTAAATGCCTTCTTACTATTTGTAATCTTAACAAGTTTTGTATTTTTTTGAAAAAATAATACTTTGTTCTTACTGCTTTATATTTTTGAAATTTTTTGAAGTTTAAATGAGGACAAATTACTATTTTGTAGATGAAATTAAATTTAAAAGGAAAACAATTTATATTACATTTAAATGTTTAAACTACTATACTTTACTAAAGTAATACCAATATTTTACTAATATAATTTTGTGTTTACTTACATTCAAATATAATAATATTTTGCTTTTATTTTTTAAATACTAAACAATACTTATAAAAATAAATATAATTTTGATTTACTTCCTCCATTAAATTTATTGTTATTAATATTATTTTAAATTATTATAATATGCATGTTTCAAATATATATGCAGTCACACACATTTATTTATATAGTTTACCATCCAGCATATTTTCGAAGAAAAATATTAAAACTATTTAATTTCTTCTGGTCTGGGGTGTGAGAGGTGTATACTGTGATGTGTTTTAGTAGGTCTAAATATCACATTAAAAATATTTTTGTAATGTTTAAAATTTGGTGATTTAATTAAAACAAATAACTGTTTTGTAGACATCTATAAACCGATTTGATTTTTTTAAATTAACTTAATAATAAATAAGAGAAAGTAAAAGGAGAGAAAAACTTAATGATTAAATAGTAATAATGATTCTATAGACTATAAATTTGATGATAAATATCATTTTCAATCATTATTTATTCATTAAAGACAGAAGATCTTTCCAAGTTTAAATGAGTTTCTCTGATCCATAACCTCTCTTATCCACATCATATTAATAAACTTCCTTTATTTCATCTATCCATCACTCATGTAATCTCTTTCTATATTTTGTATGATCTCTTGAAATTCAGTATAAGACTTCAATTTCCTACTTATTATCATCTTTTCTAGCAATATGTTCAGCCCAACTACAATTCACTCACTTAATTTTTTTCAGTAATCTCAATATCTGTTTATCCTATCACCAATATATTTTACTTTTGATTTTTCTTGTTATTCCAATGTAAATTTCTCTATATTTTGCTGAATGATCAGAAGTCCACGTTGCTCTTCTGCTAAGTATTAAGTCAGATTATCATTAAAAAGTCATAAAACATATCTACTAAAAATTTTCTTTTCAAACAACAGACATATTTCTTTTAATATTATTTTTTCAAAAAGCATACAATCCAAGATTAATTTCACACACTATGTTTTCATCAGAATTAAATAACTGACAGGTATTTGTAATTAACTTCTAATCATGTGATGTTTAGTAGTTTAATGTCTAATTCATGATTATCAGTCTTTATTTATTTATTTTTTTTTGAGCATTTATTTGGAGTTGTATTTTTTCACTTTCATCTGATAACTCTCGCAACATTTCCTATTTGCAAAACAATCACATCATCTGCAAAATATAAATGACTTAAATAATCTTCATATATTTTTATTTGCTTAATTTCCCAATTTAGTCACAAAATACTTCTTATAAAACTGCTGTAAAAAGTTTTGGAGATGTGGAATCACTTTGTCATATATCCTTATCAATATTAATCTTATTGTAACAATATAATGTAAAATCTAGTTTTGTATTTTAATAAATATTCTTCACAATAAGACAATATCCTATATCTGTAGTTTGATGGATCAAAGTTTTAATCACTATGCAAATGTTTTTCATAACCTACAAATCCAAAACATAATGCCAACTCATACATACTGGCCTTTCTATAATTTCACTCAATATCTGGATATGATCAACTATGTAAAACTACTTTTAATTGGTTAAGTCCAAAGTTTGATGCAGACTTTTTTACAATTACTTTGATAAAGATTTTATAGATCCGAAAGAAAATTAATAGATCTGTAATTTTTCATATTTTCTTTACCACCTTTTTTAAAAAACGATATCACTATTGTTTATTTCAAATTATCTGGCATATCTTTATCATTTGATATATAATATTTTTTCTTTGTTATTATTTCCTGGAGCTTTTCCCTTTTTATAGATTTAATTGCATATCTCACTTCTTCATTTAAAATATTTTGCAATTCAAGATGTATTAATTGTAGAAGATACTTGGTTATTTTGTTCTTTATTACGGAATTCTTTAGAGAACCTTCTATACATTTCATGTCATCCCACTTTTAAATAATCTAGTTTATTTTTTTTTTCTTATTGATGAAATAACTTTCATTCCAATCCCAAGATGTTGTTTTACAAGATTTTTATTTTCTTCTATAGCTCTCCTTGCAAATTCTCAATTTTATTTTCTTATATATTGTTAAATCTTTTTCACACCATTTTTCAAAATTCAATATTAATAGTAATAGTAACAAGTCAGATGTCACATGACTTATATATATCTTGCACTTACAAATATGTAAAATTAAGAGTGTGCTAATAGCTCTAAACAAGCTTTTTTTTTTTTTATTTATGATAAATGCTACTACAAGAGAAGACATTCAAATCATTTCAATTTTTCTTTGAATAATTTTTAAATACTTTCAAATTCCTTCTTTTCATTATACATTGCCTTATCTCAGTTGAAAATTATTGCTATAGCCCAAAGAAAGCTGAAATTTTTTTTTAATTATTTGCAAATAGTAATGTCTACCAATTAAGTGATCTAGCAATAATTTATATAGAAAAGGCTATATCTAAAACAACAAATTTTAAAGAATCTACGATTTGCATAACTAAAGCCCAAAGAATGATTTAATATGTTATGATTATTATTATTGTTTTTTAGTACACTTGAATTTATTTTGTTTCAATTTCTGTATTTTTTTTTTTAGTTTTATATTTTTTTAAAGATTTTTGCTATTATCATTAACCGTTATTTTCTTCAGAAGCCCGTTTTAAATAAATAGAAACTTTTGTGATAATCAGCCCAATGCATGGCAAAGACCATCTAACAGCTCCTCATAAAGAAGCAGTGATGATGAAGGCAATACTCATAAGACTTTCCAATTGCAGAGTGGTGTAAGTTTGGGCGATTCCGTATATTCGTTTTTACCCTCTAGCTAAAAATAACTAGATATCCATATATTAACTAAAATTGAATAGTTAGTCAGTTTGGCTAGGAGCCAGATACCTAAAAAAAAATTCCTCTTGAATTTCATTCGGCCTGGATTTGAACCAGGTCATAGGAATGATAGGCAGGTGCACTATCAGACTTTTCTAAATAATTGTTAAAATGCACAGTTTTAAAACTTGCGTCAGACGACAAAATTGATTGGCCCGGCCTGTATAAAATTTAAACACAATATAAAAAAATCAGGAAACAAGTTACTAAACACCGTAAATAACGGATATTTGTATATTTCACAAATTTCCAATTTTCTGGTTATATCTATCAACTTACGATATTCACATCATTAATTATATTAAAATTAATTTTAAAGCTTTTCTAGAATACTTGGCAGAATGCTGATAGTAAGATACCATATAGCATAACGTTTAAATCAGACATTTCAAAAATGGTAAACGAAGTGGGAATTGTCAAGCGATAAAGCAAAACATTGTAAATAATTTATTTACTAATGCACTTAAATATGTAAACATTCGAATTGTTTTTTTCTCTCTAATTTGAATTTTTGTTTAATTAAGAAATGACAAAGTAAAAATTTTTTACGAGCCTAACTAAATTCCCTCCCGGACCAAAATAAATACTTTGAGGTTAATATTATTTATACACACCTGTTTCTTGTAATGCTGAGTTTCTTTAGGAATATAAAAGTTTCACGATAACAAATATATTAACATCCACTTGATATTAACTCAATAATTGCGTAAGATAACTGACGATAAGAATATTAAATGAAAAACTGGATGTGTAGTTTAGAGAATAAATAGTAGTAATCACGGCACCATCTTTGGCTAAGTCAGGTTTAACCGCCAATTGTAGCGCTATCTAGCGTAAAAACTAAATAAAAATATTTATATTTCATTGATTTTTGTTTCATTTTATAAATAATTATTAAAATCGAAAAATAATAATAATTGAATGACTTATTACTCGGGAGTTTATAACAAGTTTCAGATCAGAAAATGATAGAGCTAGAGATTCGTGGCTCTTCAGCTTCATGATCTGTTACTCAATCGTTGCATCAAATTTTGTAGGACAATAGAAAAAATAATATCAAACTATACAAAATACAAGTTACTGTTTTTATTTATGATAAATTTAAAGAATAAAATGGTTAAACATATTTATATTAAATCACTGAATATATGTTTAAGTTCTTTGCTTAAAGATAGATTGATATTATTAGCCAATAGAATGCTAAAAATTAATTATATACTTATGATTATAGATGTAATTAGTTTCCATCCTCTTAACACTATTCTATAGCATCTCAATATTTTGAACTACATCTTAAATTCTCTGATGAATGACAATTAGAAATTTAAAAAGTATTAACTCTAAAAAAATTTCTGTTCAAGATGCTAATTTAAACAGTTCTCAATTATCAATGAAGAAGAAACATACAGCTCAATGTGAAGAAACTACTGTATTTCAGCATTCATAAAAACTAAGTTTTGTGGCATCGTAATTACTGGTAGATTTCTTTAAAACTATGTATTAAAAATGTACATTTTAATCATTAACAGAAGTGTTATGGAGGCTATCTTTTATTAGCAAACATGGACAATTAATATTTTATGCTCTGCCTACTATTATCGAAAATTCAAGGAGAAAAAAGCTATATTAATTTATATCTTTATATCAGAGGTCATCAACTAATATTACAGAACTAAACTACAAAACAACAAGGAGAAATAAAGAAAATAAAATTTAATATTAAAAAGAAAAAGAGAACTAAACCTTTTTTTTGCTGTTGTTAAATACTTTTTTTTTTTTTTTTTGGAAAATTGATTTTTTAAATATATATATCATAGCTCATTGTAACATTTTAAGTGATAAGTTATTGGGTTTGTTGGCTATAGAGAAAATAGAATAAGATTTAAACACTGGGTTGTATATTGACGAAAGGATATAGAATAATAAATGTTATATCTTCTTGCTCTCAAATCAAGATGCTTCAGATTGGCTTATAAAATTAAGAATTTAGGTTAAAGTTAAATGGCTGCTCTTATCTTTATAAATCTTATCTTGTGTTGAGGTTTGGGAGATCCCTCTATAGTCAAAAACTACATCATTTGGCAATTACACAAACATTTATGACGGATGTCATAAAGATTAAAGCCTTTCTCTTTCTAATAGGTTATATTTTTAATTTACCACATGTATAAACACACATTAAGTATAAAAACTTTTATCTGTGTTAAATAAAAATATTATTTAGCCTTAAAAATACTCTTTAATTTTAGGTTTAAAAAAAAAAGTTTAAGCTATATTTTAAAACAGGCAAAACCTCTCCATACACTAGCCACTCAGTGCCAGCCAGGGTAATCAATGGATGCCAAAAAGGCTTGTGCATAAAATCCCCATCTAGTGCCTACTCATCCAATATCCCTAGACTAGTTTTTGGCTTGTGGCCTTCATCAGTGAGGAGTCTTGGATCTGAGAGCACTGCACCTAGATCTTAGAATCTAATGCAACTCTCCAGCAAGCCATCTTTTATCTCTACTTAACTACAAAGCTATGAGAATAAAATTGAAAACACAATAATATTATCAATCTAAGGTGCTGAACTGAG
Organism: Epiperipatus broadwayi; assembly: GCA_028023455.1. NCBI lineage: Eukaryota > Metazoa > Onychophora > Udeonychophora > Euonychophora > Peripatidae > Epiperipatus > Epiperipatus broadwayi. The sequence continues at coordinate 3,485,396 of JAQFVV010000105.1, read as the reverse complement.
TTCAGCACCCATATGACTATATAAGCTATTGAGCTTAGATTGAAAATATTATTGTGTTTTCAATCTTATTCTCATAGTTTTGTAGTTAAGTAGAGATAAAAAGTGGCTACTGGAGAGTTGCATTAGATCTTAAGATCTAGGTGCAGTGCTCTCAGATCCATATTGTACCAGTTAAAACATGCTGATCCATCTAACATGAGCTGGAACCAAAAATGTACTTCAAACCCAGTCAATCCTGATATTTAGTCAGGGACCAACCTGAATTTGAACCCATTCCCAAGCCCCAGATCAAACACCTAATGAATAACATATAATAATGGCACACAAAAATTTATTTTAAATCCGGCCCATTAGCAGAGCGGAGAAGACAATGAGATTCATTTACATAACTTAAAACATAGGCATACATATGGTTGTATGTATACATTAGTATGTGCGTGAATGAGCAAGCAGTCTACCAAACGATAGATAATTATATATTGTCATTCATGCTATTATTTCTCATATACTCTTTTATTAATTAAATGACATAACATCTTTGGTGGGTACAGTATTAAGATGCCAATCAATTATTAGAAAGATTACATAATATTGCCATTAACGCTTTGCATTACGGTTCTGAAACGTGGTGACTAATAATTTTGGGGACTGTTCCGAGATTCATTATATATAAGAAAACTATTTTTCACACCATTTCAGTCATGACAATAAATAAAATACATTTGAAAACTTATATTTGATTATATGACAAAAATATTTAATGAAAATTCTTTTAATTAGCGCTGGTAGAAGGAACACTTTGTTTCCCCCTAGGCAAATACTCTTAAATATATACAAAACAAATTACGATGGTAGGATTGGAAAATAAGATTGAAATAATATTATAAATTAATAAAGTTAATAATATTTGGCAATTATATATATATTTTTAGCAGAGCACAATTTTAATATTATTACAGCACTAAAATTAGATCATAAGCAAAAGAAATAATAATACAAAGTTTGGCGTTACTGACATAATGGCAAAGAACTAAGAGGAAAAGGTTGTGCTTCTGGATGAAAATGAAGTCTAAGATCCTCTTCTTGGGCAGTGCTTAGAGAAATGTGGATAAAGCATACTGTGGATGTCACCGACGTGCAGAGTCCTTTTATACAAAGAAAGTGGATAAGCATAGCATGTGCCAGGCATACTGGAATCACTGCCAGAGGTCTTTTATATGAAATAAATTCTGGGAAGATCAACTATCCTCAGGACAGGAAATGACAAGAAATCTATGGGTTCAATCTTGTCACAACCCCCAGATTAAAAGCATGGAATGTATATATAAATTCACAAAGATAAGCCAAATGTCAGTAATGCAGTATGACTGAATGTCCCTAATGACATGGAAAAAAGAATTACTGCTTTAATAATAAATGCCCCTTGTTTGAATGCCATAATTTAGATAAATTATAAATTGTTTTTCTCTTCACTAGTAAAAATTGTAATCATAAATATGCAACTTTTTCCACATTAAATAGTGAAACTATAATGTGTAATAGGTCTGCTTAGCCAAAAGAAAAGTTAAAGCAAATACATAGCAAATGATCACAGTGCCATTAATAAAAGAGAGGTATGCTTTGCTCTCTTCAAACAATGGACTACCTAATTAAAAATTCAAACTCATTTGCATATGTGTACAATAAATCACAAGTCTTCATTCACAAAATTATGAGTATGAGATTCGAACATTAAATCTCGAAAGCGCTAAGCAGACCTATTACACATTATAGTATAATTATAGCTTCACTATTTAATGCGAAAAGAGTAGCATATTTATAATTAGATAAATAATATGCTATGCCATTATAATATATATATATACTTATACAAGATTTTATTTAATAACTGAAATAGTAAAATATACATTAAGATTTGACCCCCTCCTTTTTTGCTATTTAAAATAATTCAATCCCACCTTCATGGATTTTACAATAACCGAATATTTTAAGCTTATGATTTTTTTTAGGAATATGGAAAAATAAAATAAAAACTAGCAATTTTACATAGAAAACAAATAATAAATCACCCTTTCAGAATTGAATAACATTTATAAAATAAATAAGATTTCAGAGCGTTAATTAGCCTAAGTTCTGGAGTTCCTGGGTAGAATTCAGAGTTAAACAAATAACAAATTTTTATACTAAAAATGAACCTAAAATGTTGTTTTGTAAAACAATCTGGCGAACATATTGCTTAATAATGTGTTATGCTTTAAGGAGATGTTAATAACCTTAATTCATGGAGGTTTATTTAAAATGAAAAAATTTTTTTAGAAATTCAACTCATCAAATTGCTTGAGATTGGCATATTAATAATATATCATACCATTTACCCCTTCTTAGACACTTTATCAATACTTTTATTTGTATTATTTGTATTACAAATAATAGAATCAACAAGTACTCTGATGATGACTGCAGGACAGTCGAAACTGTTAGTGTAATACAAATAATACAAATAAAAGTATTGATAAAGTGTCTAAGGAGGGGTAAATAGTATGATATGTTATAATAGAAATCAATACATAGGAAAAGAAGAAGTAGAAAATTATATTACTTCCTTATTAATAATAACAAAAATAAACATAAAATTAAGTAATAAATACATATAAATAAACAACCACACCAAAGTTAAAAAAAGTTAGAGCATATGAGAGAAAATTAAATATATAGAAATCATTTAAGAGCAAATTACATTTTACATATTAATTAAAAAGAGATAAAATTGAACAACACAAGAGAAATCTTGATAGCAGGATTTAAGATTAGTTAGGCTAGATTTATTTTCAAATAGTAGCATAAGAGTTACCTTGCACAAATTTAATAAGCATCTATTTTCAAAGCACGGCTCAGGTATAACAATTGAGGATCCAAGTGAGTTCTTGGTGACAGCAAGCCTCTATTTAGCACTCCAGAGTTCCTTCTTTAGGCTTTTCTTTCATTTCAGGGCAGCAGTTAGATGGTACATTAGCAGGAAAAATGACCCACAAGGGTCAGAAAAGTGGTGGACTTACTACTACAACATTTTAAGTTTCACAGTGACATGTAGTATGTTAACAATACAGTTCTCTCAATAGTAGCTATTCTGTTGGTATTTAAAATCAGGCCATTTTATATACTGCTCAGGTATTTCTGGAATGCTTTTAATTTTTTAATTCTAATTCTAAATATAATCTCCGATATAAAAAATTCTTACTTTTCTTTTCTCCATTGTTTTTGAAGATGCAAATCATAAGATAATGTCCAAAAATAAATTCAAATCTATTTCCAGATTGAAAATAGATTTGACAAAAATGTTTATACAAAAGCAAAATCTATTAATCCCATTCCTAATTTTATTTTAAGTAAAAACTTTAATAAACATACCTTCCCAAGATTAAAACAATATTATATTTCCAATCCTTTAATTATTTTTGGACAATTAACAGTTGCATCTTCCCTCTTGGATTTGATAAAATATACAGTTTAATAGAAAAAACAATTTAAAAAGAAAAAGTTTAAAAAATGACTGTATAATAAAATATTTTAAAAAATCAGTATTTTGTTAGTATTTTTGCTCCTATAATATATATATCTGAGCCGCACCTATGTATTTTTATTGTGAAGAAAAGAATTAATAAAAAAAGAATAATAATAAATATTGAAAACTTAAACTATAAATTTTAGGCACGCATCTCAAATATATACATTATATATATATGACTAAAGGAGCAGGATGTGATATAGGGTTTAAACACAGATTAGTAGATAGGAACATGAAGCTCAATCTTAGGCTAAGATTGACTGCTTCAATATGACTATATAAGCTATTGAGCTTAGATTGAAAATATTATTTTGTTTTCAATTTTATTCTCACAGCTTTGTAGTTGAGATAAAAGGTGGCTTGCTGGAGGGTTGCATTAGATCCTAAGATCTAGGTGCAGTAATCTCAGATCCAAGGATCCTCACTGATGAAGGCCACACACCAGAAACTAGTCTGGGGATATTGGATGAGTAGGCACTAGATGGGGATTTTTTGCACAAGCCTTCTGGCAATCCATTGATTACTTTGGCTGGCATTGAGTGGCACTACTGTATGGAGAGTTTTTCCTGTTTTAATAACATCTATGTGCTAGCATAAGAAATGGTGGTCATGTGATGTTTAGTGGTTTAACACCAATCATGCTAAATAATAAATGTTTTAATTTTGAGACAGGAAATAAAATTAAAAACATTTTTATAAGTTTCATTTTTTATTAAGATAAAGAAACTGTTTAAACAAAGTTTAATTAATTAGGTCTAAGTAAAGAAAAACTAATATCATCTATGTGCTTTATTACTGTTTACAATGCTTTTTAACAACCCACTATTGACAGTTTCTATTGCCCCAGCAATCTTCTTCAGAACTATAACAAACACAATACAAATACATGAATACAAATATACATGAACATATAATTTTATATATATATACATATATTCTATTTTATAATGTGAATATATAAATAATGATTATAAGATAGAATATGTGGGTAGATAAATAATGATTATTAGAATATATGTATATATATAAAATTATATGTTCATGTATATTTGTGTTCATGTATTTGTATTGTGTTTGTTATAGTTCTGAAGAAGATTGCTGGGGCAATCGAAACTGTCAATAGTGGGTTGTAAAAAAGCATTGTTAAAAGTAATAAAGAACATAAATGATATTAATGATTTGGCGATGTAATAAGAAAGTTAAAGTTATAAAAAAAAACTACAGTATAATAAATTAATTAAAATCAAAGGATTATCAAAATTAATTACACTGAAGCTAATCTGTTATTTTATATTCTTGATTGGGTTTTGTTTTATATTTTGTTTCCTTTTTTTAAAAAAATTTAATTTGACAGCCTGTCTTCAATTACAAAAAAAAAATGCTTTGAAAAAGAAAATAGTGTAAATAGCAGATAGCAGAGATCAGTTTCTCTCTTTTGATTTCTTTTTTTGCTTATTTCTTGTAGTGCATCTGATTTCTAAATCATCCTGTTAATCAAACCAATGTACAACTAAAAGAAAAAGAAACTTTCCCCAATATCAGGAAAAGCTTCTCATTGCTCGTTTACACTTGAGAACTTCTTAGATGTACAAAATCATATGGCTGGAATACTTTTCATCCTCAATGTAGCTAAATGAATTAATCTGTCTTCCAACTATATACCCTTCAACTAAGTGAAAAACTAGTTATGATCCTGTAAATAATGCAAAATATGTGGAAACTGATCATTACTGAATATTTAAAAATGTGCAATTAAGAAACACTGTATTGAGTAATACTAACTTCAATAAGGATTTCCTACATAGAATAAACTCAGAAAAAAAAAGTATGTATATGTAATAAGATTTTGATTCTGCTAATGAATTTTCTAACTGTTGTTTAAAGACTATTTCAAGGCTATGGAAATCATTATAATTTAAAGACATTTATGAACTTCATTTAAATTCTAAATGAACTTTCTTTTAATCTTATAATTCCACCATCAGTCTGTTAATTAACACCTTGATTTGTTAATATTTTACAAAGAAATAGTATGTTAATTTTGCATAAGAATGTAAATCACATATATTAATACAGCTAGTTTAAGAATTAAAAGTTAAAATAAAAAAGAGAGCAATTAGTGTGTTAAAGCCTGCAGTTAATTATCATTTAAAAGAAAAATATTGAATTAAAATCAATAGCTTGACTCTTGCAAATCCTGCTTGTGGATTACTGGTCATCTTAACTAATGCTAGAATGTGCCTTAATATTTATGTGTCTTGTTTTATAGGTATATTTTGACATATATTAACCATGAACTGCTAATTTACATGCTTATCTTTAGATATTAAAACATTTAAATGTAAATAATTATTTGCATGGTTATTGTTTTATTGTAATCTGAATATTTATAAATGGAGTATGTTGATCTAGTATTAATGTATATCATGATAATCATGTGACATATGACTAAATATATACCACTGAAAGTGCTGATGTGTGATATTTTTGCATATAATGAGAATAAGATACTTGATTAGAATCTATACTATAGTTTCCTGATAAATCAAATCAAAAGCAATATATACTCACACACATCCCAAATTTAACTTATGCATGCCTACCAATTGATTTATTATCTGAATCATTGAAATTAGTATGGTGTTATTGAAACTTGGTCCTTGATAGCTTTCAGAAGGAGCATTAAAGATGGCATATAATAACTTAAGGTTTTAAAGTTAGTGAGTGAGATGATTAATAGACAGATAATATTATGGTTATATTAGGGATGATAACTATAGAATCCAATCATATATGACTTTAAAGCATAATTTAATAAAATATCTAATATATTTTATTTAATTAATATATTCTGTTTCTTGTTATTTGTGTTATTATCTACTGGTGTCAATCTGATTTCTTTTGATAGACTCTCTTAAAAAATTATTGGTGGAGATTTAGGGCTTTGTAGAAACCTATGGCCTGATGCTCTCAGCAATAAATTACAACCTTACTATATGAAACCATTTGTAGTAAAACACTTACTGAAAGGCTGATAGTTTGAATAAGACATTGTAATGTGCTACGACTTCCTCTTTATCAAAGTCTGAATCTCTCAACCATTACGCCCAGCAAAACCTGTTAGCCATCTTACCTTCCCTTTCTATTACCCACCCTGTTTTTCTCATATTCTTCTCTATCCTACTCTTTCCCATTTCCACATCATGGCCTTTTATCTAGATTCCATTTATCTGTTTCCAAACCCAGCATAAAAAACAAACACTCATTTTTTGTATAATCACTTTGTTTATATTTATTCTCCCTCACCTTCATTGTTTGGACACTTTTTGCTTGTATTACATTGATGCAATGTGATGCACTGGGACTTTTTATATAGATTCAGGAATCTTTCAGCCATTATGCATAGAGAAACTTGTTAACCACTTCACTTACCCTTTCCATTTCCTGTTCTGTTTCCCTCATATTCTTCTCTATCCTCCTTCATCCCATTTCCACAACATAATCTTTGTCAACTTTATGGCATTAAAGATGATAAATACAGTCCATTGGTGATGGATTTTTGGTGTTACTGTAAAGATTCTTTTATCCATTACAATATATACATATATGTTTTTTTGTTGTTAAAATCTACATTGCGTGAATGCTTCAGTCAGATCATACCTTCCATCAACAGGGTAATAAAGATTACTCAAAAGATTGTTGCAGAAATGCTGAAAATAGAATAGATCAGTATTTCTGCAAAAATCATTTGAAAAATCTCTACCATTTGGATAAAGGCAGGCATGATTTGACTGAAATACTCTAACAACATAACAATATGTGCATAGATCAACCTAAAATTCATATATTTACTTCTTTTACCAATAAAAATCTTTACTTCAATATATATATATATATGGCTGAAGAAATGAGTTTGCTATTAACTGAAAGGAGACCCTTTGATTCTTCTTGGAGGCCTTAAAGGAACCGAGCAGGGCAAATTCCTAATGTCCACTCCATATGTTCTTGTCATTGCAGCTGTTATTACTATGTGATTATTCATATAGTATACGAACATGGAAGGGCTACTCACCAACACGCATTAGCCAGCGTGGTGAGTTTATTGGCTTTTTACCTCAGAGTTTAAGAATATTTTTTCAATATATACAATCATGGCCCTTATTCCCAGGAGTCTGTAAAGTTACCAATCAAGGCAATGGTTGATGGCCAAAGGCAGAAGGTGCTATGAATCCCCTGATTGCAGACTCAGGCTGCCATTTGATGATGACTTTTTATTTAGGTACTTACAACTGCAGATCACTTTCAAGTGAAGGAAGATTGCAAAAATTAGAAGAACTGCCTTATATTAAATGGGCCATTATTGGACTTTGTGGTGAAGAAACAATTGATTTAAAAAGTGGACATATACTCTACTATGAAGGCACAAATATTGGAAATACAAGTGGAGTAGGATTCATTATAAATAAAAAATGGAAGAATAACATTGTGGAGATTGATGGTGTATCAGACAGAGTGGCAAGATTAGTTTTACAAATTAATAGCAGATACCAAATGCAGATAATTCAGGTTTATGCCCCAACAAGTTCTCATAGTGATGAAGTTATAGAAGATTTTTATATGGATCTACAAAAGGCTTTTGATCAGAGTAAACAAGATTTTAAAATTGTTATGGGAGACTTTAATGCTAAAATTGGTAAACAAATGAAAGATGAAAATGCTGTAGGGAATTTTGGTTATGGTAATAGAAATGAGAGAGGGCATAGACTTGTGGAGTTTGCAGAAAAAGAAAAACTTTATATTATGAATTCTTTTTTTGAGAAAAATGTTAAAAGGAAATGGACATGGAAGCATCCAAATGAAGGTACAGCAGAATTGGATTATATTTTGACTAACTGAAAATACATATTTCAAGATTGTAATGTTCTTAATAAATTTAACACAGGAAATGATCACCGTGTTAATGCAAAACTAGAGAGACAAAAATTATTAAGAAAAACAATATTTACAGTTGATATTCCTAATCTTCAGAAACATTCTAATTAATTTAAATTAGAACTTACAAATCAGTTTCAAGTATTAGTAGATTTTGAACATGATTCAGATTTGAATGACATTAATAGGAAAATAAGCGATACACTTTTAAAAACTGCAACAAAGATAGCTGGTAGAAAAAAGCAGCAATTGACCAGTAAAATTTCTACTGAGACTAGAGAATTTATGAAGAAAAGAAGGAATATGAGGATATACAACAATGATGCATTAAAAAAGATTAAATATCTCGAATTTTGTAAAATGGTGTGGAAAAGAGTTGAAAATGATATAAGAAAGTATAATTGTGAACTAGCAAGGAACTCTGTAGAAGAGAATAAAAGTCTAAAGAGTGTAAAACAATATTTTGGTATTAGTAGGAAATTTATATCTGCAATAAGAAAAAAAGATGGCATTCCTACTAAAAAGAGAGATGACATCATAAAATGTGTAGAAAACTTCTATCAAGAATTATATAGTAATAAAGAACAAGTGCCTCCTATACATATTATATCTTCCGAATTGCTCAGAATTTTGAATGAGGAAGTGAAACATGCAATTAAATTTATGAAGAAAGAGAAGGCTCCAGATAATGATGGAATTATAATTGATATATTAAAAGAAGCAGGTGAAGAAATAGAATTTTTTTTAGCAAAGTTATATACCAAATGTCTAAATGATAAAGATGTACCAGGTGATTGGAAGAATGCAGTATTAATATTAATATTTAAAAAAGGTGATAAAGAAGATATTAGAAATTACAGACCTATCAGTCTTTTATCAGTTTTATACAAAATTTTTACTAAGATAATTACAACTTGTCTACAGAAAATTCCACCAACCAAGAGAACAAGCTGGATTTAAAAGTGGTTTTAGTACAGTAGATCATATCCAGGTATTGAGAGAAATTATAGAAAGGACAAATGAATATGAGTTGCCATTATGCTTAGGATTTGTAGACTATGAAAAGGCATTTGATTCTATAAACATTTCTTCAGTGATTAAAGCATTGGATCATCAAGGTGTAGATCCAGGATATTGTCATATTTTGAAGAAATATTTATAAAAATGCAACAGCAACAATTAGATTACATAATGATAGTAGGAAAATCAACAGTGAAGAAGGTGTAAGGCAGGGTGACTCCATATCTCCAAAACTTTTTACAGCAGTGTTGCAAGAAGTATTTTGTGGATTAAAATGGGAAGCTAAAGGAGTGAAAGTAAATGGAGATTATTTAAGTCATTTAGATTTTGCAGATGATGTAGTTGTTTTTGCAAATAATGCTTTAGAGCTACAGGAAATGTTGCAGGAGTTATCAGATGAAAGTAGGAAAGTAGGACTAAAGATCAATGTTAAAAAGACTAAAGTAATGTTTAATAGATGTTCTCAAAATATGAAAATAAAGATTGATTATGATGAGTTAGAAGAAGTTAACAGTTACAAATACCTTGGTCAGATTATTAATACAGATGGAAATATAATGGATGAAATTAATCATAGAATTAAACTTGGTTGGAGTGCTTTTGGTAGAAATAACTTGATACTAAAAGGAAATATGCCTATGTGTTTGAAAAGGAAGGTTTTTAATAAATGTGTTTTGCCAGTTTTACTTATGGATCTGAGAATTGGACACTTAATAAAAGAGCAATACAGAGACTTCAGACCACTCAAAGAAGTATGGAGAGATGCATGTTGGGAGTAACAAGAAGGATCGAAAATGCAATGTATGGGTAAGAGAACAAACAGGTGTTACTGACCTCATTGAAAAAATTAAAAGACTGAAGTGGAGTTGGGCTGGACATATTGTTAGAAGAGATGATAACAGATGGACAATTGAAATTTTAAACTGGATTCCAAGAGATTGTAAAAGACCCAGAAAGAGACCACATGTGAGATGGATGGATGAAATAAGAAAGTGTGCAGGGATGATGTGGAGAAGAGGAGCTAAAGATAGGAAAAGATGGATTGAACTTGGAGAGACCTTCATCCTGCAGTGGATTGATAATGGTTGATGATGATATATATATATTGTCAAATTATAATTGAAATTTTAAACTGGATTCCAAGAGATTGTAAAAGACCCAGAAAGAGACCACATGTGAGATGGATAGATGAAATAAGAAAGTGTGCAGGGATGATGTGGAGAAGAGCAGCTAAAGATAGGAAAAGATGGATTGAACTTGGAGAGACCTTCATCCTGCAGTGGATTGATAATGGTTGATGATGATATATATATATATATTGTCAAATTATATTCTTATCTCAATAAATCTTTCACCTTAGCTCAATCCTATCATATCATCCATTAGCCCAAAAGTTCAACCACCTTCTCATGCTATAAATATATTAGAAACATTTTTTCAAGTAATCCATATAGAACATGCTACAATTAAACTTCATATACCCATTATTAAATATATATATATATATATATATATATATATATATATATATATATATATATATATATATATATATTTTTTTTTTTTTTTTTTTTTTTTTTTTTTTTTTTTTTTTATTATTATTATTATTATTATTATTATTATTGTTGTTGTTGTTGTTGTTATTATTATTATTATTATTATTATTGTTGTTGTTGTTGTTGTTGTTATTATTATTATTATTATTATTAGATATTTAAGCTTAACTTCGTATAATAAGTATTTAAATATTTTTTTATTCCATCATACTTTACTTAAAAATATAATCAAAAACATGTAAAAAAGATAAGTGACCTTTAAGATGTGCATTTGCTCTGAAGCACTACTCATCAGTTGGCCCAGATCACAGTCTCTTACATGTATCTTCATCATTTATTCAATATATATATATATATCAAATTACTATAATTTAAGCAACATGCTTCAACTTTGCTGCATTCACAATTTTGATGAAAACCATTTTATGGAAATATATTAATACACTAGTCGTTTATTAACCTGAATACGTACTTGTGTTTAATTTTAGTGAAAATACATCTGCAATATTATAGATGTACATATTAATTAAAGAGTTTCACAGGTAATAGATATGAAAGATACCAAGACCAATTATCTATAATTAATAGTACTACTGTCTGCACATTTTGGTTGATTGTACCTGCCATCAACTAGGTAATGAATATCATATTAAATTTTTTATAGAGGACCTGCAAGCAATGATGCATATAACTATATTTAAGATTCAACCAATAAAAAACAAAAGGCCTGGATAAGACATCAAATATATATATATATTCATTATAATTAAGACATTTTAAAATATAAAATAAATGAATAATAATCAATAGTTATAAGTAGTAATGTGGAAGACATTAAAAAAAAGTATAGATGAGGCAATTAGAAGAGAAATGTTTGTAGGAAAACATATGAAGAAATTGTTGATGATTATAACAAAATAAAAATTTAGAAAGAGATGCACTAATTGAAAAAAAATACTTGAAAACTATGAATAATAATGATTTTAACAAGATGGCAACTAAAGAGCTCTAAAATTGAGAAGCTAGTATAAAATTTGATAATGTATATGCCAGTAATTGCAAATTGCCATTGGTGAGTTAGGAAATGTTATCCTTTGGTTGCAACAGTTAATTTCTTGGTTATTCCTTTTGCATCTATCTCAAATGTTGGAAATAAATGTACACACAAAGCTAACCTCCACACAGTAATAAAATAATATAAAAATACATTAATAAAAATATGTTGGTCCTAATATCGTAACTACAAAATGTGCTTCTGCATGAATAAGTTAATTGAAATAGAGTTGAACAATAAAATATTTAAAACTTTATAAATGTAACACAAGTGAAATAGATACAAAGTGTGTCAATTCTATAGATATTAGTAAAAAATTGATACATTACTTGAAAATTATTCAAATAGTTAGAAGTAATTAATTGGTCAAGTCCTATTTTTTTTCTATCTAAGCCTTAAAATTTGATCAGTGTTAATTAATTTTGATTACTTTAGTAAAAGAAATAAATTATGGATAGAGAGCACACACCCTTCACAGGAGGCAATTTGATTTTTAAGGAGGCAATCCAAGAATGAGTTATTAACAGTGAATTTTTTTGAATTTTTTTTTATTTATTAACAGTGAATGTGAAAGCCCATTAATTATTCTTATACCTTATTGTTCATAAATTTAAAATGTTTTTTTTTAAATTTCCATCTTTCCATGCCATCTTCTTTTCACTGTCTTTTCTGCTTAGATAACTTTTACTATACTTGGAACAAATTAAGTGGCTGAAACTCCATTGTACTTCAACTGTTCTTTGTTAGCAACCTTTTAGGCTTCTTCAGTGTGAATAGGAGTTCACTTTTTGAATAATAAGAATTGTATGTCATGGGGGGTAGATCCAGATTTTAGAGATGCTTAGGTGGGGTATGATCAAAAAAGGTTAGGAACCACTGGTCTGTTACCAAGATTAATAGTTTAGTATACAAATGTTTATTCATGAGTTTTCAATTAATCAAATGTTCCACATGATTTGGTACAATCGAGGTCCACAGATTGCATCCAGTTCTATCACCTTTGGCATTCAAATAGCTTATGAACTTTCAAACAATAAGGACAGTTGATTATTTTTAATTAATGTAAGAAATTAATCTTTTGTTTTTGATACTAGAGAAAAATTATTTTTTTTCATTAATTACTTCCCAATGAAAAAAACTTTTTTTTAAAATTTGTTTAATTTGAATATTAGAAATGGTATAATATTTTCTGTTGGTTTTTATAGAGATTTATATTCAATAAGTTCTGATAAGAAAATAATTAAATGTTTCATAATGCCTGAAAAAGAGAGATTCTATTGATAATTGTGAATAATAGCTGAAACAGGTTTTTTTAGTAGTTTGGGCCAATTTTAAAATACATTACTATTTTATAATAAAAGTGTTATAAAAACTATACAATATATAAAAAAGTGATGTTTGGGGAAAACTTCAATGGTCAATATGCAAAAAAATAGTCAATTTTTTATGAGGGATTATGGTTAAAATATTTTTAGAAATATGAAACTATTTTTAAAATCAGTAACAAATTGTATGAAAAATATGATTATGACTTCATACATGCGTAGATGTTTTGCAATACTGATCAATTAAAAGTTTTGTTTTGAAGCTTTGATTTTAGTATATTATTGTAAATTTTCAAATCTAAGTAACTTAGTTAATCTGTTAATCTTTAAGCTATAAAAAGAGGTTAGCTGACTTTTGTAGGGCAAGGTATACTTGTAATTTTCTCTGTGCTGTGATCCATCTATATATTACAATGTAGTAGTAGTAGTAGTAGTAGTAGTAGTAGTAGTAGTAGTAGTAGTAGTAGTAGTAGTAGTAGTAGTAGTAGTAGTAGTAGTAGTAGTAGTAGTAGTAGTAGTAGTAGTGGTAGTGATAGTGGTAGTGGTAGTGGTAGTAGTAGTAGTAGTAGTAGTAGTAGTAGTAGTAGTAGTAGTAGTAGTAGTCTTTTCCAGAGCAGTTGGATATCATTTCAGCTCCTGTTAAGCTGGAATATTTATGCTGATTTACTTACAAAGAAGTTGTAAAAGTTCTACCTGTGGATGGAACTAATTCTACTCTACAAGGTAAGCTCTTTTGGGGGCAAAATTTAAATTTCAAATAATGTTGAGATATTATATATTTAAAATTTTTACTTTTCAAAATGTCAGATATTTTAAAAGCTGAAGCTCTTTCTATTAATAATCTTAGTAATTTAGAAAAACATTCCTTTCTACCAAAATCTAAACCTGTTATTAAGTCTATTATTGAAAAAGTGGGGAAAATACATTTAATTTTAAAATGAAAACTTTCCAGGATGTCTACTACTCCACCTAAAACCATACAAACTAAAAACTGTTGCACTGTAATTAATAATAAGTCTATTGAAGATAAATCTTTAACTGATAATAAATCTATTGATAAAAGTACTTATTTAATTTATGACAAAGAAAATTTAACCAGTCTAATAACTTAATTACTGATGATATATAAGAATCTAAACATACATATGCAAGTGTTTTTTTTTTTAAAAAAATAATAATGGTGAAGATTTTGAAATGATAAAATTAAACCAGAAAAATATTAGTGATACTTTTAATTGATACAATGTAGAACAAAATCAAATATCAGATTTAAAATATTTTCATTCAAGTGAAATAACTACTTATAAAAATATAACTCACAGCTTTAATTTAACAGTACCAATGTTAGTCTTAAAATCCTTTCAAAAATTTAAGAATAACAAAACCGTGACTTCAGTTGTAATAGATTCCAAGATTTTAACAACAAAATTTTCCACAGATGAGTTCTATAGTTTACTAACTCAAAAGAATCTGTGGAATATGTTATAAAAAATTTAGGCCACCATTAGCTAAGTCTAGAATTTAATACTACAAAATAGAAAAATATTTTTCAAAATTCCATTTCTAAATGACAAAATAATTTGTTATATTGCTGCAAATAGAAACACTACATAGATGATTAAATTCAAAGCTGCCATAAAAGCTATACAAAACAAAATTTGCAATCCCTCCTCAACAATTGTGGCAAAATCTCTCAATTCAGTATCTATTGGATAAGAGGACAACTATACATTTTAACAAACAAAGCAATATTTTACATCACATTTAAAAAAGTACAACCTTTTAGTATACCTACATTACATTCTACTAATAAAACTCCTTGCATTATCACCTTTAAAAGAATACTACCTCAGTGTTTTTATTGCAAAGTCAGGGATCATATTATTAAGGACTGTGCTGATTGCTTTTGAATCAATGTGATCTAAAAAATACCATGACCCACCAATATTCCAATAACTTAATAATTTTCTCTTATTAGTTTTAAGCAACAAGCACAGTCTGTAGCATCTGAAACCATTTGTGAATCTTCAATAATTCCAAAATTATTAGACAACCCAACAATTATGAATGCAAAACTTTCTACTAAAACAATTTTATTTCCTAATAAGTTATCCAATAAAAAAAATTGTGACCAAGAAGATACCCCAATTAATACAGAAATAAATGATGCCACAGACAATAAACACACCACATTATTGTGGTGAATTCAAAGTTACCAAAACCAGAAAGAAATGGGCACCAAAGCAAAGTAAAAAAATCACAAAACTACTACTATCTGCAAGAATGTCATTCTACATCCTCTTCCTCATCATAAAATACATCACCTCATTTTAAGCATTGGACTAGATTTGTTAAAATTCATCCTGCTCATCTAATATTGAACAGCAGAATTTCTTAATCGGAGTAGATATACATAAGTGAAATCCTAGAATAAGAAAACATATATAGACAATTCCTTTAAGTCACAACTGAAAAATGATTTCCTCACCATGGTTGAACCTAAAAAGATAATTAAATCTCACATTCGATCTGAATTTTAGTCAGTTATTCTCAGAAACTTTTCTATAGTCTAATAAAACCATCAACTATGAAATAAACCATATGTCTTGTATTTTCTGAAGCCAAACTACAAACAGCTTGTGTAAAAGTATATACTTTATAGTGGTGTTTCTTAGAGTTAAAAAAGAATTTATTTATTGTTACATGATTTAATACACACATTTCTCATGCTATATCCACTCACCTTTTTCCCATAATCAAACAATACTGCTTTCCTGACTAATTCTACTTTCTTCACTTTCTCTCTTTTCAACACTTAATGTGTATTAAAATTACAGCATTTAATATCAGAGTAATCAATATTCTCCGGAGATTATTTACAATTAAGAATTGGATTACACAGTCTAAGTCATACATCTTATTGTTTACAAAGACTAAACACACAGAAAATTCTTAAAATAAACCCTCTGAAATATCTTGTTAATAGGTTTTCAAAATTATCTCAAACATCTCTGCAGCTGGGATGGGCATTTTAATTCTTCATAAGCTCCTATTTCTATCTTTCACAATTCTTTATCTTGACCAACATATGAGTATAATTTTCTTTATACATATCACTTTTACCATTAACATAATTACACTCTACCTATATAACAAAACAGAATTAAAGCAATTAATTAATCAAATAAACCTTAATTCAAGAATGACCCCTAATCCAATAATTCAAATATGAGAATTTAATATATCTTACACAAACATTTGAGATTTCTGCATGGTATTAAAAGATCAGTTATGAGTGATCCTCCAATTCGGTCTCCTTTTAAACCCAAAAACATTCCTTCCTAATTGATCTCCTCTTTCATTCACTGGACCACTATTTTATCATTCAGTCTTCTCTAACCCCTATCAGTTTCTTTGACCATTTTGCCCTTCATGAGAACTCAAAGTCAATCTTAAAAAAATTATTTGATCTTTCCTCTAGCAATGCATCAAGAGTATTACTAAAATCAACTACCCCTGAAACTGTCCTCTCTGATATACACACACGCATATATATATATATATATATATATTCCAAAAAATCAACATCATGACATTTAATCCAGTGAATGTTTGTTTCTCTTTTGCTAACAGTATATGCACACAAGAAATAAATCTCCACCCTCAATGTTAATAAAGATAGATATAATTCACCAAAAATTACAAGTCATATCACGTGACCCTGATATAATATCCTCCATATTGTATCTTAAAAAAAATATAAACATTTCCCAAAAAATATTAAATGTCTATTTTTCAATTAAAAAACCAAAACTATTTTTAGCCTAACTTCACAATTGGTCCAAAGATTGCATATACTGGTTTCTTAGCTATAGAATCAACAAGTTTACTCCCTCCTCCATTAATAAAAATTACAACTTATCTCTGGAGGAAATATATTGCCACATATTTTTTTACCATTTCTAAAATCAATTCCTTGAAATACCTAATATATCTACTTCTTGTTTGGTCACCATCATGGCAATTCATAACGTTTAAAATTACATTCAATTTAAATTTTAGCCCAGATAGTAGTCATCAAGTTCTCATGCAAGCTCTAAGTTTATTTCACTCATCTTAGCTATTTTACAATCCATATCATTTACTATCTTCTAAATTAACCTTTCACACAAATCCACAAAATTGAATAATTATATTCAATCTCATTGGTACCATTTCTAAAAGATAATATTACATCATCACCCCTCAATAATTTACAACCAATCTCCATGTTACCATCACTAAGCATGACTATTGAAGATCAAAGACAAAATTCAACCTCTTTTGCTTCTCATACCATTTTGTTTACCAATTTCCTAAAAAAAGGGAACTTCTATTATTGCTGCAGTTATGCTCTTCACAATAATTCTTGATCAAGTTAGGCAACCTAAGAAGGCCAGTCCTGTTGCAGTGCAGCTGGACATCACATCAGCTTTTGACTCAATTCCAATAACTAAGCTCCTGGAACAACTCTACATTCCAACACTAATTACCTACACTAATTATATATATTCTTGTTAACATCCTTACTATTAGCAAAATTCATATAACTAAATGGCAAAACAACACCTAGGTTCACACCTTATAATTCAATAGCTCAATGACCAGATTAAATGCAATGCTTTTATTACCTACCTTAATTTAACTTGAAAACAATCTTTCCATGTACCATCCATCAATCAATCTAGCAAACATATCTCCTATATGAACGGTCTTGTAATTATTTTTCTCTCTAAACAATATATATCACATGATCACCATCTCATGCTAGCACATAACTGTTAGCAAACAGGCAAAAACTCTCCATGTAGTAGTGTCACCTTGTGCTAACCAGAGTAATCAAAGGATTCCAGAAATCACTAAAAGGTATGGGTGCTGAATTGAGTTCAGACCCCCATGACTATATAAGCTATTGAGCTTAGATTGAAAATATTATTGTGTTTTCAATTTCATTCTCATAATTTTGTAGTGAAGTAGAGATAAAAGGTGGCTGCTGGAGGGTTGCATTAGATCCTAAGATTTAGGTGCAGTGGTCTCAGATCCAAGGCTCCTCACTGATGAAGGCCACAAGCCAGAAACTATTCTGGGGATATTGGATGAGTAGGCATTCGATACGGATTTTATGCACAAGCCATCTGGCATCCATTGATTACTCTGGTTAGCACAAAGTGGCACTACTATATGGAGAGTTTTTGCCTGTTTATAGACAATATATACCACAATTAATTGTTCTACCTGAACAATGTAATAAAAACTATTTCTCTTAGTTTCAATATGACTAAATCATCTGCCTGGAACATTGTATCTGGGCAAACCATTTCCCTCTCATAGCATCTTCTAATAAATTTTTTGATACTACCCTATACATCTTTTGGTCAATGAAATGATAAATCTATTCAGAACAAGCTTCTAGTAAAAAAACTACCTTTAATTCTCTTCTCATACCTACCTCCTCAATCCATGCCAAAAATTCTCTTACTAACATATCCATCTTCCCCAAAACTAATTACTATTCCCCTATTATTAAAATCACTAATGTATTTATCAGAAAAAGTAATGCCTTATGGATTAAACTGATCTGGAATAGGAAAACAGTTGCTACCTGTATAAGATTTATGCAAAACTTTAAAAGATTAATGGACTATCTATGCAGTGCATTTTCATCTTCTTTCTTCCAAGAGCAATAAATAAAATCATCAGGCCTCAACATTTCCCCTTATGCTCAAAAATATATACTTGTCACTCACACAGATACTCTACCACCAGCAAAGAGAAAATTCCTAGATGACAAATCAGTCATTCATCATATCTTCATAACTCATATAATCTTTAAATAAAAATTTCACTACTGGAATGTCTATAATTTACTATAACCAAATCAATATGCTTTCACAAATTTAAATATTGGTATCTTGAACCCAAATATCTGGACATTTTTATTAAGATAAATCTAAATGCTCTTCCACCAATAGCTTTTTATCTAAAAGATTGGCAAATGCTGACATAGATGCTTTTTGCCAATTATGCCATAATGATTAAACCATCAAACATCACATGATCACCATCCTTTATGCTTACACAAGCTATTTTTCACAGAGGCAAAATTCTCCGTATAGTAGTGAATATTGAATGAGTAGGCACTAGATAAGGATTTTATGCACAACCTTCCTGCATCCATTGATTACTCTGGGTTACACTGAGTAGTGCTACTGTATGGAGAGTTGTGCATTACAGATATACCATATTCTCATTTGATATATTTCACATTCTCACTCCTTTTTCTTTCTACCCTTATTAATGGCAGGAACAGAAGGTTTTCCCCTAATAACAGAATATTCACATTAATAATTTTCACACTATGTTTTTTGAGATGTCATTTTTGCTTTAATCCTTTATATTGTAAACTATCTCATTCCTATAACAAATTGGAGAAAATTAAAATCAGAAATCAGGCTTTAACATCTGAAGATATATTTGCAGCTATCTGGAGATTGGTCACTTTGTCTACATCATAGTAATTTCTACGCAACAATTCAAACCCTTCTACAATAATCACATATTTTTTATTCACCTTGTTCAAGATGTTACATATATTTTATATTTATTAATGAATTATTATCTGTAATCAACAGTGATTGTCTGGTTATCACTTATAATAGGAATTCAATGTAAATAATTTATTCATATAAATAAACTTCCTTTAATTTATTTAAGCAAATAATCTCATTGTGATAAAAAAATCATGCATAGAGCCTCACAAAAAAAAAAATACTTGAAATTTCAAACATAAAATATTAATATAAATAAAATGATTAATGACAAATAAAAAGTTTTACATTATTATTAATTATAATCCAAACCATAACTAATTGTCTGCACTTTTTTTATTGGTAAGTCATTAACTTAAATTTTAATGTTCCTCATTATAAAATTATAATATTTTGAAACAAGATATACTTACAAAGGGTTTTAAAAAATATTGTTAATGTTCGAAAGTCATTTTTATTGTTTTCCTTATTTTTAAAATAGTTACATAAAATATTAAATATTGGTTGATGGTTAAAACTCTAGCACATTTATATAATGCAAATGTTTTTAGTTAAAAGGTTTAATATTTGTAAAGATTTTAAAGTAATATGATACAGCACCATTCCATAATGTTAGTACATAACATAATCTGCTTAAAATACATTTGTTTATATTCAAATTTACACCAAATTCACAGCTCAACCTGACTAGCCAAGAAAGTAAACTCTAAAACACTACCAATTGTTTCACTGCTACAAGCAGACGTCTCAAGTGTAAAAAAACGCAAAATAACATATTTAAACTAAACATTACCACAATTCCACATACCTCCCATAAACTCTTAATATTAAAAGAACTTTTAAATAAGTTAACTGTTTCAGAATCATATATTTTTAATAATAAAGATTCTTTAATTCTTCTTTTTATTTCATTACTCTCAAAGAATACAATCTTAGTTTCATCAAAATTAATAATGTGGCCTGTATCTTTTACATGGATTACAAAGGTTAGAAATAAATATCTTAATTCTGCCTTATATATCCATGTAAAAGATACAGACTACCTTATTAATATGAATGAAGCTAAGGTTGTCTTCTTTAATAGAAATGAAATAAAAAGAAGAATTAAATAATGTTTATTATTAAAAATTTATGATTCTGAAGCTTAACTTATTTAAAAGTTCTTTTAATATTAAGGGTGGATGGGAAGTAAGTGGAATTATGGGTAATGTGTTAGTGTAAATATGTTATTTTATAGTTCTTTACACTTGAGAAGTCTGTTGTAGCAGTGAAATCATTGGTAGGGTTTTAGATTTTATTTTCTTGGCGAAGCTGGCTGAGTTGTGAATTTGGAGTAATTTCGCTTATTTATTGACTAGTTTAGCTTTATGCTTTTAATGTTTATATTTGTTTATATACATTTAAAAAAATAAATTTATGTAAAAAAATTATTATTCTATAGAAGAAAACATTCAATTTTCTTAATTTCATTTGAAGAGAAAAATATATTTATCCCACTGTCGATGTTTGTCCAAAAGCAAATCAAGGTAAGATACTGTTGTAGTTCTAATAATTATTGACATATGGGTTGATCCAGTTAAGATATTTCTGTTAAAATGTCTTTTACTGGAAATTTTTTCAAAGTGTACAGTATATAATTATATTAATTAACATTTAAAGTTAATTTTATTTTATTCATCCATTGTTCTATTTTTTAAAATCCTCATTTACAAGTTCCTTTAGTAGACTATTTAAAATTGCTCAAATCACCAAGGCAGTATCATCTGCAAAACAAAATATGTTGAAATGAAGAGACACATTCAGTAAGTCATTAATGTAAACAATAAACATCAAAGCACTAAACCCATATCCTGATTATTTCGGAATTACTCCAAATATTGTTAATTTTAACATATTATTTCTTATATCCAAATAATTTAATTTGATTAATAATAAGTCATGAACAACACAATCAAATGCTTTTCTTAAATCTAAATATTTACCTATAGACCTATAACCTTTTTTTAAAGATTCATGATAACTAAAACATATTTAAATAAAGCCAATTCTAAAACCAATTCTGTAGATTTTTCTACTAAAAAACAAATTGATTATTTGAAAACAAATTATATTTATGAAAAAAAATCTATTTTTAATACATCAATTATTTTATATAGCGTGATGTTTTATAAACTGTAATAGTTAAATAGCATTAAGCTGTTGCACATGCGCTTTGCAGATTTTAACTATAAATGACTGAATACTAACATTTCACACACATGATAAAGTCTTTAGGAAAAGATAGAATGGCCATCTATCTTTTCGAACCCAAATGCTTTTGTATGGGCAAATCTCAAAGCGTGAAGTTATTAAATAAACAAATTAAATATTAAAGTAATTTAAAATGATTATTTAATATCTTCATGCTTTCACTTTCAGACACTTAAGATTTGCCCATACAAAAGCGTTTGGGTTCGAAAAGATAGATGGCCATTCTATCTTTTCCTAAAGACTTTATCATGTGTGTGAAGTGTTAGTATTCAGTCATTTATAGTTAAAATCTGCAAAGTGCATGTGCAACAGCTTAATGCTATTTTTAATACATATTGACAAAATTTGGGATAATTTTGATGAAATAAAAATTGACATTTACTTTTCCAAATATTTTCTTTCTCCATTTTTATAAATAGGTACATGAATAGATGATTTTAAGCAATATGGAAATATACCTCAATATACAGAAAGATTAAACAAAAAATATAATACTGATAATAGATTGGAAATATTTTCAATTAATGTTTTGACAGAAATACCATCCAAATAAACACATTTCTTATGTATTCCTTTATATAGAATTTCTAAAATTTCAAATTCTTTAATCTTTTTAAAGTAAAAGAATTCATGATAGATTTCTATAATCAAAAGCACAATGAGATCTATAATTATCAATAAAATTATTCACTAATAATTACACACTATATATAAAATAAATGGTGATTGAAGTGATCAGCTTGAATTATTCAAAACACCAATGGATACTTCATTATCTAAAAAATTGTGGCAATCTTTGCACAACAGTCTAAAAGTTGCTTAATTTGGTTGATTTTAAAGAATCAATTTGAGAAGAATATAAAAGTATTTTAGCTTTAAGTATATCACTTTTTTTGTTTCTTTATCAAGGACTTTTAGCTGAGCTCTAAATTCTTCATTAAAAAGTTAAAAAGTCTATAATTTATTTGTATTTGCTTTTGACCTTAATTCATTGGTCAACTAATCATTTCTATCAAGCCTTGGTGGCCTTGTGGTTAGCGTAGCTGCCTTCCAAGCAGATGGCCCGGTTCGCTTCCCCGTCAACGCTTTGACATATAAAATAAAAAATAAAAAAAATAATCATTTCTTTTTAAATCTTTTTTTTATATATATTTTATAAAAGAACAATGTTCAATAAAATCTTTAATCTTATCAACAAATAATGAAAAAGCACAGTTTATATTATTCATCTCAAAATTATTAAAATTAACAATTATTCCCCTGACATCCATAACACACCATTCCAATGATATTTTCAAAATAATATTTTCAGGACATCTAGCAAATATATGATCAATAAATGGAGATGATGAAGATGTAACATGGGTAGGATAAAATAATCATCGTATAAATCCAAAAAAAGGAAGGCATATTTAAATAGTGTTGAACAGAAGAAGTAATTTTTCCAGAAATAAATATATTTAAGTAATCAATAATAATGATGAACTTATCATTTAATCTACCAAGTAAATTATAAAAAATTCCTCATTTAAAAATATCAATGAATATTGGAATGATCTATCCAAACAACAAATGTTAATTTGTCAGAACTTAAAATAAAATTTAAAACATTACCATAAGAGTCAAGACGTATATCAATAAAAGTCACATAAAGATGTTATTTATAATAAATGGATCGCCATCTGATTTATGGTTTGTTCTAGACTCAGTAATTTATGTACATCCTTCTAATATTCATTAATCCAGATCCCAAACAAATTATTTAATCAAATTAATAATCAAATAAATGTAAATGAACTAATAACTCAAAAAAGTGTTTTTTTACATTATGTATATTTATATAAAAAATGTTAAAAATTTTCAATAGCTAATTTATTGTCTACTGATAAATAATTTTTGGAAGAAAATTCATATTATAAATTGGACCAATCAAGTTAAGGATTAATCTTAAAAAGCCTATCTTCTGTATCTTGCTTCAACCAAATATTGCTATCTTTAATCTCAAAACAAGTCAATAGCTATTTTCTTTAGTCACTGTATGTGTTTTTCAAAATAATTTACTATTAATAGGCAATAAATCTTCATTTAAATATATATGCTTACCAGATAAAGCATTAAGCAAAATATTAAATAGATATAATTTAATTCCTTTACTACTTGACAAGAATAAATCTAGTCATTTTAAAAAACAAAATTAATTTTTATTACATGTCTAAAACTACCTCAATATTTTAATTTACACATAGATTTAGTATTATTTTTATTAAAATCTGATCATTTAAATTTTTTAGCTATCTTTTCTGTCATATTAAATAAACTTTCACAATATCAACAATTTCAATATTATTTTCTAATCTTTGCCACTCTAAATACAAGTAATATCTTGTGTTGTTTTTTTACCCTTTCTTGTATATCATTTAATTCACTATCAATTTTTTAGCATTACTTTGATTTTGTAAAATAGATATATCAAGTTTGTTATTTATCTGCTGAAATATTTCAAAATAGAATTCTTATTTAAGGAATCAACACTAAATACCTCATTTAAATTCATACTTAAAGAATTTCCAATCCTACATTTTTACACCTCCATAATATTTTACTTGTAGATTACATATTTTTAAAAATCTTTTTACTTATAGTATTACATTTAAAATAAAAATTGTAACCCAGACAGCTTATAAAATTTTCACCAGAGGAATAAGCTAATTGGCAAACAGTTTATTTATCCATAACATTATATATATATATATAAATCATATATATATATATATATATATATATATATATATATATATATATATGATTTGCTATAATTATTTTGCTGTTGGGTGCTTTGGCTAAATTAAATTACAAAGCCCATTAATATATGGGATTTCTGAATTAAGTTCAGACCCATATGATTATTTCAGTTGGAGAGCTGAATTTAAAGACTTGTAGATGTCTAAAATTCCAGATCTTCTTCTTAAGAGTTAACTTTTAGATAAATAACTATCTTAAGTTAGTTTTTTGAATCTGGTATCCTAGCTCTTCACTGAAGAGAGCCATAGCTCAAAACTGGTCTGGGTATGGGGACAATCCTAGATAAAGATGATTTGAAAGTCTTCTCTTGTAGAATTTATCATAAAAAAAACCTTGTTTAGAGCTATTGGCATGCTCTTTATATTATATTGAAGCAATGGATCTGTAGGTCAGATCCACGCTTCATGTTTTTCTAGATTTCTAAACTAGGATCGAACCATATCTACACATGTAATGATGTTTATAAAACTTTTCACCTGCCATCTTGTATACATTTAATTTCTAGACCAGTTAATAAGTGAATAAAATATCAAAATTTTCTATTTAAAATTTTAATTAGAAATATTGGAGGGGCCCAGATATATATATGCGTGCAAATACATATATATAACTACAGAGAGAAACTTTTATAAAAATCAATAAATAAATTTCTAATATTCTATTTTTTTTAAAGTCACAGTATTTTATTCTAGAGATTTACTTTCGCGATAAACTTTGCTAACATTCTTTAGTGTAAAAAAAAAGAAAGTCCATTAACACAATAGTAATGAAATTTCTAATTAAATTAAAAGTAAAACAGAAAAGATATTTGAAAGAAAAATTCTTCAAATCTATATTAAATTAACAATAGATTTGAAACAATAAAATCATTGGGTTTATCGGGAGATTGGATCTTATGAATACAATACAAAAATATTTTAGATCGATGATTATGGTCACCTGAATTTTATATATCCACTTGGCCTTGGGTGAATGGAAAAGGGGAATTTTCAAAAAGTATTCTGAAAAATGTATAAATAGCCCATGAGAACAATAGGAGTCAGTCAGTCATAGATTCGTTCAGTGAGTGCAAGACAAATCCATGCCAGTTTTATTTTTAAACAAGTATAGATATATGTAGAAGCATAGTAGTGGGGTGAACGATCCTTGGCCTGCTCATTTTCCTGTTGTCCCAAGTATATTGCCGAAGTACCATAAAGCCAGAGAACCTTCGTCAAATGTTTGAATTTTGGACTGCCGAACTGTTGTAAATCAAACTCATAGCTAGATATGCCTGTGCAGAAATAATGAAAGACCACTCCAAATTTATATTTCATCATGGGATCTAGATTTCCAAAAAGGACTCAGAATAAATTAGGTAATATTTTTTCAATTGTTCATTTCTAACTGCCTGATTTATTCTTCAAATTCCAGTTGACCTTATAATTTAATTTCGTTACAACTAAATGTCTTCTTAAATAAAATTCTCCCCAATTAAATGTAAATGTTTTATTAACTAACTCTATAACTTTGAAGTGCAATCTATTTGGCTTTCTTTTTTATTATGCAATCTATTTGACTCTTTTTTTATTATTATGCGATTTCATATCTATTTTGTAAGGTTTTGCTTGACCAGATTTCTAATTTTTTTTTAAGTTTTGGCTTTTTTTTTACTATGCAATCTATTTGGCTTTCTTTTTTATTATGCAATCTATTTAGTTTTTTTTTTTTATTATCAATCTATTTGGCTTTCTTTTTTATTATGTGATCTATTTGGCTTTTTTTAAATTATGCTATCTCATATCTGCGTGTTGCTTTTTATTGATATTATAATCACGTGACCAGACTTCTAAATTTTGCATGTTTTGTCTTTCTTTTTTATTTTTTTACTGTGTGATGTTTTGGTGGGTTTTTCCAAGTCACATGACCCCGGTTCTAAATTTTTTCCATTTTTGCGTACTTTTTTATTACTTAGATGTGTCAGACGATGTTTTTGGTTGTTTTTGAAATTCAAAATAGAAGAGATTGCATACTAAAAGGGGGGTTGCATTTCTAAAATTAAGCGATTTTTAGCTAATATAAAAAAAAAATATCAATTGCAGGCTTCTTGGTGGTTCTGCAGCGCTGCCTGGTGGCTCGTCCAGTTCTTGAGAAAAGCACCTAAAAGTGCACCACTTTGTCTGTCTTAAAATTATGCCTTTATTAATGCAAAACTTTTCTCTTAAAGTAGTTTAGAGAGATACTTATTATTTACCCATGAATGTATTTGTTAAAGATTTATAACTGTCTGATTTAAAATGATATCTATATGCCAATTTGTTCCATCACGACAAAAGTTTTATAATTAAATAATTTTGCCTCCTATTTCCCAACCAACGTCTGTCAGTAAATAAATAACTCCTTTGGCTCTAAATGATTATTACTTGGAGCATCCCTTTTTTGTCGAGATGAAATAATTTTGTTTCATTATATATTTTGAAAATATTTATGCATATACGGTTTAGTTTTGGGGAAGACGCTGGGTCAAGTATGAAATTTTATTTAATTATGTTATTTCTATTTAAAAGAATAAAAGGGAGGGTTTTTTAGAAAGTTCCTTCTTGTTAAACAGTAAGAGAGAGTGTAAAATGTTAAATTTAAAATATTGGTGGGATTTTGTTTTGAAGGGAGAGATGTGTCACCCAGAGAAATGATATTCGTAATAATATTTAGGCTTAATTTGGATTGATCTGCTCTTGGTCAATCTGCATAATACCAGTATAATCTTTCATGGCTCAATACAATTTTCATATCTAATTTTAAAATCCATTTTTCCAGTATTTGTATTTTGCCTTGCCAGCACTTTTCTTGATCGCCTGTTTTGTCCTTTGATTGCTAAATCAGAATTATAACATGTGATTTATTCACAGGCTAAAAATGTAGGTCAGGATATGAAAGACTAAATTAGAAGGACCCAGGGTAATCTGAGCTTAGCAAGCCTTGGCAATTCCTCATCTTTACCTGAAATATCTTGGTTTGCTAATTGTGCAGACCATTTGTCTTTATTTCTTGGCATCACTAGAACGGGGCAAGGGAGTTGAGTCTGTGCTGGTTATGTCATGTCAAATGCTGAATATGATTAATTTCTTTTGTTTCTGAGTACATCATGGTGGGTTGATGATGGTCTGATCACTTTAGTTTATGTTTTACTATCAGTAAAGTATTTAGTTGCGAATATTGCAATCCGATTACATTTAAGTATGTCACTCTCTTTGAAGCCAATTCCTAAAAATACGATCAAATTATTTCTCTCTTAGAATAATTTTTACTGACATTAAAGTTACTCAAAATAGGGCTGTTATATATTTTTTCCTTATATCATACTTGAGTGCGCGTCTACCATAGAACTTTAATCGTTTTATCTGTTTAAATTGGGATATAAACTATACCGCTCCCTTACACGAGGCATAATAAGTGATATGATCAAAATTGATATCAACAAACAATGAAATAAATCAGTGAGACATTAAAGAATTATAGAAATGTTTTTATTAAATATATATGTGAATTTAATCTACCTTCGTTTCCATTAATTTCATTCTAAAATTAGCATTTCTATTTAATTATTGTGCTGCTATCTGATGACTCAAGGTCACACACATACCATTCCTATTTTGAAGTTCATGAATATGTGTAATTAGAATAAATGTTAGAGTTAAACATTAGAATTAGTCAAGGCTCATGCTCCACCATTTATGTTGCCAACTGGGGTTTAGGGAAGATTAATTGCTTGCCTCAAAAATGTTATTAATTAGTTGGTAGATTTAGAAAGTGGCTAATCAGGATAGAATCCATAAATATTCTTGATGTTTGATCTCGTGTACAGTTGGATTCAAGGTACTTTTACTCAGGCTGTGAATTATGTTGAGTTAACATACAATTTCCACCAGTACAATATATATTTATATAATTTTAAAAAATAACAATAGCAACAAAAACTAGAGGGAAAAGGTAATTAAAGGAAATTCCAATAGAGATTTTAAACTAAAGATAATTAAATATCTAAAATAAGAAAAAAATTTAAAAAGAATAAAATGACTACCTTCAAAATAAATTAATAAAGAAATGAATAACAACAACAACAATCAAGATAATGAACTATAAAAAGATTACAAAATAAAATAAATTCTTAAGTCCATTAATTCATTCTCAAAAACCCAATTAATAATGTTATTATAAAGACAAATAGAAATAAATATGACAGTCAAAATTTATAATAAAAAAAAATTAGAAAGGTAAAATAGCACTTTAACTCTTCAAATAATGACGATGATAATAATGATGATGGTGATAATAAAAATTTATTATCAAAAAATTCAATATACAACAAAAATTTAGTGTAAAATATAAATTCCAAGTAAAATCCTGAAAATTTATTAAGATATCAAAGATTTGCATGGAATGCTGCATGCTAATCTTAAAAATCTGGATACATAATTATTAATCACTATTTTTGTAATGGATTCTAAGTGGTCTTCTGTAAGATAAGAACAGGGTTTTGACTTAATTATATTCACTTTCTAAATATAGACTCCCATAAGTAAGTAAAAGCAAAAAGCAATGATAAATGTAATTTTTTTTTTAATTTTGGATATTTTTATTCATCCATTAGATTCCAAAAATGATTTTTTGATTCTAACCTATATGTTTTTAAAATTTTGTCATTTTGCAGAAAGTTGATTTTTCTCCTCATATAAAGAAAATATACTGTTTATATTTTCAGTCATTTATCTCAAATAAATATTGCCAAACAGTTAATCATGAAAGTAATTATTGGCTCTAGTTTGGTAAATTCTTGGAAATATCTTTCAAATTCGAAGACAAGAATTATTATTTCCTCATAATATTTATCTTCCATTATAAATATTTTTGAAATTTTTCATTTCATTCTTCATCAACTGGACAGATAACAGTTTTAAATTATTTTTAAAAGTATTAGAATATCCAACCATTTCATTGCTGTTTTGTTCCTTCCTTGTTAATTCAATTCATTTAGATGGTTAGTTATGTTGACAATGACAGAAATCTATCAACCAAACATCATCACTAACTTCAGCATACACATCATCTCTTGGCTTTAAAAATTCTTTTTCTCTTATAAAAGATCCTAAATCTTTATAAAATATTTCTTGACTTAATCAATGAACGTCTGCATGGTATGACACTTCATCTTACTCAGATTCATTTTCTTCTTATGAACTCAAAATATTCTCTTCTGAATACTTTTACCTCGAGTGGAATTGATAAATTTTTTTTCATGTCATAGCATCGGCCAGGAGGCGAACCCACAACCATCTGCAACCAACTACTTGCTTGCAAGGCTGCTGCGATGACCTTTCAGCTTTCATTATATGACACATATTTAGAATTTTACAACAGAAGGTTTGCTGGTGAATAATAAACTGATATGAAAGGAAATCTGGGAAGTCATCATCTCTGGTATACACAATCAAAACTCCATTGATTATTTTAGTTATTGATAGCTGTTCATTAATTATCACTGATACAACTTTGTGTACTGGATTTTTTTTCCTCTGTATATTTCTTGAAAATACAATAAAAATCTTTATCTTGTGTTTTCTTTTTTAAAAGTAATATTGTTAATAATTCTTCTTTCACATTCACATCCATAAAACTAATTTTTATAAAAATTCAAAACTGAGCAATATCAAGTATTTTAGGAGATTCTTCAAAACTACAAGGAAAAACAATTCAAATCAAATCAGAATTTATAATTTCTGTATGATACATGACAGGAAAGCTATACATCTTTCCAATTATAATTTTGTTTTTGTTCTTGAATAAATAAATTACTCAATCACTAGCTTCTAAAAAGGCTTCTTTTACCGTTTCTCCCAACTGCAAAAGATTTTTTACATTTTATTAACATATAACACACAAAGCATGATGTCATTGTTGCATCCTTTGATTTAATAATGGATTTAATAAAATATGATTGGCGGCTAATTGAGACTTACATTCTTTTAACTTTTATTTGTAAAATTTATTTTTTAACAATTGCAGGTATAATCTTAAAATGTCTTTCAAATTTTTTTTTTACTTTGGAAGTGATACACATGTATGACATATGTAATATATCCATTTGACATTTATCACCATGAAAAAACTACTCTTCCCATTCTGCATTAAAATTCTCTCTCTTTTCCTTACCCTTGTTTCAGACATTACATTCCTCTTTTAAAACATGGTAAAATATTATTTTCTTACATTGATCTATTCAAAACTGTGCATCAGTCACACCAAAAACATAACATTATTGACTTAGTGACCAAATGGATGTATTCAATGCTACCTATTGTGCCTCTGTATTGCACAAGAATGTACTTAAGTTTATATATTTGTAATCAAAATATGCATCACTGTACATTTTGAATAAACACATATCTGTCATCCAACACTTTCATTGATTCACTTTCCCAACTACCCACAACCATTTCGATAATGAAAAAATATTTCTCCTTTGTAATGGCTGAAAGTGTGGAAAAAATTACTTGTTTCATGTATATTCCTGTGTAATGTATCATCAATTACCATTATTTTTTAAAATTCAGGGAATGGACTCCAAAATTTCTGCAATTGACATATTGACTACCCTACTAGAAAGATAAGCCATTAGCTTAGATTCTGTAAAAGCACAATCCCATCTCATTATTAATGAAATCCATATTATATCACAATATTGTTTATATTTTTAGTCATATCTGTCATTCATTTATCCTAGCTAATATTAACTAGAAACCCATTTACTGGCCAATAGTAGATTGTTAATTGGACTGGTTATGAAATGACTATCAGAAAAGAAAATTCTAAGTTTTTTGACTCCTGAACAATTTTCCAAAATTTACTGATTTAAACTCAAATCTTAATTGTGATCGTAGCAGGAAAATGTGGTAACTACTGAAACATGCGACCATTGTATTCTTATGTCATAGAAATTGATATGATCACAATGTCAATTGAGTAGTTCTGATTTCATTGCTGTTTGTATATTTTGATTTATCATAAGTTCCATTATTTTTGAAAGAAATAAAACTGACCTAATTTCAAAATCATAATTAATTGCTCCAGTTAGAGACTAAAAAAATTTATAATTAATTTTTAAAAACCTGGTATATTAATGACTTTTTAAAATCTTATTTTCTTGAATTGATTTAATGAAATGTTTGCATATAA
Source organism: Epiperipatus broadwayi (assembly GCA_028023455.1). Lineage (NCBI taxonomy): Eukaryota > Metazoa > Onychophora > Udeonychophora > Euonychophora > Peripatidae > Epiperipatus > Epiperipatus broadwayi. The sequence continues at coordinate 3,453,093 of JAQFVV010000105.1, read as the reverse complement.
TTGAATCATTCATTGCTCAGAAAGTAATATAATGTTTGAGCTCTGAAAATAATAGTATGTAACTTTGATTCAATGATCTTTAGCTGTTCAATCTACTATTATACCAAACATCACATGAACAATATTTCATATAATAAATATGATGTAGCTAGAATTGTAGGGAAGGGATTGGCAATAGCAGAGCTAGCATAGGGTAATGATGCATTTTGTGTTAGGAGTATTAGATTACTTAGAAAAAGTACAAAGTGAAATAGGAAGACATGCATTAGATGCAGATGTGTGGATGGCAAAGGAGGCAATTCAAGGATAAATGGGATGGTCAAGTTTTTATATGAGAGATGCAAAAAGCAAATTGAAAATGTTTGGTAGATTGCAACTTATGGATAATTAGACAATAGCCAAAATAGTATTTAATTCTTTTCTGAGTAAAGGGCAGGCAACAAGATGGGTGAGAAAGGTAGTATGGTATGCAGAAGATTTGGATAAAGAATTTATGTCAGTATATTTGTACAAAAAATGTGATGATTGTGTTAGGAGAATTGTTGAGTGTTATAGTGGCAGAGAATGAGATAGAAGAATAGATGCATTAAATATTTATATATAAGTAAACCGAATATTGGGTGCAAATTAATTTATGATAATAGCAAGGAAAGTAGTTTACTGTTTAAGGCTTGAGCAGGATCTTTACAAGGGAACATACACATAAATTGAAAAATCACATGACCACCACTTCTTATGCTTGTATATAACTGTTTTAAAACAGGCAAAACTCACTATATGTATTACCACACACAGCAAGCTAGAGTAATCAATGGGTTCCAGAAGGCTTGTGCATAATATCCCCATCTAGTGCCTACTCATCCAATATCCCCAGACTAGTTTCTGGCTTGTGGCCTTCGATCACTGCACCTAGATCTTAGGATCTAGATGGGGATTTTATGCCCAAGTCTTTTGGCATCCATTGATTACTCTAGATTGCTGTGTGTGGCAATACGTATAGTGAGTTTTGCCTGTTTTAAATTGAAAATCGTGGGTGATTTACTATGCAAGTTGTGTAAAGAAGGCATAGAAAATATTAGGCATGTGTTAATTGAATGTAAATGCCTGCAAGCAGAAAGGGTACAAATAATAAAGTTGTGGAAGAATAAATATAAACAAAGTGATTGTACAGAAAGTGGGTTCTTGGGGTTTTATACTGGGTTTGGGGAAAGATAAGGGAGATTTAGATATAAAGACCATAAAGCTGACAAAGATTATGTTGTGGAAATAGAATGGAGCAGGATAGAAAAGAATATGGGGAAAAAACTTAGGTGGGGAATGGAAATGGAAGGTAAAGTGTGGCTAACAGGTTTTTCTGGGCATACTGCCTGAGAGATTCCTGACTCCGAATAAGGAAAAGTCACAGTGCATTGCATCGTTACTGTTTACTTTATTAAGTCACACGAGGTATATTTTTATGTTAGTTTTACGTTATCAAACTTAGTTAGCACGGAGCCATACATTAGAATTTTATTTTCATTTGAGAATAATTGATTATATTTATGTCCACGGGACATGAACATACTTTATGCACACTTAAATAAGATGTAACAATGATAAAAATATTGATAGAAAATATATAAAAGTTACAGCATAAATAAAACAATTTGCGAATATCTATCTACTATATTAATATTTAACATTCTAAGCTTTAATTATTTAGTTTAAATTATAATTTTTAACTAAGTTTTTTATCAACAAATAAAAAAAGAAACTTATTTTACTTAATAACGAATATTTGCAAATAAAATAAGTAATCGTCATCAGTAATTAAATTAAAGTGATTCTCAAATAAAAATATCGTATTCTATATATAAATTCTACTTATTTTTAAAATTATGAGCTCAGACATATTATAAAAGTTCTGAGTATTAAATTTATCAAGAAAAAATTCAGACTGTTTATATTTTTTGGGTTTCGAATTTCAAATACACTGTTTATTTTTTTTGTGTGCGTATTTTATTTGCATGTGAGAGATATTTAAAAAATAAATTATGTTTTTCTTCTAGATGTTATTTTTATTATCAACATTCTTTATAATCTCTCCCATGTGGCTGACTATTTATGATTCTGTGTATGAGAGACTAATATAATAGGAGCGTAATAGTAATAGCGAAGCAATTCCGGTCATTGTTTTTCTGTTTATTAGGAACATAAATTTAGCAATTTTCATATTCAATATATATAACTTAAAATCTTTCTACATCTTTATATTAAAATTTGCTATACGTTTATACAATGATTTACTCTAGAGTTTATAAAATAGAAATAAAGATTTTATACAGTCCATAGGGGGCAAGAGTGACTTTAGCAAGTTGTATACACATTAATTTATAAAGAAATTAAGTTGTAAGTCACATGACCTAATTTCTTAGCACCTCACCGAGGAAGCCAGTAGCAGAAACCGGTCTAGCTGTGGGAATATTCTGCAAAGCTTGTTAAGAGCTTATTTGCGAGCTCTATATATAACACATTAATTTATTTTCAGAAAATAAATACACAAATGAAAAGTTTAAACTCAACCACAAGAGTATATAATGAATTCGTAGAAATATTAATAACTTCAAGTAGTGGCTTGTTGATTGATTTGACATTAATCAAACTTGCAATCAAAATAGGAAAGCTTCTTTCATTTTCTTATTACTGTATTATCTTATACATTTTTCTGAATTAATTTATGCATGCACAGTTCATATAGTGTGGCACTATATTGTCTCACTGCACATGGTTTTACTCAAACAGTATTATTGCACTTGTCACATAATACTGTTTACACAATATTGCATATACATGATGTGACCCTTATGCAGTTTTTATTCAGCATTATTTAATTTGCATGTTTAGTCCTTATTCTTCATTCTTTGCAAATTAACATCCTTTTGTTAATTTTTATATTTGCATAACTTTATCATTATGCATATTAAATTTTCTAGTGCTATTTTATTTGTTATTTTCTGACAATTTATATATGCACATACACTCATAAAATTTTTATTTACTTTTACATTAGTGGTGTACAATTTTATAGACAGAGCAACATATCACCTGTACAACTAAAAACCTAACTCTAGTTTTGTATGTTTAAGTCCAGACTTTCCTCAGAATTGTAGAGCTTTACTCTTGTAAAACTTCCCTCAACCAAGGAATTCTGCTTAACTCTTTTTTCTAATTTCACTGTATTCATATTTATCAGGTTCACTAGATCAGTTTCTAAATAGAATTAACACTTTTGTAATGTCATAATTGATTAGGCTTGTTAGTATATAGTTCTGGTTAATATAGCCTTTCTGTTAATTCTTTCTAATATATATGTAAATTACTAATTTAATCGTTAGAGAAAAAAACAATTTCTCTTATCTCCCTTTAATTTATATATATATCATTAAAAGCCAGTCAACACTTAAACAATTCCAATATCATTAACAATCAACAATTTCAAACTGTTGTCAAGGCAATATTTTAACAATAAAATAGAATTTCACCTTTATTAATGGTTCAATGTACTTATATAGACACTAAAGATTGTAACTTGACCACAGAGACTAAAATTATTGATACAAATATGTATATATAATATTCAAATGTAAGTATATTGTCTATATTAAATTTAATGTAATTGTATTGGTTGTATAAGATGGAATGCATAGCTGTGGGGAGCTTGAAATTCTGAGTTCAGGTCTCTTCTATATATAACTAATTATTATATAATATTAAATGCTGAAGAAAGTTTATATGTGCATATATAAAGTTTTATTCCTTTTTCTTTTACTAATAATTTGTATTTCTCTACACACCATATTCACATCCACTCCAGAAGTATAGTCTTTTCTCTATTTTGTCTATTAATCAAAAATTGAAACAAAGAAAAATGAGTTTCTTTGCCTTTTTTGATCCAGTATTTGTGATAGTTAGGCTATATGCTGATATTTGAGTTTTGATCTTTTTCTTGCATTTCTATTTATTCCTCATTTTCAGTATCTTTTCTATCTATTTTTAGATCACTTGTAATTTCAAGAACTACTTCATCTTCAGTTTTTCTCAATTCTAATTCTGAACCAACATAATGCTTGAAGTAGTTTATGTGCCTCTTGTATTCAATTCTATCTGTCTTTACTATTACAAGAGAATTTGATAATACTGACTTAATTTTCCTCTTTACCCACTTTTATTTCAGACTTTGTATTACTCAATAACTTTTCTACAAATTTTGTTTTCCAGTTGGGCTTTATTTACAAAGCTGATTTTATTTGAAGGCAAAGGAGATAATTGTATTCTCAATCTTTTCCCCCATGAATAACTCTGCTGTTGATTCATATCAATGATATAATGTAACTGATTGTAAAAGTTACTAAGATGCATATATATCATTGGTTTTTGCTTTTTCCAACATTTATTTACATTGCTGGACTGCTTTCTCTGCTAATCTATTTGGTTTTGTATGGTTGAGTAGTATTAGTAAGAGATGTATTTCTATTTTTCTTATGATTATTCTGATATAAAACCCATATTATTATTTGTAATTAATATTTCTAGTATTCCATAGCATAAAATATGTCCAATATTTAAATTGTTCCTTCACAGTCAAATAGTAATTAAATAAATATATCTCTTAAAAGAACTGGCATGATTTATAATACACACTCTCCATCATAGACTAATATACTTTGACTGTGATTTAATAATTTTTATGTGGTAACTTTTTATGCTCTGCTTTTTAATATAATTTTTAATATTATCTTTCACGACCATTAAACATATCCATGACATGGAATATAAAACTCTAATCTCCCATTAATTTGCATTGTTTAGCTGTTGATATTTGCTATGACTATTCTTGACTTATCCAGAATTTAATAACCATCATCTTTCCTTGTTTATAATCTTCAGAATTAAGATTTTTATAAAAGAGTCTACTGTGTTTTGTATGAACTATATATTAGATGATTTGGTTTATTTTTAGTAAAAGTTTAGATTTATCACATATCCTGTATATATTTTCTTTTTTGATATCTTAGTTTATATGCTGTTAATAAATTGTGCTATCACAATATAAGTGGACTTACATGATCAAGCATCAGTTTTGATTTAGATAACAGTTTTTGTGACTATTTTGAATAGTTTTCTGTGTAGGCATTGGTGAAAATTCTCCACTCTAAAATCATTTCCAATGCGATACAGTTGATCTCAGTTGCTTAAACTTCACACAAGGCATTTTTCTCCTAATAAAAGATTCAAACCATTTAATAAAATTCTGATGGAGTTATAATTTGGACATTTCAAAAAGAAGAATGATTCCATTCACTTTTTGAAAGATTTTACAAAAGTAATCTTTTAATATAGGAACAATTATTACACATAATAATGACTCCAATTTTATAAGCTAGAGACTTTAGATAGGTTATCTCAAAAACATCATTATAATGGATAAGTAATTTATTTGAGGTAATAGAATTTTTGTGGAATGAAAATCCTGTTGAGTTTTCTTCAAAAAACACTTTTTAAAACATTGTGTAATTTTTTTTTTTTCATATGTCATAGCATCGTCCGGGACGCGAACCGATTTAAGAATATCTGTAATTCCTTTACAATTTTGGTGTGTGACTTTTATAGTTGTACTTTTTCAGTAGTAGTGACTTTCACTTCTTTGACATAATGTGACTTCAAAAATTTCACTTCCTTTGTCTTTATATGTGCTTTTAGCATTTTAATTCTATTCCAAAAATATCTGACATTTCCTTTCATTATTCAATGACTTAATAATTCTTCTGATGGTGCTATAATAAAGATAGCATCAAAATGTAGAGTTATTGCTAAAGAAACCCTATTGCACTTTAAATAATCCTACATGAGTTGATATGATAAAGTGCTCATTGATTCATTTACAGGTATTTAATGAAAGTAGATATTTAAATCAAATGTAAGTAATTTTATAATAATTATTAAGTAATGAACCAAATGCTGCTAATAAATATTTCAGCATTTCTTTACACACCAGAATGCTCAACCAATGTGAAATGGTCATTGCCCTAGCTTACCAGGGGTAATTTTTCAAATAACAGTAAACCCCATTTTAATCCAGATATAAACAGAGTCTTATTTATATAGCAAATCTATTAGATATTTTGCACATTTGGCCTGAGAAAAAGTGGGGCGTGGAATAATGTTTTCATACATGGTGGGAGAGGAGACTGGAGCGGGAGAGATATTTTACTAATGATAAAAATACTTACATATTTCATAAAAATTATCTTATTTGCTTTATAATTATCATAGATCAAGTCAAAAACAGTTCTTTTCAATATATTTTTTTATTTATTTTGAATGAGAATTCTCCAAAAAAAAAAAAAGGTTCTAAAAAATTAAATATAATTTTTTGCATTGTATGTGTATATATAGTATTTTATTCACTCAAAATAAGATTACACAAATTAATACTTGTACTATATAAGTAATTTTTTATTTATGCATATTTATAAATTATAAATATGACTTTATGCAATTTTATTGAATTAATATTTTATTTCCTTAAATGTTTCATTGCAAATCTGTTAATAACACTATCATAATTTATTCTTTTTTATTAATTCTGATTCAATAGATAAAATTGCTAAAAAAGAGAATCATTCTTGACCTAATCATTCTTGACCTATGCTGATTTCATATTAACATGACCAGAACATTGTGAAATATTTAAGCATACACATTGTAATGTAGAAACATCTATATCACTACACAAACAGTGCTCCTACAATTTGTATTACTTCAATGATAGGGCCTTCAAATTACAGAATTTTGGCAGAAAAAAAAAGGAAAAGAAAATGTAATTACATTTAGCAAGTAATATAAGATTTTTTTTTTTTCACAGAAAGCATAGATCATGCAAGCACAAGGCCTTGATAAATGTGGAGCCTAGTGCGGTCAAACTGTTGTCATCACTTCAGACCAGTTCTGGAGATTTGTTTTAGCAGAGAATAAATATTCTTTTTAAAATTCTTGTAGCAGTAGTTTAATGTAGATATTTTTCAGCATTATAAATTTGTTTCTACCTAATAACTAATATAAGCATTTTACTCCTGAACTCCATTCTTATGTCATTAGCTTAGAAATGATAGGTTATGTCGCCATAGTTGAGAGTAATGCTACTGATATATCTTTAATTAACAACCTGTGTTATAATGTATATACAAAAGATAATCAGTAATTATAATCAGTCTTTTTAATAGATAATGCATCTCTTCTACATGACCTTGAAATAAGATGAACAAATAAATATTTTTATATATTCTTTTGAATATACATATGCATAAAATAAAAATTCATATAACATTACAATACTATCCCAAAAAATTAAACTTTACTAAAATTCTTCCACAACCATAGGAGAATTTTAATGTTTAGTTGGTTTTTTGGGGGGCTAGTTATTATAATGTGATATGAATTTTTATTTTATTTACTAGTACAATATAGCATTATGCAGTATTTAATATATATATATTAGATATTTGGTAGAAGATAAATATCCCTTTTTAAAATTCTTGTTGGTTTATCAGCTGAAAATATTCATAAATACAGCTATCACTACTGTAAGTGGTTTCAATATAAACAGGTTTTGCTGACTTCATTGAAAAAATTAAGGGACTAAAGTGAAGTTGGACCAGACATATTGCTAGAAGAGATGATAATAGATGGACAATTGAAATCTTAAACAGGGTTCCAAGAGATTGTAAAAGTTCTAAAAAGAGACGACATATGAGATGGATAAATGAAATAAGGAAGTGTGTCAAGGTGATGTGGAGAAAAGAGGCTAAAAACGTCGAAGATGGTTTGAATTTGGAGAAAGAACTTCATCCTGCAGTGGATCGATAATGGTTGAAAATGATATATTCTTTTGTAAAAAGAAGTCAAAGTCGTAAATCTGTTATCTTAAAACAAGTATATATAATTACCCAATGCATCAAATAAACTTTTATCGTCAATATTATAGTTATTAAATATTTTATCTGTCCCCCCCTCCCCGAAATAAAATTTTTAAACTTATTTAGCTCTTCTTTCAATTTATACATATTGCATCATATAATTTTTAAAGCTTCCGGTTTTTTTTATTTTTTTGAGTTTAGAATAGGGAGCACGGCCAATAGTATTCAATTTTAGAATAAATCTAAGCTTTATTTTTTAGTTCATCGATTTGCCTTAATAAGTCGCGTCTCTTTAAGGCAACATTACTGACTCCGTAGAAGGAGAAGTCACAGTGCATCACATGGTATATTGTTTTAAAACATAATTGAAAGATTAGGATATGCCGTACAATATTTCTTTTTAACAGCGCAGTATACTTATATATATATAAAAGATGAATGTAAAATTAAATTTAGTAAATAAGGATATATTGAAAATAAAGGGCAAACAATAGAAAAATTTAATACAATAAGATATTGTTTTTAAAGTAGGACAAATTTTATGCACGAGTGGAAAAGAATACTGTCACATAAAACTAAATAGTAAAATATTAAGATTTATAATCTTTTGTAATATACGAAAATAAAAAATAATATCTATATATGTAGGATTTTAGACAAAGCACAAACTTTTGCCAATGACGGCAGATCATCATTATTATCAGTTATCTGTCTATCGGCAATTTTTTATAGATCAACCTCCACAATCCTCCCCGAACTTTTTTGTTCTATTAAAATAAATAATCCAATAAACCATACAATATCAATAAATAATCGAATGGCTTTACTGTTTGTGAATTCATAAAAAAGTTCAAGTACCGGAAGAGCCCGATCTGGCCTCAATTCGAGGATCATACATTTTAGATTTTGGCTCCACCACCGCATTAAAACAAGCAGGGCATTGCTATATTAATCTTCAGAAAGTTTTAATTACTTAAAATAATCAATCAATGTTTACCATAGTGTAATGCAAAGGTTAGAGTGGTGAAGAAAATCTAATGAAAGCAACTCAGTTAGTCACTTCCGGTGCTTGAAATTTTATGAACTCTCAAAAAACCATTCAATTATTTTATTTATCATTCAATGGTCATATGAAAATAAAACAAAACACAAAAGTTCTAAGATATAAGTAACAATTAAAAAATTTATGAGATTTGTTGTATGGGTATCCAAAAATTGGAATAAAATGATACATAAAATGATACAAAATATGGACATCTTTTTTTTTTTAATATATCAAAGTGTCGGCCAGGAAGCGAACCCTGGGACAACTGCTTGTAAGGCAGCTGTGCTAACCACTCGGTCATCAATCTTCAGACAGATTATTGCAGAATATGCAAATGAATTTGAAACTAAATTTAAGTGTAGTAAAATGCTGTATAAATATGTTATTATTAAAACATAAATAATGTTGGGGGAGGCGTACAAGCATATATGTTGATATACTAGAATACTCCAGAAAAATAAATAATTAATATGCTGAAAAAAAAAAACCTTACTGGAAATTACAAGGGATTAATTTCTCTGTAAAGAAAAGAAAATGTTACTTTATGCAAATTAATAAAACTGATAAAGAGTCTGCAAAAGAATTAAATCAGAGAAGTAGTGAGCAGTGTGCAAAAGAGTAGTAGTGTGCAAAAGAATAGTGTAAAAGAAATACAGTAAAATGGTATGCTGAGTATTGAGTTGATTATGTTCTGTTGTTCTGGAAATTAATAAAGAACATCTCTAGTCAAGAATTCAATTTGACTATTTCAGAATAATGTATATGAGCTGTAGTGTGCTTACATAATTGTAGAGTTACAAATCTCAGAATTAAAGAGACTTTATAGTTAGTAAATCTTTAAGGAGATATGAACTATTAAGATATCTATGTGATCTTGCTCTCAACTGGAAAATAGCAAGTTGAATTAATAATCTTATACTAATATAATTATTATTATTATTAAAATAGGCAAAACTCTTCATGCAGTAGTGTCTCTCAATACCAGCCAGATTAATCAATGGATGCCAGAAGACATGCATAAAGTCCCCCATCTAGTGCCTACTCATCCAATATCCCCAGACTAGTTTCTGACTTCTGGCCTTCATCAGTGAGGAGCCTCATATCTGAAGAGCACTGCACCTAGATCTTAGGATCTAATACAACCCTTCAGCAGTCACCTTTTATCTCTACTTAACTACAAAACTATGAGAATAAAATTGAAAACATAATATTTTCAATCTAAGCTCAATAGCTTATATAGTCATATGGGTCTGAACTCAATTCAGTCCACCATACATTTGGTGTCTTTGGCTCTTTAACAACCATAGCCACTGCTATTCTATTAGGCAGATTGTTGTTAAATCACTAAACATCACATGATCACAATTTCTTATGCTTGCACATAGCTGTTATTAAAACAGGCAAAACTCTCCATATAGTAATGCCATTCAGTGCAAGCCAGAGTAATCAATGAATGCCAGAAGGCATGTGCATAAAATTGTTGTTAAAGAGCCAAAGACACCAAAATATATGGGTACTGAACTGAGTTCAGACCCATGACTGTATAAGCTATTGAGCTTAGATTGAAAATATTATTGTGTTTTAAATTTTATTCTCATAGTTTTGTAATTAAGTAGAGATAAAAGATGGCTGCTGGAGGGTTGCATTAGATTCTAAGATCTAGGTGCAGTGCTCTCAGATCCAAGGCACCTCACTGACGAAGGCCACAAGCCAGAAACTAGTCTGGGGATATTGGATGAGTATACACTAGATGGGGATTTTATGCAGAAGCCTTCTGGCATCCATTGATTACTCTGGCTGGCACTGAGTGGCACTACTGTATGGAGAGTTTTGCCTGTTTTAAGTGACAACTTTTGCTAAAAATAACACAAAAGATGAGAATCCTGTTTGGAAAATAAAATTAATTAAAAGTGCAGAGAGGCGGTTGGGGAATTGAAAAAAAATTAGTATAAATTACGTCTTCTTTTGTTTGGATTATTAAAATTATTAGAAGATTATTAAAAACAATTTTCATTGAAAGGTTGCTGCAAGTTGCTATGAAAATGTTCTCCAATTTGAGAGAATCACAAAGACTTCTCCCCTGGGGAAAATCTCTTGTCTTCTGAGCACACCTGATGTATGCCAAGGAATTTCCATCTTCAGAAAAATATGAAAGCAGCCAGCTAACTAAGAGTGTTTCAATAAGAAAGAGGACTATGATGATTCACACAAGAAGCTACTGAAGAATGTCAACCCATGGATTTCACCCTGCTGATTGAATTTGATGGACTGATAGCCACCCAGTACTATAGAAATGGATGGTCAATGCCTATTTAATCCATTTTAACAGTGCATTAATGAGTGGGCAATTATAAACTGTTTACAAGTTGAACTTTACTACCGTAATATAGCAAAATACAATTGTAGACTCAATCAGTTGTGTTTCAGTTGTGTTCTATATGTATAAGCTACTTTAGACTGTAAATGTTTCAATTATAGAGCATAGGGTTCCTTGGAATAATCTATTCAGTAAAATAGGTCTTTATGATAGAATGATTATTCATTATTTTTGACATAATTTTGGTGAAGGTAGGTTTTTATACTTATTTAAAATTTTTTTTATCTTTGTTATATTTGCACATATGTAAACTTTTGGTTTCACGATTGTAAAATGCTTGATCTTGGAGAAATAAAAAGTAAGTTAAAATCAGTTTAAAATATGGTCATAAAACATAAAGATATATACCATTATTAATATATGTAAAAGCAAAATCAAGAGTCATAAGACACAAAGACTTTTATGCCATCATTTAGTGGTTAAGATTAATTTATTTAACATTATAAATGTAGAGCGTTTGAGTTAAGCTAGATACAGTTAATTCATTATTATAATACACTTAGTCTTTCACTACTTTTCAGACAGGAAGCCATCTAGAAAATTGGATCTTAGTCATGTCATAGGCCAAGTGAAGGGCCTATTTTTCTCAGGAAAGATAATAATTATAATGTTAGAATAACGGTATAATTAAACAATTGGTAAGTGATTGCATTAATTGGAAATTTTTTATTTGAAAAAAGATTGAGTCATTTCAGATTGTGGGTAGATGGAAGAGGGAAGGGAAATTAAAAAGGTATAATAAAGATCATTGTATATTTATACTTGCATGTCTTTCTGGTTATTTTATTATATAAGAATAATAATTGAAAACAATTTCATCCCTCTGGAAAAAGAATTTACCAGATTAGAGTCCACAAAAGATTACATTATAAAAAGATTATGTGGCCATGTTACATATATAAGTAAATACTATGATTGTAGAATAATATTTCCAGTCTAGTTCTAGGCTACCTGGTGCCCTTGTACTGGCTATTATAATTTTAGTAATCTTGGTAGTTTAGCAGCTCTAAAGCATTTTATACTATCACTGTTTTAATCTAATTTTATAAATTTTTTATTGGCTAAGAAAATGTTTGGTATTTAATGTTTTATGAGTAGATGAACAATTTTAATAATTTGCCTTTTTTTCCTTGTATTACTTATTCCAGTCAGTAGAAAATTTATATACTTTTCTATGAGATTTCTCTTAATTTGTCCACTTTTTACTTAAGTGCCAAGTTTATTAGTGGCTTTCAGACATTATGTATAGTCACATTAGGTTGTCTTATGGGATTATTTGCCGTTGGCATGTGAGCAGTTTCTTTGATTTTTCTTTTTTGTACCTTTTTATTTCTATTCAATATTTTTATATTTTCCCAATCAAAAATATGTTCATTGGTATGTATATGGTCTGCTACTTTAGACACATCTGTTTTTTATTTTCTAATTACCAATTTATGTTTCTCAGTATTGTTTTTTACTGGAGTAACTTGTTTCACTAATACATATTCTTTCACCTGGTGTTTTATAAAAGCAATATTTGCTTTTCAGCATTTCAAGTTTAGGCTTTGGAGATGTTAGATTTCCTCGTAATGTAGTATAGTTCTATAAAGCTGTATTGTTATTATATTGATTGCAGATTTTCTTGTCATGGATAGATACACTACAGTACCAATAATTGTTTTTTTTTCATTTGATTGTTATTTTTGTTGTTTGTTAAAGGTTTTCTTAATGAGAGTTGATGGATAATCATTGTTCTTGAGAGTTCATTCTATATAGATCATTTTTTCCCAACTCACTGGTTTCTGAACCTTCTTTGTTTTGGTTTCATAATGATAGTATAATTTATTTGTTATATGACCACATGGTGATATGGTGAAGCACTACTACAAACTTTTTCAAATCACATCTACAACACACACCCCTCAGTTAATTTCACAATAGAATCAGAACAAGAACAAAAATTAAGATATTCTTAGATGTTCTTGTGACAAGATTCCCTCATAATAAAATCAAAACTACAGTTTAGATAAAACCTATGCATACAGAAAAATATTTAGCATATACATCCAATCACACCAGAAACACAAAACATGGCTCAGTTGGTTACAGTATTGTCTTAAAATTCAATATCCAAGTATCTACATATTCAGATTTGATTCCCATGCTAGTGCTGTCATTGATAAGCCAACACTACCAAAAGAACCCAGACGAATAATACCACTTAAAACATTATGTATATACTAACTTGTGTGCTATTACAGTTAAATGTAATTAGAATGTTTAAATAAAATTTAATTTTTTTCTAAAGATATTTAATATTAATGGAAATAGCCCAACATATAAATACAATTCCTTCTCAATGATTACATTTAAATACGTTTGAATAATAAACAACTAAAATTTGATTTGCCTTGTCATTTACATTTATTACTACTTTGCCTAGCCCAAATATTGTAACGATATTATCATTCTCATCTTCAGTTTTTATCATAGTTTTATGAAAGCGTGATTTGGATTTTTCTCTTCGTTTTAATCAAACCCCAGTTTAATAAGTCAATCAAATAATTTACTGATAATTTGCATTTTCTAACTGCAGTATCACATTGCAAGGACCAGCCAATCAACATTTTCAGTACAAAAAAGTTTCGCTGAATATTGTTAAGATAATTGTTTAATTTATTATCTATTTAATTACATATTTATTTTAGATAATTATTTAGACAAGAGAAGTAAGAAATGAATAATTATTTGATATATCCTATCCCAGTTCATTGTGAATCTGGTGGCATATAGCGAAATAAATATTTAATAATACTTCATTAATTTTATAAGATTTAAATTTTTATTTACATATGACATTTGAATCCAAAAGAAAGACTCAAATATCTGTGAATAATAGAATCCTGCATCACATGAAACTTATCTTGTCAGATTGTTTACTGAAGCCCTCTTTCACTAGTGATAACAACATTATAAGAAATACAGAAATATAGATGGAATAAATAAATAATTGCATAACTTTACAGTCTGTATTTTGATAAGAAAGTTTGAGAGGCAGAAATGGCAGAACTGTCATGATCACCAAATCTTGGGATCCAGGGTCTGCCAAATGACCATTGCTTTAAACCATAGAATACAAGTAGACTGAATGATCAACCAGTATGAATGATTACCATACCTGTAGCAATTTAGCTTTTAATAACATTAGAAAAGAAGGCTGACTTTGGTCCATGGCTAAACTGAAGAGCATATCCCTCGTGTTTGTAGTGAGGGGTTTTAATGTAGATATTTCTTAGTCATATAGCATTGTTTCTAATTAGTAACATACTATACTACACATTTTATTCTTCATAGCTTTAGAAAATAATTGTTATATATATTACGAAGGAACTGCTAATTGTTGCGAATAATTGTCATTGATATATTTTTAATTGTTAATACATTATATTGTATATAAAGGATAATGTCTTTTTAATGCGTTTGTTTAATTTAACACATCTTTTCTAGATACAGTCGAAATAAGATAAATAAATAAATTATCTTTATATATAATAAAATTTCTGTAGTGTAATTTACATTACAGACATTTTATTATTCATTATTCGATAAACTTTAGCCTAATGAATGACTAATAAAAATTATTAATATATCTTTATATATGTTTTTTTTTTTTTTTAAAAAAAAAAAAGAATTTAAAGATAACGAAAATATGTACAAACTATAGTCAATCCGTTATCTTAAAATAATCACATATAATTAATTAACTACTGCTTCAAAACAACTTTTATCAATAAAACTATAATTATTAGATATTTCATCAGTTCCGCCCCAGAGGGGAAAAAATAAAGTTAGCTTTCTTTCAACTTCTATTATACTGCATTAAACAATTTCTGTACTTCCATGTTTTTTCTTTTCAATTTAGGATTTCTATAAGACCAATAATATCTCGAATACATTTTAAGTTTTATTTTTTAGTTTGTCAATTTACCTTAATAAGTTGCCTCTCCTCAAGTTAGCGAACATAATGCAATATTTTAAAACATAATTGACAGATTTGAATATATCATACGTTATTTCGCTTAATTATGAATTGACTTGGAGAGACCTTCATCCTGCAGTGAATCGATAATGATTAAAAATGATGATGATGACTTTTTCTTAATATTGTAATATACATACAAAAAAGAAAACAGTAATTGTTGTAAAATTAAATTTGCATCAAGGATGAAAACATTTGAAAAATAAAATACAAACAATAGAAAAGCAAGCTTTGCCAAAGGGAATTGACATTATAAAAAATAAATATGATGAGATATTATTTTAAGAAGTGGGACAAATTTTATTCACGAATGGAAAAGAATACGTCACGCAAAGCTAAATACTAAAACACTACTATTAATAATCTTTTTTTTTATAAATAATATATATGTATATGATTGTAATAAACTTCAAGCATAAATATATAGATATGCTGTATGAGATATAAATCAGAAACAGTTTTATTTAGCTTCATGCATTTTCATGCAAAGCACCATAATCATACATATTCTGACTAAGCTTAGAATGTATATAGATAAGTTTTATGAGGTATAAACCAGAAACAGTTTTATTTAGCTTCATGCATTTTCATGTGGAGCATCATAAGCATACCTATTCTGATTAAGCTTAGAACATATAGAGATAAGTTTTATGAGGTATAAATCAGAAACTATCCTAGTTTTATTTAGCTTAATGCATTTTGGTACTGAGCATTATTATCATAGCTATTCTTTAGTAATCTTCAGGATACATATAGATATTATGTTTTACGAAGTATTAACTCAATGCATTTTAGGTGCAGAGTGCCATTATCATAGTTATTAAACTTCAGAACATATATAGCTATGCTTTAGGGCAGTGATCTTCAACCTTTTCACACCTGCGGACCGGTAAAATTAAGGATAAGGTTTCACGGACTGGCAAAAATAAGGATAAGGTTTCGCGGACCGGCAGAAGTCTATAAATAAATTTTATTAAAGATGTAAACTGCTTAGCCTTAGATGAGCATAATTGTTATAACTGATCAAAACAACAATGTTAAATATACTAGATGAAGTTATATATATATGTGGAGTTTCTATAATGAAAAACTTTTTTTTTTTAATTTTGAATTTTTTTTAGAAAAGTAATAAAAAATTTAATTCTGCCCCCTCCCGCCATAAACATCTGTGACAACTAGAAAAACAAATTAATTTATGTATGATTGATTAGATTTTATTTTTGTTCTGTTTCTTTTTTTTAAATTGGGTAAAAATGAGATGAATAAATAAATAAAAATTGTTTATATTAATTAAAAGTTTAAACTCTTATTATTTTATTACTTTTCTACCAGTCTAGTGCGGACCAGCAGAAAAGTTCTGCAGCCCGGCTCCAGTCTGCAGACCAAGGGTTGAAGACCACTACTTTAGGAGATGGAAATGAGAAGTATTCTAATTTTATTTAACTTAACGCAAGCTCGGTACCAAGCGCCATAATCAATGCTATTTAAATAACTACAATATAAAATGCTTTAAGCTAGATAAAACTAAGGATGTTTCCAAGCTATATCTCATAAAACATGTCTATATGTGTATGCTTGAAGTTTATTCCATTTATAGTAATGAAGGTATTCAATAATTATTAAGTATATGTCATTTCAGACAAAGCGCCAAATTAATATTATTATTCTTATTATTAGTTATCTGCCAAAATTCAGTTCCTATATATCAATACCACAATCTTCCTCAAATCTTTTTATCCATTATTCTATTAATCTTCAGATACTCATAACTACTTCAAACCACCAATCAATGCTTTGCTTGATGTAGTGCAATTGTTATACATGGATTATGACTCAAAACTTTACCACTTCACTTTCAATGCTGAACATCTCTAAACTCACAAGTAACAAATCATTAGATCATTTTATTTATCAATCAATGAGCTATATGAGAAAATTAAAAGACAAGGAGAAAGTCTTAAGATATTACATGACCATTATTTTTCCCTTGCATAAGCTATTAAAATAATAGCAACTCCTTTATATGATAGTGCCATCTGATGGAAACTATAGTAATCGATAAATATCAAAAAGTTTGAGTATTTAAAATCCTATGCTCAAACTTTCTGACCTCTGGTTACTATAGTTTACACTAAATGGCATTATCATATGGACAGAATTGCTACTATATCATCAAACCTGGTAGCTATTGATTACTACAGCTTGCACTAGATGACACTATCATCTGAAAAGAGTTGCTAGTATTTTAATAATTTATGCAAGGAAAAAAAATAATGGTTATATGATGTCTTAAGGCTTCCTTCTTAAATAAAAATAACATTAGATTTTTTCACAGATAATTATTTTTGTTTTAAAAAAACATTTTTGTAAATATTATATCATGAAGCATATTACAAATTTAAAATTCTATTCAGGGTTATTTCAGAAATAAGCAGTATAGTTGTTAAATGATTAATCTATTTTTGTGAAAGAAGACACAAGTGAGAGATTTGAAATGAAAATGATCAAAAAGATCTATGTGTTCTAAAGAAACATCTGTAAAGAAGCTTAGCAAAAAAAAAAAAAATATATGAATTAATCGACAGATGAGGAAAAAGAATTCAAAAGATTGATATTTAAAGTAGTTGGGAAACTCTAGACTTTCTACCAATAAAATTTTTTTGACTTGGATATGGGTAGAAAAATTTAGAACAGATTAAAATGGCTGTAATCAGTAACTAATCTACATAATGAGATAACAAATAAAAGAGGTTCTTGAAATATATTGCCCGATGAATACAATCCTAAACTTGTTCATGCTAAATTTAATATAGATCCAAGAATGTAGCAATACTCTAAATAAAATAATACCATGCTTTCAGGTAGAAAGATTTGATGTTACTGAATTTATCTGATATTAGTTTGGGTAAATGATCATTTAATAAATTCAGTGAGATACCAAGAAATATTGAGGGAATAGTGATGAAATTAGAATGGATATTAGTAATACAAAACTGCCATATTGAAACTTTAACTTATTGTTGAACTGAAAGTCTCTTAAATAGCAATTAATATTGGTATATCAGTCCATAAATAATTATAAATACATCATCCATAAAAAGTATAGAATGAACAAAGAAGACAAAATAAAGAATAAAGAACTCTTCAATAATTATCCCTAGATTCTCTGTTAAAGAACCTAATTAGATAAAATGTAAAGGCCCTCAAGGAATATCTCTAACAATCAAAAAATAAACACAATATGCACAAGTAATTTCACATTGAGTGGAGTGGTTAGAAAAATAGGAGAAACATTAACCCAAAAAATGGTGAAACACTAAAAGAAAGATTCCAACAACTATGATCTGATGCTGCTTTAAAATCAACTTCAAAAACAATACATTGGTACCTCTAATAAGAGAAACACTGAGATTAACAGGAAGCATAACCAAAATTAAGATTAATTTTTTGAGGATATTAGGAAAATCAACTGACTCATATTATCCAAAGGAATGGTTACAGATGAGAAGACTGCTGCTTACTTTCATCTGAAACAGAAATTGATTAGTAGTTAAAGCAGGCAAAAACTGGCTGGTTTTTTTCTCTATACCGACTGCAGTGTTATTTCTAAATGGAGAGTGTATATAATATACTGACAGTTTGGTTATTCACCACAAACATTTAAAGAGCCACAATGTCTGGATCATGATTTGTAACAATTTAAACACTCATGGTTTATCTGCAATGCTTTCCCTACCATCACAAAATCTTGCAAACCATTTGAAAACATTCTTGTGAATCATGGATTCACTTTCAAATGTTTCAGTAGCAGTTATGACTGATTTAAAACAAAATTTAATGTTAACATGTTTCATATTGTGACATTTTATATAATCTAATTCATGGTTTAGACATGCTATACCTTAAAATATTTATGGTGAATAACTAAACTATGTTGCTATGTAACACACATACTGACTCAGAGATGATGCTACAGAAAAAACTTACCTTGTTCATGCAAGGGCGCTGCTGGATACAGGAAGTCAGGTGACTGTAATGGCTCAGGAAACCTTCGACAGGATTGCTCAAGGGCCAACAGAAATGAAAATCCTACCGTTGAAAGGGACCCAGATCATACTGGCCAATGGGAAAAGAGCAAAGATACAGACCAAACAGGTGTGGGCGAACATAGTTATCGCAGGGCAGGAATTCACCCAGATTGTGTTAATACTTGAGGGGCTGATCCCTGATGCCAATTGCATCAAAAAAGCTATTTTATTGCTTTCAGACTATTGGAAATATTATTGGATTCGTTATGATCTAATTTTTAAAGATATCTCAGAATTTCCATGTGAGCACCAATACCACAGATAAAAGAATCACAGCATGAGAGAAGAATGACTTAGTGTAACTTTCAACCTATTAACAATCTTGGATGGAGTGGAAGCAACTTTCCACAATTTTAACTTAGTATTGATTTGGTTACTTAGAAAAAAGGGTTGGGTGGCTTTAACTTGCTGCGTATAAACCAAATTGTAAAAAAAAAGTTTTATATGCAGTATTTGTATTGGATGAATCTACTGTTGATCAGATTTCAATGACAATGATAAAAATATAAATACATATCAGTAAACTTATACTTAAGGTATAGCCTAGTAAGATCTGAAAAAGCAGATAAATTGCACATAATGTCAATCAACTATTGAAGACATCAAACAATGAATTTTTTGAAATAAAAGCTGAATGAATATTTGCAAGATGAGTGTGATGTGAACACAACTAGAGAAGTAGATGCAAAATAAATTTAAAAAAGAGTATTGATTAAATACCTATAAAATTAGACTTCATTTGAATATATATAATTATTTTCAAAAGTAAAAGCAATGATATTAATGATTATATTGATTGTACAGGCTTATTTTGTAAAAATAAAAAAAGTAATAAAATTCTGTATAAACAGACATCACAATGAAAATAATGATATCAGGAACAGAAAATATCCGGGGCATGAAGCAAATATATTACACACTAGCAACACCCATGGCTTTACAGTTATAGAAAATGGTAATGTAATATAAAGTTGATAACACAAAAAAGATTACTATTGAGTTTTATATTACATCTTTTTAATAATCCAATAGTACACCCAAGTAACACAATGCAACATCCCAGAAATCCTACACCTAAAACATGCATATAAACAAACCAGAATGACTCTTGTGGAATATGCTTGTATAAAGCGAGCCCGCAACTATCTGGAACAACAAGATTGCTGGACTCCAGGCTATATCAGATGGGCCCTGGGGTCAGGAAAAAGAAATCACACACCCTCCTCTTTGTGCCTTGATGGTATCACTTAATCTGGCACCATTATGCTTAACAAAATTAGGGATTATTACTCCACCAAACTACAGCCCATTGGAACCATTACCAGATGATGTAAGTTTGTGAAAGATTCAAACAATTCTCACAACATTACTGAAGCCAATATCATCTCCAAAATTAAAAGCCTTCCTGAACACACCCATCCCAGCATGCATGGAATCCCCAGATTTCTTCTGATACACTTGGAAAAATTTACCTTACATGTTACAAGGGGAATCATTGATCTCTTAGCCACTGATAGCCTACATCTTCCCGGGTTCTATCCTATATCAGTGGTTCCTTTTATAAAAAAAGAAAGATCTACCTATCGACCTAAATAACCTTAGGTCAATATCCATGGTTCCTCTTCTAATCAAAATTATCAAAAGCGTTATAAAAGATAAAATTCAAGAGAAAAATCATACCAAAGCTTTCCAGACATCAAGATGCCAAGAGAGGTTCATTAACCAAGAATGCTGTCAGCTGATTTTGACTCCTCATTGATCATATCCATAGAACAACTAGACTTTGCCGGGGCTTTTGACTCTGTCCAAATAGATGTACTACTTGTTGAACTGAAGGTCCTTAAGATTCCTCTAGCCTACATTCAGATCATGGAGAATCTACTAGCAAATCATCAGATTTTTTCCTCTCTGAATGGGAGAAATGCCACTGGTTTCAAACCCTGCATCTCCATCCCACAGGGATCCCCATTAAGTGCCCTCCTCTTCACGATCTATATAAATCCCTTGTTTAGGAGCATTGAGGATGCACTTCCTGGGATTTCCACTCCTCTACTTAATGAAAACTTCACCCACATCTCCTACATGGATGATGTGATGGTATTTCTTAAATCACATGAAGAAAAAAACATTCTTGAAGGTCTATTACATCACTATGGTCAGACGCATGGGCTTAAGATTTAACAGAAGCAAATCGGCAATACGGAATATTAAAATAGCTAACAGGATAATGGGTTCATTACAAACTATGCCTCAGCCTTTCTTGGGATTCAATATGTGCCTATCCCCCATGGCAATGAGGATGCAAATACAATGAAGACTAATAAACAAAATAGATATCGCTCTAACATGCCTCTCAAGGATATACATAACTACATTTGGAAAAATATCACTCCTCAACTCCCTCATACTTCCCAAGATCATATATTATCTTGTGGACTTTAAACCAACAGAAGCTTTTATTAAAAAAGTAGAATCCCACTGCCTGCGACTCTGTAGAGGTGGGCGCAAATCATTTATCAGTCTGCACTCCCTTCAAAAGCCAAGAGACATGAATGGACTGGAACTGCATTCACTAAAAGTATTTGCAATACAGAGAACTTACAATATAATCTTCAAACTTTACTCTGACTGCAAGACATTCCAATGCCCACTCCCCAAGGAACAAGTTCTTCCCACTGATAGACCACCCCCTCTGAGGTGCACTCCTGTCTGGCTTTAAACACAGATATCATACATTTTTGCTCACATCGTACCTTCTGCGACTATGTTCAGCTCAAAAATTATCTACTTGGAGGCCTTCAACCTATCCAACTCAAATACCCAGAAGGCACACATTTACCTTCTCATTGATATAAACAAATTAAGTAAACTAGCCCGTAGATTGAAATTGGCACCTAAACATACAGACTGCCTTCTCAAAATTAACCTTGGTAGCCTCTCCACCACCACATTTCTTAATAAAAGAGGCTTCCAAATAGATCCTATCTGCTGCTGTCTCTGTATTTCCAATCCAGGGGATATTGACCATATCCTTTGCCATTGCCCGGTCCGGCAGGGACTGAGACAAAACTTCCAGAAATGCATTACACATAATGGTCCGGATCTAACATCACTTCAAGGGGTTTTAAATAGAGGCATTTTTGCTGAAATCAGGCTTGCCACATTCATAAACTTTGCCATCTGGCTGACCAGATGCAAGGTGATTTTTCAAAAATTACCGTCTGATGAACTTAATAACTGCTTCATCAACATAATGAAAAATATCCAAGAAACCGACAAGAGAGAGGCAGATCCATACCTGGCCATATTAACCTGGGAATACACAACTGGCCTAGACAGTACCTGATCCCTAAATAATTTATATAAAAATAACTACTAAGATTAATAAAACCCTCCCACCATAGCTCACCAAAACAGGGCTCACTAACAATGGTATCTCATTATAGGCTAGATAAATGACACATTCACCTTGTATCCACTGATTAAGTTTTTTATAAACTATCATTTTATATTCTACTAACATTTGGATCATTTCTTTGTATATATCATCTTGTAATCTCACCTAGTTAAAGCTTATTTTCTTTGTATTCACCTATAGGTCAAATAAAATTATTTTGAAAGAGAATATTCTTTATTTATGTTATTATCTTTTTTTTAAAAAAAAAAAACAAAAAAACATTTTGATGAAGATTTCCATCACTTGGTCTGGGTTTATATATATAAAACATGGATATGAACAATATTTGAAATGCTGGTGGTAGAGACATTAAGTGAAATTTTTACAATTTAGTCCACTAATTGATTATGAAAGAAGTATTTTGATTTTGTATTTTTTTTTTTTAAATTTAGTTCCTGCATATTGATAAATAAAACTTTTAGAGTTTTGTACATTATTTTGATGACATTATCTTTTTAACACCAATAATGAAAATTTCTGATTGTTTTGTATTCAATAAGTACTATATTAGTAACTGTATCTCATAAGGAGGAAGGTAAGAAAAGCTAATCATTTCTAAATAAATTAGCATCAATATGAAGTAAGATATAAAAATGTATATGTTTGTTGTTAGGCGAACTAAACTACAAATGTCAGGCAGGTAAAAAGCTTATTAATTATCAGATATATAATCCACAAGTGGGATTTGCTTGACTGGAATTACATTTAAAATATATTAAGTATTCTACATGAAGCATTAATTTTGGTAGAAAATGTTAAGTAAAGTAAACAGAAAGTACATTAACATATTTTATATATTGATGTACTTGTGGTTCACAAAATGCTTTGTATAATCATCACAAAACTCATTTCTATAATACTTTTTCTCTTTTTTCTCATTAAGAAGTATTATTAAATATAACAGAACATCATAACTAGTGACAAAATAGTTAAGCATTGGTGGCCTAGTGGTTAGCATAACTGCCTTCCAAGCAGCTGACCCGGGTTCGTTTCCTGGTCAATGCTTTGACATATATAAAAAAAAACTAGTGACAAAGTTAATAAATGTTCTAAAAACATGTGTTTAATGTTACAACTAAAATTATAACTGATACAAATGAGTATAGAAAGTAATACATTAGGAGTTAATAAGAAAAAATTAAAAAAGAATAACTTTAAACTTAGATTAATATTCAATATTCATCATGATCATTGACCATTATCAATCCACTGCAGGATGAAGGTCTCTCCAGGTTCAGTCCATCTTCTCCAATCTTTAGCTTCTCTTCTCCACATCACCCCTGTGCACTTTCTCATCTCATCCATCCACATCACATGCGGTCTCTTTCTGGGTCTTTTATAATCTCTTGGAATCCACTTTAAAACTTCAATTGTTCATCTATTATCATCTCTTCTAGCAATATGTTCAGCCCAACTCC
The DNA here is from genome assembly GCA_028023455.1 of Epiperipatus broadwayi. Classification (NCBI taxonomy): domain Eukaryota; kingdom Metazoa; phylum Onychophora; class Udeonychophora; order Euonychophora; family Peripatidae; genus Epiperipatus; species Epiperipatus broadwayi. Next base: position 3,428,732 of record JAQFVV010000105.1, on the reverse strand, counting down.
ACTTCAATCTTTTAATTGTTTCAATGAGCTCAGTAACACCTGTTTGTTCTCTTACCCATACATTGTGTTTTCGATCTCTTCTTGTTACTCCCAGCAAACATCTCTCAATACTTCTTAGAGTGATCTGAAGTCTCTGTATTGCTCTTCTATTAAGTGTCCAAGTCTCAGATCCATAAGTAAGAACTGGTAAAACACATTTGTTAAAAACCTTTTTCAAACACATAGGCATATTTCCTTTTAGTATCAAGTTATTTCTAGCAAAAGCACTGATTAAAAACTTTAAGCACTGATTAAAAACTTTAATGGAGACAGTGTGACTATTGATGAACTAAGACAATTTTTGATTGAATTTCAAAAAAAAAAATCAAAAGTATTCTTGAAGAAATCTATTTTGAGATGAGAAAATGAATTAACAATTAACATGAGATAACTGTGAGAACAGATATTTGAAGTCTTGAGAGATCATCGGTGAATCGTTGGTGGCTGAAGAGGAAGATGATGATAAATAATTTTGTAATGTTGAAGAAGTAGGTATACCTGAATATAAGACTTTTACTGGCTGATCTTTAATGTTAACATTTGAAATAGCATTGGTATTTATGAGATATAGATAGACATATACTGTTCCATGTCGCATGTATTTTTGCTTTAGCATAATGCTGATTTAATTTATTGTTCACGCCTATTAAAGACTTTTATATATATATTTTCAAGACATTTTATTTTATGCATGATGCTTATTGTTAAAATCAATATATATATCACAAATTGTTTTATAGGCTGTAACAGATTGGTGTGTTGTAGATATTAACTACTAGACAACGTTGATTATATAAAAGCTAATGCTATAAATAATTTATTAGGTAAACTGAATATATCGGGTAATTTAAAATGACTGCAAAAATCGGAAGAAAAAAAAATCTCAATATAATATACATTTAACCCTAATATAATGTACATAGAGAAATCACGTGTTTAGATTATAAAATATATTTAATTCTCCAGCTGAATGATTTCTTAATCTATATGATATAAAAAATATTTTTCTTCATCATATGTATTTCATAAGTAAAAAAGAAGACAAATATTTTTGATGAAGTTTTTAAATAAAAAAAATATTTTATTGAATCATTTTTATCATTACGTATTATATAATGCACATATTGCATATCTAAATCGTAAATTTTAAATACTTAAAAAACATTAAAATTTTTATATAAACATTATTTTATAAAATTTATAAAAATAATTTAGTATTTTACTTTCTTAAAAATAGTTCTATATACTGTAATCCTTCCAAGATGTTCTAAACTTCTTCCACCCTTTTTGCATTGCCTCTATTAAATTCCACACTTACAATATTCTTTTAACAATGCATTATTTAATTTATGACAGTTTCAACTGACTAGCAGTCCTCTTCAGATCTAAAAAACAAAAACAAATGTATTACAATTATCTATTACTTAGATAAGCAATATATCTAATAAATGTATATCATTATAAATAAATACAACCTTAACAAATTTCATCAATTAAAAATATTTAATATAGATAAATAGATATATGAGTGGGTTGATCTGCTTTTTTAATCTCATGGCTATCTTGAAGTGTATATGTTTCAAGAAAAGGGAGGAGAGATAATCACAACTGTAAGCACAATCCTCTGTACTAAAAAGCTGGACAATGTTGGAAAAACATATTTTTAAGAACCATTTGAATATTTATTTTAGTATTATAATACTATTAAGATACTCTAAATATAATACATTACACATCAAAAATTTAAAATCATACTTAGTTGCATATACAGGAAAAGGATAGCAAATTATTTTTTAATAATAATATTAAACAAGGCAAAACTCTCCATACAATAGTGCCACCCTGTGCCAAGCAGGGTAATCAATGGATGCCAGAAGGCTTGTGCATAAAATCCATATCTAGTGCTTACTCATCCAATATACCCAGACTAGTTTCTGGCTTGTGGCCTTCATCAGTGAGGAACATTGGTTCTGAGAGCAGTGCACCTAGAACTTTGAATCTAATGCAACCCTCCAGCATCCACTTTTTATCTCTACTTAACTACAAAACTATGAGAATGAAATTGAAGACACAATAATATTTTTAATTTAAGTTCAATAGCTTATATAGTCATATGGGTCAGAACTCAGTTCAGCACCCATATTGTCTTTGGCTCTTTAACAACCATAGTCACCACTATCCTATTAGGCAGGATTGATTACTCTGGTTGGCACAGGGTGGCACTACTGTATGGAGAGTTTTGCCTTGTTTAACAATTATGTGCTAGTATGAGATGGTGATCATGTGATGTTTGGTGGTTTAACACCAATCCTGCCTAATAGGATAGTGGCAGCTATGGTTGTTAAAGAGCCAAAAACTCCAAAATGTATGGGTGCTGAACTGAGTTCAGACCCATATGACTATGTAAGCTATTGAGCTTAGATTGAAAATATTATTGTGTTTTCAATTTCATTCACATAGTTTTGTAGTTAAGTAGAGATAAAAGGTGGCTGCTGGAGAGTTGCATTAGATCCTAAGTTCTAGATGCAGTGCTCTCAGATCCAAGGCTCTTCACTGACGAAAGCCACAAGCTAGAAACCAGTCTGGGAATATTAGATGAGTAGGCAACAGATACGGATTTTATGCACAAGGCTTCTGGCATCCATTGTTTACTCTGGTTGGCACAGGGTGGCACTACTGTATGGAGAGTTTTGCCTTGTTTAACAACAATTATGTGCTAGTATAAGAGATGGTGGTCATGTGATGTTTAGTGGTTTAATAATAATATTATTTTATGTTTTACTTAAATATTATTTTTAGGATATGTTATAAGTGGAATATTTAGAACCTAATTTAAATAATTAACATAATTATTCCTCAATAAATATAGCAGCTCACCTAGCCAGTCAATGAGAGCTACGATTCTGGTGTTCCACACTGAATGCATGCTGAGCTGTATCTAAAAAGTAAATAGTAAAATCTTTTCAGTTGTGGATGTAAAAAAAAAACAATTTTACTAATTTATTACAAATCATATTACTATATATAGAAGGCTCAGTACATTTTAAAAGTATGATAAGGATATTCTTTTGACTATCAGATATTTGAATTCTGAAAATGAAATATGTGAGTTATGTACATGGTTAAAGAATACAATGTTGATAATTATAATGAATCTGGCAAAAGTTTAAGAGAATTCTGTTTAAATAACTCTTTATTAATTGCTGACATGTATTTTTAACAATCTAGGCAATAATTATGTATTTGAGCATTGTCAAGAGGGCAGGCAATACTTAATCAAATGAACTATATTCCATTGCTAGAACTGAAGAAAAAACTTTATTTATTGCTTCCATGACCAAAGGTTATCTAGTTCAAATTGTGGAACATATCATATTCAATCCATGTTATATTTTAGCTGAAAATTGTTTCTGATGATTGAAGAATAAATTCCAAAATTAGTTTAAAGAAATAAACATGATGGATCGAGAACCTATTGAATTATGGGAACAAATAAAAAATGCTGTTTAAATTAATAATAAATAAGAAAAGTGAAGGGAAAAAAACCTTGCTAGTTATTGAGGATAAAAATTGGAGAAAAAAGATGAGGAAAGAATAAGAATGACAGTAATAAGGGTATTTTAAAAAGTATACATAGTGTGCATCAGTGAAAAGAGGATTGGTCCTTTATTTTTATCTCTGAATCAATACCCAGTATGGTTTAGCACAGTTAGTAGAGTGTCCAACTTAGAATCGGGAGGCTCCAGGAACAATACTGATGCTGACAGTTCTGGTATTCAAACTTCTTATAAACTCCCTAGAAATAAAGTCATTAGCATTTTTTTCTAAATCAATGAATGTATTAAGTAACAACATAGCTTAGCATTTCACTGCATTTAAGGCAGTAGTATGTCTAGATCATGAGTTATCATGCAAAATCTAGGTGCAGTGCTCTCAGATCCAGGGTTCTTCACTGATGAAGGCCACAAGCCAGAAACTAGTCTGGAGATATTGGATGAGTAGGCACTAGATGGGGATTTAATGCACAAGCCTTCTAGCATCCATTGATTACTCTGGCTCGCACCGAGTGGCACTACTGTGTGGAGAGTTTTGCCTGTTTTAAAATGTGACAGTATGTTTTATACCTTAACTCATAATGAACAAAATGCTATCATTAACTTTTATTTTAATTTGGGAAAAACTGTTACTAAAATGTTTTAAATAATTCAAACTCTGTATGGAAGTTAACTATAAATTGCAAGAACGTTTTGAAGGGATTTGCAACATTTCATAATGTCAGAAAGAACATTAATAATGATGACCAAAATATGAAGCACTCTGCCACAATTCATCATAAATTGTGATCCAGACATGCTTATCAGCTTTAATATTCCTTGTGATGAACACCTAAACTATGTCACTATGCAATCCATGTTTCAAAAAATGGCACTGCAGGTAGTTTGATAGAGAATCAATCATCTTTTTACTGAACACACTATATTCAAACCAGAACTGCAAACAATTAAAGGTAAAGACTAAGATGACAACAATATGACTTTTTTGAAAACAAAAATCAATCCTTCATGTGCAGCGATTAAGAATACAAAAACAATGACTTATTTTTTTAGTAACTAAATTAAAAAGCTTTGAAATAAATATATAAAAAATCTGCATAAGAATTAGACATTTGAGTGATATTATTTGCAGAAAAAAATCAAGCATAAAACAAAGATAGCTGAGAGTAAAGTAAGATGGGCCATTACAGATAGTTAAAAAAGCATCAGTTTCAACTGAATTACTCAAAGAAGAAAAACAAAAAGTAACCAAAAAAAAGAGTCTCAAGTTTAAAAAAGTTTGGCTTATATTTTTATTCTCAAAATAAAGGGATCATATAGATTGTGACAACTTTTAGAATGATTAATTTCACATACCTGAAAGATGTTCTCAAGATAATGCAATAGAATATGCAATTCTCTACAAATAAGCAAAGTATTTTTAGAAAAGAATAGTTATCCAAAGAATGATAAAACTGTTTAACCAATGAATGACAAAATAAGTGAAGACATATCAGAAAGAATTACGATTGTGCTTTATTAATTAATAAAAAATTTTGATTATCGTAAGAATTTTAAAATAGGAAAATATCAAAACCCTGTAAATATCAGAGCTTTTGATTTTTATCAGTGTAACCTGTGAAAATGAGAAAGTTTAAAAGGATTATTTAAAGTATTTACTACTATCAAATTGTGAAAAATTAACAGAGCTGAATGTGTCAGGTAACTGAAAACGGCAATCATTTGTTTATATTTTTGATGTAATTGAATAGACATACAATTAAAAAATATATATATTTTTTTAAAGTAGAGCTTTGATTAATGTGAGATACAGTATTTTCCTCACTTGTATTATATACTTTAATCATCCACATTTAAGAATATATAGAGCGAGTAATTTAATGACAAAGTCTTTCAGACAAATCTATGAACATTTATTTAACCTTACCCAGAGTAAGTTGTAACATTTACTATTTAGTTAATAACTGCTAATTATCTATTTTTATTTGTTGTCTAATTGGATTATTTATGGAATCACTACTTAAAAAAACCTAATAATTTAATATATCAAGCACAGAGTTCTTCTTTTCAAAATAGTTCATAATATCCAAAATAGAAATAAAACAAACTAACTTCTTCTTTTTAAAACTTGTTTTTTATTGACTATTACATGGAAAAAAAAAAAAGGAGTTAGTTTGTTTTATTTCTATTTTAAAAAACTTCTATGACTGCTGGTGATGTAAATGTTTTTTTGAGATTCATCCAATATGGATTTGAACTCCAAGTCTTGATAAGTGGATGCTCTGCCTATTATATTAAAAGGCTCTTTATGTGTTCTTTACAATTATTTAAAAAAGTATTTTCTTTAATTGACTTATTTTGATATTTACACTTCATTATTAAATCGATTAAAATTATACCTTTACAAATTCAATTTCAATTATAAGCATAATATTAGTTTAATCAAGTTAACAAATTACCACTTTTGTTCAATAGATTAATTTATTTCTATAATGTAAAATCATCTATTGAAAGATTGAAAATTTTTTGTGTTTAACTGTTTGAAAGATTTTCGTTTGCCATTTTAGGTATAGTAGTTTTTTTTTTTTTAAAAAAAGTTGTTCTTGATGAATGTGTGTTAGTGTAAGGATAATTATAAAAAAGTTGTATGTAAATTTAATTCGTTTTAGTTAAGTTTATTACTGAAAGTTTTTTAAATTTTAAAATAGACATTTATTTTGAGAAATAAGGCAACGTTTGGGAGCCTAACGTTAGGAAACACGTGGTTGTGGTTATAGTTTGATCACGTTTGGAAAAAAGTTTTTATTTTTTCTGTATAAGGGTGTGTGAAGAATAGGAGAGGTATTATAAAGAGGTACTTATAAAAAAGTTGTATGTAAGTTTAATTCGTTTTAGTTAAGTTTGTTATTGAAGGTTTTTTTAAATTTTAAAAGAGACATTTATTTTGATAAAAAAGTTAATGTTTGGGAAGCCTAACGTTAGAAAATAAGTGGTTATAATTTGATAAAGTTTGGGAAAAACTTAAAAAGTTTTTATTTTTCAGTATAAGGGTGTTTGAAGAATAGGAGAGGCATTATAAAGTCAAATATACAATAGGTGAATTTAAAAATAAGAATATGGATTGCATTTGTATGACACAGTGTATATACGATCGGCAGAAGGGAATTAGAAGAGCATTAGTAGAATGTACAGTGTGTGCTGAGGTCTATCATTTGAAACGTTTGAATAAGAATAGGAAGGATGTGACAGGTTGCTGGTTATGTAGTCAGTGTGTAAATGTGATTAAAGAGGTGAGAAAGTGGATTTTAAGTGTAGGTAGTCTAGAGAGAAAGTCAGAGGAGAGGGAGCAAAATGTAGTTAAGGAAAATAAGACAGAGTATGGTTTTAGTGGAGTGACCGGAAATATGGGTGGAGAAAGTAGTAATGCAATGAAGATGGTTAGACAAAGAATAAGTAAGATAGAAGAAGAAGTGAAGGATGTAGAAGTAAAATTAAAATTGTTAGAGACAAAGTGTGAGGAGATAAAGGAATTATTAAGTAGAAATGATAAGGAAGAAATGGATAAGAAGGTCCAGAAGATGATAGACAAGGTTACAGATGGAGTAGAGAAAGTGGATTATGAGACAGTGTTGATAGGAGATTCACTAATAAGAGAATGTGGGGATATAAATTGCAAGGGAAAATAGAAGCAGGTATGTTAGAATATGTATGCCTGGAGCAAAAATTAGGGATGTGACAGATAAAGTAAAAAAGCTAGGTAGTAGAGATGTATATATTAAGGTAGGGACTAATAACTTGTTAGAGCCATCAGAGAGAGTAATGGATGAGTATGTAGGATTGATTAGAAATTTGAGGGAGATTAAAGGAAGAGTAGGGATAGTTGGAGTATTACCAAGATTTGATAAGAGGTATTTGTTAGATAGAGCATGTTCTATAAATGAGAGAGTGAAAAAATTGTGTGAGAGAAATAATGTTGTGTTTGTGGATGTATGGGATTGATTTATTGGAAAGAGGGAGTTGTATAGTAAAGATGGATTGCACTTAGGAAAACAAGGAAGTGAAGTTTTAGGGAGTTTGATATTTAAAGAATATAATTTGGGAAACTTTTAAAGGGGGGTGGGCTTTTAAATTGTAATATTATCAAAAACAAGACGAATGGAGGGGATATAAGAAATAAGCAAAAGATGGTTGATTTAGATATAAGTGTAGATGTGGAGAGGGAATGGTTTTGTAAGATTAATGGTAAGAAAGTTTGTTATAAATGTAATGGAGAAGAAAGAATCAGAAGAATTTATAAAAGAATAGTTAGGAAAGAAAAAATTGTTAAAATTGGGTTTTTGAATATGCAAGGTGGTAGGAGACCAGAAAAGTGGCTGGAATTAAATAAAGCAATTGAAAATGAAGAGCTGGAGGTATTAGCAGTAGTGGAAACTCATCTAAGAGAAGAAGAACCTATTTTGGAAGAGGTGGTATGGCAGGGTGTAAACAGAAAAGAAAAAGAAAAAAGGGGTGGTGGTATAGGTGTTATATCGAGGAAATATTTAAATATTGTTAAATGTCAAGAGCATTTGTGGTTTGAAATAAGGTTGGGTAGCCAAGAATGGATGGTGGCTGTAGTGTATATAGATACTGGAGATAGTCAAACTGTAATGGAGTGGAATAGTAGTATATATGAATGCCTAGTTAAGGATATACAAATTTTTAAAGAAAAGGGGAAGAGAATAATAGTTATAGAGGATATGAATGGACATATTGAAGAAATTGATGATGAAGATAATAAGAATGGTCAGTTTTTGAAGAAATTTTGTCAAAGAGTAAATTTGAGCATTGGGAATTTTTGTATGAGGCAATACACATGGTCTAGGAATAATGTATTTCACATAATAAATTATGTATTGGTAGAGAAAGAGGGAATGAATAAAATACGGAAAATTAAGGTGTTTAATAATGAAGAGAGAGTATGTAATAGTGATCATAATTTTATTGTAATAGAAATGGTTAGTAATGTGATGGAGGATAGAAATAAAGGTAGAAATAATAGTGAAAGATGTGGATGGAAAGTGAATGATAAAAATAAGTTGGAAGAATATAAAATAAAAGTTGAAGAAACCATGGAGCAGTTGGATGAGGATGAGTAATAAGTACTGGTGTGGTGAAATAGAAAAAGTGGCAAATAGGGTTTTAGTTGAGAATATGCAGAAGAATAAAAGTAATAAAAAAATGAGAGTTAGTAAAAGTGTAAAAGAGAGAAAAAAAGCATGCAGAGAATATAAGTGTGCTATTAAGAACAAAGAAAGTGAAAATGATATTAATGCTAAATGGAGAAAGTACTTAGAAAAGAAGAAGTTGGCTAATATGGATAATTATAGAGAGAGGATGAAGTTAAATAGTAAATTGTTGGAGGATATTAATAAAAGTGGAAGAGATGGGAGTAAAAAATTTTGGAATTACATTAAAAGGAGAAATGTAGGGGAAAGAGAGATAGTATTAATAGATGATGAGGGAATAGAGTGTAGCTCTAGAGAAGAAGTAGAGAGAATCTTAAATAGATATGTAATGGATATAGAAAAGATGTTAGATGTGAAGGAAGTAGTGATAGAAAAAATGAAAGCAGTTAGTAATGGGAATATTAGGTTCACAAAAAATGAATTGAATGAGGCAGGGAAGAGATTGAAAAATGGAAAGGCGAGAGGTTTAGATGGATGGGCAGCAGAGATGGTAATGAATTTAGGGCATAGAGCAAAAGCAAAGTTATTATCATGTTTTAATAAAATGGCACAGAAGTCAGCTTTTCAGGTTAGTTGGAGTAATACAAGAATAAGATTATTATTTAAAAGGAAGGGTAAGGATCATAGAAAGTTAAATAATTATAGACCAATAGTGGTAATATCAGTTTTATATAAAGTTTTCTCATATATGGTAGCTGGAAGAGTTGTAAAATGGATGGAAGAAAATAATGTAGTGGGGGAAATGCAAGGAGGTTTTAGGACAGATAGGCGTATAGGAGATAGTTTGTTTGTAGTTACACAACTTATGGAGATGAGTAGGAATTCAGGTAGATCATTATATACGAGTTTTATAGATGTAGAGAAAGCATATGATAGAGTAAATAGAAATAGATTATGGGTAAGGTTAGCCAATTTGGGAATGGACGAAGCTTTAGTAAATATTATTAAGAAATTATATGAAAATAATTATTATACTTACCAGTGAGGGGATATAGAATCAGTTAAAGTTAAAAATGGAGTGGTATTAAGGCAAGGATGCCCTATGTCGCCTATTTTGTTTTTGTTGTTTTTGAGTGAAATGGAGAAAGCAATAGAAAGACTAGGAAGAGGGGTAGAGATATCATTAATAGGTGGCAAGGGAGTATATATTATGTCGGGTCTTTTTTTTTGCAGATGATATCTTTTTGTGTGCAGAAAAAAGAGAAGATATGGAAATTATGTTGAGGACATGTGCAAGGGTGGGTAAAGAGATGGGGATAAATTTAGTGAAAAATAATCAAAAGTAATGATGATAAATGCTGGGGAAAGAAAAGAGAAAGAATTTTTTACTGAGGATATGAAGATAAATGTGGTGAATATGTATAACTATTTAGGAATTGTCTTAAAGTTTAATCAGAGGAATTGCTTGAATGGAAAAAAAAAAGATAAATGAAACAAAGAAAAGAAAGGGACTGATAAAGAAATTAACAGTATTTTTATATAATAAATATGATGTAGCAAGAATTATATGGGAGTGGCAGTAGCAGGTTTAACTTATTGTAATGATGTGTTAGTAAAGAAGGGTTAGATTACTTAGAGAAGGTACAAAGAGAAGTAGAAAGATATGCATTAGATGAAGATGTGTGGATGGCAAAAGAGGCAATTCAAGGAGAACTGGGATCGTCAAGTTTTTATATGAGAGATGCAAAAAGCAAAATTAAAATGTGAGATAGATTGCAATTTATAGGATAATAAGAGAATAGCCAAAATAGTATTTAATTGGGTTATGAGTAAAAGACAGGCAATAATATAAGTGATAAAAGTAGTACAGTATGCAAGATTCGGACAAAGACTTTAATGTCAGTATACTTGTACAAAAAGTGGGATGATTGTGTTAGGAGGATTATTAAATGTTATAGTGGCAAAGAATGGGATAGAATAGATGTGTTAATAAAAAATAAGAAGTTGGAGAGATGGAGCATTAGTAAATAGAATATTGGGTATGAGTTAATTTATGATAATAGCAAGGAAAGTAGTTTACTATTTAAGGCCTGAACAGGATCATTAGCAACAAGGGAATAAACACATAATTGGAAAAAGGTGGATGATTTAGTCTGCAAGTTATGTAAGGAAGGCATGGAAAATATTAGGCATCTGCTAACTGAATGTAAATGCTTATAAGTAGAAAGAGTACAAATAATGAAGTTGTGAGAAAATAAATATAAACAGAAGTGTTTTCTTGGTTTTTATGGTGGGTTTGGAAAAAGACAAGGAGGATCTAATTATAAAGTAATAGAGTGAACAAAAATGTTGTTATGGAAGTCAGATGAAGCAGGGTAGAGAAGAATATGGGAAAAATTTAGGGTGGGGAATGGAAAGAGAAAGGAAAGTGATTAACAGGTTTCTCTGGCATGGTGACTAAGAGATTCCTGACTTTGATAAAGGAAAAGCCATAGTGCATCACATTGCATCATAATAAACTTTGTAAAATTGTATAAAAACTTAAATTTTTTAGAATGCTTTTGCAAAATTACAAGACAATTAAGATCTTCATGTTCAATTTTGATCATTCCCGCAATCTGTAAATACAATTTTTAAAAAAGTTTTTATAAATAATTTTCTTTCCATTATCTTTTTATAAATGTTCAATTCATTCAGCTTTAATCTATTTTTAATTATACAAATATGTTATTTATCTTCTGATGAAAAATATGATGCTTTTTATGCTTTTCTATAGAAAAAATTAAACCTTTTTTGATTTGGTATGTAGTTTTTTTAGTTTCACTTTCTGGCTACCAATATTATATAATCAAAAAATAGCATTTTACTTAATTTGTTGATTGTAACATTTTCATTCTCAGCAGTTCAACATGTGAGGGGCCAGATGTAGTCTTTGGGCCATAGTTTGCCAACCTCTAACATATTTTTCCTTCCTTCAAGAATTTTTTATTTCCTCCATTTTGGCCTTTCTTCTTTTTATTGTTGTCCTTCCATTTTTAATCTTGATTTTATTTATTTATTTCTACCTTTATTTTGGGCAAAAACTTTGATTAACAATTTCCTATTTTAATGCGCTGAAGGATTTTAAAGAACAATTAAGGAATAAAATTAGTTGAATAACTTTAATGACTCTATGATGAAGTTATTAATCAAAATTTTTGCTTAAAATAAAGGTAAATAAATAAAATCAAGATTAGAAATAGAAAGCTGGAAAAAACAGAATTTTCAATAAACTCAACTTAATTTAAAAAAAAAAAAGATACTCAGAACAAGATATTTCTTTTGGAGGATTCTGATATAAATTTGAGTCTTGAAAAAAAGTTACCAGAAAAATATAAGCAATAAAAATTCATATTATCAGATTGCTGTACAAGTGGTGAAATTAATAAAAAAAGAAGTTTAAAAGAAGTATGGATTCCGAGATAAACATTAATAGTATTTTTTTTTTTTTTTTAAAAAGCTAGTCTATTTTGATTGTGTAGTAAGAGAACTGTAATAGGATTCATAAAAATTGATTCTACAAGTGAAGATTGGAAGAAGATAATTTAGAACTAATCTAAGTAAGGAAATAAAACATTATGAATAAGTTAGAGCAGCAAAGTAGTGATAACAAATAAACATTCATATTTGAACATTAAAAAGGATCAAATCTCAGTTTAAACAAGACCTAATCATTCAAGTTTCCTTTGCCAGCATAACATAACTCAAGTGTAAAATTATTTAATTTGTCATTTTTAATTTTATAGTCTGTTTTAAAAAATATTTTACAGATCACATGCCCTTATTTTTCTTTACTTAAAATTGTAAGAACTAAATAACTTTTTGCTTTTCCTCCTTTAAAGTATATAAGATATAACATGTAACTTTATATTAATTAAATGTAAGTTTTTTTTTTTTTTTTTTTAAATATAAAAAAAAAACTTTATATTAATGTAACAAAATATATCAAATTGCAAAGTCCAACTGTTTTCTTGATAGTAATTTTTACATTTCTCTCAAAAATTCTATCGATATTGTATCAAATCTGATAGTTTTACCATTTTTCATTTGTTTTCAATCTACTTTATTACTTCATCTGATGATATGACCATACCGTTATTATTTACTTCAACATCTTCATTTTCAAGTTTTTAATTAATTGAATCATTTTCTTTTCTAGATAGATATTGAAGATATTCTTTCCATTCCTATCAACTATTTTACTTATTAACTTTTTTTTCTCTTTCCAAACAATATTTCTAATTCTATCAAATACCAGATCATATTTTTCACTTGTTGAAGCACTTCTATCTCTCTATATTCTTGTTCTGACTATTTTTCTTCTGTTAAATCTCTCTTTCTCCTTAGTTCATTATTTATTTTTCTATATGCTCTTTACCTTTCTCAGTATATTTTCTTTAGTTCCATCTTTTACAACATTCATTATCCAAGGTCATTTAGCTTTCTTTAGCCAAATAGTTCATATTTTATTTTTTGCTGTTTTTAATATTCTACACCAACACTTATCACAATTTTTCATATAATGCTTATTTTTATCAATTCTCTATATTATATTTTTAGATATTAAACCAAATCTTCCTTTTTTCATATTTCTGTCTCCCCCTTTTTTTCTTTTTAAAGCCAATTTTAATTAGTCATAATGAAATTATGATCAGAATTTATATTGGGCATCAGGTAAAACATGCAAATCTTTAATAGAATTCTTACATTTATCCTGAATCAATATATAGTCTATCTGATATTGCTCCATATCCTTTTGTTGAGAATATACACATAATAAAATCCCCCAGGAAATTATAAGAAAAAAGTTTCCCATTACTTTCTTTGCCCAGCAATAATCTTCATTACAAGTTAAATATGATAGCCCTTTCTCAAAAAATGATTATCTGTCTATCACTTTCCCCCTCACTTTTGTTATCTATAGAGATTCTCTTCTGCCAACATGGAAGAATGACGTTGCTGATCCATCATCGAATGGAGTATTAATTTATTTAATGGTGGTCAACACTCGGCATCATAGGAATTATGGTATTTTATAGAAATAAAGACACATTGTTCTTTTCACCACTTCTTGATAATGAATGCTGTCCCATTGTGGGTGATTGCTTGTTTGTATTTACTTTGTGTATTTGCTGTTAATCTTCATATCTGAAAGCATTTTCTATCAGTAACCTAAAGATATTCTGGATGTTATGGGATCAATACCTTGAAATCCAATCCAGTTTTTACAAATATAAGGCTGGAATAAGCAATCAAAATAAGTAACAACAATAAAATAAGAAGCAATGAAAATAAGTAACAACAATATAGTTTCATATTTAAAAATTGGTGTAGAAGGTAATACATTTAGAAAAATTAAACCTTTATTTGGAACAGATAGTCAGGATTTTACAGACTGTGTGATAATTTTTTCATCTATGAATAGACATCCACTATACAATTTTTTAAATATTGTTCAGTTTTTATATAAAGTACAGTATACTGTAGATCAGTGATTAACAACCTACGGATTACGATCCTTTAAGGGATCATGAAAAATTGGGAGGGGAGGAAGTTGTAAATTCTCAAGACATTTATGTTTGATGATAAAAAAAAAATCAAATGATTTTGAGCTCACTATATTATTATAATCCTAAACATAGAAACAATTACAAGCTGTATGTAAATGTAAGTTATATATATATGTCAAAGCGTTGACCGGAAAGCGAACCAACGTCAATTATTAAAGAAAGTTTGCTTTTTTATTAAATTCATTAAAATCCCTTTTCATTATGTTTTTTGTCTATATTTGTAAAATTAGATGTATCTATATAAATAAAAATTATACATGCATGTAGTAAAATTATTTTTTAAAATTACTTGTTTCATTTTATTTCTTAATCAGTCAAAAGTTTTAGCGTAGATGCAGATATTCTGTCTTAGAAAATGAATCTGAATAAAAATAGGTTGTATTTCGTTGCTATTTTTTCCATAATATAATAATGTACTTTAGAAAAAGTTTTAAGTTTAAATATTATTTACTTTAATGCGACTTCCAAGCTTTTTGCTTTCAAATGTTTGAAGTTAAGCAGAACATATTAAAAATTCGAATCATTCATATGTAACCTCATTTTAAAAAAAATAATTTTATTGATTTATTTAAACAGCGCATGTGTGGAGAGTCACTTCCTTCCAAAAATATGAAATAGTTTTTGTAAAGAATAAAACTGCAACACAAATGATAAATAATTATAAAATGAAAGTTTTTAAAAAAATAAGAAATTGCTCTAAATTAGTCCTCAGAATTAGACAAGTATGAAACTTTTTATAAAATGAATGTAGAATAATTTTTTAAACCACTAAACATCAAATAATCACTATACTTTATGCTTACACAAGCTGTTTATATGGAAGCAAAACTCTTCATACAGTAGCGCCACTCAGTGCAAAGCCAGAGCAACCAATGGATGCAGAAAGGTTTGTGCATAAAATCCCTATCTAAAAACTACTCATCCAATATTCCCAGACTAGTTTCTAGCTTGTGGCTTTCATCAGTAAGGAGGAGCCTTGGATCTGAGAGGACTACACCTAAGATCTAGGTACTGTGCTAATAGAACCAAGGCTCCTTTCTCACTGATGAAAGTCACAAGGTAGAAACTAGTTTGAGGATTTTGAATAAATAGATACTAGATAGGGCTTTTATGCACAAACCTTTCTGCATCCATTAGTTACTCTGGCTTTCATTAAATGGCGCTATTGTACGAAGAGTTTTGCCTCTGTGAGAATAATTTCTTGTTGTTGCTTTTAGTTTGTCTCATTAAATTTGAATTATTGTTGTAAATTTTTTTACTGAGTATTAGGAAAAATGGGTTTTTAATTACAATATTTTCTTTATATGATCTAGTAATATTTTTTATAATCCGATTCACTAACAATTATTCTGCAAAATAATAAGTTTGGCACCATAGCTTGGCCATCTCTGACCTACAATCATGTCAAAAGTTAAAGTAAATGATATCTATGTCTATCTCTTCTTATATCATTCAAGATTTGTTAACAATTTAGTCATTATCCAAAATTTTTGGTATAAAAATGACTACTACCAATAGCAGAGATAATAAAATCCCACTGAAATGGATTATCATATGGACCCTTTATCACATTCAAGTTATCTTTTTGTATTAAAAAGATAGATTATACAAATGAACAGAATCCAGATTCAAGATAAGTTTTATAATTAAAGATGTATGTTAAGGTGGTATGGTTTTTTAAAAGTTTACAGCATAACTACAAATGGGAGATGGTAAAATAAATGGAGTGTATTAAAAACCATTATAAATGATAATCAAGTATGTTTTTTTTTTGCTTTTGGTAAGCCAATTGACTAATTACTACTACCTGCTTTTGATTGGAGGATATCATAATAATATATACTACTTATAAAGTATAGATAAAAAATAAATCTTTAAATAATTCATTGCATCTAAAGGTCCTTCCAAAAACTAGAAATCATTACTAGCCAAATTTTACAGTTGGTTGCTAATGAGAATTTGAACATTAAATACTAGGCTATAGACATAATAAGTAAAGACTATTATATACCATAGACATATATAAATCACTTTACCATAGTTCTCATGCTCAAAAAAAATAAAAAAAATATCATCTTATGTTGTTTAGGCAACACTATAATTAGGCACTAAATGGAAAAATATCTAATTATAATGTTACTGTGAGAATAGATTGATAGGATCCTAATGATTTATTTAAGCATGAGGATTGACAACTATGTAACTATTAGTTTATGTTGTTTAATATATATGATTGTATGTTGAGACCTCTATCTAAAATCAAACAAAAACTAAGACAAAGCATAACACTTAAAAAATATCGAAGTAATTACGATTGCTGACTACCTACTTAACATAATTCATTTTGCATCTCAACTTGGGATCTGATCTATGTCGTGTTTTAAAACTGAAAAGTTTTTGATAATTTTAATTTATTTACTGGATGTTAAATGATAATTAAGTTGTATCAACTAGTCATGACAAGCATTAACTTATTAAAACATTCATGCAACCCTGGAAATTATTAAAAAGAATTAATATATTTTAGTATTATTTAAAATGACATTTTATAAAAAATAAAAAAAAAGTAATGAAAACAATTCTTTCCTTTATCAGATACTATGGTTACTGAAAATAATTAGTGTGTTCCCTGTTAGGATACATTCACGCAATAAGATTAATTGAATAGACTATAAATAAAATATAAATGCTGTAGTCTTAAAAGGAAGTCTCTTATAAAGCGTTTATTTTATTTTATATAAACTAATCTCGTTTTGAACTGTGACTGGTGATGGAAAAATTGGAATATTTGGATATAGTGTGGGGCAACCCGCATGGAGTATTTTTTGCTGGAAAAAAACTAAATGGAAAAATAGTAATGAAATTGAGCGCGCCGATGTCTGTGAAAGGTTCGGTTTTAATTTATATATACAGTAAATTATAGTTTTAACTATTAAATTATGTATATACTGTAATGATTAATTAGATGGTAAGCCAGAACAAATAAATAGCAATGTTTTTTTTTTTTTTTTTTACTGAATTGATTTTTGAGTGAAAGGAAAAAAAACTCACTTTGGTAATTTGAATGGAACTCCGGTCTTCGAGTATCTGCGATTGTTGTTATTATTATTTTTTGTTTGCTCTCATGATCTATCTATCTATCAAGACTTTAGAAATATATAAGAGTAGCAGAGTTTTATTAATATATGCAGTATTTAATTATTACTTTTTTTTACCAATATAATATGATTAAAGGGGATTTGAACCCAACCTTTCAAGCTCTTTCAGTCATTCACTCTGTATAATATAACCGATGCACAATGACTGAAGGAAGCTTGAAAGTCTGGCACAATGACTGAAGGAAGCTTGAAAGTCTGGATTCAAACCCTTTTAATTACATCTAACGTAAGTATATATACTATATTTCTATTTAATATTAAATATAATATGAATATAGATATTAAAAAGGTAATAAATGATGTGCGAAAAATTGGATGAACTTTAAATCCAAATTATAAATATGGAATATCATATTTTTCAAGTCTTATTTGTCATATTTATATTCACTACATTTTATATTTGTCTTGTATCGAACACATAAATTTAAATAATTACAAATGTTTCTATTATTATTATAGCTTAGTTATAATATATCAGCAATAATAAGAACATTGTAACTACATCTTCAGCTCTTTTTTTTTTTTTTACCTTCACATCAGTAGTTTTTGTTAATCCCTGCAGTCTTAACAACACTAATATTTATTTGTGTATTTATCAAAGTGTTTAATAATATTTCATTTATTTTAATATTTTCAATTCAGAAAAGTGCTGTTAGAATTTTTGTTAATAAATACGTGCTGCTTAAGAAACGCTTAGTATAAAACATTGACTCATCAACACGAGTAATAGGATTTAGTTCGAGTCTTAAAAGCCTCTTTTCAATGCATTAAAAATATAGATTAACTGTGCCATTTAGCAAAACCTGCAGGAATGTGACCATTTTTCTACAAAGGGTGATGCTTAAATAACAAGTGCGTTTTTTGATTTTACACTCGCATTAACTCAGACCAATATTGTATCTTTATCATTTAAGTAGTAATAGATAGATACCAGTTCACTGAAACAAAAATAAATACATTACTGAGTTGATATTTATATCAACTCAGATTAGTCATGGTACCATTATCATTTGTATAGTAATAGCTCAATATCATTTTCTACCCTAAAAATAGATAAATAACTGGATTGGCAATGGGCAACTATTTAATAAAAAAAGTCTAACATGTTTATGACTTTAAAAACCCATCAAGTATTATCCAGATCAGGTTCAAATCCCAGATGACAGTCCTTGGGAATACAATAATCACTACTACAAAATGCTTAGCTTATTCTTTCTTTACACAAAAACATTAGCTGTAACTTAAAATTGTGAAGCTTAAAAATCTTGATTAACTGCCGAGGGAGGCGTTTGATTACAGGAATGACTACAACTGATATAATAAGATTTTTTAAAAAGATTTTAATATATAATATTAGATCATAAGTAACATGAAAATTCCTCTAATAATCAGATTTCTATGGGTGAAGAAGCCCAATCAAAATCTGACACATAGAAGAGATAATAGAAGGACAATTGAAATTTTAAACTGGATTCCAAGAGATTGTAAAAGACCCAGAAAGAGACCACATGTGAGATGGATGGATGAAATAAAGGATGCAGGGGTGATATGAAGAAGAGAAGCAAAATATCAGAGAAAATGGATTGAACTTGGAGAGACCTTCATCCTGCAGTGGACTGATAATAGTTGATGGTGATGTTGATAGTCATGACATTAAGCTCAATAATTATTTATCTCTGATTCATTTAAAGACACTTTAAATGGCCAAATATATTGCATTGATGAAAATGCAAAACAACACATATGTGAAGCAAATATCATTATCAACAGTTTTCTCCCAAATGGACAGGTTCATTGAATAGTCACATCATCAATTCATCCATTTTTTCATTCCATTCTCTTCATTTCTCAGCTCACCAATCCCATATAACTCTTCCCATCTCTTATATTAACAAATAATGTCAATTTCTTCTACCCTTTCTTTTTACTTCCACTTACTATTCATTTTAAAACATCCTTCATTGCACTATAATTTCTTCTTAATATATGTCCAATCCAATCTCTCTTTCTCCCTCTGATTTCCTCAAACAATGTTCTTTTTTCATGTATTTTTTTCAAAACTTCTTCATTTGTTATTTTATTCATCCAACTGATTTTTTAAAAATTCTTCTCCATGCCCACATCTCAAAGGCTTCCAACCTGTTCCTAATTTTATTACTCATTATCCACATTTCACAGCTACACATTAAACACATCAACATAATATTTAATTAATCTCTTTCTCAATTCACTCTTCAAAGGTCTACAAAATATTTTCTATCTCATAATAAATGCCTTTGCCCTATTCTTTTAACTTCATTGTCTTTTTTCCTCACTCAACCAACTACCCAAATATTTAAATTCATTTGCCTGTTGAACTATGTTATCATGGGTTTCTATTTGCAGTCTTTTTACATTTCTCCCTATCCATAAACACTTAGTCTTCTTAACATTAATCTTCATTCAATACATCCTTCCAATTTATTCAATCTATTCTGAAGACACTTTTCATCCTCAACTATAAGAGCCATATCAACTGCAAATTTTATGAATTTTATTATTCTATCTCCAACATTTGCTCCTCCCCAGTCTAAATAATTATTTACACAAACATTATTTTTTTACTGTAACCAAAAAATGGTACTTGTGAACCTTGTCTAATGTGGCCACTCATGAATATGCCATTTACACGGCCTAAGTTACAGCCTATAGAACAGTTCTGTTCATATTAGTCATTAGCAGGCCTAGATGGCATTGCACACATGCTTGGCATCACTATGGAAGTGGTGCACACTTCACAGATCACTCCCATACGATGTGAGGGTGTATGGAATTCAACTGGTAATAAGTGTTTTGATGTGCATTCGAAGTAATGATCTTAAAACTTACCTGACATACTATTACATACTAATAATTGTAAGCCCATTGCCACATTTCCCTACACATCTTGGAGGGTGAAAAAAATTTCAAAAGGGTAGATCCCAGAACCATTTCACATAAGTCATGCGAAAAGGCATGTTTGTGGAAGAAGACCTACAAGAGTAATAAACTGGCTGTGTTTGTAGCAAAACCAAACCATCATACCCCCCTCCCGCACATTCCAGCACTACACACTGAAAGCTTTGTTTGCTCATATGAGTGCTATGCATTGAAAGTTTTGTTTGCTTAGACTAGCACATGTATTGACTGATCCTTCAGATATGCACTGAAAGCTTTGTAATTTATAAGATAATGTTGTTTTGTAAATTTTTTAAAAATATTTTTAAAAATTGTCAAACAGAAATCAAAAAATTATCGGCCTGGTAACGTTATATTTTATTATTTTTCCAAGCAACGATGCATTGAGTGGCCACATTGGAGAAAGTGCACAAGAACCCAAAAAACATAATAATTAGCTTCATTTTGACTATATCAAATATAAAACAAATTGTTTTTTTCTTTTTTTCCTGCATTTATTTGCATATCAATATAAACAGGCAAAACTCTCTATACGTATTGCCACTTAATGCAAGCCAAAGTAATGAATGGATGCCAGAAGGCTTATGCATAAAATCCCCATCTAGTGCCTACTCATCAAATATCCCCAGACTAGTTTGGCTGGTGGTCTTCGTCAGCTACTCACTGATGAAGACCACCAGCCAGAAACTAGTCTGGAGATATTAGTAGGAACTAGATGGAAATTTTATGCACAAGCCTTCTCGCATCCATTCATTACTCTGGCTTGCATTGAGTGACAATACATATAATGAGTTTTGCCTGTTTTAATAACAGTTATAAGCAATCATAAAAAATGGTGATTATGTGATGTTTATTGGCATATCAATATAACTTTAAGTTAGTTAATAAATTACATTATTATTGAACTGGATGCTTTATCCGATCCAATGGTTTCATTGCCAAAAATAAAAACAACTTTTATTTCAATTAAATTCTAGAGTTTAAAAAGAAGACTATTTAAGAATACGTGTAATAACATACATACTCAGGTATGTTCCTTATCTCCCACATCATCTTTAATTATTAATTAATTTTAGACCAGGGCACTTTTTAATAAATTTTAATTCTAAAATAGTTTTCTTTTATCACTTTTTTTTAATATATAATTTAAGAAAGTAATTAAAGACAGGCAAACTTTTAATCTTTAAAAAAATTTTTTTTTTAAAAAAAGTTAATCCTTTCTGAATAAAACATTTTAGTTTTGGAAAGTTTTTTTTTAAAATTGCATTCTTGTTTTGATTGTAATCAATTTCTAATTTAGTTTAATTAAGCTGAGACTTGTTGTTACATTGTAAATAAGATTAACCTGGTTGGAATTTTTAAATTAAAAATTAGACTTGCCCTGGTCTAAAATTAATTAATAATTAAAGATGATGTGGGAGATAAGGAGAGTCATATAAATATCCCAGGTGAGGAACTGAAGATTCTATTCTATTCTACTGATTAGTCTTCAGCTATTGATATCTGTTAAGTTAGTTTAGTTTATTCAACTTTTAGTTCATCAGTCAATATAACCATTTAATAAATGGAATCATCTCTTCAGAATGCCTAAACGTGCCTCTATGAAGAATATTACTTATGTGATGTCATGCTAAACCAACTCAAGATGTATCCTGGAGCTAAATTGTCCCTGCTAAACATGCCTTAGAATGTATTCAATAACCGATTCAGTAATGCCTCCTGCCTTCTGAACAAAATGGAAACCTGAAGTCTTCGCCGGAGTTCTCCAATGAATGAACTATTTGTGCTGTGCTGAAAGACCTCTGCAGTTTCAAATTTATACCTTGAGATAATACATTTCCATATTCTAATCAGGATTTAAATCTGTCTAGTAATCTTTAATGTTACCTATCTTATATTTATTTGCTTATTGTATTTTAAAGTATGTCTTTGGAATCTTAGTTTTAAGATTCCAAGTTTGTGTTCCATTTTAGTTATCAGAGAGTATATTGTGAGATTATATTTTATATTTTTAATATGTCTCACTTTATTACTAACCCTTTCTAAATGCTCTGGCAGCTTTTCATAATTTCAGTTTGCTCACTTGTCCCTATTTTATCATTCAATAATTAATTTTAAATATGTTTAGTTTGTCTCCTGCAAACCACAAATCTTTTGGCTGGTGGCTTATCATGTTTGTTATTCTAGTTTTTTTGTAGTTGGAGACTTTGTTTTTTTTCTAGATTACATAAGACTGTAATAATTCTTCAAATTTTTTTTGTTTTGTATGTGAAATCAACCATGAATTGTCTTAAATGTGGTACATCAAGAGCTGTCCTACTGGCAATATGACATTCTTGCACTCAGCACATTATTCCAGCCAAGAAATGCTCGCTGGCACTATTTCATTGATTTCCCACAAGACCGTATTATTTTTCACATCTCTAAATTAGGAATCTAGAATTAGTTTTTATAAATCGCCAGCAGGAAGATACTATTATTCCCTTTTTAAATTGTAGATGAGAAAATGATTCTTTCTCCCAAGGTATTTAATGTTTTAATATTTGCTGAACTCATATGCACTCTCTGATAAACACGCTTATAAAAATCTAGGTCAAACTTTCATATTCTGTTTGCTAGATTTTCTTTATTTATTTTTTGAGTTTAATAAAAATTTTCAAATTAGTTTAAACTTAATTTTGCTGATGTTTATCTTAGTGTTTTTATTTTCTGAATTGTCTGAACAATAGTTAAGATCTCTTGCCGTCTCCCTGAATTTAGTCGGTGCAAACCATCATCATCATCCACTTTTGATCATGGTAAACAAATTTTCCAGATACGCAATGATCTGGTGGCACTGTCCATGATCAGGGATAGGTTGAGTGACCCTTACATTACATATAAATTAAATACTGCCTAGTGCTATACTAGTAATTACAAATAAAATAAAAATTCGTATAACATTACAATACTAACTAAAAACAAAAGTTTACTAAAATTCTTCCATGATCATGGTTTCATCTATTAATAAATAGACCTCTTTAAGTGAAATTCAACAAAATACACACAATGTATATATACAAAACAAAATAACCTCAAATGATATCTTCATGATTATTAATGGCTTGGTCATATAAGATGGAGTGGATGATTAAAGGGAGCTTGAAAGTCTGGCTCAAATCCCTTCTAATTATATATATATATATTTTAACGATTGGGGAAGAAGGAGACTTCATGTCATCTGCACTACAGGGCGCCACTAGGCATTTGAACCTAGAAAATTTATATAGTAGGCAGGTACGTTAAGTTTAAAAAAAAATTTTTTTTATTTTAATTTATATATTTGGATTCCGATCGCTTGCCCAAGCTCACTAGCTCATAGAGTAGCAGAGATTTTAAACATTTATAAGTTTCAATAGATTTCTATTCTCTCGAAGTATATATTAAATATTTAGAACAATAAAATAAAAGAAGCCACTGCCAGTAATTAACACACAAATAGATTTTTATTAATGCACATTTAAAATTGAGGAATAAATTTATTTTTAGGTTTTAACATTAATATATTTTTTTTTTAACATTTAAATTACTATTTTAAATAGATCGCACAGATGGATATTTAAATTATATTTTACTTTAGCATGTCAAGCATAGATAGTCTACATAGATTTTTTTTTTCACTTAAAAACTTATCAAAACATTCATTCAATCTCAGACTAAAAGTTCGTAGTCAACCCAATGCCTGCTTCCAGATATATAGTAGCAATCAATGCAATATGAAGATGCTAGCATAAAATCACGCAGACAGAAATGTGCATCTGACAGCGTGATATTATTTGAAGGAAATGATCCGTGTCTAGAACAGGAAAGTGCATCTGTCAGACTAAGGAATCATGTATTTATATTTTTAAAGAGTGCTACGTATGGGGGAGAACGGTCTTTCTGCCGACTTATAAATCCCTGTCCATAGAGCTAGAAGGGGTGAATGGTGCAGGAAATACATCTGCAACCATTGCAACGGTATGACTGCCTCTTTGGGGTCATGCATTCAGGTGGGCACGTTGCCCTGCAGCGCCGGCGCTGGGTACTAGGCGCCCGCATGCAAATTTGATTTTGGTGCCCCTGTCAATATGTATGTTTACTAAGGTGACCCGACCGTGTCCCGTGGCGTTTTAAAAAAGTCATGATTTTTAGAAAGAATGCACGATGTAATGCTATTTTTGATATCAAAAATAGCATAAAATTGATTGTTAAATTATATATTATTTCATACAAACGGTTTGTATGAAATAATATATAATTTAACACGGCAAATTTAGATTTTTTTTTTTTTTAAATTTCATATTTATTATTTGCGTCACTGTCTGTTTTTAACAAACATGATCTAATATATATATACGCATATACATACATAAGTTCTAATTTATAATACTTTTAGTGTGTGTTTATTTATATATTTGCTAGCAGAAAGTTACTTATAGTTTACTATAAGCAGTACTATATATATATAAACATTACAATATGAAATTTGTAATATAATAAACTTTATGTTTAGTTTATTGTTCATGATAAATAATAGATTTGATTGTTTTATATTTTTAATATTAAGCAGAGCTTGTGTGCAGGCCTGCTTGTGTGTGTCATTTAATAAGATATAATATGACTTCATATGATTTTCAATAATCTACTCTCAATAATTTTTATAAATAAACATTTGAGAATAATATTCTTCAAATGTGAGTATTTTTGTTAGTAGAGTTTTAATTTCTCAGGGATGACGCCTTCTTTTTCAGATGCTAATCTCTCAGTGATGGCGCCTCCTTCTGCCAGCGCCCGCATGCCTAGCATGCGTTGCATGCCCGCTTCCGCCGGCCCTGTTGCCCTGTATGCTAAACACGCTTCACATTACATTAATATAAACGTCTATATATCTCTCCACTAGCACTGACACAACCACGAAACAAATAGCCTGAAATTAAAATCCCTTAAATTAAACATAAACAAATTTAAACATAGTTATTAATCTTTATCCATGCAGCTATCTACACCCAACTTTAAATTTAATACATTTTAGTTAAAACATAATACATACACAAAAAAAAAAATGAAATGGAAATGATTGCTTAAACATCTACATAAAAAATATCAATAATTGAATTTGCATTCTTTAAGTCAGATAAGAGTTCTTATTTTCATTTATTAATTATTTGCATTTTAGGAAAGTTCTTATTAGATAGACACAATAGTTTATACTTTACGGTTTTAATAGATCGAGACGTCCATCTTCGTGATCACTTTCGTAGATTTTGTCCTACTTTGAAATGAAACTGCGACTTGCCATGCATTTGGTCAGGAACTGTCATCCAGAGGCCTCAGCTGGTTTGTCCGGAAAATTAAATTTATTGCAGACTTCCACATTGTGAAAATCTGCAATATAGCTAGTTATAACGATCTATTCCTAGTCAGCTCTAAGATAACAATTATAATAATAATTTGGCTTTTATATTTTTATTAGTCTCTTATCATTAGATCTTGAGATTCAACGAGCAAGACGTCACTAATCCATTCGTGTTTCAGTTATGGTCCGTGCTGTCATTTTCGTGTTTGGATTGGTCATTTAATTCCTTTGTATTCTCTTATCTGACCATTTAATTTATTTTACATGCCTCACGAGGTAGTTTGCTTTTGAACAATCATTTAATTAATAAGACAATCATTTCCATTTTCTAAGACTATAGAAATCAACATTATTTCTATTTTTAAAATATCAATCTTTATATCTTTACTTTTTACAAAAAAAATTACTTTCAAATATTTTTATTTTTTAAAAGTTTTTAAAGTTGTCCATCATGTGATCTATATATACGTTAAACAGTTTTTAAGTTTTTTTTTTCTTTTTAATAAATCAATTTTTATTTATGGTCTTTTATTTTAATTTTAAAATAATGTGACGGGATATTATATTCCGTTACAATATATATATATTTAAATATATAAATATATGTATACAATTAATGAGAGATGCTCTAAGTTTTTGTGCTGAATGAAGTTAACAATGTCATACATATATTTGAGGTAAAGGAAGAGTGTACTATAAGTTTTCTGAATCTTATTGCTTTCACATATTCCTAGCATTAAAGATTTAATTATTATATATGTAGATTATGTTCTATAAATATAATAGTTATAATCTTCCATATTATGACTATGAGAGCTATGATAATTATGATTATAATAGAAGCACTTTAATATCCATCCTTCACATGCTGATTTCTAGCAAACCAGTCAAGCTTTCAATTATTTAATGGGAAAATACATAGGTATTTAATAAACATTGTAATATAAAGTAGTGCATAAGCTTGCTATGCTTTTCAAGAGAGAATATTTTTCTGTCAGGATCAAGTCAGCTATTGGCTGATAAGTGAGGGTATAGCTATTCTTATCATAAAGCTAAAACAAGGATGAAAAAATGCATACATTTTCACCACCTGGTAAATAGAAAACCTGCTGGCACTTTCTTCTTTTTTACTGTTCATTTTATAAGGGTTCTGTTGAATAGGTATTCACTCTGAAGTAATCTATTTATTAATGGGCTGCTTTATCTAGATATTCACATCTGACTTGTTCTGAGACAGATATGTGTATGTAATAATTACTTTATTTGTTAATGTTTACATTGTTTTTGAAGTTTTTATCTCGAGTCTCTTCATGTACTGTTAATCATAAAAAATTACATTTACCTTTTACTTGAAATCATATAATAACAAGTAAAAATAAATGAAAAGGTAATTGATCTTGACACAAAATTTTAATATGCTGTACCAAGGTAAATACGATAGAATTGCATCTGTTATCAAATTACTCACATATATGTAATTCTATTGTAAATTAATGCTTACTTATATCTACATATATAAATTAGACAATTAAAATACATCATAGCCACACATGTCTACAGGTTATCAACAAATATGTTACTAACTGTTATTATGGCTGTATTATGACAAAATAAAAAGATGGATAGATACCCATCATTCTATTCTGCCTAGGTCTTATACAGGCAGCATATACACGTTATAATTGATCATGGAATAAAATCTTCAACTGCTGAGAAATTATAACAGACTTACAAATAAGCTGAATTGGACATTTGAAGGTAAATTAATTGTTAATCATTTTATAATACTTACAAATTATTATTAATATATTAATGCTGCAAGGAGTATTTTGTTGATTAAAATGGAAAATGAAAGGAATAAAAGTAAATGGAGATTATTTAAGTCATTTATATTTTTCAGGAGATGTAGTTGTTTTTTCAAATAATGTTTAGAAATGTTGTAAGAGTTATTAGATGAAAGTAAGAATGTAGGACTAAAGTAAAACTTAAAAAAAACTAAAGTAATGTCCAATAGATTTTCTGAAAATACGAAAATAAAGCTTGATAATGATGAGTTAGAAGAAGATAACAACTACATATACCTTGGTCAGATTATTACTACAGCTGGAAACATAATGGATGAAATTAATCATAGAATTAAAATTTGTTGGAGTCCTTTTGGTAGAAATAACTTAATATTAAAAGGAAATATGCCTATGTATTTGAAAAGGAAGGTTTTTAGCAAATGTATTTTATCAGTTCTTACTTAAGGATCTGAGATTTAGACACTTAACAGAACAATACAGACTTCAGACCACTCAAAGAAATATGGAGAGATGCAAGTTAGGAGTAAGAAGAAGGGATCAAAAACACCATATATGGGTAAAAGACCAAGTAGGTGTTACTGACATCAGAGTGAAGTGTAATCAGGCTGGAAAATATTTCAATAAGAGAAGATCATAGATAGACAATTGATATATTAAACTGGATTTCAAGGGATTGTAAAAGAACCAGAAAAAACATATATGAGATGAATGGATGAAATAAGGAAGGGGGGGATATGGAGAAGAAAAACTAGAGATCAGAGAAGATGAGTGAACTTGGAGAGACCTTCATCCTGCAGTGGATTGGTAATTGTTGACGATGATAATGATGATATGCATAAAAATGAAATTATCAATAACCTAAATTATTATATATATATAAATGCCTTTGAAGGAATGTAATATAAAATAAGCAATGGAAATTAAGAGATTATATCAACACATATGCCAGGAAATCATCAATTCTTAATTGACAATCTTGAGGCTAAATAAATTTTCTCTGTTAACCTATGTAAAAGCTCTTTTGTCTAGGGTTTAAATAAAGTAAAACATCCATATATATATAATTTTAATTTTATTATATATGTAATATTTTTGCATACATATGTAAGTATGCATGACATGCAAATCACTATGACCATAGCATTCTTATGTTGGGTTGTTGGCTTTTATAAAAATTTTCTTTCTTATGATAATTATGTAAATGGTCTACGAGAGAGAGCAGTATTCAAATTACCTCACAAGTGGATTATGGAAATAAGTTCATTTGCATTATTATTGTAAGAAAGAAAGATATCACCATAAAATAAGAATACTATGATTATGTTGCTCAACACTGAAAGTCAGACAGTCAAATTTTAACATCAGACAATAAAGCAGGAAAAAGAGGGGGAAAATATCTCATTTTTTTAAGTACAGTATACACACATATGGTCACAAATTATATATGTATATAATTAACATAAATCATAGCCATGCCTGTCTACAGACAGAAAGTTATCATCAATTACATTATGACAAAATAAAAAGATGGAATCTCATATTTCTACTCCCATTTACTTTTATCCAGGCTATAGAAAACTCTGTAACAAATGACAGCATGATATCTTCAACTGCTGAGTTTGAAACCACTTTTTATAAATCAATTTAAGAGTTAAAACTTAATAGGTGAATATCTCATCTCACATTTGTTATGAGCATGTACAGCCCATGCAAGACTTGGATAAAGACATAAAGATAACATCTATTTTTTTTATCTTGTTGCAATGTTAGTTAATATGACTATGGTTAATGAAATATTTATTGGATATCTGTGGCATTTATAGCTGTGGTTTATTTTAATTATACATTTATGAACTTTTAGCTATTAGCATTTTCAGTTTATATATATATATATATAAAATTTCTTATAGTCATATGTCAAAAAAGTATAAACTCTTAATCAATTAATAAATTATAAATAAATCGAACTAATAGATAACTCGTTGATATAATACTTAATTTAATATCTTCAAATTAGAATCTTCTTAAGATGCCATTTTAAAATGTATCATGTGACAAAAATGTTCTACAAGTTTATACAGCCTATAGTAGTCATCACTAGAAATAAACTCATGAAAAAACTCTTACAAAAATAGTATATATATGCTATTGTAAATAAATATATATATATTATAAAAAAAAGAAATAGCAATAACGACAAATGCTAAAAGTAAAGTTAAATGGATTTTCCCAAAAACAGAAAATAAATTGATAATCATGATTTAGAAGAATTATTGATTACAAATATTTTAGTCAGTTTATTAATACAAATGAAAATATAATGCATAAAATTAACCATAGAATTAAAACTAGATGTAATGCTTTTGGTAAAAATAATATTAAAGGCAATACAAATATTTTAGTAAGTTTATTAATACAAATGAAAATATAATGCATAAAATTAACCATAGAATTAAAACTAGATGTAATGCTTTTGGTAAAAATAATATTAAAGGCAATACAAATATTTTAGTCAGTTTATTAATACAAATGAAAATATAATGCATAAAATTAACCATAGAATTAAAACTAGATGTAATGCTTTTGGTAAAAATAACATTAAAGGCAATACAAATATTTTAGTCAGTTTATTAATACAAATGAAAATACAATGCATAAAATTAACCATAGAATTAAAACTAGATGTAATGCTTTTGGTAAAAATAACATTAAAGGCAATACAAATATTTTAGTCAGTTTATTAATACAAATGAAAATATAATGCATAAAATTAACCATAGAATGAAAACGATGTAATGCTTTTGGTAAAAATAACATTAAAGGCAATACAAATATTTTAGTCAGTTTATTAATACAAATGAAAATATAATGCATAAAATTAAAAATAACATTAAAGGCAATACAAATATTTTAGTCAGTTTATTAATACAAATGAAAATATAATGCATAAAATTAACCATAGAATTAAAACTAGATGAAATGCTTTTGGTAAAAATAACATTAAAGGCAATACAAATATTTTAGTCAGTTTATTAATACAAATGAAAATATAATGCTTAAAATTAACCATAGAATTAAAACTAGATAGACTGCTTTTGGTAAAAATAACATTAAAGGCAATACAAATATTTTAGTCAGTTTATTAATACAAATGAAAATATAATACATAAAATTAACCATAGAATTAAAACTAGATGGAATGCTTTTGGTAAAAATAACATTAAAGGCAATACAAATATTTTAGTTAGTTTATTAATACAAATGAAAATATAATGCATAAAATTAACCATAGAATTAAAACTAGATGGAATGCTTTTGGTAAAAATAACATTAAAGGCAATACAAATGAAAATATAATGCATAAAATTAACTATAGAATTAAAACTAGATGGAATGCTTTTGGTAAAAATAACATTAAAGGCAATACAAATATTTTAGTCAGTTTATTAATACAAATGAAAATATAATGCATAAAATTAACCATAGAATTAAAACTAGATGTAATGCTTTTGGTAAAAATAACATTAAAGGCAATACAAATATTTTAGTCAGTTTATTAATACAAATGAAAATATAATGCATAAAATTAAAAATAACATTAAAGGCAATACAAATATTTTAGTCAGTTTATTAATACAAATGAAAATATAATGCATAAAATTAACCATAGAATTAAAACTAGATGGACTGCTTTTGGTAAAAATAACATTAAAGGCAATACAAATATTTTAGTCAGTTTATTAATACAAATGAAAATATAATGCATAAAATTAACCATAGAATTAAAACTAGATGTAATGCTTTTGGTAAAAATAACATTAAAGGCAATACAAATATTTTAGTCAGTTTATTAATACAAATGAAAATATAATGCATAAAATTAACCATAGAATTAAAACTAGATGGAATGCTTTTGGTAAAAATAATATTAAAGGCAATACAAATATTTTAGTCAGTTTATTAATACAAATGAAAATATAATGCATAAAATTAACATAGAATTAAAACTAGATGTAATGCTTTTGGTAAAAATAACATTAAAGGCAATACAAATATTTTAGTCAGTTTATTAATACAAATGAAAATATAATGCATAAAATTAAAAATAACATTTAAGGCAATACAAATATTTTAGTCAGTTTATTAATACAAATGAAAATATAATGCATAAAATTAACCATAGAATTAAAACTAGATGAAATGCTTTTGGTAAAAATAACATTAAAGGCAATACAAATATTTTAGTCAGTTTATTAATACAAATGAAAATATAATGCTTAAAATTAACCATAGAATTAAAACTAGATAGACTGCTTTTGGTAAAAATAACATTAAAGGCAATACAAATATTTTAGTCAGTTTATTAATACAAATGAAAATATAATACATAAAATTAACCATAGAATTAAAACTAGATGGAATGCTTTTGGTAAAAATAACATTAAAGGCAATACAAATATTTTAGTCAGTTTATTAATACAAATGAAAATATAATGCATAAAATTAACCATAGAATTAAAACTAGATGGAATGCTTTTGGTAAAAATAACATTAAAGGCAATACAAATGAAAATATAATGCATAAAATTAACTATAGAATTAAAACTAGATGGAATGCTTTTGGTAAAAATAACATTAAAGGCAATACAAATATTTTAGTCAGTTTATTAATACAAATGAAAATATAATGCATAAAATTAACCATAGAATTAAAACTAGATGTAATGCTTTTGGTAAAAATAACATTAAAGGCAATACAAATATTTTAGTCAGTTTATTAATACAAATGAAAATATAATGCATAAAATTAAAAATAACATTAAAGGCAATACAAATATTTTAGTCAGTTTATTAATACAAATGAAAATATAATGCATAAAATTAACCATAGAATTAAAACTAGATGGACTGCTTTTGGTAAAAATAACATTAAAGGCAATACAAATATTTTAGTCAGTTTATTAATACAAATGAAAATATAATGCATAAAATTAACCATAGAATTAAAACTAGATGTAATGCTTTTGGTAAAAATAACATTAAAGGCAATACAAATATTTTAGTCAGTTTATTAATACAAATGAAAATATAATGCATAAAATTAACTATAGAATTAAAACTAGATGGAATGCTTTTGGTAAAAATAATATTAAAGGCAATACAAATATTTTAGTCAGTTTATTAATACAAATGAAAATATAATGCATAAAATTAACATAGAATTAAAACTAGATGTAATGCTTTTGGTAAAAATAACATTAAAGGCAATACAAATATTTTAGTCAGTTTATTAATACAAATGAAAATATAATGCATAAAATTAACTACAGAATTAAAACTAGATGGAATGCTTTTGGTAAAAATAACATTAAAGGCAATACAAATATTTTAGTCAGTTTATTAATACAAATGAAAATATAATGCATAAAATTAACCATAGAATTAAAACTAGATATAATGCTTTTGGTAAAAATAACATTAAAGGCAATACAAATATTTTAGTCAGTTTATTAATACAAATGAAAATATAATGCATAAAATTAAACATAGAATTAAAACTAGATGGAATGCTTTTGGTAAAAATAACATTAAAGGCAATACAAATATTTTAGTCAGTTTATTAATACAAATGAAAATATAATGCATAAAATTAACTATAGAATTAAAACTAGATGGAATGCTTTTGGTAAAAATAACATTAAAGGCAATACAAATATTTTAGTCAGTTTATTAATACAAATGAAAATATAATGCATAAAATTAACCATAGAATTAAAACTAGATGTAATGCTTTTGGTAAAAATAACATTAAAGGCAATACAAATATTTTAGTCAGTTTATTAATACAAATGAAAATATAATGCATAAAATTAACCATAGAATTAAAACTAGATGGAATGCTTTTGGTAGAAATAACATTAAAGGCAATATGCTAAAGTGCTTTTGAAAAAGGAAGTTTTTAATGGATAAATTTACTACTGTGGAATGACTTCCATATAGTATTGAATTAATATCATTATCTTTCAATGCTTTTGATATTTGTGATTATTATATATTTATAAGACACAACCTCTTTGTGACTTGATTATATGTTTTTTTTTGCATATAAATATTATATATATGATTACTATTAAGGTGTAAGGTTAGATGATAAATTAAATGATTATTTCGATAAAAGTATACTTGAGTTAGGAGTTGGAGATATTTAATTACATTTAATAATAATTCCAATATATGGCATCTTACTTCATTCTACATGTTGACAAATATATAAAAATGGTATATTTATAAAATAAAACATTTTCGGATATGTTATAGATGTAGTAAGTATTGAAACATTAATAGATCATACAATTAAAGAATATTCATAGAATATTTCATTAAACTTTCAATGTCACACATACATGTAGGATATATATATATATATATATAAAGAGCATTCCAATAGCTCTAAACAAGCTTATTTTTTATGATAAATGCTACAGGAGAAAGCATTCAATTCATCTTAATCTAGGATTGTCCCCATTCCCAGACTAGTTTCAAGCTATGGCTCTCTTCAGTGAGGAGCTAGGACACCGGATTAAAAAAAACTAACTCAAGATAAGTATTTATCTAAAAGTTAACTTTTAAGAAGTTCTGAAATTTTTAGATCTCTACAAGTCTTTAAATTCAGCTCTCCAACTGAAATAATCATATGGGTCTGAACATAATTCAAAAATTTCATATATTAATGTGCTTTGTAATTTAATTTAACCAAAGCCCCAAACAATAAAATAATAATAGTAATAAAATCATGTTAAGAGTTAACTTTTAGATAAATCGTTATCTTGAGTTACGTTTTTTAAATCAGGTGTCCTAGTTCCTCAGTGAAGAGAGTCATAGCTCATAACTAGTCTGGGGATGGGGACAATACTAGATAAAGATAATTTGAATGCTTTATCTTATAGCATTTATCATAAAAAAATAAGCTTGTTTAGAGCTACTGGAATGCTCTTTATATTACATATTGGTATATGCAAGCTATATAGGTCATGTGACATATAACATGATTTTATTACTGTATATATATATCAATTTTGTTTAGCTATATATATACACAGAATTTAAATGTTTTTTATTTTATAGGAATATATTTGGAAGTCATGGGTATAGCATTTGTTCGGTGGACAGAAAGTCAGCAATTTCAGCGTCATGGATACAGGAAGTATCAGTCACTTTTTACAAATCCTGCAATTCATGAAAAATTGGTGGATCAACTTCCCAATGATACTAAAATAAATGCACATCAATCATGCACACCTTTGCAAATTCATAATAATCATCATATAGAGTATCAGCCAATGTTTTCTCAATCATCACAGCATGCACAGAAGTTATCTTCCAAGCAAAAAAAAATGAAAAAGACTCAAAGAAATGCTGTTTCAGATGTCACACCTCAACCAAATGTGTTTGAAAATAAAGAAGAGTATATCAACTTAAAATTTACAGTATGGAATAAAAGTAAGATATTATTGAAGGCCGCATTAATATTGATAGTTCAGGAAAAAATAGTCTATTTCTATTTGTATTATATATATGTATAGTGCTGTGTGTAGTATATTATTCTGGATAACTCAAAATATAAACATCTAAAATATGGTAAGAAGTGGTCCAGAGTCCATTTTCCTACTGTAAAAAGCTATTGAACATGGCAGCAAGGGGGCAGTTCAATTATTATTTAAAATAGACTTCGTAAATTTCACATGACATTATATTTATTTGATATTAAAATATTATTTATTATTACATATATAACGTGTTTATTTATTACAGAGGTTTAGAAATAAATGAGGTATCTTTACTCTATAAACTTAATATCAGTTATTTTAAAATCAGTTTACGTTAAAAGATATATAGGCTGATTTAAGTTTTCTTTCGGATTGTTATTGTTCTGTACAACTCTAAATAAAAAGATCTAAAAGACAATAAGAAGTGGTCTACAGTCCATTGTCTTACTGTAAAGTTATTGAACATGTTAGCTAGTGGGCAGTTCAATTATTATTTCAAATAGACGTGATAAATTTCACATGGCATTATATACTATAGTGTAAGAATGAAGCGTTCTCAATTAAATAATTTGAATTAAAATTTTGAATTTACATAATAGCAAATTTATGAAATGATTTACCACTAAATATATTTAAAATGCTAATTCAAAATGTTTTATAAGTAGCTCTGTAATTTACATATGAAATTATGAAATATAATACCATATATATATAACCAATGAAACAAGTCAACACTTAGACAATTACATTTTGAATTACAAATGTCAAATAAACTCAATCCATATCTTTAATACCATTCACTTTAGATAAATACACTAATGACTATTGTACGAGAGATTATCTCTAGCATAGATATAAACTTTAAAACTCAATTAAAGATTAATATATCTGATTTTTTAAAAATTAAACACTTAGACCATCTCAATATAGATGACAACCAACAATCTCAAACTGTTGTCCAGGCAATCTTCTTTTAACAAAATTGTTGATGGTTGTCTATATTAAGATTGTCTATTCTAAGTGTTGACTTGTTTACTTATAAACCTATTTATCCTTGAGCATTATTACAAATATATATATATGTTAATAATTGTAGTGTTAAAGTATATGTAAACCCAAAAATTCTGACCTTTCCATGACTTGCGAAAATCTAAATATATACATCTACATTTCATTGTCAGAAAAATCAGAATAAAATGGTACACAATTTTGCTCTAAGCCTGAGATTTAATAAGACTTGATTTCTCTGATGAGTGCAGGAATAAAGATGAATTTAAAACAAAGACAGGTGCAATTGGAGAAATAATACTTTGAACTTATAACTAAATAAACAATCATAAAAAACAGCATTTATTTTGTAAACCATTATAAATAATAAATGGAAGTCAAATAATACAGCCTGTGCTTATTAGAGAAATCAAACTTTATTTAAATGTCAGATTAAAATAAAATAATATACCATTTTATTCTTGGTTATATTTTTACATGCCATGGAAGTAAATTGGCTACTGTTTTAACAGCTTGCATAAGCTTAAAAAATGTGATGTTTTAATGATTTAATATCAATCAATCCTAGCCAAAGAATGATGTCATCTATGGTTATTAAAAACACAAAGATACCATAATATGTATATACTGAACTGCATTCAGATCTGTATGACTACACAAATAAATTAGCTGAATTGAAGACATTACTGTGTTTCATTTTGGGCTGATTAACCAAAAAGATAACAGTTGGGTTCTGAAGGATACATTAGACCAAAGATCCAGTTGCATTACTTTCAGATCTAAAATTCTTCAGTGATGAAAATTGCAAGCTAGTAACTAATCTAGGGATATTAGATAAATGCACACAGCCTTCTAGCATCCATTAATTACTATAGCTTGCACTAGGTGGCATCATTGTGTTGGGGAAAGTTGCTACTATTTTGTTCCATAGAAAGTATGTGTATGTGATTAGTCAACAGATTTGCAATAGACTCATAAAAACTTTCAAATATGAGTTATCATCCAGTGTAAAATTTCCTAGAGCAATCTGATCATTATTTCTGAAGTTGTCAGAAAAATCAAACTTTATTTGAAATTTCAGGCTTAGAATAAAATGACTTGCTATTTTATTCTTGATTTGTCTGACAATGGAATGCAGATGTATGTATATATATATATATATAGAAATTAGTCAGTTTTCTTTAATTTACACAGACACATATATCAATAAAATTTTTAGATTTGCAGTGCATTTTCCTGTATTTATATGTCTTAACTAAAATCTGGATAAATAAAAAAATTTTAAATGTTAGTGGTTGATTTTACATATACATAGTTTTTATATTATCAGAATATAACATGTTTCTTAATAGGTGGTGATAATTTATATCTACATTACAATCCCACATCATTTTTAAAATCATTTATAATGTACTTTCAATCAATATATAATCTATATAGTTTTTATGAAGTTTTAATGCATAAATGTCTTTAATTTTATCAATATCTTGATTATGACATCAGCAAGTATTTTACATTGCTTAATTGTTAATTAATGGTTAGTTTTTGCTCAGTAGTCATGTGGTATTCAAGCATGAAAAATGATAGGTTGATCTTCACTCTGAAAACCTTTAGCTCATAAATCCATCATTCTTTTACTTGACTGATATCATTAAACTTTTTTTGCTATTTATTGTTAATAATTTTACAATTTGATAACCTAATTTTTTGACATTCTTCAATTCTAATGTATTTAAGTTTATTAATAGCTATTTATGAGGCATTAAAATTGTATTTATATAGCATTAAGATTGTGTGAGACTTCCACACTTATGGAAATCCAGATTAGCTCATCTAATTGAGTGTAGATTGTTTGCTTCCAAAATACACATATCATGAGAGAAGTTGGTCTGGTGCTTTTAACCCATGGAAAATTGCAATTTAATAAAATTTGAGAGAAATGCTATCTTTATAAAATATGAATATGAGTGGCAACATGTATAGAGAGTTTTGCCTGTTTTAATAATATGAAATATGCTTGGTTCACTAACATATTCTGGCTATAAATTTTATATTTCTATTTGATGTTCTCGAGTAAAAAATTTTTAAAAGCAATATAATCCATAAACAATTGTACTATAACATATATATATATATATATATATATATATATATATATATATTCCTTAGATTAATCTTGTGAAATATCTCTGTCATTGAATCTTTGCTTTAACTTTTCTTGAATCTTTGCTTTGACTTTTTTTGTTCTCATGAAATTTACTGCTGTTTGCAGTCATCTCTAGTCATATTATTTCTTTGAGTTTTCCCTCTTGATGTTAAATTTTTTTTCCCAGGGTAACAATTTAAACGTCTTGGATATTATCATAACAATATTAATGGTTAAAATAAGGCTAAGATCACAGTTTTTAAAATAAAAATTTCCTACCAGTTGTATTAATAATTTTTATTAATCATTCATTAGTCTAGAGATTATCCACTTAATGAATAATATTTCTGTAGTGTAATTTTTACTACATCACTCTTATGCAAGGTGGATACTTATTTTGTGGAATAATGTAATCATAAACATATGCTCAAAGACATGCTTAAAAGATGTATTATCCCCAAGATGAGTGCTAGTTCAGAATGAAATGTGCATCTTGGGGAACATACATTTTTTTACATGATGTTTATGATTACACCCATCTACAAGGTGTTAAAAATGGATAAAAACAGTCTCTACCTTATGTGAAAGTGGTGAAATGAAAATTACATTACAGAAATAATATTCATTAAGTGGATAATTTCTAGTCTAATGAATGAACAACTAATAAAAATTATTAATATACTTCCATCAAGTGGATTGTGTCAGAGTTGTGAGAACAGTAAGTTTGACACTTATCAATTAAACAATAGTAATTGGCTATCTATCTATCTATCTATCTATCTATCTATCTATCTATCTATCTATCTATCTATCTATCTATCTATCTATCTATCTATCTATCTATCTATCTATCTATCTATCTATCTATCTATCTATCTATCTATCTATCTATCTATCTATCTATCTATCTATCTATCTATCTATCTATCTATCTATCTATCTATCTATCTATCTATCTATCTATCTATCTATCTATCTATCTATCTATCTATCTATCTATCTATCTATCTATCTATCTATCTATCTATCTATCTATCTATCTATCTATCTATCTATCTATCTATCTATCTATCTATCTATCTATCTATCTATCTATCTATTTATCTATCTATCTATCTATCTATATGAGTGCACATCCATAAATATTTTTATACTTATCTTATTTTATATATTTCATTAAGTGCACATCCATAAATATTTGTATACTTATCTTATTTTATATATTTCATAAGTGCACATTCATAAATATTTTTTGTTTGATATTAATGTTTTTCTTATATCTTATGAGTGCATATCAACTGATATGTTCTTATATATTTTTATTCTAACTTATTTTTTATTAATGTTCTTTTTTGATGTTTCATTATTATTATTATTATTATTATTATTATTATTATTATTATTATTATTATTATTATTATTATTATTATTATTATTATTATTATTATTATTATTATTATTATTATCATCATCATCATCATTATATTGTGGCTTGTACTTTTGTAGTTGGTAAATATCTGTAAATATTGAAGAGTACTCAATTATTACATATTAATAAATTCAATTTACTAATTCATTAAATAGCTCTGACAACAATCTGTATAGTTATTACATATTAATAAATTCAGTTTACTAATTCATTAAATAGCTCTGACAACAATCTGTATAGTTGTTGTACAAAGATACCTGTTGATTTCTTAAAACTGTTGTTGTTATTATTATTATTATTATTATTATTATTATTATTATTATTATTATTATTATTATTATTATTATTATTATTATTATTATTATTATTATTATTATTATTATTATTATTATTATTATTATTATTATTATTATTATTATTATTATTATTATTATTATTATTATTATTATTATTATTATTATTATTATTATTATTATTATTATTATTAAAAATAAACAATGATCCATGTTTGCTTCTAATATGATTATGCTGTGATGCATTGTTATGTTCATCTGAACAAGTTGTGGGTTAACAATGATTTAATGACTTTTCAATGTTTCTTGTTATTAAGATGGCATCCCAGTCTGAAGTATGTCAGATGTATTTTAAATAAATAATATCTATAATGACAACCTGCTTTATGGAAATGAATATCCAATTTGATCATCATAATTAGTTAGGACATATTCAGTGATTGTTTCTAACACCTTTTCACTCCAATAAGTAAATTTATAGAGATATTAAAGGGGTAGAAAACATATTGCCATTACAATATATTACTGATGTAAGGGCTCAAAGATTTGATACACAACTTTAATTAATCAAAAACTTTTATGTTGAAGTGATAAAAAAAATATATTAAACTACTAGTAATGATAAATTGTTTTGCTTCCAAAAAAATTCACTTAAATTACTAAAGTTGCATTTAGCAAGAAAATGGATTGTATGTATACATATATATGTAATTACATATAAATGACGCAAGGGGGGGGAGGGGACAAAGAGACATTTTTGTCTATCAGTTGGGATCTGAGGCCATCAAACTTATTAAAGATTCTTTTAATGTTAAGAACGGTTGACATGTGCATTGAATTATAAGTAATAATATATGTTAATTTTTATATGTATGTTATTGTTAATACTTTTCACTTCAGAAAGACTATTTAATAGGTAAAATTATGACTGCAGAAAAAATTTTGTAAAAAAAAAATACATTTTATTAGTATCTTTATTGCTATGTTGTAATCATTTTTGATTATGTAATTACAATAGAGATATGATATATCTAATATAATTAGTTCTAGGTCCCATAAAGTATCTTTATTGCTATGTATTATCCATTTTTGATTATATAATTACAATAGAACTATAATATCCGTTATATTTTGTTCTAAGCCTCTTTCTGGTATATCATACATCACATGTGGTAGTTCACATTTAGTTGATAAACTCTGCTTAGAATAGAATTTATATTGTTTACTGAACTGTAAGTATTTTTTTAACATATAAATAACAAATATATATTAATATATACTCAGATTATTTTTCTTTACTTATTATACTGTAATTAGTTTCTCAACATTAGAATGTTGGCAAAGTAAAGGTTTATTAATTTTAATTTGTTAGTTGTGGCATCTGGGAATGTTGAAGTATTTATATGTAAATGCTAATTTATTAAAATTAATAATTTACATATTTTATTTTTTGGAGAGTTATATACTGTTGTCTTTTTTATTAATGGTGTGGCTACTGTTTGTGATAAACTATGAGGAGTCTAGGGAAAATATAAATACCAGGATCTCCTAATACAAATACTTGTACAAGCATGCCAAAAATAATCCAGAATATAAATCTATTTTTTGAAGCATAAGTAACTATCTGGCACATTTTTGACACAATAAATGTAAAAATGGTCTGCCTAAAAAGAGATGACAGAAAATGCAAAGTGAAAGATTGATTTATTGTTAATAATAGCAGCACCATTAATAAAAAAGAGACCAGTATATCATTCTCTAAAAATTGGAACCCATAAATCATTAATTTTAATAAATTAGCATTTACATATAAATACTACAATGTGACCAATAGATTTATATTCTGGATTATTTTTGTGCATGCTTATACAAGTATTTATGTTGGGAGATCCTGATGTCTATATTTGCCCTAAAGTGTTTCAAATAGTAACCACATCATTAATAACAAAGACAACAGGATATTGCTCACCAAAAAATGGAATTGTGAATCATTAATTTTAATAAATTAGAATTTACATATAAATACTACAATATTCCCAGCTGCCTATGAGTTCTACAAATGTGGGTTAACTGTCTGAAAGTCCACTCATCCATAACTAACAAATTAAGCTGAATAAACCTTTAGTTCACCAACATTCATAATGTTGAAAAACTAATATATTAATATGAAATATTTGAAGTTATCATTTTATAGTAATTGTCATAGTAAGTGCACATATATAAATCATACATGAATAAA
This sequence comes from Epiperipatus broadwayi, assembly GCA_028023455.1. NCBI lineage: Eukaryota > Metazoa > Onychophora > Udeonychophora > Euonychophora > Peripatidae > Epiperipatus > Epiperipatus broadwayi. Next base: position 3,386,423 of record JAQFVV010000105.1, on the reverse strand, counting down.
TCTGCAAAAGTTATCATTTATATATATATAACTCAGACACTTTTTTATACACATAACATCTATTAGTATAAGTTATAAATATTTTTTTTAAAAGCCTAGTGGCACCCTGTATGGCAGATAGAGTAAGAGACCCTCTGCCTGACCATTATAATATTAATAATAAATTGACAGAATACATTTACATATATTTTACCGAGTGTGCATTTATTTATTTGCTGAAAAAGTAAGAACAAGAAAAAACTTAAAGTACAAATATTTTTATTTTTTAAATAAAAGGACTAGCAAAATGTCTGACTTTCATTGTTGTTAAATATGTTTTGGTTGATATTTTTCTTTTTATTAATTTTTTTTATTTATAAAAACATAATAGTAATCTTGTTAACAACAATCTACAATCCTTAATTATTTTGATGTTTTTAAGTCAGGGTCAATTTAAGTATGTTCTTAAAGTTTGTAAAACTACACTTAGAAAACATTTTATTACATGAAAAATTACATATCAAATTCAAAAAAATAATAAAGGAAAAAATAAAATCTATGCCTTCACAACATAAACCAAAGAAGTTTTATTATAAACATGAAAACCAATTAATTTTACTAGTGCAATGTCAGATTGTGACTGGAATGAGAGTATTCTCACATTTAACATTGCTGATTTAATATTACATAGTATAGCACAAGTAAGAAAGGATTATTACTTTCTAAATAAAATTATAAATGTGGTAGTGTATACCACTCTGAGATGGAAAAATGGCTGCCACCATATTGTAAAATTTATTTACACATTTCAAATTTTTTTTAAACAAGATCACGTTTTCCAAATAGGGAAAATGGTTGCTTGTTAATGCAAAATATATTAAATTTATGAATTTTTAATGTTTTTTTGTTTATTTATTAACATTTTTGTTTATTTGTTTGCATTTTTTGCATAGCATATAATTGAAATCATTTATATTGTTTCAGCATAATTGATGTCTTCATTATATATATATATATGCATCACTCACACATATATATGTAATTGTAATGATTATTAAAATAAATTATTTTGTCATATTTTAGATCTAAATTCAGTCAATGATGAATCTATTCTGGATAATGGAAATCATGAGTTTGAATTTACTTATCCAATTTCGTCTGATGTTCCCACTTCATTTGAAGGTTATTATGGATTTATTAGATATTATGCTATCTGCACTATAGATTATTCTTCAAGTAGTAATCATATAATTAAAAAGCCATTTACGGTAATTTGTCAGATGGATTTTAATGTTATTTCAATAAACAAGGTATTTTTTTTTACATCTGTGTTCACTCACTTATCAACTTATTAAAGCATGTTATATATCTATATGTTTTTATTTCTTTTTTATAATTTAATTTATGTATTGCATGGTATATAGATTTAAATAAATTTTATCTTTCATTTTACGTATAAATTAATTTTTTCTTGCAATTTTTTAAGCAGAATTCTTTTCAAAATTTAGAGCTCGCTCCAAAGCATACACACATTCATATTTATATGAAACGTGAAATTATTATTTTATAGTAATTGTTGTTATAAAAACTAATGTCACCATCTTTTATTAAGTTATCTTTGTTTTTAATTTAGATTACCTACGAACACCTTAAATGTGAGAACTGAATTTTAGCTAATCTAGAATCGATTGATTTATTTAGTTACCAAGGCAGAGAAAACATCTCATTTTGAAACTATGGAACAAATAATAATAAATATGTAATTGTAATTCTATCATATGTATTTTACCCATTTGTAAAGATAAGATTATTTTGTTTTAAACTTTCAATATATAACTGAACATGCTTTCATTCTAGGCGGTCAAATTCACATAAAGATAAATCATTGTGAATATATATGAAATGTTTAGGAATATCATTTTATAGTGATTGTTATTATAAATACTACATGTCCTCTAGCTTTAGCATTTAATAATGTGTATAATAACAGAACAGACTATCTTTATTTATTATTTAAATATTTGTTTTCAAAGTTTTAAAAGGAGATGATTTTTTTTTCTACTTTGGTAACTATAAAAAATCAGTCAGTTTAAATATAATCTCACAGTATATATTGTACCGGTCAAAACATGTATATCCATCTAACATGAGCTGGAACTCACAAAATGTACTTCAAACCCAACCAAGCCCAAGATTTAGGTCAGGGACCAGCCTGAATTCGAACCCACTCTCTAAGCTCCAGATCAAACATCTAATGGATAACATAACAATGATGGCACATGAGAATTAATTTTAATCCGGCTCACTAGCAAAGCGGAGAAGACAATGAGACATCTATTAACTATGTCTAAACTAAAAAATATATAAGCATGGCTGTACTTGGAAGTGGAAAAAAGACGAATTCGAACTACTCAGACAAGTTGGATAATAAAAATATAGTTTAATATAATGACAGATTATTATACATTATGACTTAATGGTATACATTAGTGTGTGCATGAATGAGCAAGCGGTAGATGATTACATAGTGTCATTCATGCTATTATTTCTCATATGCTCTTTTATTAGCTAAATAATATATATTATACATAAACACACATCTTTGATGAGTTCAATATTAAGATGCCAATTGATTATTAGAAAGAAGTTACATAAAATTGCTATTAACACTTTGAGTTACAGTTCTGAAATATGGTGACTAACATTATTTCGGGGAGCGTTCCAAGATTCATTATAGATATAATACAAACTATTTTCACGCCATTATGGTCATAAAAATAAATAAAATACATTTGAAAACATATTTGATTATATGATACAATACTTAATGAAAATTTTTTTAATTAGCGCTGATAAGAAGAACGCTTTATTTTCCCCAAGGCAAATACTCTTAAATAGATAAATAACAAATTACGATGATGGGATTGTATAATAAAACTAAAATAATATTAGTAATTAATCTAGCTAGTAATATTTGGCATTTATATATATATATATATTTTGAGCAGAGCACACTTTTAATATTAGAGCATTAAAACTGGGTTATGAAGCAAAAGAAATAAATATACAAAGAAGTTTGCAGTCCTTACATAATAACTAAGAAATCACAGGATAAGTCATGCTTCTGGATGAAAGATGAAGTGGATAGGCATGCTGTGGACATTGCCAATATGCAGGCCTTTTTATACGAAGACAGTGGATAGGCATAGTGTGTGCCAAACTTACAGGAATCACAGCCAGAGGCCTTTTATATGAAATAAATGGTCCTGGAAAGATTAACTATCCTCAGTACAAGGCTTGAGAATAAATCTATGGGTTCGAACTTGTTGTAACCCCCAGATTAAGAAGCACATATATATAATCAGAAAGATAAGGTCAAATGTTAGTAACGCATTACAGGTAAATGTCACTAATGACATTGAATAAGATTTACTGCTTTAAAAATAAATGACCCTTAGTTGAATGCCATAATTTAGACAAATAATACACTATGCTGCTATAATATATATATAGGGAAGATTTCATTTACTAAAATATACATGAAAAATTTTTTTTAACAAAAGAAACATTAAGATTTACCCCCATCTCTTTTCTGCTATTTAAAATAAATAAATCCCACCTTCATTGATTTTATAATAACTGGAATATTTAAGTACACCTGGGTCTCGTTTTATGCGGTAGATAGATTCCACACAAAACCCGCATTAAAAAAATCACACAAAAGTAGACTTAACTTACCTTGAAAAATGGGGGATAGGGTCTGTAATTTTCAGAATTCACATAAAAGCAAAGTAGCAAAAAAGAATTACTTTAAAATTTGCATTAAAAAAATAAGAAAATAAAGTATGACTAATAAAAAATTTCAAATATTTGAAAAAAATTAATACAAGACAAACTTTTTTTACTTTTTTTATTAACTACAATATTTAATTTTACATTTTTCATACATATTTTAATCATTACTGCTAGTGTTCATTTGTAAGCTGGAATGAAATCCGAGTCGATGTGATGTATTGTAGCTTCTCCTTAAACGAAGTCAAGAATCTCTCAGCAATTATTCCCAAAGAAATCTGTTAGCCACTTTATTTTTATTCGTGATGTGATGTACAACTAATGCCACTTTCAGTCTTATGCTGTGTTAATGGTTTTCTGTTTCTATATTTAAAAAAATGAGATTGAAATCAAAACAAAAAGATTATACATTATCATTAGATAGATTATTTTCAGTTTATAAAATCTTCATTTTTTATTTTAAAAATTTAAGATTATTTATTTCTGTTATATATAACAAAATATACATTTTAAAAGTTTAATTTTTTTGAATATTTATTGCGATATTTTTATATGTGTATTATTATTTACTCATTAGTATAAATAGGTTATTTACATAGAAGCTAAAATTCTAAATACAGCTGCAGGCCATTTTCACGTTAGCTGCTAATATAATGTTATATTTTTGAAAAAAAAAAGTATTTCAAGTGAAAATAAGTTATTAATAATTTAAATTTCTTGATATCTAATAAATATAGTGAAATATGAAAGATATTAAGAAGAAACATGAATCACATAACTTCAAAATCACATTAAAATAATTCACATAAAACAAGACCCAGGTGTACTGTATTTGATATATTAAGAGTAGATAAAAAAAGACTAGCAGTTATATAAAAAACAAATAATCGGTCACATTTTCAGAATTGAATAACATTTATAAAATAAATAAAGTTTCAAAGTGTTAATTAGCTTGAGTTCTGGATTCACCCTGGGTAGAAAACCCAGAGTTAAACAAATAACAAATTGTTATACTAAAAACAAACCTAAAATGTTGATTCGTAAAAAAAAAACCCCAATCTGGCAAACATATTAATTAATAATGCGTTATGTTTTAAATAGGGATGTTAATAACCTTGCTTCATGAAGGTTTACTTAAAAAATGACAGAAAAGATCTTTATAAATTGAGCTCACCAGTTTGCTTGAGGTTGGCATATTAATAATAAAAGCACAAATATAAAATCAAGTAATAAATAAATGACCGCACCAAGGTTAAAAAAAGTTAGAGCATATGAGAGAGATTAAATTTATAGAAATAATTTAAGAGCAATTTACATATATTAGTAATAAAGTTAAATAATACATTAGGACAGGGGTGGGCAAATAGCGGCCCACTTAGAGTTTTTATGGGACCCTCCAAGACAATCAGAAAAATCCACCTTGGACTGAGAATTCCTTCCTGTTGCATGACCGAATATTCATCTCATATTTTCCACTAGAATGGCCACATCAATATACATGCACAGTGTAGATACGATGTGCAGTGCTTTTCCAGTTGATCTGATTAATTTCAATTTTGTCTTTGCATTAGCAAATAAATATATTTCCAACTTTTGTGAAACCATGAATGCTCCAAAAAAATGTAAAATTGGTAATGAATGTCATGTGTTTAATGAAGAATGGACAAACAAATATTTCTTTGGTAATATAGGGAATAAAGCAGTGCATTTATTGTGTCATGAAAAAAAGATGCGGCCCTCCGTTAACCTTCGCTTCCACAAAGTGGCCCCCGATGCGGCCCTCCACCAACCTATGTGGCCCCCAAGCCAAAACAATTGCCCACCCCTGCATTAGGAGAAGAAGTCTTGATAATAGAGATTGATATTAGTTAGACTAGCTTGACTTGTGGCTTGAAAATTTACCTTGCACTATTTTAAGAGTCCATATTTTAAAGTCTGCTCATGCATGGCAATTGGTTCTTAAATAACAGCAAGCTCTTATTGAGCATTCCAAAGTTCTTCATTGGACTTTTACTACATTCTATGGGAGCATGTTATTATGGCAGCAGCAGATAATGACCCAACAGGGATGAGAAGGGTGGTGGACTTACTACTTCATCATTATTTTTTAACTTTCACACCAGCGTGGGTTATGTTCACTGCAGTTCTTTCAATAGTAGCTAATTTGTTGGTGATTTAAAATTCGGCCATTTTATACTCTGCTCAGGCATCTCCGGAATGTTTTTAATTACTTAGTTCATTGTTTTTGAAAGATGAAACTGTTAGATAATGTCCAAAATAAATTCAAATCTATTTCCAGATTAAAAATAGATTTGACAAAAATGTTTATAACAAAAGAAAATCTTTAATCTTAATCCCTATTTTAAGTAAGAACTTTAATTAAAAATACCTTCCCCAGATTAAAACATTAGTGTTTCCAACCCTTTAATTATTTTTGGGCAATTAACAGTACATCTTCCATCTTGGATTTTATAAAATACAGTTTAATAGAGAGAGAGAAAAAAAGTACTTTAAAAAGAAAAAGTTGTGTAAATGACATATGATAAAATATTTTAAAAAATCAATATTTTGTTAGTATTTTGCTCCTATATATATATATATATAAGCTGCACCTATGTACTTTAATTTAATAAAAAAGAATTAATAATCATAAAATTAATAATAATAAAAATGTTATTGAAAGTTAAAATTTATAACTTAGGCATGCATCTCAAATATATACATAAAATATAATACACGACAAAAGGAGTGGGATGGGATATAGGATTTAAACACAGGTTAGTAGATGGTACTATGAATCTCAATCTTAAGCTAAGATTGACTGCTTCAATATCTAGATTGACTTAAACTGCTCATCTGGCTAAAGTTGTTCATGATAATCTTCTTTATTAAAAAAGTAGTGACTTTTTTTTATGCAGCTGAAAGTTCAACATTCGAGCACTATTTCCCTCTATCAATAAAAAAGGACTGTATAATTTGAATACATTTAAATAAACCTATTGCATATATATACATGCACCCTCCCACTTACCTTTCAGTGCTATAAATATGAGGCTATAAGTAGGCCTCAAAAGTGCTAAGCTTGATTCAAAATGTATTTATTATAAACTTTTTTTAACACAATGTCCAAGCACTCAAAAGTTGAATTCATTAAAAAAGATAACGTAATACTGTGTCGGTCAAAATTGTATGTTAATTGAACATGATTCACAGTCTGGGTAAAAGTACCTCGAATTCAACCATATGCAAGATCGAAGATCAAGAATATTTATGGATTCTAACCTGTTTACTCACCCTCTAAATCTAACAACCAATTAACAACATTTTTGAGGCAAGCAATTAATCTTTTCTGACTCCGGCTGGCAGCAACAATGGTAGAACATGAGCCTCAACTATTTCTAACACAACCCTAACATTTAGTTAATTACATGTATGCATGAGTTTCAAAAGGGATGATGTATGTGAATTAGAGTTATCAGATAGCAGCACAAAAGTTAGAAAGAAATGCAAACATTAAAGTAAAATTAATTAAAATGAACCACAGGTAGGTTAAATTCATATATATATATTAATAAAAAGCATATCTATAATTCTTTAATATCTTGCTGATTCATTTCACTATTTATTACATTAATTTCGATTATATGACTTATATATGCCTCTTGTAAGGAAGTGGAATAATTTATATGCCAATTTAACACAGAGAGGATGATTAAAGTTCTCTGGTAGACAACAAATTAAAATATGTGTGGGAAGAAAAACAAATATTCAAAAGCATTACTTTTTGATTAACTTTCACATAAATAAACCATTCTAAGAGAGAAAATATTTTGATTATGTTTCTAAGAAATGGTTTTGAAGAGAGTGACACATTTGAATGCAAGCGGATCATGATGTTCGCAAATAAATATGCTAATGATAATAAAATATAAACTAATATGATCAAACCATAATCAACCCACCACGACGTGTTCAGAGAAATAGAAAATAATCATATACAGCATTTGAAATGACATAACCTGTACAAACCCAATCCCACTGCCTAGTTCCAGTGACACAAAAAAATAGAGATGAATTGTTTGCGCAATTTGCAAACCTCAAGATATTTCAGGTGAAAGATCAGGAATCACCAAGGTTTGCTAAGCTCAGCTTACCTCGGATCTTCCCCAATTTTGTCTTTCATATTCTGATCTACATTTTTGACCAGTGAATCTATCATGTGGTATAATTCTGATATAGCAATCAAAAGGACAAAACAGGCGATCAAGCAGAGTGCTGGTGAGGCAAATACAAATACTGGAAAAATATCACTCTTAAAATTACTTTATGAATATTATACTGAGCCACATAAGATTATATTTATATTATAGCGGACTGACCAAGATCGGATCTAAACAAATAAATCTAAAATATTATACGAATATTATTTCTTTCTGAGGTGACATGTCTCTCCCTTCAAAAGAAAATCATACCAATATTTTAAATTTAACATTTCTGAATTCTCTCTTATGCCTTCACATGGAATAACCTTCTACACCCCCTTTTCATTATTTTAAAATAAAATAATATAATTAATTACCAGTTCCACACTTGATCTAGTGTCTCCCCCAAAACTAAACAATATACACATGAAATAGCTTTTCAGAAAATATATAATAAAACAAAATCATTTCACCTTGACAAAATGAGTGCTCTAATTAACAATCATTTAGAGCGAAATATTTATTTATTTACCGACAATTGTTGGTCGGGAAATAGATAGAAAATCATTTAATTCATAAGACTTTTGTCGAGATGGAACAAATTGGTTTATAAATAGAATTTTAAATCAGATATTTATACATCTAAACAATATATATTTATAGATAAGTAATAAATATTTTTTATAGACCACTTTAATAAGAAAAGTTTTTGCATTAAGAGAGGCATAATTTAAGACAGATAAGAGTTATATAGCAGAGACATTAAAGTTAAGTAATAGGAAGTCAAGATTACAAAGTTTAGTTAATACATCATTTTAAATCTATTTAGGGAGAATTTCATTTCAGAAGATGTTTCTTTATAGAACAGTTAATTATACGGTTAACTGGAATTGGAGAATAAATTAGGAGGTTAGAAATGAAAACAATTAAAAAGATATTACCTAATTTATTCACAGTCCATATTTGAAATTTAGATTCCACGATGGAATGATAATTTGAAATTGGCCTTCATTATTTCGGCACAGGAATAGCTAGCTATTGAGTTTTGTTCAAGAGTTCCACAGTTCGGCAGTCCAAAAATCAAACATTTAACAAAATTTTTCTGGCTTCATGGTACTTTTGCAATCATATATGGGACAACAGAAAACGGGCAGGTCAGGTTAATTTACCCCACTGTCATATTACCGAACATATATTTTAAAATAAAACCATGTATTGGCTGTGCTCTTTCTCAAACAAACTGACTAATCCTATTCCTATTGTTCTCCTGGTCTATTTATACATTTCCAGAGTACTTTTCGAAATTTCCCCTTTTCATTAGCCCAAGGCAAAACGGATATATCTAATTCAGGTGATCATAATCATCAATCTAAAATATTTTAGTGTTGTCTTCTTAAGAACCACTCTCCTGATAAACCCATTAATTTTATTGTTTCAAATTTATTTTAAGTTTAACTTAGATTTGAGGAATTTTTCTTTAAAATATATTTCCTATGATTTATTTTTAATTTAAATTAGAAAATCCATTACACTTTTCTAATGGATTTTCTTTTGTTTTACACTAAAGATGTGATCAGGGTCTATCGCAAAAGTAAATCTCCAGAATAAATTACTCTGACTTTAAAAAATAATATTATTTTAAACATTTATTTCTTGATTTTTATAAAAGTTTCCGTCTATAATTATATATATGTATCCGCGCATATATATATCTGAGTACATCCAATATTTATAATCAAAGTTTTAAATAGAAAATTTTGAGATTTTATTTACTTATTAATTAATTGATCTAGAAATTCAATATATACAAGATGGCAGACGGAAAGTTTTATAATAATCGTTACAAGCATGGATCTGATCTACAGATCCATTCCTTCAATACAAGATAAAGTGTATTTTTATAATAAATATTTTTGAATGCTAAAACTAGAGGACATATTAAAAACTATCTCAAATGTTTTACATATATTCACAATCATGATTATTTATAAAAAATAGAGCCATATATCACATGACCCCCATTTCTTTTTTAAACTTTTTGTTTATGATTACTTATAATTACATACATAAAAATACAAGGAATAACAATGTGAATATATGTAATGTTCTATATAACCATTTAATAAATATCCTATAATAAATAATTAGATTGATTAATATTCACACTTCCTGCTTTAGTCATTCAAGACATATTTTTTTTTATATCCAAAAAGAACTTAATAAAAAAAAAAGAACTGCTAAGTGGGAGTGTAGGTCATTTACTACAATAACATTTACTACTTAAATGATTGTGTAGAACATTTTTTATATATTGCTGTAAATTTTTCTTATTTAAGAGGTGAATTTAAAACAGGCTTTGGCCCCACTGTTTAGGAGTTCTCAATAACCATACTATGTATGAAACCATTCTTTAAAAAGATTCTGATCCACCCAAGTAGAAAAATTTAATGCACTTATGGGGCAGACACCATTTCAGCAAGTCTTGTGGACAATCTTGAATGAAACTTCACTGAATGTGAATTTTTTTTATATATTTATGGAAGATATTTTTTTTTTTTAAGATTTGGAAACAATTCAATCTTCTTTTTTTCATATTATAAAAAATTATTCCCAAAGATATTTTTGTCACCATGTTCTTATGAGTCAAAGGCATTGAGATGTCAACAAGAACATGAAAGTGAAAATATTTGATACCTCTAGATTATCTACAGAATGAAAGTTATATAAAGAGCTCACAAATGAGCTCTTAACAAGCTTTGTGGAATATCCCCAATCCCAGGCTGGTTTCTGGAGTTGGGAATATTCTGCAAAGCTTGTTAAAAGCTTATTTGTGAGCTCTTTATATAACAATTGTAATAGAAGCTTGTTAAATTAGGTCACATGACATATGACTTGATTTCTTTCTAAGAATGAAAATTGTTCATAAAATGTATGTGCAGTTAGAGATGGTAGTCTGACTTTCTGATAAATTCTCTAAAGTCTGTTTTGCATTCGTATAAACTATATAATCACTGGATTTTTTTCAAATTCCAAACTGGCTTAAAGTTTTTCTTTCAGGTAGCTGGTAAAAAGCTGAAACAAGTTAGCAATGAGTTATCTAGTTACTTTTAATTATAGACTAATGCATGGCTGGCAATTGACAAGTAAAGTGAATATATTTTCTCCTTCTTGTCTGTCTTTGTCTCCCAACAGACTATTTAAAAATAGGTGTATCTTTTTAGCACACACACACACATAAATAGATACATGAAATAAAATCAGTTGCATATTGATAGTTAAAATAAAAATATAGAAAACAGATGTTATTACTATCATCTAACATTAGATTGTTTCAGCAGCGCTATCTGTTAAATAAACATAAAGACTGAATAAAGCAGCATAAAGTAAAAGGTAATCTTTGGCCTATGCTGCTTTATTCAGGCTTACATTCATTTCACAAGTAGCACTACTGAAATAACATAGCATTAAGTCATAGTGATAAGATTTGTCATTGCGCAACTAAGTGTGGATACCTTACTGCAATAATTCACAAGTCAGATTGCCAATAAAACATTTTTCTTCTTTCTTTTCCTAGATTTATCTTTATTTTTTTTCTTATTGCGTTACCTCTCCGCCTCAGATCCCTTTTGTTCTTATCTTTACTTATAATAATATCTTTTGGCAATTATTATTTTACTATTTTATTAAAAATAATATTGCCTTATTTAAATTTTTTATTTAGTTTGCTTTTTTCTATATTCTAAAGGAACCAGTTTGTGCTGAAAAAATATTTTATTATAATAAATGCTGCTTTGGTGGTCAGATTGGATTAAAATTACTTTTATCTCGAAAAGGATTTGTACCTGGAGAGACAATTTTAATATCTGCTGATATAAATAATAATAGTCACGACATTATTTGCTTTACCAAAGCAACTCTTAATCAGGTAAGAAAATAATAATAATAAAAGTATCGTATATATATATATAATATCAATTATATTTGGTAGAATTTTATAATGTGAAAGTTTTTATGAATATATATATATATTGAAAATATATATATTGAAAATAAAATTAATCAAAATAATCTTCAAAATGGCTAAATGAATTGTCACGTGTAGAATTAGTAACATTTGATAGTTTTTTTGTTTTTGTCTGTTTGATCTACAGAAAATATGTGAATGTGAAGATGCAACAAGCACATGGAGGATGTAATCAATCCTGATAAATGTGAAAGTCAAGAAAGAAGACCAGAAGAATAAGAATATTACACTAGTGGATATTGAAAACAGACAGGTAGACCTTTCAGAGAGAAAGGTTTACACAGTGAACTTCATGAACAAATTAAATTTTGTATCAAATATTTTCACTCAGTGCTCTGACAAAAATTAAACTAAGCAACAATATAAATTTTAGCATGAAATGGTTTGTAAACAAATAGAAACTGTAAACAAGCCAATTATTGCTATATTTTCTTAAACAATTGCAGTTTGTGTAACATATTTTATATATACATGTAAAAATTATATCCTTACCAGATGAATTTGGCCTATGGAAAGACCATGTATTTTTTTAATTGGTTGCTATAACAATTGTTATTTTAAGATTTCATATAAATTAAACAAAGGATTTTAATACTATATAAATAAATGTGAGAACTTTATCAGGCCCAAAAGGCCATTGTTTTTATAATAGTTTTTTTTAATTGGTTGGAACAACCAGGCATGTTTGATACACTTCAGAAATGTACTTGGCAAAGCATTAATACATTTAGCTTTATTAATATAGCCACATTAAAATTCCAAAATTTTAAATATACATAAATAGTCAAATTAAGAGTCATAGATCACATGACCCTATTCTCTTAAGCTTGTAAGTTATAAACAATGAGGATTGCCAATTCCTCAACAAGCTTTGTGTTAAATGCTTATCCAGAGAAAGCATTTAAAATATCTCTGTCAGGAAACCCCCCCCCCCAAATCCCTGACCATGAATTTGTGCTTTGGAACTCCTCAGAGAGGTGCCAGGTAGGTTCAGACACTAGATCTACATGTTATATTTGATATGTGAATTTGACAGCATTATGGACAACTGCTTTGTAAAAAAATATGGTTTATTAATCATGGCATTACTTCCTTCACATAAAATATGTTTCGTAATAAAAATGATTAATTATGAAATATAAAGGGTGAAATTATTTCTTTTGCATAAAATGCTTAAAATATAAATTATGGTTTAGTTATGATAATTATTTATTTATAAAAACAAATTTAAAATTGTTTTTTCCCCCAATTTTTCAATACGAATTTGACAGCATTATGGACAAATGTAATAGTTTTTTAATAGAACCATTAAACATCACATGATTACTATATTCCATGCTTGCTCATAACTGTTGTTAAAATAGGCAAAACTCTCTCCATACAGTAGTGCCACTCAAAGCAAGACAGTAATCAATGGCTTGTGCATAAAATCCCTATCTAGTGCCTACTCATCAATATCCCCAAACTAGTTTCTGGCTTGTGGCCTTCATCAGTGAGGAGCTTTGGATCTGAGAGCACTGCACCAAGATTGGATGAGTAGGCACTAAATAGGGATTTTAGGCACAAGCCTTCTGGCATCCATTGATTACTCTGTCTTGCTTTGAGTGGCACTACTGTATGGAGAGAGTTTTTTAATTGTTTGTGAATTTTCCATGTGACAGTGTTACAAACAAACATGGATATTATATATAAGATATATGCTATTCTACTAAAAAAGGCAAAAACACTTGATCATCTTAGGTTCATCAATTTGTTGATCCAAGACCAATTAATGTAATGGTAGATAACAATTTGATTACTCTAAGCTTTCCTAAAACATTTACCAATGCTATTATAATTTTAGAATATAGTCAATATCCTCTCTTCTCTCTAATAAAACCTCCTTCTTTATAAACAGTTTTTCTTTAATATTTATAGACAATAGTTTTCTCTTGCTCAGTTAATGTATTAATTACCTAATACATTTTTCAGATCATTATGTAATCAGAATATTGTTACATATAGAATTATAATTTCTCTTCATGTCTTGCTCCTTTACATATTGATTTGTATACATCTAAATAATAGCATTTATATATCTTCTTTAATTACTTTTTACGATGTAATATAATAAAAATTATTTTTTGATATTTTCTTACAGTTTGACTAACCCGAAATCTCCATCAGAGTTATTTATGTATGTAAAAATATTTACCAATTATAAAATCATATATATTTGAATATTGTAATTCTGTATAAATATGTATTAATTATATAGACTTATAAAACAAGGCAAAACTCTCCAAACAGTAGTGCCACCCTGTGCCAACCAGAGTAATCAATGGATGCCAAAGGCTTGTGCATAAAATCCCTATCTAGCAGCTACTCATCCAATTATGTGCTAGTATAAGAGATGCTGATCATGTGATATATAGACATATATTTGAATACTGTAGCTCTGATAAAGACTGTTGATAAGTCAAAACTGAAAAAAAAATCACAGAATAAATGTGTTGGATTGCATTGTAAAAAGTATATTTAAAAGAGATATATAAATTGTATTACATAGTTAAATATCTTCCATGTTATTATTAGAAAAAACATTTCCTATGATCTTCAGATGACAATAAATGAAATGCTAATTTTTGGATTGAATAACTATGCAAATGGTTTGACTTCTATCCAGGACTAAATAACCATTGCACACTATATTTGGGTATTTGACATTTCATACATCTATGTATAAACAAAAAAACCACTAAATACCCAGATTAATCAATAAAAAGCAATTCTCTACTTTACTATCATCTAGTGTAAGCTAGAGCAATCATATAATAAGGACAGAACATTTTGTTGTCACTAATTACTCCAGTTTACATTATACGGCAGTAAAGTGGAGAACTGCTTTTATATTTGAATATGTTGCTCCAGTTCATGATGAAGCATTATTGTGAAATATATCAAATAAATTGGACTCTGCACCTGGCACTTCTATTGACAAATGACTCATTGCCTTGTTAAATAGACAATGTGATAAGATGTTTGTCATATGTCAGCAAAAAGATTAGTGCTTGACCTGTTATACCCATGAATCAGAATTCGAGTCTGGACTTGGTGCATCTTGGATTTTTTTTTCAGATTACAAGTATCGAGACCAATGACAAGTTATCTAGGTGTCAACCAGAAATTGATAAATGGATATATATTTTTTCTTAGCTAGAGAATAATAAACCCAGGTTAATCTTGAGTTGTTCAGATGTGTCATACACTGAAAGTCAATCAAATATTATGTAATGTGATGTATTCTTGACTATTAGTGGGGGTGGGTCATATTTTCACTGAGCATATTTAAGAGAGTAGAATTAATATATATTAAGTGAATTGAAAAGATTTGGTGAGAGAATCTTTTAATAAAGCGAATCGAATAATGACGAAACCACAGAAGTCATTGGGATTTCCGATTGCTTCTCATCTGACCCTTACTTTAAATTTAATTAGGGAAAACCTAATATCGACAATTTCCTCGTTTTTTTTATTTATTATTTTGAAATATATATATATTTAAGATTTGTCTCCAACAACTTACCATTTCCACAGAAATTGGCAATGCTCATTCAAGTGCAATATATTTAACCTAAGAATTTAAATCGTTAAATTTTTTTTTCTAAATTATTAATTTGTTTTGGAAAAAAAATTCTCAGTAAAAGTACACGAAGCATTCTGTTTCGTAAAAAATAAATTTGTATGTGATTTTCAACTGTGCATTTTGTTTCATGCTTAGAGGAGAAAATATCATAAATATTTAAATCAACTTAAAAAAAAAAACGTTGAAAAAAAATACGGCTAATTCAGACATAAATAATTTATAATTCAAACACAAATGTAAAATAGTCAATACAATTTCGAATTAAAAAATGCTTTTTAATATTCTAATATTTAATTCATGCTAAGAATAACTTTCAGACAAAAAGCAAATTTCTTATCGATTTTTCTATTGAGTAGTGGAAAGAGATACGATTTATGATGAGATTCAAACGTTATTTATTTTCTAAAAATTACTTAACCTCAAGATTAGTCGGGCATATGAAATTTATATTATAGAAACAGTCTTATATAGCACTAAAAAATAACATTTTTTTTTACCACCCATCTAAACAAAAAAAAATGTGAAAAATAGGAAATTTAAACAAATGAATGAAGATAAACCATGGGCCCAGACTCTATAAAGCATGTAACACCTTTTTTAAATTGGTTACAAGGGTATCATTATAGTGTTATGTTTTATTTTATGATCGATGAATCATACCCATTTGAATATTCTGTCACATTTATGTTTCTGCTAAGAATAACTGACTAATCATTTACCAACTATCTGAAAAAGATTGACTCTAAATAAATTGTATAAAAAAATTGATGATCATAAAGTGAGATTTAGGACAAATACTAAGAAATGGCAGTTAAATGATTTAGGGAGAATTTTAAAATTATAAAAGAATTTAAAAAGAAAAGATTATAGATCAATCTAAAGTTATTATAATAGTCTCTAAGATTGATATAAATATTACAGAAAAATTTAAAAGGATATATATAGTTTTAAAGACAATAAAACTGAAGAAAGCACACACATGAGCCTAGAAAAGTTAGAGATTGAAGGTGTAATGTTCTTCCATCATTACTATATAGAAGACACATAACATAAATAATTTCAACTACTACTGATTAACGATAACAATTGTTTATTTACAATAAATACATTACATAATTTACAATGAACTAACATTAATATAATTAAATGATGCTTACATAAAACCGGCCTCACGGCTTATGATAAATAATAATAAGGCACAGATAGTCTGTATAAATCACTACATCTGCTTTGATACCTTCAATGGCAGAGTTCATTGGATCACAAGTTCTGGTTTCACCCGGCATGCCATCTTCAGGTTACGCTGTTATCTTGTGATGATTTTCTTGTTCTGACTGGGGCTTATATACTGCTCTTCTTGTCCATGCACAGGAGTCTGGGATAGCCTTGTCTTTCCTTCTGGTCCACATTCCAAAACGGAATTGCTATTCACTCTGCAGTCGATGAGTTTACAACACCGAGGAGGGAGGAGGAGATAAACCAGAACTGATGTGTCTTTTCTTATTTTTATTACTGCTAAGAGAGAATTGGGTGGTGATTTATATCACTTAAACATACTATAGTAAAATATCATTAGATATTTTACCTCTAAGTATTTTAAACTTTCTATATTTGTTAAGATCTTTATTCCTGCTAAGAGAGAATTAGGTGGTGATTCATACTAGTTAAACATACTATAGTAAAACATCATTAGATATTTTACCTCTAAGCATTTTAAACTTTCTATATAATGCATTACAAATCTTTTATTCATAACTCAATATATATACATAACACACCTCCCCAACTTCAGAAATGACCTTTTCTGAAGTTTCAATAGAGGCCTTACTGGAAAACAAACTCTATTGTTCCCTTTTCTAATCTTATTTTTTATTTACTCAGTTATTAATCTCTTCATTTCCAAATACTTTCAATAGCACCAATGTTGATTTATTAATTCTGCACTATTTTCTAAGTGCTCTATTTACTGCAAGCCTGGTAGATTTCTTTTTTCAAACACACTTTCTTGCCCATTACTTAACCGGTACTATTTTTGCAGTAAGCTCTGTAAATTTCTTTTTTTCAAACCCACTCTCTTGCCCATTACATACTCAGTGCTATTTTTGCTGCAAGCTTTGTAAATTTTTTTTTTCAAACCCACAACTTGGACATTACTTAACTGACACTCTTCTTGCCATAAGCTTTGTAGATTTCTTTCCCAACCCACAAACTTTGACAAGTTCATAAATAAATCAACATAATTAAATCCACAATTAGTGCTATTGTTACTGGCTATTGAGATTTCTTTTTTCAAATTGGCAGCACTGTTTACAATTTAGCTCAATTTCAATCTACAGTTACCAGATTCAAACATTTTCCTTAACCTGATTGTTTTACACTGTCATCAAGATTACTAATGTTAACAAGCTATTTAACAATGCCATCTCAGATCCTGCACTCCCATTGTAATACATATTTTGTATTATCAACTATTCTAGTTTTATTTTAAACTGAAGATCGCATGTTTTCCCAAATGAGGTTACCATCGCTGTTACTATTTAAAATTTTGATTACTCAAGACTTCTCACACATTTTGTTTTTTAAACACAACAAATGCAATTCTTTCACTGCATATTTCAACTTTCAGTGATTATGAAACTATTTTCAAAATTGACCTATATAGCTTTGCTATATTTCCTGCCACAGCCAGAACTAATTTCCAATTAAATTTCCTATTAGTGAAACCAGGACTATTCATATTATTACTTCTACATTCCTATAAAACACAACCAGCCATAGCCTATTATACACCAGGAATGTTACGTAAGTATAATTATGCTTTAAAAAACCCCCCAGTCTGCCAATTTTAAAACTTCTATCCCTAACTAGGTTCAAACTTTTTTGACTGCACCAATTACAATGTCCTCCTTGCAAGTTGAGGGCACAGTCATAAATAAATTGACTTAACTACTGCAACTGTGTCAATTGCAATGGCTTCCAGCCACTACTAGGAAGGCACAAACCATAAATAATTTCAACTACTACTGATTAATGACAACAACTGTTTATTTACAATAAATACATTACATAATTTACAACAAACTAACATTAATATAATTAAATGATGCTTATATAAAACCGGTCTTGTGACTTATGATAAATAATAATAAGGCACGGATGGCCTGTATAAATCCCTATGTCCACTTTGGCATCTTCAGTGGCAGAGTTCACTGGATCACAAGTTCTGGTTTCACCTGGCATGCCATCTTCTGGATGTGCTGTTATCTCGTGACAATTTTCTTGCTCTGACTGGGGCTTATATACTGCTCCTCATCTATGCACAGGAGTCTGAGATAGCCTTGTCTTTCCTTCTGGTCCACATTCCAAAATGGAACTGCTATTCACTCTGCGGTCCATGAGTTTACAATACTGAGGAGGGAGGGGGAGATAAACTGGAACTGATGTCTCTTTTCTTATTTTTATTACTGCTAAGAGAGAATCAGGTGGTTGTTCATACTAGTTAAACCTACTGTAGTAAAATATCATTAGACATTTTACCTCTAAGCATGTTAAACTTTCTATAATTGCTGAGTTCTTTATTACTGCTAAGAAAGAAGCAGGTGGTAATTCATACCAGTTAAACAGACTGTAGTAAAACATCGTTAGATATTTTACCTCTAAGCATTTTAAACTTTCTATAATTGCTGAGGTCTTTATTCATGCTAAGAGAGAATCGGGTGGTGATTCTTACTAGTTAAACATACTGTAGTAAAACATCATTAGATATTTTACCTCTAAGCATTTTAAACTTTCTATATAACACATTACAAATCCCTTATTTATAACTCAATTAGTATGCATAACAGAAGGATGTTAAAAAAAATTTGAGAAAACGGGAATGCAGGACTACAGCCTGATAATACCCTTATAATGAATAATGATGAAAAAGTTGTAGAGCCTACGTTAAATAGTAATATCTGTGGTAAATTAGAAAGAGAAGAAATTTAAAATTGATGTGTATCAAAAGTAAAAAATAAATTTGTTGTCATGAGTAAAACCAGAATGATATAGTCGAAAATTTCTAAAATATAATCGTTAAATAAGAATGTAGAAACTACAGATATAAATAATATTAGATTACAAATATAATCTAATATACTTGATAATTTGTGATTATTAATTAATACCTGTGAATTTCTATTGACTATTAATTCATTAAACTATATGCTATATTGTAATCTCTGAGTCATCTATTCTATCCAAGCTAGCTCCAAATATCTCTCTCTCTCTCTCTCTCTCTCTCTCTCTCTCTCTTATATATATATATATATATATATATATATATATATATATATATATATATATATATATATATATATATATATATATATATAAGATAAAAAATAGTACTTAAAGAGTTTTTATAGATATGATACTTCCTTAGCTTAATCAATGGATGCTGGAGATTCTCTTAAGAATTTAAATGAATATCTAATGACTTGATTTAAAATTTTATGTGGCTAAGAATGTTACCGTCATATAGCACATGAGAATCTAACTAATGTGTATTTGATATGATTTGTTAATATTTGATTTGTTTTATTACAATATATATAAACACATAGAAACCTGGATTCATCATTTTTCAAGAAACAAAATAAATGACTGATACATAAAATTGATGCAATGAAAATTTACAGACAAAGTAAAGAATAATCCCTAATATAGTGTATATCTAATAAATACCCATTTATCTTTTAATACACTTTAGATGTTAAAATTGAGAACACTCCATAGATATCATTTTTAAAATGTGTATGTATATATACAATTGAGTATAATATAGATTGTGATCTTTAGCTTTTTCATGAAGCTAAATGCCAGGGCATGTCTTATGCCAAAATGCCTTAAAAATCAAGAAATTTATATAGTTTAATTTTAGAATAAATAGATTTTGTTAGTGTCTGATAACATTGTGATTCTGCATATGAAAAGTTACCACATCATTATACTTGTAAATTTTTATAGCTATGAAATAATTTTGACAGTTTGACTTATAATATTTTAGTCTTAAATAGTGCTTATCAGTCCAAAGTCTTTGAATCTTAAATAGACTATAGCTTAAAGTAATAAGTAATAGATTTTAAAAGTTAATAGTGTTAATGTAATTAAAATTTAACCACTAAAATGTTTCAAAAAGCTAATGTTAATCTTAAGCTTAAAAACGAAGTTCAAATACTACATTTAGAATTGCTAATAATTAAACTGAATTCATAATGCATCAATCTAATCTTAATTTTAATATTAAAATTAAATATTTAGAGTTATTTATTTAAAAAAGTTATAGTAAAGCTAATGATAATAAAAGATAACATTTAAATTAGTAGATAAATGAATGTCTGTATGAATGAATAAAAGTAGTGTTTAATTTTAACATTTATTTATTTTAAAGTATTTATTAAATGTTTAATTTTAAAAGGCAATTTAAAATATATTCAGATAATCATTTTATAGGTTAAAATCAATAATAAATGAATGTATTAAATGTCATGGATAATATTTATTTTATTTCAAGTATAATGTAAATTTCAATTATGCAATATTTTATTTCATTCTAATATTCAAATTTGTAAATAATTATTGCAACAAGTACTATTTTTTATTGTCTAGATACAAGAATTAATTAATTTTAAAAGCTCAATACTAATTAAATTTTTGGTCAGCAACATTCCTTAGTTTCAGTAGAATGTGGATTCGAACCCATAAAAGGAAGAGGGAGTAGATTCACATGTCAATAACCAGTATTTTAAA
Source organism: Epiperipatus broadwayi (assembly GCA_028023455.1). NCBI lineage: Eukaryota > Metazoa > Onychophora > Udeonychophora > Euonychophora > Peripatidae > Epiperipatus > Epiperipatus broadwayi. Next base: position 3,365,011 of record JAQFVV010000105.1, on the reverse strand, counting down.
GTGATCACCTGACTCAAGCTATAAATATAGGTGAAATTGACATACATACTCTCTCTAAACTCTTTACTTCTTTTTACTCTTGAAAAGATTTTTATTGCATTTTTTTAAAAAACTTCAGTTTAATTAAGTAGTAAAATTTTATTTACATTTTTTTTCATTTTCTTAGTTGAAAGTAATGTTAGGCTAAGGTTAAATTATCTAGGCATAACATCTGAATTTAAATTTCAAGGACAAGAAATCTTCATTCCAGCCATTTAAAATTTTAAAACAACTAATATTTTGTCATAAACTAAAAGTTTTATTTTTAGTTCACCATTTACTTTACTGTAACATTAGCATACTATATAATTTGAAATTATTTACATGTTTTTATTCATACATATGTGTGTCTATCTTATGCAGTCTATTTTGTATATAATTAGTAAATATTCAGTTTTATAACTTTCTCTTTGTTATTTTCGGATTATGTCATATGCTAAAATTGAAAGAATTAGGGACCTATCTATGCATGAATTTATTTTCCAATGTTTAGGTGAAAGGTATTAAATAGCTGTGAGAAAGAAAGTTATTCGTGATATGTTCTATGTTGATTGGGATTGAGAACTCTCTTCCTTAATATATCTAAATATTTGCCATGAGTGAAGTATATCCCAGATTGCATATGTATGCATTATAAAAATGATATTTTATGAAGTTGAGTAGTGTATTTCCCTTTTATTCTGGTGGTGAGACCAAGTTCCACACCAATAGTATACCTCAAAGTTAGGTGGGGAGTCATTATTCGTCATTTAGATTTATTAGCCCAAAAGCTTGTTTATTCCTCATGTGCTTAAATTTTTCTTGAATATTTTTTGTGTTATCATAGAATTATAGCTATATGTAATGTAGTTGGTGGTTAAATAAATGGTAAGATTAAATTCTTTATGGAATATTAAAGCAGAAATAGTGTTATATTTATTTGTTGTTTGGTCTATGGCATTAGCCGTATTATGACACTTATTTAGTAACTCATAAGCAAACCAACAAGATGTAAATATATTGATTGATTCTATCTTAATTATAGCATAAGATGTGGCACACGCGTAATGCAAATAACCTTGCAGACATGAGAGTATAGTACTATTAAATTTATACATCAGGAAGTAAATATTTTAGATTATATCATGTTAATTTGCAAGCTTTAAATCATCAAATCATCAGAACAATTACTTTTATTTTGAATGTGTGAAAATTATAGATATTTAAAAGGATTATTTGATAGAGTTATTTAAGGTTACTCTCTTGACAGCCAAAGTTATTAATTTATTTTATCCCAATAAATGATAGTGTGATCTCTCCAACTTGTATATTGGAGCCCATAATAAGATATTTATTTATCGAGTGTTGTTTGCTAATAAAAGATGTTATAGTTAATTAACAGCCTAAATATATTCAAAGTTAGAATATGAGGGCATTATTTTATTTGTTTATTCAGGTCTTATAAGTGTCCAATCAATAAATAATAAAGTGTATAATGAAAAGTGATATCAAATCCAGATTGGCAAATGTATTTGTAAATTTAGGAATTAGAACAAATAGTTCTACTGTGAATCAATTATATTTATTTTGATTGCAAAATGTAAACAAATGCTTTATTTATTTATTTAAAACTTTGTCTTGAATTATTCTTATATGCATTCATATTCTAGTTTCCACATTCCACATATCTATTACAACATAAATGCACAACTTTATAGATGAACATACTAAAATTTGATAATATTGTTTTCTTGATCCAAACATTACATGAAATACTTTATCACTTGACAAACTTATGAAGAAGGTTGTATACTCAGTTTATTATTTAGACAATGATGTGAGATTAAAAGGTATCCTGTTTCCTTCATTATCTAATTGCTAGTCCAGTGAAACATCATTCAACTCATTTCATTAATTTTTTTTTATTGTAATAGTTATAAGTCATTGTATAATGAATTTGTTTAGTCAAATTGTAGTAAAGATTCCCTGAGATCTTATTTCATAGTTCCAACTTAATATTAATTTAGTTATTCAAATTAAGACGTGCTAGAGAATAGAGTTATTTAATATTGTATTCTTCTTTTAAAGTTATATTGTAGCTAATATAAGAGTGTATTTAGATGATGGAAGAGATCAAATTTAAATTATAGTTTATTAGCTTGAATAAATGAAATCTTATTGATTTCTATCCTTTGGTTGATTAACAAATGATGCATATATCTTATTTTAATGATCAATAGTATTTCTTCCTTCGTTTATTTATATTCGGTATATTCTTGACTTTCTACAACCCTCCACTGAGCTAAGCTATAAGTCAGGCATAAGCAGAAGAGTCTCAATACTAATTTAAAGCAAAATAAAGTTAATTTATTCCATTCATTAATAGAATTGGCACTCTGGGCATTTGTTCATATAATGTGTAGGATCGGTGTTAAGTAGGGGGGTTATAGTATATTAATAATAATAATAACAACAACAACAACAACAGCAATGACTAGGTTATGATTTGACGGGTTGCTTGTTTGTTCATTTCGATTTTTTTACGGGTTACAATATTTATATATGTATGCATAAATAAAATAAAAAATTAAAAATCCAAATATTCTTTTGAAATACTTGTTCATCCATAGTCAATTTTTCAAATTTTGTTAATTTTATTAAATCTGTAACACATATTTTAAGTAGTATCAAAATTTTTATCATTTTTTAATATGGTCATTGCCAACATATCTACAATATATATATATATAACGAACCCATGGAAATTCCACACTCCATTTATGTAAAATTTTAAAAAAATTAATATTTTTTTTTTGTATTAAAAATATTTTTTAAAAAATTTTACGTATAGTAAGGAATTTTCATGGGTTTTATATTTTCATTTTAATCACAAAAAATATTGATTCGAAATACTGAAATATTCAGACAGAATCATTCAATAAAGAATATAACATAAATGCATTTTAAGTACAATTTGAAATATTCATCATTAAAGTGTCAATTTTGTAATTTCTGTTTGGAGAATTGATATATGTAAAATATTGCTTTTTTTAAAAAAATGTCTTTGTTAAGGGTGCTGAGCATTGAAAGCATATTTAGGATATATTCTTTATTGATTTTTTTCTTTATATATTTCCTAAATTAATATTCCCTGCAATTAGATTTTCATGATTGATTATATATATAATACAAATAAAATATCCGTTTATTAAATAATATATATATTCACTAGAATAAAAACTACAAAATTTTAAAAAATGCCCATATAAAATTAAAGATTAAAATTCTTTGCTATAGCCAGCTTCGGTGTATTTCGCCATCTTAAGTAGCAATACGTTAATATTTAAATATTATCAAACTCTCATATTTAAATACAGTATTAACGTATTGCTACTTAAGATGGCGGAATACGCCGAAGCTGGCTATAGCAAAGAATTTTAATCTTTAATTTTATATAGGCATTTTTTAAAATTTTGTAGTTTTTATTCTAGTGAATATTTTTATTATACTTATATTATTTGATATTATATATATATATATTCATTTTGTATAAAAGTACTTTGACAATAGCCAGTATAAAAATAGTATATAAAATATTTGTTATAAATTCATTAAAAATATAAGATTTGAAAAGAAAAATATGCATAAAGAAGTATTTTAAATTGTACATATATGTGAATTGTTATCTTATGATATGGCTAGAGGGCATAACAGTTGCATGAATTTCAATCTTGAAATTTTATATCTATGTAAATATAAGTTTAATGATATAATAATTACATATTTAAAAAAATTCAGAATTAATTATAATGATTAGATAACATGGTATTTAGATATTAGACTTGCTGTGAAATGTCTCATAAGTATTAGTCTGGTGAAAATATTATCTGCATGGGATCTTCTGACGAATTTAATCCATCAAGTTTGATAAATAACAACAAGTAGTTTTATTTTGTACAAAATGTTGATCTATAAACTTTATTTAGTGGAAATAAACAAACATGTATTTACGTTTTGAAATAAATCATGTTATTTGCAAAAGCAAATAACATGATTTCATACAAAATGATGACCTATAACAAATAAATGAACACATTTCTGTTTTTTTTTGTATGTAAAAAACGATGTTGCAATAACTAAACTTTTGCAATATACATTTATTCCAATAAAAAAAAGAAAAGCAAAAGATTGTTTCTTACAATCACTGGGGCAGACTGAAGTTTTTTACATCCTGCAAAATGCAAATGAAAACATAGCTATGATTTATATGAAAATGTTTATATTATGGCAACTCACAAGGCATTACTTTTGCATTTTTCTCAGGATAACATACTACATGCACAAACTTCTCACAGATAATTATTCCAGTCTATGATTGTCTTTTGAAAGCAGTGAACTGCATCTTGGTAGCATGCAGAGTTCCCAAATTTTAATCCTTTAGTTGGAGATAAAAGTCATTCAAAAAATTCACTAGGCAGAAATTAAAGCTGGACAGTAAGATATGTATATACTTTACTTTCACCATGACATGACAGCATACTTTAAATTGTAAAATTAGCACCAATATTTTGAGTAACAACCTTCTCTTGATTGGAACAACATTTAACATTCACATAAAAAAGTGATTATTTTCTTTTTTACAACATTGTACATGTGTTTATTTTGACATTTGTTTGTACTGTCGAATTTCATCACAGCAGGTCTAATACATAAGTACCAATAAGATTATTTTTTTAATTATAATAATTGAATGGCTTATTATTGGGGTTTTTGTAAGAAGTTTAAGGACTGGAAGTGATAGAGATGATCACGATCCATGAGTCTTGAATTCTAGAGTTCTGGGTACTTTGGTCTATTAATAAATAGACCAAAGTACCCAGAACAATAATAATAGTCATAAATTAAAATTTACTTGTGTTTTTTTTAAGGGTCATAGCATTGGCTGGGACACGAACCCGCAACTCGAGCAACTGCCTGCTAGTGCAAGGCAGTCACGCTGACCTCTCGACCACCAATGCTTGTTTTGGACAGATTTACAATTTATTTGAGCTTTAAAAATATACTGCATTTTTTTGTAAAATTTTAAAAAAAGCCAACATTTTTCAAGAAAAAAAATCTTGTATTTTTAAAGAATGTCTAAATTGAGAAAAGATTGGGAAAAACTTAATAATTTTTAAAGTATTCTAATTTTTAAAATGTAAAAAAATGAAAAGATATTATTTTTTAAAGATAATAATAATAATAATAATAATAATAATAATAATAATAATAATAATAATAATAATAATAATAATAATAATAATAATAATAATAATAATAATAATAATAATAATAATAATAATAATAATAATAATAGATGCGCCAGCTGGTTTGATGATCGTAGATATCGGTAGGATATATTATATATTTCTAGTAATAATAAAACTAAAAAAAATTTTATTTAAAATAAACCGTATTGTCTCTAAGCAACCCAATATTCAGTATATATAGTTTTTTAAACTTAAGAAAACTCCTCCGACGAGGAATTTGTGTGCAAGCAATTTTTTTTTTTACTTCATTATGGCGATCTCTTTGAACGCAGCAAGCATTTCTTATGCTGACGCAATCAAAGCATCCACTATAAAAGGAGATTTTCCTCAGAACGTGGGAAAAAATCAAGCTCCAGTTTCAAGATTTCGTCGTTCAACAATAAATGATCTAATGAAACTAGATGTGATTTCAGAATCTGACCCATTACCAGTTAACGTAATAGAAGAAGAGATCTGGACTAATGAGAGTCTATTAAAAATTTCTGAACGCTTTAATACGACCATCCCACGTGACCTGTTTATGTCGTTTAAACGTTTCTTTACTGACCGGTCTGTTATCCTTGCAATTACAGATATAAATTGTTCGCTGTATAGATTTCCTAAGGATTTGCTATACGAAGAATTAAGCACAAATAATTTATGGGATTCTATATTGCGCATAGCAGATCACCCAAATTCTCGCTATCTTGCTATTGAATTCTATAGCGAAGAACAAAAAAACAAATTTGATAAAACAATTAAAACGTTAGGGAAATATGCTTTAGTAAAAGTTAACCAATATAGAGAAAATTTTATTACCGGCACAATCAAAAATACGTACTTTAACTATACAATAAATGACCTCAATAAATTAATGCAACCGTTCGGAGTTGTTGTTGCCTTTCAACCTATATATTTAAAAGGAACTCCGATACCGATCTATGGAAACAGTTATCATTTTAAAGTTAAATTAAATCAAAACGTAAATCCAAATGATATTCCCACTCTTATAACCGATCACGAAGCGACGCTACTCTTAATAATTCATGGACTTAAACCGCAATGTTTTCACTGCAAACAACGAGGGCATATTATAAATGCATGCCCAAAACTTAAATGTAAACACTGTGATATGAGAGCAACCTCAAGTCATCAATGTGGAAATGCGCCAGTAAATAACACAGATTTCACTCCTCAACCGATAAGTGAATCAACTACAATTTGCTATCAAAATAATCCAATTAATGACGATGTAACAGACGATCTATACATCACCAGAGAGCAATCAGTAAATGACGAAAGTGAATCAATTTTACCCGAAAATCAATCACGGAATGACGAGGATAAACCAGTGTTACAAGAAAATAGCCCATCTCAACAAGAATTATTAAAAAGTGATTGCCAAAATCACAAACAATCAAAAACACCCCTTAACAAAACTTCGCAAGATATTATAGACTATCTAGTGCCTTGCTTGCCACCTACAGACCCGAAAATAAATGACACTGCCAACCGAAAACCAGGCAGACCGCGAAGCAAACGTAGAAAAAATGCAGCAGTGCCTATTGATCTTAGTGAAGATGATATGCCCCAGACATTAGATCATAAAAAAAAAATAAGAAAAGCAAATATGAGTTCAACGGATACCGAGTTTGAATACACTTCAGATGAAGACCTTAGCACCAATAAAAAAGCAAATGTGCAAAAATTATCACAGGAGGGAGGAAGTAGAACCTCCAGACATAAAAATTCTTTGTCATAATTTGTGCAAGATATCTAAACTATATAAAATTATAATCTAATTACTACATCAGGTGTGTTCTGTTTTTATTGAGTGAAACTATAATGAATATAAAAATAGCGTCATTAAACATCCGTGGATTAAACTCACCGGGAAAAAACTATCAATTAATAAAATGGCTTGAAATTATACAACCTCATTTGCTAGGGTTACTCGAAACAAAAATTTATAATAAATCTCAGATTAATCCATCTAACTATCTTAATAATCAAGGATACTCAGCATTCTCCCAAGCATCATTTTCACCCTCAGCAGGAACAGGAGTAGTGGTAATGAAAACCTGCCCCTTCTATTCATTCAAAATAATATATATAGATGCACACATATTAATTATAACACTATATGATAAAACAGTTACATTGAATGTAGCATTTGTTTATTTACCTCCAAATCACACAGTAATTAATAAAGTCATTCAAATTATAAATTCCAAAATAGCATCCTCATCACATCCATTAATTTTACTTGGTGATTTCAACATGTCATACAATGAGTTTGTCACAAAATGGTTGCACTTACTAGCCATACCACTCATGAGTGGAGAAGGCTATCTCCCACAGAATTCAGTAACATTTAATAATGGCAGGTTTTCATCATTAATTGACCTGGTCTTCTACTCACCAGTGTTACATCACATGATCAGCCTAACAATAAAAAACTCATCATTATCAGACCATTCTGCAATTATTGTTTCACTAAAGAATGATTTTATATACAGATCAATAACATCTATTGGAAACACAATTAGAGTGCTTCTTCCATGTCGAACCCCAGAATATTTATTCTCAGAAATATATATATATCTCTTCAAACTTCGAGACATTGAAATGGATCCAGTGCAAACATGGATTGCCTTTGTTAACATTATTTCATATACAATTGATGTCATAACAAGGGCTACCCCAGCCCCTTCAAGGCTTCTAGCTCTTGTAGATGAAACACACAAAAGAATCACAAACAGTACTACAAATAAACAAGGCTGTTCAAATGTGATTGCCCTGAAGAAACTTTATAAATCAGTCTCTGAAGAACTTAAAGAATACCTGGCAATTAAAAAAAGAAAACTCTTTTTGACACAGACACACACATGGTCCAGACACTATATTCGCTGGGCACTGGGACAAAAGCCATCAACTCGCATACCGACAGCAATTAAAATACAAGAAGATATAATTTCTGGTTACAACATGTTGCTACCCCTCTACACACATTTCAAATCCAAACTTCAAGAGAAGAAAAAATTCAGCCCTGCGCCATTTTTTCTCGGTGAGCCAGAAGAAAATATAGTATTTACTCCCAAAGACTTTATACAAAAATTAGCATCAACCCCAAACTCCAGTCACCCAGGAATGCATGGTATACCTTGCTTTGTATTCAAGCATTTAGAAAATTTTACTGCTCAGTATCTGTGTAATCTAGCAAACTTTCTAACAAAAAAGATCCATCATATACATGGATTATACCCTATTTTACTAGTACCATTTATCAAAACACATGAAAAAATAACCACACTAAACAATCTAAGGCCCATATCAATGAGCCCTCTGGGTATCAAACTGCTGGAGTCAATCATTAAAGACAAAATAGAACCCTATATCATACCTATACTATCTAAAATGCAGTTTGCTAAGAAAGGCTCGTCTACAATGCAAGCAGCCTTTCTATTCAAAACAGTTATTGATTCTGTCAGAAATAATAAAAAATATAGTCCAGTTGTAATCCAACTGGATATAAAATCAGCATTTGATATGATTCCAATTGAACTCCTTGTTGAAGCATTAGCAGACACAACAATACCAAGATCCTTAATATATTTAGTAACCAATCTTCTATTAAGTCGAGAAATACATATTACACTTAATGGTAAGAATTCCCCCTCTTTTGTACCTTACTGTTCAATTCCACAAGGTTCACCACTAAGTGCTCTTTTTTTTACTTTCTATATCAATCCCTTACTGAATATGATAGAAAAAGAATTATCAGGCATATACATACCTGGTCTAAAAGCAAACATCTCCTGTATTGCCTACATGGATGATGTCTCGATTTTTTTAACTTCTAAAAAACAGATCCCAACTCTATTGAAAATTCTTAATTCATACACTAATAAATACAAGCTGGAGTTTAACATGGATAAATCTTCTGCATGGTCAATATATATGGGACAATTTCACACACAACATTTTAAAGGAAAACCCAGCTCTTTTGTGGGATTCCCCTTCTATTTGAGCAATCTAGAAATGCGTCGACAAATACAAGACAAAATTAAAAATAAAATAGAAAATATAATTGATTCACTATCAAAATCTTACCTTTCACTGTATTCAAAAGTGTCCCTGTTTAATCTATTAATTATGACTCGAATCACATACTATTCTCCAATAATACTATACACTAAATCTTTTACTAGTAAAATAAACTCGTTATGTAGAAAGTTGCTGTGGGGAAAAAAGATTGTTTCGGTTTCACTAAAACGTATTCAAGCTCCTCTAATACAAAATGGTTTAGGACTACATTCAATACATATTTTTAACATTCAAAAGACATTAAATCTCATTTCTGCATGTACTTATTTATTTCCATAAATGAAAGTGTTCTTCAAGATTACCCCAACAGATAAACCACCACCAAACAATGGATATTGGAAAACCTTGCTTACACCAATTCTTAACATTCCAAACATTATTTTTTCACCACCGCAAGATAAATTTAAATATTGGGATGTATACCAGATAATTTGCTCTCCCCTAAATGATAAAAAACCAATTTTAAACATTAATAATAGACAACTAACCCGAAAATTTAAATTCTGGTCATTAGAACCCAAATATTATGATTTTCTACTCAAATTAAATCTTGAAGCATTGCCAACATTACACTTTTGTAGATATAGAAGGCATTACGTAAATACAGAAGACATATGCTGGTTGTGTCATAGAGAAACTGAGACACAAGAACATTTTCTTTTTACCTGCCCAGTATTTGATAATATTCGTTCATCCATACCATCATTGTACAAACAAAGAAATTGTGACATTCAAATTCTTTTACAATCATTTATTAAGGGTAGCTACCCACATATTCGAGCAAGTACTTTTATATTGTTTTCACTATGGTGTACAAGATGCTCCTTCATGTACAACAATAATCCAAGAAGACATCCAAACACATTCTGGAACAAAATGGAACAGCTCCGCTTAAGGGATGAAAAAATTGTATCCCAAAAGATGTACACAGCCACTTGGTCAATATTACAACAGCGCTCAAAATTATAGAGAAAAAAAAAAGACTAATAAAAAACAGAACTAAGAACTTTACAAGTGCACAAAACTAATTGGATGTATATATTTTAAAGAAAATAATGTAAACTCAAATTTGTAAACCACATGCATATCCTTTGTCTTTGTTAACCCCCCCCCCCCAATTACAATTTTCAACTTATTTATACTGACTTCAATTCATCTGCATGTGGTAAAATAGTTATAAATGTAACCCTTTCTTGTTATATTCAATAAAGTCCTTTTGAAAGATAATAATAATAATAATAATAATAATAATAATAATAATAATAATAATAATAATAATAATAATAATAATAATAATAATAATAATAATAATAATAATAATAATAATAATAATAATAATAATAATAATAATAATAATAATAATAATAATAATAATAATAATAATAATAATAATAATAATAATAATAATAATAATAATAATAATAATAATAATAATAATAATAATAATAATAATAATAATAATAATAATAATAATAATAATAATAATAATAATAATATCAAATTAAAAAAAAAAGAAAATTAAAACTATTCATGTGAAAAAATATAGCAGAGATTATGATTTTATCAACAATAGATAAAACAATTGAAAAGTGATGAATATGAAAAACAAACATATGCATACTTAATGGAATGAAACTTCATTGTATATAAACAACTGTAATAAATTACCTTTATGTTCACTAATATATATAATTTATATTTTAATTGTGAAAGACTTTATATGATTTATTTTTGCAAATACTTTTTTTAGTGTTCAATATATTTTGCTCATGGTAAGTCCAGACTAAAGGTGTTAAGCATAGTATCAGTTAGCAGAGAGAAAATTTGTCCAGGGCTGTCTGATCACTGGGAGAATGTTTCCTTAATTGTACCTTCTATGCCACCTTCTCTTGATGGATGCCATATTATTACTATTTCATATCAAGTAAATGTAAGCAGTTTAAATTTGGTAACATTTTAGTTTTAAAATTGTATTATAGTTAATTCTTAATAACTACAACTGGTATGTAATACTGCAAAAATTTTATATGCCTTAATTTCATGGAATTTTTTTAATTAAATGGGTATTTAACTTTGTGTTTTCCTATGTATGTCTGCAGTTTGAAACAATCAAATTTGTTTAAATTTTGTTTGCATAATGAAATTTTATGCCATTTCGGGGGTAGTGGTATCTCATATTGCTTGTAGTCTAAATGTAATTTAATTTTTTACCAATTTTTGCATGCATGGCTATTTTTTTTTTCAACTTTTTTTACACAAATTTTATCATACTTATTGTAAAAATGCTTATTGTAATAAAAAGCAAATTCATTAGATTATAATAACTGATTGTAAGAAAGCCATCAACTGGTTCAACTTAGAACTATTCTAAACAAAAGTAATTTTATTCTCCATTTTTTTGTGATTTTATTGTTATTTTTTTATAATTTTTTTATCCAAATATTATAATACTAATAAAACCACATAAAACCACAAAAACGTCATATGATCACCATTTTATATACTTACACAAGTGGTTAATAACAATAGCAAACTCTCCATACAGTAGTGTCACCAATCAGTGGTACATTGAGTTTCAGTTTGGTTTCCCAGATTTATACTTAACTAAATAGATAAAAAGTGACTGCTGGAGAGTTGATTTAGACTCTAAGATCTAGATGCAATACTCTCAGATCCAAGATTTCTCACTGATGAAAGTCACAAGCTAGAAACTAGTCTGGGGATATTGGATTAGTAGGCATTAGATAGAGATTTTATGCACAAATCTTCTTGCAACATTTATTTCTGAGTCTACTGTGTGGAAAGTTTTCTACTGTTATTATAATACCTATTGTAAATAATGTGTATTTTAAAAAATCAAACTTGAATTCATAATTATATAATAAAATAATATTTTTCTTAATAGTAGTATCAGAAACCAGTTATAATATTTACATTATAAAATTAGTTATAGCCATTGTGGATTAAATGAAGTCTAACTATAATCTTAAAAAGAATATATATACACTTTTTTTAAATATATATATATTCTAGAAGAGATGTTATTAGTAATGAAAATATAACTCTTCTTGAGACAGTTTTATGTAAAACATGCAAAAATGTTTTAAATACAATAAGAATACAAAACACTACATTCAAAATAAAAATAATGAAATAAATAATTATATCGTTTATTGCTCGGGACTTGATGAGAAGGTCAAGCTTGGGAAGTGACAGGGTTGGGATGTGATCTGTGGATCTTGAACTCTAGAGTTTACTATTCTCTGACTGCACCAAAAACATGCAGAGCAGTAAAAAAAAATTTTTTTAAAAGTAAAGAAAGAAAAGACATACTGTAGAAAATAAAATATATTTGGAAAAAGGAAATAAAAAGTAATATTTAATTTTATGAAGCACTAACATAATTTGATTGAAATTACAGTGAAGTTATAAGAATGCAAATAATTTTATCATGCAACAATAAGATAAAACAGCCACTGAATATTCAACTGCATAAATGTCTCTTCATCAGAATACCAACAAGGAAAAGGGTACTACTTACTACACTTGTCAATTACTTTGATGGTGAGAACTTTCATATGGTTATACCTTTGCTTGAATTTCTGTCAAAAAGAGCTAGATATTCAATTACAGTCCTAATGGATGATTAAGTGGATTTGTGAAGATTTGGTTGACTAGATAAAAATGTTTTTCGAATTTTACCTGGACTAAATATTCAAATTTTACCTGGACTAAATTTAAACCCAAACTCATTAGGTTGATGTACTAAATAGTAAGCATTTATAATTATATATACATATAATTTGGAGTAAATACATTAAAGAATTATCATACCTAACCATAAAGCAACCTAGTACAAACATGTTACTTATCTTTAATTGCCTAGAAATGATCAACAATAAGAATGGTTAATAAATGATCTCACCTTAATAATGGTATATGTATGATACTTCCTTATATATATATAATAAAATAAATTCTACAAGAATATGCAGATAATTATCAATTATTACAGTAATAAATTTTGGTAAAAAACAATATTTATATTCACTTTATTCATACTTTGACAATACCAAAATTTATTACCATAATAGTTGATAATTATCTACATACTCTTGTAGAATTTATTTTATTACATATTATATATATATATATATATATATATATATATATATATATATATATATATATATATATATATATATATATATATATTGTAATTTCGTATATATATACAACTTCATATTGTAATTATTTTCAGGATATTACATGTTGTAAAATGACTAAGTAGTTGATGTTTCAGTACAATAATAAGTACCTTTCTTACAGCATCCTCTTTCTTAAATTGTAGGATGCTTTGAGGAAGGTACTTGTTACTGTACTAAAATGTCAGCTATTTAGTTGTTCTATTACATGGAATATCTTGAAAATAATTATAATATTAAATCATCATTTACCCATGAAAATATTAGAATTAACACACACACACATATATATATATTTATATAGAAATGATAAATTGAATCCAATAAAGTATAACCATACTTTTATCATTAAAAATGGTATATGTTTATTGAAATTTCTGTTAGAGATTATCCCAGTCACCAGACCATTATGAATTTATATATAGGTATGTATGATTTTTAAAAATGAAGAGATTTATTGATAAAAATTAAACTTATGTACAAATATTACTAATAATAGTTCTAAAAACTTTATTGTAAAAAGCAAAAAAAAACACACACACACAGAACAGCATAAAAAAATATTGTTTGAAATGTTTTTGGACAGAAAGTTTATTTTGTCTCTAAGTTATGATTTTATTCAATATATATATAAATTTAAAGAAATGCTTTTTTTTTTTAAGTGTCATAGCATCGGCCGGGACGCGAACCCGCAACCCGGGCAACTGCCTGCAAGTGCAAGGCAGTCGCGCTGACCTCTCGACCAAGTGCCTTTATTCACATAAATGCACTAAAAAATAAAAAAAATACATTTTTTTTCAATATTCTTGATATTATGTGATCAAATATTTTTATTTTGGTTTCATAATATCAAGAATAATAGATGAAACTTATTTTTTAATTTTTAGTACATTTATGTAATAAAACGTTTTTTTTAATTATTTTTTATTTTTATTTTTATAATTTTTAAATAACTAAAAAGCAAAATGTATTTAATATATTCTTTTGTTCACTTAAGTAAAATTAATAAAAAATAGTTTAATTATCTTTTCATAATTCTAAATTTAAGATAATATTTTTTGTTTTAACTTAGTTGGCCATTTTTTAAATCATAATATGTCTTATTTAATGATCTTATAATGATTGAAACAGGCAAAATTGTCCATACAGTAGTGCCACTCAGTGCAAGCCAGAGTAATCAATGAATGCAAGAAAGTTTGTGCATAAAATCCCTATCTAATGCCTATTCATCAAATATCCCCAGACTAGTTTCTAGCTTGTGGCTTTCATCAGTGAGGAGCCTTGGATCTGAGAGCACTGCACCTAGATCTTAGGATCTAATGCAACCCTCCAGCAGCAACCTTTTAATTCTACTTAACTACAAAACTATGAATCTAAAATTGAAAACATAATATTTTCAATCCAAACTCATCAGCTTATATAGTTATATAGGTCTGAACTCAGTTCAGTACCCATACATTTTGGTGTCTTTGGTTCTTTAATAACCATAGCTGCCACTATCCTATTACACAGGGTTGGTATTAAACCACTAAACATCACATAATCACTATTTCTTATGCTTGCTCTTATAATGATCTTGAAAAAATTATGAACTCTCAATAAAGCTTAAATTTATAAATAAATAAAGATTTTGCTGAGTTAAAAGCTATATATAAGTACACTTCTTGTTAAGACAACATTAAAAAAAACATTTAAAGAAAAGTATTTAGTTTTTAGAAAAATCTTAAATTATGATAATTAAAATTAATTTGGAATTATCACCTTCCTATTAAATATAAACTTCTAGAAATATCAAAATGGTAGGAAAATTGTTTTCATTAGGTATTATTATTATCATTGCATTACAAATGTCAGACATATTGACAATTAATTGTGAGTCTGATTTGTGTAATTAAATTGGAGTTATATGTAAGTAATACAGTCTTAATTAAGATTCCATTTTTTATATTCCCTATGATTGTTAATGATAATTATTATAACTCTAATTGAACTTCAAAAATGAATTTAAAATATTTCCTTAAACTAGGAGCAGATCACTTTCAGGCACCACAGAAATGTAGCATTCCAACTTTTAATATATAGTCAATGGTTTTGTACGAAATTTCATCAAGAATTATCACAGCACAACAGGCAGATCCGCAAATAGTGTACTTATCCTATAAGAAATGTATAAAAGCACATTTCATTTTCAAATTTAAAGTTTAATTATTGATAGCACTAGACCATGTTATATTTTCCTCCCAGTGAATGCCTATCGTAAAATCAAAAAGTTTTCGATGAAGAAGCTTTATGAGATAAATTTTCATTAAATTATAAGATTTTTTTAAAATACAAATGTTCATTACTTTAAATCATAAACCATAAATTGTCAATAGTTAGATTGCTTTTAAATATAGATCACATGATCAAGGCCAAAATATAATAAACCATAGATCATGACAAGCTCTATAGACAGGAATTCATCTTTTATTTATAGTAGCTGCTCTGACAATAAACTGAAAATTTTATGATTTATTAAGTTTTGGGTGTGATATAACATATGTATTGTGATAGTATGAAAAATTCTAGGAGTTGAACCTGTGATGATGAAAAATCATCATCATCATCCCCAAGTCAATAAACTCATTTAAATTTACAAATGACGAATGAGCATGAGAGATGACTCAGAAAGATCAGCACAGCTAACTATATTAAGTAAGTATAAGTAAGTTAACTATAAGTTCACTGACATTACTGGCATGAGTAATACTTATTCATCATCATAAATGATCAACAATAAAAATAAATTAACAGACAGTCTTGTGACTAGATTTGAAATGGGTCTACTAAAGACCATGCTAATTATTTAGCTCTTTCCAGCTTGGGGCAGATTATTTAAACATTAATTTGGATGCACAAACTTAAGTTCTAATCCATAAGAATACAACAGAAAAAAATAATGCTGGGATACTAAAACATTCTGATCATCATCAATGTTCTAGCCACTTAGTATCTTTAATGTGCTGGCCAACTATAAACTAAATTTCTAATAGATACCAAACTAAATAAAATGTAGTGCATAAACTTTAAAGGATATCTCCTTAGTGTCAATCCAGGATCATCATCATCACTGGATATCCATAAACACAAAATATAACCTCCTTTTACATAACAGACCATTATGCACAAATTTAGCTCAAAGAACAAAAGCTCTATACCTGTTACTGGGAGCAAGAGATAACATAATATTTATAATATTTTAAATCTATTCAGGATTAATTAAATTCACTGGAATAATTTTTAAAATGAAATATCAATCTATTAATAACAATAAAAAAAGGAATTAAGATTTGCTGAGTATGCCATAAATATAAATTCAGCATTCTGATTTTGATTTAATATGCAATTAGCTATCACATTGTGATTTATAAATACCACAATAGGTTTACATAAAACATCTACATATATCATCAGCACATGAACATGCTGTATAATATAAATGAACATATTTGAATTATCATATAGTAGTAATAATGAATAATTAATTTTAACATATATGCATCTATGTAACATGCATTGATATAAACACAGATGTGCAGTGACATGTGGGAATTGTCATTTAATTACATAAAACACCTATGTATTTCAGCACAAGGATATGCCTATATAATAAAAAATGAACATATTTGAATGTCATATAATAATAAAATTATTAAAAATATTTTTCACAATTAATTCCATGTTGAAAGTATATGTAAAATTTATACAGATGTGTGTGTGTATATACAAAAAGAATAATATGAATCAGTTATTAAATTCTTTGATAGTCCTTCATAAAAGTTTTTTCTTTAAAAAAAGTAATATCACATCTTTGACAGGTTACTCTTGATTAATTATAAACATTTCTTAAAAATAAAAAAACACACCAGCAAGTTTTTCTTTCCTAATCTAAAAAGATTTTTGGAGTTTACTGTCTTTTTTTCAAAATAAAACTGTCTATGAATCAATCATTTGTTTTTTGGATTTTTAATTCAAGCAAAAATTATTTACTTATTTTATTTTTAAATTATAGATTTTAAATATCATTTTCAAGGAATTATTTAAAATAACTCACAATGCAGCATGTTTATCTATGATTCTCTATATATAGATGAAACAGCATACATATAATTAAATTTTCAGCAAGCTGATGGACTCTCTGATTAAGCTGGTTCTTTCTACACAGTAAGTTGGCTTATTATCATCAGGAAATGTATAATCTGGTGACTGATGACATTCAATTATCTCTATTTAATTTAGAACTGGATAAACTTCAGGAAAGCCAGTCATTTTAATACACATTTGGGCTATGTGAATCTAAATTCTACCATGATAAACTAGTAGCAACTGCTGGACTTGCACTGTCTTATTTTCAGTTATATCTTAATGGTAGTCTCTGAATAACTGTCAAACTCTAAGAAAACTCCCCTCCTAATCTTATATTTTTTCAACTCTTTTATAGTCAGGGTTGGGGATGATACAGTAATTAAAAATAAGTTTTTCCTATCTTGATTGAAAAAAAGTTAATAATTCTTTTTCAATTCAATTTAATCCTTTGAAAAACAACTTTGGAAATTTTTATCAAAATGTCATACAAGCTTTAATTAAAAAAAGATTTGTTAATCAAAATAGATAGTGGAATTTTATAATTACCAATATATCTATTTATAATAAAAAAAATAAAATTCAAAATTCTTTAATCCTTAACTATTATTATTCCAGTGTAATATAGAAAATATCTACAAAAATGTTTGTGTTTATTTCTACTTTTCCTTTCAACTTTATATATATACGTGCACAATATACGACAACTTCAAGGAGAAGTGAATTCATTCTATTCTTGATTTTTTGTGCAACACTTAGAGTATTTATATTTTATAGTCAGGTGAGCAGATGGAGGGTGTGTGTGATTTATTTCATTTGTTTACATATACATTGAGTTATGTTTAATTTAAAGTTTATATATATACTGTAGGTATTTATTTTGTAAACTTAGTTTATGATCTGCTTGCAAATCTTTATATTATTCAAAATTAAATAATATTTCAGTTTTATAATATATATAAAAAAGAAAATAATTGTTAATTCATTATTAATAAATTAATTTAGATGAAGCTTCTTCATTCACTACTTCGTTTACAGGTACTTTGAAATTATCGCTGCTGTGACATAATCATCCAACCATAATTATTTTAACTTTGCAAATATATTTTTATTGCTTGTGAAGTATCACTTTAGATTTAGCAAACATTATATTTTAAAAATGAGTTTTTGAATTTAAATTAATTTAAATTTTTTTTATGAATACATCTAAATAAATGATTTGAATTAAATAAACTGAAAGTTGAAAATTACTTTTGTTTACTAAATTTTTTATCCAATTTTTTTTTATTTATATCATATTCATAATACAAATTTTTAAAAATAGAAAGTTCATATTTATAATAATTTTTTAAAATTTAGTTGAATTCAGAAACTCATTCTTTAAATATAAAGTGTTCTAATCTTTTAAAAAAGTAACAAAACTAAAGTGTTAAAATAATTTGCAAAGTTAGAATTATTATGACCAGATGATTATGTCACAGCAGTGCTAATCCCTAAGTACTCATTTATATATTATCTGAAAAAGTAGACAAAAATTTAAAAAAATTATTAACAACCCAAAATTTAAAATTTTATATTCGCATTGCAAAAACTTGATTATATGCAAGTGCTAAAAGTTAAAAATATATCTAAAGGATATTATATATGATGATCACCGAATATCACATATAACAATCAACTTAACACCATTTACATATTGTGTTTTTTTGCATTTTATTTATTATTAGTTTTTATTGACTTATTATTAGCAAAAAATGTGTGTCTATATATAATTTTAATACTATAGTAATTACATAATTACAGAGCTTATTTATAGTATTGTTTAAATTACAGTATTAAAAAAATTCTTATTGACATTACTTTAGATTTGAAAAATTTTCAAATAAGTTTTCATAGATGTTTCCTAAATACAATTAAAATATTTATAGAAACACCAAACATGTACAAAATTGTTTTTGTTGGTTTTTGTTTTACTTTTCCAATTGATCATGATAAAGTGGATGGAGAAAATTCCATTTAAGATGAAAAACAGATCACATTTAATACTTTTTATTTAATTCTTAGTAACATATTGTTTATAATAACCCAATCTATTTAATTGTTTTTTTAACCTTTAACTCTTTTTTGATTCAGTAATACAAAGAAACTTCATAACTGAATCAATGCATAAAAATGAGTGCTTCAGGCAGATTTTTATTTTATTCTAAATATGACATTAAAAACAATTTCAAATAAATATAGAATATATTGTAGGTGTAAGAATTATTCAGTACTGGTATTTACAAACTCAAACTTTTTATAAACTCTTGAGTGATAAAATAATTTGATTATTTATTTTATTTATGGATTGTATGCTTATTTTTATTAATTATTAAAAATATATACTGGACTCAATTTTAAAACATAGTGCAAATGGATGAACATATATATATATAATCATTTTAAAAATACATATATCTTTCCATTTCACCAATTGTATTTAATCACATGAATAAAGACATCTAAAAAGAACCCATGACCTCAAAAATGCATTTTAGGCTTATTCAGCCATCTACAATTGGCACAGATTATAATCTTCCATGTTTTCATTGTCTTTGCTTATTGTTTATATCAAACCATTACTATTTAATTTAAGATATCAAATTTCTTTCACACAGCTATGATACCAACATTCCCAAATAAATATCTAAATAGCTATTACTCATTATTTATTAGACAAGAAATTATTATATCATATTTAGCCCAGATATAAACATTAAATGTTTATTAATGATTAATATATTTATTATTAAACATATTTAAGATCTTACACATATAAGGGAAAACAATGGAATTAATTATTACATGTGGTTGTGCTTAATAATGATAGATAAATTAATCTTTAATGTAAGTTTAAAGTATGCAACTGAGTTAAAAGTGGTATGATCATTTCTAGACTAGTCAGTGAAGGAATAATCATTTAGATATTTATTGGAGGAAAATGGTATAATAGTTGAGTATGCAGGATGTTTATTTTAAAATTAAATTGCAATATTTTGATGTTGATAAATAGTAAACAATGATGATGAAAACATACAAAAGTTTCTAACTTGGGTTAACTAAATAGTCCTGTTTTGGTATGAAATGCATCTTGTGAATTATGTTTTTTAAATGTCTTTATTCATGTAGTTAAAGTATATGTGATAAAATGGAAAGTTATAAGTATATTTAAAATAATACACATAAAAAAAGAGCAATGAAATTGATTTAATTATTCCATGTGATTGTGTTTAATAATATTAGACGGTAGTTTTTCTGACTGTGTTATGCGGCCACTAGGTGATGCTTCAGTACCATCAACAACCGCCAAGAAGTCTGTAAGTAATAAATTTTCTATCCAAAAGTGGCTTAAATAGACAAATTAAAATGCTTAAGGCAAAGTAAATCGAGTACATCCTTCAAAAATACAAATTAAAAAAAAACCCAAGAAAACGCTACGAAATTCGAATTACAAAAACAGAAATGGGTTAAAATGCGTCAAATGCACCCCCCCCCAAATGAAGAATTCTTTGCTGAAATGGACAAAGTAAAATGCCTAAGGCAAAAGTATAAATCTAAACTAAAAATGATATAATTTTTAATCCAATAAATGATTAGTAATAAACAATAAGTAAATAAACAATAAGATATTTAGCTGAGGAAACTGGTATTGCACATGCAAAAAATTTAAAATTAAGATGCTTGTACTATATATATGTATTTATTAATTAATGTGATGTTCATAAAAAAATAAATATATAAATATAAAACTATAAAAATACTAGTTTTAATATTAAACCCAATTAAAAGCAAATATTTTGTAAGGGTCAGGTTTGTACATTTGCTCAACAGACTGAGAGTCCAGACGAAAGAGAAACAGGATGATCAAGTCAGAAATGGTGACACCCTATGTCTGATCATATCTCAACTCTATCATCTATGTTTCCAAATTCCACACTAGTGAATGACCTGCCTGAGGCTACACTCAATACTTCTTTGACCATGTTCCATTACTAGCACATCGGTAGAACATAAGACTTATCCTCCCTTAACTAATACTAAATGACTTAACTAGTGATTCATAAAAACTATGAGCAAGTATTGAGACTGAGAGGTGATATATTTTAGAAAATTTAATATAAAAATTCATAATTAATAAAACAAAATGTACATAATCTATCTAATGCAGGTGAAGTTATATAGGATTAACAGGTTAAGAATTGAGCTTTATATGAAGGGAAATAAATATACATTCATGATACAGAGTAATAAACACTAAAATTCAGGTATATAAATGATTCACATGGAGGTGAATGTTATTTTACATATGATCAATATTTTAGCTTTATATATAATAAAACAAATCGTTACAGTGGCTAATTAACTTTTACATTGTCATTTTTCCTTTTATTATGTAGGGATGAGTAATATGAGACACAGCTATGTAGAGAATTATGCCTAGTTATATGCCAAGAACTTAGCAAAAAGAGTGCAATCATACTAAATGGAAGGTAATATTACTTATCAATAAAGTTTACATCTAATTTACAATACCAATTAATCAAGTTAACTCAGATTCTGGCTCTGATCAAGACCGAAATTATTTAATAAGGTGGTCAGAGGGTCACTTCATATTCTATGGCATATCACATATATTAATAAAAAGAGTGCGCCTAGAAGGTGTGCTCATAAAGATTCATTACAAAGTAATTGGTTCTTTGCACCATGCTACTTGCTATAATAATAAAGAGACTTCTTTAGTCTGGAGGCTTGAACAGCTACTTTAAGGATGAGACTCTTTTGGTCTCTTTCAAATATCAAATATAAACGGCTTGGCTATCCGAGCTAACTGGCATGGTTTGACATTAAATCAACCCTAATGCAAACACATACATATGTATAGAATATAGCAAGAAGATAAGCATTATCTGCTAATGAGCATCACATTTGCTCCACAAATCTAATATAATCATTTTAAGTCATTAAATACACAAAATGCAGAGTATCTAGCAGTGTTACTGCCATTTATCAATTTCAAAATAGCACATAATAATTATACTATAGGGTAATACTTAGAATCTGGCTTAAAGTTATCTGTATCACTTAAGACATATAATTATAGATTTACAGTATATTTTAAGAGTTGTTGCAGGTTCAAATATTCATTACACATATACTGTAGAAAATCGCTCTCACTTAAAGCAAATAAACACTATTTATAATTATTTACGAGGCCATATTATGGATAGCAATATTATCACTGGCAAAGAATATTAAGTGCAGAAGGGAGTTTGTTTGTTTCTTTAGAAACAAATAAGCACAATGAGAGCATGTATGTATCTCTCTGAGAATTAATAATTCACCAAACTCTTTTCTGATTACTTTAGCATAAATCAAATATAACTATGATAAAGAATGGCTTCAATAACATTTAAATAATAAATAAAAAGTTAATATACTTATCACTAAAGTTTTAGGTTTAAACATTACATATTAAAATGAATATATACGTATATGTAAGATTATAATAATGCTAATGATGATCAAGCAAGATTTGATAAAGTGATTAATTAAAAATAAAGATACATAGCAGATTTACATAACAGAATTATACAGGAAACAGCTTGATAGTTACTTTAAAGAAAGAATGATATTTTAGCATGCTTTACCATAATTCTTGAGAGAGATTCTAGTAAAAGTTCTGATATGAGTGGCTTCTCTGAGCATGATTTCTATTCTCCATGGATGGACACAAATCTGGCTTTTCTTGCTTTCTGATGCTATTCAGTGGATGTGGTTTCACCATTTTAATTCATCTTATTAGATACAATTTGCTTATGGCTGGGGTGGCTTACTGGTCTAGCTTTGTTATAGTGGAGGTGGCTTCTGGATACAGCTCCATTATTATCTATGTGGCTGGTTTATACTTATAGGGCAGCTGTTACTGGTTCTTGGGTGTAAGATGATGGCTGTTGTTACCATTTGTAGAAGCTCCTGTGGAAAATAAGGCAAATCTATCTTCCACTAGCCAATGATTCTCATCTTAGCAAAAATAAAAAACTTTTAATAAGATTCTTTCTGTGATATATATTTTCTTTACATATATAGTTATCCCTCTTTAATAATAAAAACTGCAAGTTTTTATATCTATATTTAGTACACACCCCTATTACTTTCTTGCACTTACCATGTCACTTGTTTACTACTTTGAACCTCATGCTCTCAATTATCTTTTACCATCTCTAAAGAAACCCTCCCTGGGTTCCCTTAAATGGTGAAGTTAGGATTTACAACTGACTGATTTCTAAATTGACTTTTAGCTACAAGACTAATTAAAGTAAAATGTTATTTTGGTCAACCGTGAAAACTTGTAAACAACTTGATAGTTTGCAGTTTTAAACAAAATTGTAAAACAAATAATTTTAAGAAATGGTAATCCAGTCAATCTTTGACTAAAACATAATTTTAAGCAAGTTTTAACTCATAAACAATTCTATTGTCAGCACTTCTAAGAAAGAATAGAAACTAGAAATAGTTGTAAGTAAAGCCAAGCTGTTTAATCTTTAATGAAATATTACTTTGCACAAATATTAACTTGTAAACAACTTGACTAGCTGTATTTTTAAAGAAGAATGAACTTGAAATGATTTAAAAGAATATTTAAGATTAATATTTTAAATAAATGATTTTTTTACTAAGTTTAAATATAATTCCATATGTAAATTCAAGCTGCACAGATTGTTAAGTTTACACAGTTTTAATAAATGGAGGGCTATATATACGTATATATTATCCTTACTGACATCTATATTGCAATGAAATAGGCACTTATACAGGCATATACTCTATAATTCTTTAAGAGCACATGTTCAGAAATCTGAATTAAAGAAATACATGCAATTTGGAGTGAAATAACATACAAATAAATATGCTACTATGATTATAGTAGGTGAAACAGGTGGATATTTAGATCTGACTGTTTCAATTTAAATATTTGTAACATGATATAAATATAAAATCAGTATAAAAATCAGACTTAAATTTATTTACATTAATTTTATACAGTTTTTAATATGCATAAATAATTTGCATTTAATTTTTAATTTTATTATAATTGTACTTGGACAGTCAAAACTGTCAGCTATTTGGAAGTTTGACTAAATAAAATATTGTATTTGCATTCTTTTAACCTCATAGAAGATTGTTTTAGTATTCTTTGCTTATTAGTTTATCAATATTATTAATATTGGTGAAGTAAAAGTAAATTTATTCAGTTAAATTTGTTAGATATAGATCGCTTTTGCCCAGTTAAGCTAGATTTATAGCATTCATAAGCATTTGGGAATGTTGTAATATTTATATATAAATGCTAATTTATTAAAATGATTTGCATATTCCAGTTTTTGAAGAGTTGTACATTATTCTCTTTTTATTAATGACATGGTTGTTATTAGTTATAAACCAAGTTTCTTTCCCTTTGCATTTTGTCTCATGAAATGCAGATCATTTTTACATTTATTGGATCAAAATAAGTGAACTAAATACTGCAATTACAATGCCCCCTGTACAATAAACAAGATGTGGTGTAAATAAAATATTGTAAACAAAATGATGGTACTATATTCTATGAGAGATATTGGAACAAAATATAGCAGATATGCAGATTTCATTATGTAACATTATTACTACTTTTACTAATGCAATAACATTTATTAAATTAATTTTTATTATTAATTTATGGTACTTCAAATTATATTTTAAAAAAGTAATTCACTATAAATATTTATTATTAAAAAAAAGCTCTTTAAGATGTCACAGTGATAAATTATATTATATATATATATATGACAATAGATGGCATTCTACCAAAAACACCGTCAAGCGTATGTTTTGTTTACATAAACATCAGAGCAGGCATTCACTAGCTCTAACTTTAGTTCCACTTTCAGTTCATGATTTCAAGCTATTTGCTATCGTCAGTGAAAGACAGGAATAAGAAACTAGATCTAAACACAAACTCTGAGCATTTATGAAACAGTTTCTATTCAGTTTGCAAGCGTGAATCCTTTAGACATGTAATGTCTTCAAACTCAGCATAGCAAGCCAGATAGCTACATGGGTCTGATATCAGTTCACCATCACCACATAGTAGAAGCCTCTGCAATATATATCATTGCAAGAAAGACCTCAAAGGTACATTTATGAAAAACAAAAAACACAAATTAAAACTTGCTAATGCTTGTATTTATGACAATAGATGGTGTTCTACCAAAAACACCATCAAGCATATGTTTTGTTTACATAAACGTCAGAGCAAGTATTCACTATCTCTAACTTTAGTTCCACTTTCAGATCATGATTTCAAGCTATTTGCTATTGTCAGTGAAAGACAGGAATAAGAAACTAGATCTAAACACAAACTCTGAGCATTTATGAAACAGTTTCTATTCAGCTTGCAAGCGTGAATCCTTTAGACATGTAATGTCTTCAAACTCAGCATAGCAAGCCAGATAGCTACATGGGTCTGATATCAGTTCACCATCACCACATAGTAGAAGCCTCTGCAATATATATCATTGCAAGAAAGACCTCAAAGGTACATTTATGAAAAACAAAAAACACAAATTAAAACTTGCTAATGCTTGTATTTATGACAATAGATGGCATTCTACCAAAAACACCATCAAGCATATATTTTGTTTACATAAACGTCAGAGCAAGCATTCACTATCTCTAACTTTAGTTCCACTTTCAGATCATGATTTCAAGCTATTTGCTATTGTCAGTGAAAGACAGGAATAAGAAACTAGATCTAAACACAAACTCTGAGCATTTATGAAACAGTTTCTATTCAGCTTGCAAGCGTGAATCTTTTAGACATGTAATGTCTTCAAACTCAGCATAGCAAGCCAGATAGCTACATGGGTCTGATATCAGTTCAGCATCACCACATAGTAGAAGCCTCTGCAATATATATCATTGCAAGAAAGACCTCAAAGGTACATTTATGAAAAACAAAAAAACACAAGTTAAAACTTGCTAATGCTTGTATTTATGACAATAGATGGTGTTCTACCAAAAACACTGTCAAGCGTGTGTTTTGTTTACATAAACATCAGAGCAAGCATTCACTATCTCTAACTTTAGTTCCACTTTCAGATCATGATTTCAAGCTATTTGCTATCATCAGTGAAAGACAGGAATAAGAAACTAGATCTAAACACAAACTCTGAGCATTTATGAAACAGTTTCTATTCAGCTTGCAAGCTTGAATCTTTTAGACATGTAATGTCTTCAAACTCAGCATAGCAAGCCAGATAGCTACATGGGTCTGATATCAGTTCAGCATCACCACATAGTAGAAGCCTCTGCAATATATATTATTTCAAGAAAGACCTCAAAGATACATTTACGAAAAACAAAAAAACATAAGTTAAAACTTGATAACGCTTGTATTTATGACAATAAATGGCGTTTATGTAAACAAAACATATGCTTGATGGTGTTTTTGGTAGATCATCATCTATTGTCATAAATACAAGCGTTAGCAAGTTTTAACTTGTGTTTTTTTGTTTTTCATAAATGTACCTTTGAGGTCTTTCTTGCAATGATATATATTGCAGAGGCTTCTACTATGTGGTGATGCTGAACTGATATCAGACCCATGTAGCTATCTGGCTTCCTATGCTGAGTTTGAAGACATTACATGTCTAAAAGATTCACGCTTGCAAGCTGAATAGAAACTGTTTCATAAATGCTCAGAGTTTGTGTTTAGATCTAGTTTCTTATTCCTGTCTTTCACTGACGATAGCAAATAGCTTGAAATCATGATCTGAAAGTGGAACTAAAGTTAGAGATAGTGAATGCTTGTTCTGACATTTATGTAAACAAAACATACGCTTGACGGTGTTTTTGGTAGAACGCCATCTATTGTCATAAATACAAGCATTAGCAAGTTTTAACTTGTGTTTTTTTGTTTTTCATAAATGTACCTTTGAGGTCTTTCTTGCAATGATATATATTGCAAAGGCTTCTACTATGTGGTGATGCTGAACTGATATCAGACCCATGTAGCTATCTGGCTTGCTATGCTGAGTTTGAAGACATTATGTGTCTAAAGGATTCACGCTTGCAAGCTGAATAGAAACTGTTTCATAAATGCTCAGAGTTTGTCTTTAGATCTAGTTTCTTATTCCTGTCTTTCACTGATGATAGCAAATAGCTTGAAATCATGATCTGAAAGTGGAACTAAAGTTAGAGATAGTCAATGCTTGCTCTGACTTTTATGTAAACAAAACATATGCTTGATGGTGTTTTTGGTAAAATGCCATCTATTGTCATAAATACAAGCGTTAGTAAGTTTTAACTTGTGTTTTTTTGTTTTTCATATATATATATATGCATACACACACACACAACACATTTAGAGCAAAACGTCTTCATGTCATTCATAAGCACTATTAGTAATACTATGCTTAAATAACAAAAAAAAAATTATAAATAGAAATATAAAAAAATGCAAGATACCTAATAACTATTAATATTTTAAAGTATCATGTTAGAAGTCATATTAGCCCCTATTTTAGATAAGCAGGGTCTTTTCTGGATCATAAGACTCATCAGTATGTTTTATCTTGCTAGAAGATGATATTGAGTCCACAATTGTAAAGACTATTTTTATTAGAATGAGCATGTAAAGTAGACAAAGACTAATGTACATGCTAAAAAGTATTTTGTGGTAAACTCGGGCATGGTTTCCATGAAAGATGCAGATTCATTGGTTTCCATGAGAGATGCAGAGCCATTTTATGATATATAGATTACTTAAAGCACTACATAATATGTAACAAAAATAAAATTGAGTTATACTGGACATATTGCTAGAAGAGATGGTAATAGATGAACAGTTGAAATCTTAAACCGGATTTCAAGAGATTTTAAAAGACCTAGAAAGAGACAACATATGAGATAGATGGATAAAATAAGGAATTGTACTACATTGATGTGGAGAAAAAAACATTAGAAATGATAGAAGATGGATTGAACTTGAAGAGACCTTCATCCTGAAATTGATCAATAATGACTGAAAATGATGATGATGGTCATAGAAATACAATACTGATTGTTTTCATTAAAATATTGCTGTAAGTATATGTTAAAAAAATACAATTAAATAATATATTAAAGTCCTTCTAAAAAAATTCCTATAAAAAATGTGAAAACACAGCAGTTTAAGATTTGGGAAAATGACTAAGAACCGGTGTGATATATGTGAACACTCTGTCTTGCCACTCTGGCAAGATTAGTTATACAACCTAATAGCAGATACCAAATGCATATAATTCAGGTTTATGCCCCAACAAGTTCTCATAGTGATGAAGTAGTAGAAGATTTTTATATGGATGTACAAAAGGCTTTTGATCAGAGTAAACAACATTTTAAAAATGTTATGGGAGACTTTAATGCTAGAATTGGTAGACAAATGAAAGATGAAATTGCTGTAGGTAATTTTGGTTATGGTAATAGAAATGAGAGAGGACATAGACTTGTGGAGTTTGCAGAAAAAGAAAAACTTTATATTATGAATTCATTTTTTGAGAAAAATGTTAAAAGGAAATGGACATGGAAGCATCCAAATGAAGGTACAGCAGAATTGGATTATATTTTGTCTAACAGTAAATACATATTTCAAGATTGTAATGTTCTTAATAAATTTAACACAGGAAGTGATCATCGATTAGTAAGGTGTAAGTTATGTGTTAATGTAAAACTAGAGAGACAAAAATTATTAAGAAAAACAATATATACAGTTGATATTCCTAATCTTCAGAAACATTCTAATGAATTTAAATTAGAACTTACAAATAGGTTTCAAGTGTTAGGAGATTTTGAACATGATTCAGATTTGAATGAAATTAATATGAAAATAACTGATACACTTTTAAAAACTGCAACAAAGTTAGCTGGTAGAAAAAAGCAGCAATTGACTAATAAAATTTCTACTGAGACTAGAGAATTTATGAAGAAAAGAAGGAATATGAAGATATACAAAAATGATGTATTAAAAAGAGTTGAATATCTCGAATTTTGTAAAATGGTACAGAAAAGAGTTGAAAATGATATAAGAAAGTATAACTGTGAAATAGCAAGGAAAGCTGTAGAAGAAAATAAAAGTCTCAAGAATGTTAAACAACATTTTGGTATTGGTAGGAAATTTATATCTGCAATAAGAAAAAAAGATGGAATTATTACTAAAATGGAATTATTACTAAAAAGAGAGATGACATCATGAAATTGGTAGAAGATTTTTATCAAGAATTATATAGTAATAAAGAACAAGTACGTCCTATATCTATTACATCTTCCGAATTGCCCAGAATTTTAAATGAAGAAGTGAGACATGCAATTAAATGTATGAAGAAAGGAAAGGCTCCAGGAAATGATGGAATTATAATTGATATATTAAAAGAAGCAGGTGAAGAAATAGAAACAATTTTAGCAAAGTTATATACCAAATGTCTAAATGATAAAGATGTACCAGAAGATTGGAAGAATGCAGTAATAATATTAATATTTAAAAAAGGTGATAAAGAAGATATTAGAAATTACAGACCTATCAGCCTTTTATTAGTTTTATATAAATTATTTACCAAGATAATTACAACTCGTCTACAGAGAACTTTGGATTTCCACCAACCAAGAGAACAAGCTGGATTTAAAAGTGGTTTTAGTACAATAGATCATATCCAGGTATTGAGAGAAGTCATAGAAAGGACAAATGAATATGAGTTGTCATTATGTTTTGGATTTGTAGATTATGAAAAGGCATTCGATTCTATACACATTTCTTCAGTGATTAAAGCATTGGATCATCAAGGTATAGATCCAGGATATTGTCATATTTTAAAGAATATTTATAAAAATGCAACAGCAACAATTAGATTACATAATGATACTGGAAAAATCAACATTGAGAAAGGTGTAAGACAAGGTGACTCAATATCTCCAAAACTTTTTACAGCAGTGCTGCAAGAAGTATTTTGTGGATTAAAATGGGAAACTAAAGGAGTGAAAGTAAATGGAGAGTATTTAAGTCATTTAGATTTCACAGATGATGTAGTTGTTTTTGCAAATGATGCTTCAGAGCTGCAGGAAATGTTGCAGGAGTTAGCAGATGAAAGTAGAAAAGTAGGACTAAAGATAAATGTTAAAAAGACTAAAGTAATGTTTAATCGATTTGCTAAAAATATGAAAATAAAGATTGATTATGAAGAATTAGAAGAAGTTAACAGTTACAAATACCTTGGTCAGATTATTAATACAGATGGAAACATAATGGAGGAAATTAATCATAGAATTAAACTTGGTTGGAGTGGTTTTGGTAGAAATAACTTGATACTAAATGGAAATATGCCTATGTGTTTAAAAAAGGATGGTTTTTAACAAATGTGTTTTACCAGTTCTTACTTATGGATCTGAGACTTGGACACTTAATAGAAGAGCAATACAGAGACTTCAGACCACTCAAAGGAGTATGGAGAGATGTATGTTGGGAGTAACAAGAAGAGATCGAAAACGCAATGTATGGGTAAGACAACAAACAGGTGTTACTAATCTTATTGAAAAAATTAAAAGATTGAAATGGAGTTGGGCTGGACATATTACTAGAAGAGATGATAATAGATGGACAATTGAAATTTTAAACTGGATTCCAAGAGATTGTAAAAGACCCAGAAGGAGATCACATGTGAGATGGATGGATGAAATAAGAAAATGTGCAGGGGTGTTGTGGAGAAGAGAAGCTAAAGATCAGAGATGGATTAAACTTGGAGAGACCTTCATCCTGCAGTGGATTGATAGTGGTTGGTGATGATGATGATATGTGAACAGAATTATTCATGAATGGGAAGTGTAAGCATAACAAAACTTCTCATTCATTTTTTGCTCTTCTTTGTCTAAATTTTTTTTACACTTTCTAGGTTATGAAAAGACATTCTTATTATCAAGAAGCTTTTAATAAATGAATTTCATACATGTGCTCAAAATGACATATGTCACCTCATATTACAAGTACTTTTATTCTTACATTAGTAAAATTACATAGTATTCATTGTAAAAATATCAGTAATATTTTAAAATGAAAATGGAATTCCTTTTTTGCATTATTAAGGCATAAAAATGGTTAACATTAGTGATCTATGTGAAGTAGTTTCCAGATTGCAGCTAACGATAGGTGGAGATAAGCTGATGAGATAATAGAAATCTAGATGCTGAAAAGCCTTCATTATTTTTCTTTTATGATTTCCAAAAAATAAATAAATTGGATTTGTAGTTAAATTAATATATTCATGGCTGAATTATAATAAAATAAGTCAATTTTAGTATTATTTATGACAACAAATGATAATTGTTATATTTCTGTTTGAGGTTACAAAAATCCATTTAAAGCAATAAAAAAAACGATATTCACATAATAATAACAACAAAAATTTACAAAAAACTTATGAAGAATTTTAAAAATTAAACAAATAGAAAGAAATAAGATATATGCTTTTATTTTGCTGTCTCAATATTAGTACAGAATGGCTATTAATAGTATCTCAAAATATAATTTAAAAAAATTCTATTTATCTCAGATTAGTGTAATATTTACAAAAGAAATGAAAGTCCATTTAAGTTATATAAATATTATTATTCTTAGAATAAAAGGCTTCTCATTAGTATTTTCCTTAAGGTTTGTGATGATGGTATTTTAGATGTAATAATATGTTGGACTAATTCTATCATTTATCAGTAAACATTGAATGTATAGAAAATTTTAAACTTTATTTAAACTTTTCAAATATAAACAACTTATTATTAATAACACACAAATAGACAACACAAGTTAGTAATTACACAACGTTTTGAATACTATTATTCTCCACTCTTCTTCAGGTATTGCCAATGGCAGTATTCACATAGGAGTTGAACTCACATCTTTAAATTCTTGAATATCAAATTTAAGACACAAGCTCTAACCAATTGAGCTATTCTGTCAAAGCAATATATAGTAGACATTTATATATTTATATATGAGGGTTGATTCAAATCCTCCTGAGTCCTTCAATTTTTTTCCAAGAGCAAGGTTAATTAGAGGCTTCCATATGATGATAAAGGCAAATAATCCTATATGTCAACTCAGTGTGGCAATATTCAATGTATGGAAGCCTTTAATTAACCCTCCTCTTGGAAAAAAAAATTAAAGGACTCTGGAGGATTTGAATCAACTCTCATAATTTATATGAATTTTCTACTATCCATTGCCTTTGATAGAATAGCTCAGTTGGTTAGAGTGTTTCCTTAAATTTGATATTCGAGATTCTAAAGGTGGGAATTCGACTCCTATACTTATATACTTCTACTGCTACTGGTTAGGCCAGCAACACCTGAAGAAGAGTGGAGAATAATACTACTCAAAACATTATGTAATGACTAACGTGTGTTCATTAATAATCAACTGTACCAGGCAACCCAGTTTAGATATTAATTAACAACCGCAAACACCTGAGTGTATTTTCAATTTTTTTAAATCAGCGCATCAGGTGGAATTGACATGATTTAATGCACCAATACATTGTTTGTTTATATATTAACCCTAATTTAAATGTTTTAAATGAATAAAACTAGCAAAGCAACCAATATTTAATATCATTTCATTACCTAATTTTTTAGTTTATGTCACACCCTCCCACTTAATTTGGTTTAATGCTAATCTTAACTTTATTATTCTTTTTATATTTTAGTTCATTATCAGTTTAAACCAAAGCAAGGAAACGTTTGAACTCTCTATACCCATTTCTATTGGGACAGTTCCCTGCACTAATGAGTCAACTTCAAAGAGTAAAACTAAATCAAAAGACCAGAGTGACACCTCAAAGGCAGAGATCGAACGTGAGTAGATTTTATTTACTTAATGTAAAGGTAATTAGAATATTAATAATACTTTGCAATTTAAAAAATGATACAATTGCTATAATTAAGTATCTAATTCAGAAATGTTCTTAAAGCGATAATTAGAGCAAAGCCTTGATTGTTTGATATAAACAGAACAAAATAAATTTGAATGAAAAATATTCGCTTTTGTCACGGAACTGTAGTGATGAAATTTAGTAACTATTATAAAACAGCGGTATTTCTATTTGAAATTATATGTTGAACTATTTCCATCTGCTGTATACAGGAATAACATTTATGTTTACCAGCTCTATATGCCATCTGCAATAATTAATAAGAGACAACAACATCAACTAAAAGAAATTATTCACTTGTTAATAATGACTGTACTGTGGTATTAAATGAGAGTGAAATCACTTTAACTTCTTTAAGCAATTCCAATAATTGGCCGCATAATAAACAGTTCATCAGTGTCTAGCCATTTGTTTCTGTTTTCACACACAAATATTCTAATTCTATTTTTAATATCAGTCTTTAACCATTTTAGTGGCTTCTTCAACCATTAGTGCACACATTGCCCTTTTCTGCTTACAAGATTGCACAATTGCTGTTCACACACTTATATAAAATGTTACTCTTCTCTCGCTAGAATGTATTCTATTCTATTTATATAATTCATACTATGTACAGGGCTCATTTATCTACATTGACATTGCTTTATATCAAATCCGGATTTTCAGTTTTATGCTAGTTTTGTAGTGTACATTGTACTGATAATAATTTTAATGTACTGTCTATATGCAAATATTTTAATTAAACTTTATTTACATTAAAATATATATATACACACAGACAATTCACACCTCCCCTACTCTAGAAAAAGAGTTCTCGGTTACAAAATCTTGCAATCTTGTTAGTTGTCAAACTCTGGTGGGAGGTAAATCTCTTTTTTCCTCTTGATTATTCATTACATCCACTAGATTTGCAAATACAATCTGATCATCAGATTGTGTATTCATTCCTGCTAGATCTGATTGAGCAGCTTGATTAGCTATGGACATTCCTTTATTTTGTATTTCTGAAATTATAATGTTCATCTTCTTCATTAGAATGCCACAGTTTATTGGTTAATGTAATTTGAGCATTATCTGCATCTATTGTTTCACTCTGCTGAGATCGTAAATGATTGATGTATTTCTTCCAAATTTTTCCATTATTCAGTTTAACTATTTGAAGATTCTTAGAGGGAACTTCCATTATAACACCAAGAAAACATTTCCTTTTTAAAATATCATGACTCCACACTAGTACACTGATTTTAAACTTCTGAACATCAAAATGATTATTCACAATAACTTTTTTATCAGGTAACATCTTCGTTAAATGGATGTAACACTTGTGATATAGCAACAGTTCAGATTGTATCTTCTTTGTTGACACACTGGAAGTGAAATGTTGATAAAACATTGCATCAATAAAAGTTTCATGTATGTCTTTGTGAAATGTTTTAGCCAGGATGTGGATGGTTGATCATTTCATTGGTGCCTCTCATTTTCAATTCCTTGATGGTGTACCATTTGCCCAAATAAAGCATCACATTACTTCAACTTGCATTAAAAGCAGTAATTCATTCTATTTATTTGAAAGCTCTCTATTGTAGACTTAAATAATCAACAGATACTAGATGTTATTTCAGTACCTGGCAGCAATAAAAGTGAAGCTTAAACAAATATGGAAATATTATTTGAACTGTGATTAAATTAATTCACTATTTTATGATAATAAAGTAAAATTCTGGAGAGAGCTAAGTCTTATAACTATATAATTTCTCTTGCTGATGCATTATGACCAATAAAAAGTTTTTAATAGAGAGACTACTACTGCAAACTTGAGGAATCATTTTATAGTAGATGGTAATGTAACATCCAAATCCCCATATTAGTCTCTATGCGTTGGTTTTCATCAAAGCAGTCACTAGGTATATATACCTACAATCTAATCACCAGTTTTTCAAGTTAATGTTCTGAAACGCTATCCTTGAAACTTTTTGTGCCAGGCCAACTTGTTTGCATATATCTATATAGACTGGATTCTAGCCCAGGAATTCTCCGTTTTAGTAAACCTCACCTATATACTAATTGTACATCTTTGATCCCTTGTGAAAATGGCACAGATATTAAACAAAGAGTTACATAGCTCTTTTGATTAATCTCATCATTCGAAACAATAGTTTGAATAGTATAAAAAAAGTACAAATAGTTTCTAAATAAGTCTTTGTTCAAATCAGTGCTTCTCATTGATGAAGGCCAATAACTAGACAACCAGATTGGGATTTTGTTATCATTACATCTAGTGTCCATGATTTACTCAATCTGACAAAATATAAGTGTTAATCAGGAGATGGATACCCTGTGTGATTTTCTGTAGTGGTAGAAGGGCAGATATTGGTGCTTAAAAATATATGGATTATGACCAACTGTCACTTCCAACACTCAAACTTCTTGTGTACTCCTGAACAATACATCATTTGATTATTTATTTATGAGATGGTTAATGACATATTTTGGATATATGGTGAAAGACGCAATTCTACAGGAAAGTATTGAGAAAAAAATGAAGAGTCACTAATTTTATAATCATTTCCAAATATGATACACAGATGAGATTCGGCACATCAAGCTTTTATACAATTGGAGAATCACTAATTTCAGTATTATTTCTGAATGTGACACACAGGTCATATTAAGCATATTAGTTGTTAAATCACTAAACATCTCATGATCACCATTTCTTATGCTTTCTCATAACTGTTATTAAAACAGGCAAAACTCTGGTCTATCTGGGGATATTGGATGAGTAGGCACTAGATAGGGATTTTATTCACAAGCCTTCTGACATCCATTGATTACTCTGGCTTGCACTGAGTGGCATTACTCTATGGACAGTTTTGCCTGTTTTAATAACATATTAGTTGTTTTGCAAATAAAGAAACACCGATCTCAAGATAGTTTCCAAATATGATGCTCAGATCAGATTAGACACACATTAGCTATATGTTTTATGAGTTATTAGACTAGTTTGTGAACAATAGAGTGCCCACATGATTCTTGAAGACTATAGATTGATGTAATGAAGATTAAATGTGCTAATAACCCAAAGAGAATCCAATCTTTTTAAAAGATCTGCTTCCGGTTGCCTTTCTGGATGGTTTACTCGTTCTAAGCTCCGGATGATTCAGATTATTTTATAGTGTGATGTTACAATAATTGTAAATCTTAGGTAAGTATCCTCCTTTTTTTTAATCATTTAAAGTGACTCTTAATAAAGAACAATTAATTTTTATCTTTATGTTTGAATATAATTTCATTCATTTTTTTATCATTATCAATCTTGAATGACGACTATCGTAAAAGACCCTATTAGTAAGAGTAGTGGGAGAAAAAATCCAGTTAACACTAAATCCCAACAAAAAGATTCAAAATTGAATCAAAAACATGTCATGGCTTATCCAAATCCTGTCAGACCAAAGAAAACAGCTCAATTTAAAAATCCCAATATGCGAAACACGCCAGTAGTGCCTGAAAGAGAAAGATTTATACGTACATCTTTGCCGGAAGCCTCAGTAAAACTGGCTAAAAGTAACATGGAAGAAGATCCAAAGAATAATAAACTTCCACATGGGCCTGGAGGTCCAAACTGCCCTTGTTTGGAAGGTCTTGTCCTCCCCTGCAAAACAATACCAGGCTCACCAAAATCGCTAACTTCCAAGGTAAGTTACATAAATAAATCCGCCGAAAATCTGCTTTTTCAAAGCGAGCACTCAATTCCAGAAGTTGAGAAATGCGGCAAAACTTTGCAGTTGAAAAAAATACAATTTCCTATAATTTCGAACTCAGTTTTTCTTGGGAACAATATGTATTCTGACATACCCTACATAACAAAAAAAGAACCGGATTTTTCCGGGATCGGGAACGAAAGTTATGAGGGAAAAACCGATGCAGAGGTGGCGCCATCAAAAAAAAAAATTCTCAGGAATCACTCAAAAATCACAACGAAGTCAATAAAAATGCCAATACACATGCCACAGCTTCAAAAAAAGGCTCATTCGATGGGGTGGCCCCACCTCCAGCCATATATCACCCTGGCCCCAATATAAATACCGAACACAAAAATTTTCCTAACCTTTTTTCAAATAATGTTGTACCACCTAACCTCCCCATATTATCTAACACCCCTACATCAGTTGGATCTTCCTTGAGGAGTCCAACCCACACACTTCCATCTAGTTTATCAAATAAGGACAAGCAATTGAAGTATAATAGTGTTGATCAATTTCCAACTCTTTCCCCACAGAAAATACCCAACCTTGGAGGACCCAGTCAGTACCCAGAGGAAAGCTTGCCAAGGCCCACCCCAGCATCCTATGCCAACATTGCTGCCCGAAGTATCTCAGGACCTCGATCTATATCTGCTGGCTTCCCTGCTGTTGATAACACCCAAGTTGGCGAATCTTCTGGAATCTTTGGCAGAGCTCTACAAATAATGGGCAAAACTCATACAACCCCCAAAGAAGTAAGGGAAGACATACCTCCTTATGATAACCCCAGTAACTACAAGTGTGATCTATCTAAACACACACTGATCAATGACAAGTTTAATCAATCAATTCCACCTCTCCTTAAGAAATCTTTTAACATTTATAAGGATGATAAGACTCTGATTCTGGCTGTCACAGATGACAACATCCACCTATTTAAATTCCCTGTTCAATCACTTTTCGAATTATTCACTACACATGGCATCTGGGGCTCGGTATACAAGGTATTGTTTCACCCTAATGACAGGTATGTGGTGATTCAGTTCAACAACATTATGGCCAAGGAGTCATTCCGTAATGGCCATAAGAGTCTATTTGGCCGATATCTGATAACCATAGACCCGGATAGGCCGAGCTCCATTGATGGCTATATCAGGAATTGTGGTGTAAACTTCAGCAAGGCCGATCTCCAGAGAGCCTTAGCCCCCTTTGGGAACATCATAGCATTTAAATATCGGACAATCTGGTATGGTGGGGCTGAGTCACTCTCCAATATAGCAGACTTTTGCATTGCATTGAATAAAGGGATTTCTCCACTCAATTTACCTGGGCTTATTGAGTTCATTGATGTTCCACTTTCCATCATCCTCCAGGTGTTCCCCCCAGTGCTTCCATTGCAAGGTTAGGGGACACTTCATGAAAGACTGCAGAGATCGAAGCTGCATACAATGTGGACTTATTAGCCAGGGACCACATCAATGTCACTCTA
Source organism: Epiperipatus broadwayi (assembly GCA_028023455.1). Taxonomy (NCBI): domain Eukaryota; kingdom Metazoa; phylum Onychophora; class Udeonychophora; order Euonychophora; family Peripatidae; genus Epiperipatus; species Epiperipatus broadwayi. The sequence goes on along the minus strand of JAQFVV010000105.1, from coordinate 3,326,011 downwards.
AATATAGTACATCACCAGTCCAGCCCACCTTGAGCCCCACCCCTCAGGGGCTTTCTGGGGATCAGCCCCCTGCACTTCCTGACTGTCAATCTGACAGGACTCACCATTCTCCTGACCCCATATATGCTGCAGGAGGTTTTGGGGAGGGCTCTTCATGCAATTTGGTTGTAGAATCAATGGAGAGCCAATCTGCTAACCTGCCTGTAAATGTATCAATGGTAGATTCCTGACTACCGATGACCAACTCACCAGAGGAGGAAGGATTCATTACAGCAGTCTTAAAGAAAAGGAAGAGAAGAAAACCAAAAAACACCATTAGACTCTCCTGACCGGTCAACCTTGGATTCGGAATCCCTAACGGTAGATGACCTTCTGGGCCTTTTTGATCCTTGTAATCCAGGTAGCAACTCAACTTTCCCTCAAGAAAAAAGGTGTGGCACTCCTCCCCACTGATGGCTGGGCCTCCACTGGGGGACCCCCTAAAACAATTAATGAGACTGAGGTACCTATTTCTCTCACCCCAGAAATATGCGATGAGTTCACCCTCCGGGTTGAGGGTTTTTCCCCCTCCTCATCTACTAACAGTGATTGTGATGACAGCCCTGGTCCAGACTATGACTCAATATGGTTAGAAACTATACCAGTGCCTGACGATCCTTTACAGAATCCAATGGTTTCCCCTGTGCCCCCAAGTCTGGCTGATCCACTGGAACCACTTGATCGACCAACCAAATAACCATGCTCAAGATACTCTCTGTCAATGTAAGGGGCCTGAACTCACGGGATAGGGCATATGCCTTGTCACATTGGTTCCATAGACAGGCCCCAGATATTCTGTGCTTATCAGAAATGAAGTTACACCTCCGGACAGACCATCGTGTGATTCAACTAATCGAAGAATTCGGCTTCTTCCACTTCTCATTTTCTTCTGCCACATCAGGAGGCGTGGCTCTCATAATTAATAAAAAGTCACCAATAGCCCTATTCAAAATGTTATACATAGACTCTCACTGCCTGATAGCGATCTTCCAATTTCATGGATGGTCCTTCAATCTAATAAATCTATACCTACCCAAAAACCCGGACATCATAATCAAAGTTATCCACTCCATCAATGCAACTCTCAGAACAAGCCCGCTTCCCACATTAATTACAGGTGATTTCAATCAATCCTACCTTTCCTTCAGTAACAAGTACATAAAATTCCTTAATCTGTCCATGATAAGTGGAGAAAGCCTTTTTCCTGAAGGGGCATTCTCATTTTATACAAGGCATACATGTTCCCTAATAGACCTGGTTTTTTTCTCCTGTGATGGTGGGATCGATTGAAGCCCATCTCTGGCCCAATGCCTTCTCCGATCATTTGGCAATGGAAATCCGACTCAGGTATCAAAATAACATAATTCCAACAATCAATTATCCCCGCACTATGAGGATGCTGACGATCGAATATTATGACCCAACTGGTCTCTGAGGCCTGTATTGCATTCCACCATCTAGATATCATGTCTCTTCCTCCTGTGGAGGCATGGATGGCCTTTGTTAAAATGCTAGGCTATCTAATAAATCAATGCACCCTTAAAACCAAGGGTCCAATCCGACTATTGGCTGAGCTGGGTGGAATTGCCAGAGTTCTGCACAACCTGTCTCTTGGGGAGCAGAATATCCCACACATAATTCACTTGAAAGCAAAATATAAATCAGCACAGTCTTCCCTTGCCGAGTACCTTGCAATTAAGAGGGCTCATCAATACCTACAACATCAGCATTGCTGGACCAGAGGGTACCTTTGCTGGGCCCTTGGCTCAGGCAAAAGATCCCGAGCCCCCACATCGATTGAGGTACAAGGAAACTGCTACTATGGCTCTTCCATGTTGGCCAGAATCAGGGAGTTTTATTTCCTAAAATTTCAGCCATTGGGGATAACTAGTGCCCGGAAAAAATTTGCTTCGGTCGATGCTGCTCCCCATAAGATTACGGAAGGGCGAATTCTACAGAGACTAAGGTCCCTCCCGGACAAGGTCCATCCTGGCCTGCATGGAATTCCAAAATTTCTTTTATTCCATCTGCGCACATTTACGGTACCAATTATACTAAACATCATAAATTTCCTTGCTAATGACAGTCGGGAAGCCTTGGACATATGTCCAATCACTATGGTTCCCCTCATCAAGAACCCTGAGGGTCCACTGGTTCTTGAGAACCTTCGACCTATTTCCATGGTGCCGCTTATGATAAAGGTTATTGAGGGCCTTATAAAAGAAGACATCCAATATAACATCATAGAATGCCTCTCTCCTTATCAATTCACAAAGAAAGGTTGCTCGACTGCTGACGCTGTCAGCCGATTTTGCCTCATCGTTGACCATGTTCGCAGGAGAAGAAAATCCCAGCCAGTCATGGTTCAGCTTGACTTTGCTGGAGCTTTTGACTGCGTCAGAATTGACATATTGCTTGGTATACTGGAGAGGCTCAAAGTGCCCAAGGCATACCTTCAGATTATAGAGAACCTCCTACAAAATAGGGAGGTTTTTCTCTCATTGGATGGCAGATTATCTCCAGGATTTAGGCCCTATGTTTCCATCCCACAGGGCTCACCACTGAGCATCCTTCTCTTCACAGCCTATGTGAACCCCCTGCTTCTAAGCATCGAGGCTGCTCTCCCAGGGATAGCCATTCCTGTGCTTGGAGAGTGCATATGCCACATTACCTATATGGATGATGTGGTGGTGTTTCTCTCCTCTGGCAGAGAGCTTGCAAGACTTGGAGAGCTCCTAGACCAGTTTGCTCACGTATTTGGTCTTGAGGTCAACGAACGCAAATCAGCAATATGGTCCATCCTGACAGGGAAGCAAATCCAAGGCAGATTCAAAGCAGCCCTCCAGAGCTTCCTACTTTTCCATCTCACTTCCCCCCCATCAGTCATGAGGACAGACATGGAGAGGAAGCTATTCACCAAAATCGAGAAAACAGTTAACTCACTATCAAAAGTTTACCTTTCCCTTTTGGGCAAGGTCGCCTTGCTGAATTCGGTAGTACTTCCCATAGAAAGGATCGAACCTACCGATAGACCCACACACAGATTGAGGAGACTTTGGATCCAACAGCAGGTGATGGATACCCTATCATGGATCAAGACCTCCAGCTGCCTATTCCAGTCAAAACTTACTTACTGGGACACATAACGACTAATGTTCGAGGAGAAAACATGTACCCCCATCTTGCTCTCAATTTCTATCTCCAGACTTGCCAAATGGACACAATTCCTCAGACTTGAGCCCAAGTATGTAGACTTCCTGCTCAAGGTCAACCTTAAGGCCCTTCCCACAAGGTCCTTTTTATTCCATCATAGAGGCTATGACATCGATACCTTATGTCTAATGTGTGGGAAGCAGGAAGAGACCATGGACCACATTCTGTTCCATTGTGATTCGTGGTCTTGTCTCCAAGGCATGATTCTGAGGAAAATGTCTGCACCTGACCTGACTTATGTAATGATTCCTCTGGCCTTTGAAAAGAGGCTTTTTGCCAGAATTCGGCTGGCTTCATTTGTCAACTTCGGGATTTGGACTATACGTTGCAAACTATTGTTTGAAAGTGGGATTGACCATAGTCCCGAGGACCTCCTTATAAATTTCATATGGAAGGCTAGGGAGATTGTCAAGAGAATTTGCCCATAACAGTTGGTGATTCAGACCTGGGATCAACTAAAAATTCAAGTTTCAAGACATTCCGTTTCATTCTATGGACGATGCCTCTGACCTTGTCAGAACAGATTCTCCCCCTATTGCTGTGATGACAGGGATGGTATGACCTACCTTCTAACCATCCTATTTGAACTGTATTCCTGTAAACCCATTGCAAACAATGCTTGTTAACAGCAGCTCTATTACCTGTATACACAATTATGTACCTTACTCTATAATTGAATAATATATATATATTTTGAAAGTAAAATTTACAAATATGTTGTAAAACATTATTTTCTGTATATACACACATATATATATTTTATTATTTATTGTATTTCAAATAATAAAGACGTCGTGTATATATATTATTTTATATAGCAAAAATGTCTTATATGGAATATTTTTTTGAGAAGAGTGATTTACGTGACCCAGCTGATAATATTCATTGTCAAGAAGAAATGAATTACAAGCCATTGTATCCTTATTATTCCAATTAATAAACTTATTAATAAAAATTATTTGATAGATAAATAATGGAAAAAATAATTTTACACACACATGCTTTCATATACACCAATTTAATCTACATTTCTATTTTTTTAAAAAGGTAAATTATATATTTTTTAAAATGGAATCATTTGCTAACTGAAATACTATTATTAGCTTTTTAAAAATATAAATATTTAAATATACATACTACAGCCAGGTGTCCGAAAAGGGGAAAGGGTAATGGAGGACTTATCTCCCCTCCCACACACAAGATTTAGTAAAAAGCCCATACATTGTAATCGTAAAAGTGAATACTGAAATTATTATCTATTTATATTAATTTTTGATCCCTTCACATTGTAAATTTATATACATCATGTATATGCTTTTGCATTGATGCCGTACTCCTATTCCATAATCTATTTGACAAAAATATAAAATAATCCTTTTATGTAAACAGTACTAACCAACTAAAAAGTGAAAAAATAAAGTAATCTGGCTTAAAAAAAGTAGAAAAAAATTGAATGTCAGTTAATTTATCATATTTGGAAATTATCATACATCTTAAAAATCTAGACTTGTTATAAAGTGATTGGAAATTAAGGAATATTGTCATTTCAGAAAGGCATTTGAGGCTCAAATAAATCATAAAAATCAAAAAAATTTCAAATGCTTTTATGAATAATAACAATATTACTGCAGTTTCCAATTGTTTTATAACAAGTCTAGAGTTTTATGATCTCTGATATTTTCCAAGAATGGCAAATTAATCGAGATTCAGTTTTTTTTTCTACTTTTCAGTCAGATTAATTTTTTATTTCTCTATTTTTTAATTAGCTAGTATGTTTACATAAAAGCATTATTTAAAAAACAACTTTTTTTTTTAACAAACTACTTTATTTTTTACTTTTTAGTTATAAACTAAAAAAAAAAAAATCTGACGAAAATTATGATTTAATAAGAAGATGTGAAAATCACCGATTAAGATAACAACATGGATGTGATGCAGAACTCATGAACAAAAAGAACTTTAATTTATTAAATCTTTTATCTTATCAAATTTTTTTTTATTAAAAACAAAAAATGGTGAAACTAAAAAATCTCAACCAGATCAAAATTAAAAAATGTGGACATACAGACAGGAGCATACAAAGAAAATGTGTACATAAAAACAGAAACATACCCAGACATGACAAGTCAATATAAAAGCATATAATAAAATAAAAAAAATTATTAATATAACTATTTGTCTTCAAGATCCCCCCCCCCCCAATTTTTATGGACATACCTGGCTATACCTATAAGTAGGCAACAGTATTTACAGAAACAACCTTTTATATATCTGTATATTATACCTATAATTAATTATTCTGAAATAGAGATGAACCAACGCATTGCAACAAATGAAGGAAATATTATTATTCTGTTTAGAAATACTCTTAGATTATCTCTGAATATAAGCTTTGCACACTTTTATTTTGGCCACATAATATCAAGAATAGTAATGGAAATTTATGTTTTACTCTCTAGTGCATTTGTGTAAATAAAAGTCATACTTTTTAAAAATATTTTAATTTTCTACTTTTTAGTTTTATAACTTTTTTAAAACTAAAGAACAAAATAAAAAAAAATATATTGACAAATTTAAAGCTATTTTTAATACTAAAATAATTTTTTAAGTGCATCTATTTAATAAACAAATATAAACTCTTAGTTATTTAAGTAAAATTAGTAAATCACTTTTCCCTAGCCTATGACTTAAAAGCACTAAATATTGAACAAAGGAAACAAGAATATAACGAATTCACCTATTCTTAATTGCTCTGATGTTTACAAACATACCTTTGTCAACATTGTTGGTAATTCAGAGTGAAATTAATTTATCAACCAGATGGAATGTGGCACTTAAAAGTTATTAATTAAACTCATAATTAATTATTTAAGGCTGGAGACAGAATCTCACTTTTTTTTTCAATATGGAATCTCACTTTTAACACCTTGATTGTAATAATTAAACAAGATTTAATATGTAAACTTTAATTTAAACATAGCTCACGGTATAGGTTTACAAAGGGATTAAATCACTTTCCCCTAGGCTGTGACTTTCCAGCTTTGTATTATTAATTATGAATTCCATCTAGTTCACTCTGGATTACCAACAATGTTGACAAATGTATGCTTATAAACATCAGAGCAACTAAGAATAGGTGGTTTCATTCTATTCTTGATTCCTTTGTTCAATATCTCTCAAAATCAAATTTATTCACATTCTGGTCAAATATAAAGGAAGTTATTAAGGATACAAATGTTAAGTAATAATGTGAATTATACAAAGCTATTGTAACAAGTAATACAGAGTCAATAAAATATTAAAAGTTATACATGGGGCCATATGGCAAGGCAATAGGAAAAATATTCCTGATTACAGCCCAATCTGGCTAAAAAAACAACAAAAACATTAAATTAGGTAAATGCATACATAAAACTAATTCTTCTATTGTCCAAGTTAAGTAATTCACAAGTAAGGCACAACTAGGTATTGATAAATCAATTAAATAACATACATAAAGATCATAATTATATAGCAATAAATCATTACATAGAATTCATGTAAGACAAGATTCTAGCTAGTATATATTGATTAACTAAATTCCAATGGATATTTATGAGGCTTGGACATGCATCAATAGGCCACAAAGATTGACCTACGGCCTTATATGGCCCCAAGTCTGATCTGCCAACCAGAGTTGACAAGTATGATTGTCTTCTTCCCTTACTTTGTGGAGAGTCTTGAGGAAAAGTTCATCAATAGGACAGTCAGATCCTTTATCAAAAACAATCCTACATCTGACTTACCAGATTGAAAAGTTTATGAACATGGTAAGTCTAATTAGTGCAAAAGTTCTTTTTTGAAATGCAGACTTGAGTAGGATATTGGCAGGATCTGAATTATTGATCCTATGTAGGGCAAGGTTTTAAAGGTATGTCCATGATCCACATTGATCAAGAATATGAACCATGGACTCCTCCTGTTTCAGGCATAGGGGGCATATAGGGTCAATGTTGTAACCCCTTTGGTAACTTAGGAAAGCCCCAGTAGGAAGAGCTTCAAGGTTGTCTTTCAACAGGAAATCTACAAACTTGGGACCAAGCTTATTTCAATATTTAGAGTGTTTTTAAGTCATAGCCTAGGGAAAAGTGATTTACTTCCTTTGTTTACATATACATTGAGCTATGTTTAATTTAAAGTTTAAGTAAAATTAATAAAAAATAGTTTAATTTAAAAGATCAAAAATCTTCCCATAATTCATAAACTTAAAATGACATTTTTTTTTCATTCTAGTTTAGATGTCCATTATCTAAATCACATTAAACTACATTTAATGATAGTATAATGATTCTGTAAAAATCGTATGAAGATACAAAATAAAAGTCTAAGCAGATAAAACCATAAGGTACATTGTCTTTACTAAAACATCAACATTACAGTTACCTTTTTTCTTTAAGGAAACTATAACTTTGCTATGTAGAATGGTATTCTGTTTTAATGATTTTTTTCCCATTTTAATTTATTTATTATTTTCTTTCTATAGTAATATAATAAGATCTAACAAATAGACAGATGGGTAAAAAATAGATTCAGTTAACTAAAAGCATATATAATAATGATTATCTGGAACTTGATTTTAATTATCAGTGAATAAATAAATTTACTCAAGTCTCCATACCTAGAAATCACATCTTGGGAGATGTTAAAAATTTCTTTACATTACAGAGCAATCTCAAAACAGGTATTTTTTGTTCTGATGATCAATTGGCAATCAACATAATTAGTCATACAATATTGATTGAAAAAATAATGTATAACAAACTATTTGAAATTCATGTGATATTTGAGGTGAAATCAAGCATTTATTTAACAGTATTATTTAATTAATATGGGTTGAGAAGTTATTTTTTAATAACATCACCTAGTGAGAATCTTAAGCACTAAATCCACCACGGAACTATTGCACTAAATTCTACATGGCAAAAATAATTAAAAGACTGGTTGAACAGGAAGTCGTGACATTCAAGCATCATTAGTTATAATCCAAAGTGATCTAGCTTTGAAATCTGTTATACTATTACTGAACTAAACCATGCATGGCAAAAATAATAAAATAATTATTGTCCGTAAAGTCACATGACTTGACTGTCATATTAACATTTTGAGATTCAATGTAGCTCTTGAATTCATTACTCTATTAGTTGGAGCATAAAGGTACAAATAAAACTAAAAATGAATGTCATATGATGTGCGTTTTTAGTCTAGTGAAGAAGAATTTCTCTTCTACCATAAATATTGATTCTATAGTATACTTATACTTTTTTTCACTTAAATAAATAGTTCTTATATTATTAATTAATGTTTTTATTTCATCATCTCGATGCAACTTGCTGTAAACTTTAGTAAATAGCAGATGCCAGTGCGTAATAAAACCATTTCCTGTTCTCAATATCATCAGACAAGTTTCAACATTATGGCTTTCATCAGTAAGAAGCTTTGGATTTTGGAATAGTGCATCTGAACCTTTTAGGATCTAATGTATCTTCCTTCTGGCAGCTATAATTCACTTCTGTTACACTATCAAACTATCAGTGCAAATTAAAAAACATACACATGTTTGAAATCTTAGCGAATTAGCTTGTAAAGATCTGAAATCAGTTCAGTTCAGTTTTTATACTATCATTGTATTCTTAGTTTTTGCAATTATAGGTACCTCTATACTGTGGCCAAGATTTGATATAAGTCAGTAAAATAATAAATTAGCTTATGTATTGCTGTTTTGGGAATGTACATTTTTCTTTTACCACCTCTATGAATATTTATAAAAAAATATTTTTAAATCCTTATTTTAACTACACATGGAACTAAACATCATATGATCATGATACACTATGCTTGCATAAGCTGTTAAGTCAGTAGAAAACTCTCCACAGAGTAGTGCCACTCACAGAAAGCTTTAGTAATCAATGGATTCAAGAAGGTTTGTGCATAAAATTCCTATTTAGTGCCTACTCATCCAGTATTTCCAGATTAGTGTTTAGCTTGTGTTTTCATTGGACTCATATCTTTATGATTAACTAAATAGATAAAAGATGGCTGCTGGAGAGTTGCATTAGAACTTAAGATCTAAATGCAGTGCTCTCAGATCCAAGGCTCCTCACTGATGAAAACCACAAGCTAGAAAATAATCTGGGGATATTGTATGAGTAGGCACTAGATAGGGATTTTATACACAAACTTTCTTGCATCCATTGATTACTAAGGCTTGCACTAGGTGGCACTATTATATGGAGAGTTTTCTATAATGAAGTTAAATTTATATATGATAAATTATAATTCTCTAATTGAGGCAAATGAGACATATCACAATTTTGAAAGTGACGATGTGCACAAATCTATCCATTTCTATATATATATAATTCAAGTAGCATGAATAAATAAAAAAGATAGGTATTCTAACAGAGTGGGCTGATAGTAATAATTTTTTATGCATATTTAAACAATTATAAAGAAATTGTGAAATAAAAATTAGAATATTTTTGAAAAAGCAAAATAAAAAAAGACAAAGAAGAGCAAAAGTATAGCTTATTATTATGGATAATGTTAAAAATACTTTTCAAGCTTACTCTTTATAGCTGTTCTATTATTTGTATATTTATTTAATGAATATAATAACTTCCTATTTTTTTAAAAAAAAAAATAATTAAAAAATTATATTTATTTATATACATCAATGAATATAATAGTATTTATTTATATACATTAATACAGATAATAGTATTTATTTATATATATCTATAAATAATAAATGGTATAATATATTTTTAAAATAAATAATTATATAAAATTAATTAAATCTCTAAACAATTCAATGTAATATCTTATAATAAAGGCACAGCAGAGATTTTGCGTAGAGTATTCACATTCGTCTCCTCTTCTTCTTCATTATCAGGTATTCCTGGCAACAAAATACCATCACCATAAGGTAATGATGCTAAAATTAAATAAAAATATTAACATATATATAAAACTAGTGTTCATCTGTGTATATATAATAAATAAAATATATTAAAAATTTAAATAAATACACTAAAAAATAAATTTTCTTCAACTTTCACAAAAGTGTAAGTGAAGAATCATTTAAATAAACTTGAGAATAATGTCCACTTTTTTCTACGGAGAAAGTATTCAATTCTCCATGCATGCACTATACTATAATATTAAATTAGTGATGTTAAATATGAGTAAACTCTTGATTTAAGTCTCACAATAAAGACTTTGAAAAGTTAAAAATGACTGCCTTATCTTTATACCTAAATGCAATTATATAGGCAAATCACTTTGCTAATTGAATATTATAATACACAGCATGTGTGGAGGTTTGATTACCTTCTTAGAATTATAACTTGATGCTGTGCTAATAAAATATTTCTTATTTAAATGGCCACTTTTTTGTATCAATGACAATCATTCATCACTTTTTACCTGAAATATTGATACAAAAAGAGCATTATTTATGTTTATTTAAAATATTTATCAATTAGACAGATTTTTGTTTGCAAAAGCCAAATAATTTTTTTTTGTACTTTTTAATGCATTTATATAAATAAAAGCATTAATTTTTTTTAAAAAATATATGTATTTTCTATTTTTTAATAGTTTTCAATGAAGCATTCAATTTTAAATTACAAAGTGTGTCACTAGGCACCACTAGCATGAATGTTATATGTAAAATTGAAAATTTATACTTTTTTACTAATTTTTGTTAAAATTGTTTGTAAAACTTGAAAAAAAAAAAAATTGTCATCGCTATGATATATTTATGGCAGTTTCATCTAGATTGGAAATTGGGGAGTGGGTGAAAATTATGTTATAAGATTTTATCCAATCAGCTAAAAAATGACGTAAGTTAAATAAAAGATTAAATATTAATAATGGTAAATTTTCATGTGTAATATTAACTGTAAGTGAAAATCACTGAAGCATGATCTCCTTTAGATTAATATTAAATTGATTTTAGCAGCCATTTCCCACTAAATACAAGTAATGTTATAACACGTTGTACTTGAATGGATGATCACATGGCATTCTATAAATGATTTTTATGACAGAATTATTGTAATATATTAAAATACACGACTGTATTAAATCATTTTGACTTTAAGAAAAGCCAGAAGATATCTCAAATGGAAATTAACATATTTCTGAAAAGAAAGACCGTGAATGATCTTAAGAGAACAGTTACTATGGAAACAAAATACATCATTATATAAAATCAGATTAATAAGTATAAAAAAATATTGGCAAACAGCTAATTCCAAGCTTCTTTTATTATCACCATTTTCTGCCAGTATTCTCTTTTAAAATGCAAAGTTTACCACACAGAAGCTAATCCCTGAATTAAAGTATTCCGATATAAGAGACTGCTGAACAGAAACTGTTTGGATCAGTTTATTTTAAATCTCCTGATGCAGTTAAACAGTTGTATGATACTTAATGTATTTACAATTAAGTGTGTACAATATAAAGAATTTATTCTTCATATTAAATTTATACCAGGAAAAAAAGTGATATTGCCATCAAGACCATCTCTACCATGGGGAAGTAAAGTTAGGTAAACGTAACTTAAAATATGAAACTAATACAAAGATCAGATGTTGATCTCCAATCACATTATAAACAAAGTTGAATATTTGGTAATACTTTATAAGATATCTGGAAAAAAACAACAACTAAAAACTAAATGAATAAATAGTAGAGTGAAGGGAATTGTTTTTGAAAAAAAAAGAAAGAATATTGTGGTAATAGGTTATGTAAAGATCTTATATTTTAAAAAATAAATGTAACAGGTATAAAACTATAGATAAAACAAAATATCTTAAGTTAATCCCATATGCTTTATTTTAAAGTTGAGATACAATGTAAAGTTTATTAAATATTAATTTATATGTTTTAAAGGCTATAGACTAATTAATAAGTTTATGAATTATAAAATGACATTGTTTAAATTAATTATAACAGTTAGTCAATTATTTGTTTAATTAATGCTATAGTAGCCAAAGACAGTAAAGTTAGTTCATTTAAAAAAAATATTGAAAGTTAATTATTAGCTTTTAAATTAAAATATTAGACAAGTTAAAATTAAAAAAATAGATAGTTATTTCCAGTGTGTGTGTTGATTAAAGTGTGTGCATGTCAATAATAAAATATTTATTTATTAAATTTAGTTTACATTTACTTATTTATTGAATATTTTAAAATGGATTTATTATTAAAGGTATTTGAAATAAATAAATGCATGAGCTTCTAATATAAAAATTATAATTATTTAAAAGTAATATAAAATAATTGTATCATTAATTTTTTTATTATAAATCTAAAAAGGAAAGGTCAATTAAATGTTAATGGAAATTTACAAATAGTCATATGGGGTTTGAAATAGATTACTGTTAGGTAATTTTATTTTTTATTTCCTGATTGTAATTAAATAATTAATACTAGGGGTCATAAAATTAAGGTATAGCTAATTAACGGCCCATCAAAATATCAAAGCTATAAATATCTGGAGGAAAAAAAAAAGGATGATTCTTCTTTTTCTGTCTTGTCCCTCAATTTTGTCAACAACAAGGCACAAAAATCTTGGTTTATTTTAAACTTTTATTTTAAACTAAAAGTAATAGTCAAGCGTCATTAGCCGAGAGGTCATCGCAGCCGCCTTGCAAACAAATGGTTGGTTGCAGACGGTTGTGGGTTCGCTTCCCGGCCGATGCTATGACATATGAAAAAAAACTAATAGTAATAATTTTTTATAAACTTTTATTATTTTGTTAAATTGTATTGTTAGGATAAAAAAGCAGAAGGTATTAAGTTCCATGCTTAACATAGTCAGGAGAAGTTCAAAAGCTGGCAAAGATACCAAAGAAAAATGATATCTCTATTTATTAATTATTATAAAATGCTTCCATATTAGCAAACTTTCCTACAAACTTTATACTAGACTATTTTATCACTATCTCTAACCTTTAATGAAACCATGTCTCACCCATTGTTTGTAAGTTGTTAGAATTTCTCTTAACACTGACAAGAAGAAGAAAAAAATAGAGCGTTTAATCTTTTATAGTTAACTTTTAAATTGATACTAACTTTGTTTAACATTAAAAGAAATTAATTCTAGTTCACTACGAGAAGAATAATTTTTAATATATTTTAGCCACATATATAGATACAGATATTTACTTTGAATCTATCTGTATTAGTATTTCTTTGTCTTCAGCTTTATGTGTTCACACATTTTATATTTGATAATTAATTTTGAAAGATTACCTCTAGAAAACAGTTTTGTTCTTATCCTAAAGTTAGTTGAATGATAACCTGAATGATTTTATAATTATAAAGTTTTTTTTTTTTACTAAGGTAAATGTTGAGATAGTAATTATTTTGTGATAATTAATTTTGAAAGATTATTACTGGAAAGTGACAATTTCATGCATTGCCAATTAAATGTGAAAAGTATTATTTTCAAAGAAGAAAATAATACAGAGACTTATAAAAATTCAAATGAATTGTTAAATGTGAATGGTTAATTGCAATTATTCATTTAATACACACGAGCTTTGTGGATTTTAACTATAAATGAATACTCTCACTTTCCAAACACAAGATAATGTCTTTGTGAAAATATAGAATAAATCCATCTATCTTTTCAACCCAAACATTTAAGTATGGGAAAATCTTAAGCATTTGGAAATGAGAGCATGAAGATATTTTCACAAAGACTTTATCTTGTGTTTGGAAAGTGAGAGTATTCATTTATAGTTAAAATCCACAAAGCACATGTGCATTAGCTTAATGGCTGATTATTATTACAGTTTAAAAACATCATGCTATATAAAATAAATATCTTATTTAATTATTCATTTAAAAGAAAGAGTAATTTGCTTATTCCTGATATTAACATTCAATTTCAAAGTAATAAATTAATGACTTTAAGATAATGTAAAATATGGTTACCAAATAACAAAAATTTGATTTTTGTTCATTTAAATACACAGAAGAGGTCCTAAGGTCAACATGGGCATAACAATAATATTGGCATCAACAAGGAATTTGAGTATTCCATCATCAGAGTTTCAATGGTATGGGTGACTGAAGAATTGGAAGGTGGAGTGGATTGAAGCATGCCCATTAAAGTGTGAAGATTTGCTATCTTAATATAAACTGAGCACTTATTTACTAATTGCACATTACGCAAACTAGTGAAGCTCAATTTAGAGAGAATTATAAGACTGAGCACTTTCGGGAACCTTTAGATCTCATATTCATAGCCTATCTTAGGAGTGTTGGTTTGAGTTGTGATTTTTAAAAAAAACTGGGTAGTAATTTAATTTATTTCTCAAACACCAAAAAACCATGGACCATATATTTGAACTTACCATAGCAAAGACATTATGCACGGAGCGCAACGATACTAAGTGCAGAATAAAAGCTTGCTTCATTGCAAATGACAACAATGCAATAAACCAGAAGGAATCATACTTCTCCATCTCAAGAAAGTGGACTATAAGAAGACATTGAATAAATTAGCATAAATTATTATTCAGTTTTTTTAAAATCACAACTCAAAACAACATCCCTAAGCTAGGCTATGAATATGGGATCTAAAAGTTCCCCAAATTGCTAAGTCTTATAATTCTCTCTAAATTGAGCTTCACTTGTTTGCATAATGCACAATTAGTAATTTACTACTCGAAGGTGAAGTATAAACAAGATTTTTATTTTAATATTATGAGCACTTATTATATATATGTGTGGGAGATGATCTGTACCAACTGATGAGTGCTGCTTCAGCATGAAATATGTACATTGGAGATCATTTATTTTTTTCATATGTGTGTGGTCATGTGTATCAGTTGTATGGGATAGAGTGGATGGCTGAGGGAGCTTGAAAGTCTGTGTTCAAATCCCCTATATTACATCTAGACTCCAGGTATATAAAATATATATGCATTCAAATTATATATGTATTTAAAATATTATATATATAAACTTAAAATTAAACATAACAATGTATATATAAACAAAGAGAATAAGTAAAGCATTCTCCCCAGGCTATATATTAAAAGCTTCTAATGTTGAACAAAGTATCAAGTTATTCAATATTTATAATGTTTTTAATGCGTAGCCTGGGGGAGAGTGATTTACTCTCTCTCTCTATATATATATATATTAATTACCTTCATATGGAGGTGGTGGAAAATAATTTAAAGAATGTGTGAAAAAATCATTTTTGATTGGAATTGATCCTATTATTAATGGTAAACTTATTTCCATACACTGATCAATTACAAACTGTAAATATATATATATTTAACATACTTTATTTTATATATTTAGACAATTATTACACATACTTAGCTTTCCTATCACATATAAGCTAAGTTTTAATGAGAATAAAAGTCTAAACCACTAAACATCACATGATCATCTTTTCATATTAGATGAGTAGGCATGATAGGGATTTTATGCACAAACCTTCTTGCATCCACTGATTACTCTGGCTCTCACTGGGTGGCACTACTGTAAGAAGAATTTTGCCTAGAATAAAGGTCTTTTATTTATTTCTAAAATAAGGGAAGAATATAGTTATGATATCATTTATTAACCAAGCTAATGTGAATATGATCTAAAATAAACTCAATTCTTAGCCAAAACATTAAACAAAAGTGTGTAAACTTTGTGATTTTTTAAAATTTTAAATAGAATTAATATACATATACCATGATTACCAGCTCTGCTGAATGGATGATAAGCAATGCCTTTGTTCAAGTTCTATTTCAGTGCCCCCCCCCCCAGTCTCATGAAATAAAATTTGTAAAATAAAAATGAATTCTATACAATTTTGTTTAACAATAGGCATAAAAACAGTAGAACATTAAAAAAATTGTAATTATTTACATTTTTATGATTTTGTTTACATATTAACCCTCCTGATTTCGGCAGTCACAAAATAACTTCCAGAAATTTTCCTTGTGATAAATAATGATTAGTTAAAACCAGGTCAACTCGAACTATAGTATTAATTAGTTTGTTAAAAAAAATTATTATTTGTTATTTTTAGTTTTATTCAGAATCTCTCCTATATAACTTGTTTATATTTTCTATTAACAAAGTTAGCTTTTCTTTTATTCATTTAAAAAAAATTATGCATTCATTCATTCAATATAATAATGCAATCATATTGTATATACTACACATTATTATATATATATAGTATTCAGTATGATACTAAGGATTAAGAATTTACATTACATTTACTTACCCATGGAAAGAAATTTTCTTACTTATATTGTTTACTTGATACATTTTAGAAGTCATTACCATACCATGCACTTTGTTTTATTTAATGAAAGATTATGTTAATAACTAAAACAAATCAAACAATTGGTTTGTTTCACCAGAATAGATAATGATTTTTTAGGCATTTCCTCACTAGAATGAGCATTTAAAAAGAGGTTTAAATGATGATGTATGGGCATTACAATCAATAAAGTGGCATTAAATGACAATATTTTAATGAAATGCACACACAATAATATATTTTTAAAACCAGTAGCAAACTCTCCATATAGCAGCGCCCTCCAATGCAAGACTTAGTAACAGCATGTGTAAGAATAGGAAATGGTGATCATGTGATTTTTAAAAAAAAATATGCGTTTTACTAATTATGCTTTTCTCGGATTTGGACTGTCATGTATTTGGGTAACATTATGGATCAATTATGAGTTTTAGCTAGGTAACAAACACCATGACAGTCAAAATCCAAGAAAAGCAGATTAATAAAACATGGTAAAAATACTATTGGTATTTTTCAAAAAGAGATAATTTTGGTATTGAAAAAAAAGGTGAGACAGTACTGGAATCAATCCCAAGAACATATATTTCAGAGTCTGACATTGTATTACTGTGATATATAAAACACACCATACAGTATTTACAAAATATGACTGATACATTTAATTATCTACTATGGGACTGCTGTCCAATATATTGCATATTTGCTGTAATTATTATGAACAATATTTTTGAAATATATTTATTTTTAAATAAATTATTAATAGTAATATGCCATTTTTTATATATAAATTAGAATATTTAAATGCAAGTAATTCTGAGATCTAAACATTTCATTTACATGTAAATTGTATTAATTATCAGGGTGATATGATACCAGTCTTTTCTATTTAGCACAATGGTAAAGTATATATGTAGTATATTTCATGCAATTGTCATAAGACTTAGTAAAAAGATAATCCTTTTATATTTAAATAAAAATATTTACAATCTAAACATGTTTCTAATAATGAAGTGATTTGGAAATCTAAACATTTTCATTTACATATGAGTTTGGTTAATTATCATGATGACATCCCATGGATAAAGCATGTTTGTGCCCCACACAACATGCACACCTGTATGCAATGGTCTGATGATTATATATGGAACTTTGATACTTCTAGCAAACAATAGAATTATACAGTGCAGTGAATTGTGTGTTTGATGTTTTTAAAAAGCATTCTCTATATTTTTATAATTGTTTTTAAAACTTTATCTAAGGAAGTTGGTTTTAGAAGTTAAACTGTAGATCTTTTAGAAGGGGTAAAAACTCTTTGAATACTCAATGAATAACAAAAAGGTAAATACTACATGCAATATAATAATATATAACAAATCTATAAAAAATAACGCTGCTTACAAATTGTTGGTTTTCTTGCATTGAAAATGTAAAAATAATAAATATATAATGCAATAAACATGAGATATAAAAGTAAAAAGATTTATTCCACATTTGTACATCACAGAAAGATCTTTATACTAAATTTTGCATACAACAACACACACAAATGTAAAGTAATCAAAAAAGTAACTAAGATTATAGAAAACTAACTAGAAACAATTTGAGTGAGACTGCATGAATATTTCCTTTGATTTAAGTTTGACACTTGTCAAAATTAGAATGTGTTTAGATTTCCAAATAATAACTTGGGAATGAATAAAAGTAATTAATTTTTGTTCATTGCATCACAATTTTGCACTGGTGGATGTTGTCATGAAGTTTATCTGATATCTTTTTCATTTTACAAGATTGTAGAGTGATAACAATTACTTTAATTGGTTACATAGTTATTTCCAACAATTTTTATAAATATTTATATGTATGAGATCAGCAGATGACAGCACAGGTCATAACTGATGGTCAAGTTTTTATATGAGAGATGCAAAAAGCAAAATGAAATTGTTTGGTAGATTGCAGTTTATGGTAATAAAAGAATAGCCAAAATAGTATTTAATTGGGTTACGAGTAAAGGGCAGGTAACAAGATGGGTGAGAAAGGTAATACAGTATGCAGAAGATTTGGATAAAGAATTTATATTAGTATATTTGTACCAGAGGTGGGATGATTATGTTAGGAGGATTGTTGAGGGTTATAATGGTAAGGAATGGAATAGAAGAATAGATGCATTAATAAAGAATAGAGAATTGGAGAGATGGAGCATAATATGGAGAGTAAAAAGAGTTTAAATATATATAGAAGTAAACAAAACATTGGGCGCAAGTTAATTTATGATAATAGCAAGGAAAGTAGTTTACTGTTTAAGGCTTGAATGGGATCTTTAGCAACAAGGGAATATACACATAAATGGAAAAATATGGGTGATTTAGTCTGCAAGTTGTGTAAGGAAGGCATAGAAAATATTAGGCATCTGCTGATTTAATGTAAATGGTTGGAAGCAGAAAAAGTACAAATAATGAAGTTATGGAAGACTAAATATAAACAAAGTGATTATACAGAAAGTGGGTTATTGATTTTTATGCTGTGTTTGGGAATTGATAAGGGGGATTTAGATATGAAGGCTATGGAGTTGACAAAGATTATGTTGTGGAAATGGGATGGAGCAGGATATGGAGAAACTTAGGGTGGGGGAATGGAAAGGTAAGCTAAGTGGTTAACAGGTTTCTCTGGACATAGTTGCTGAGAGATTCCTGACTCCATATAAGGAGAAGTCACAGAGCATTACATCAAATCACATTACATGTAGATAATAAGAATGTACAGCTTTTGAAGAGTTTTTGTCAGAGAGTGAATTTGAACATTGAAAATTTATCGAATATTTATGAGGGACAATACACAAGGTCTAGAAATAATATATTCCACTCAATAGATTATGTATTAGTAGGGAAATGAGGAATGGATAAAGTACGGAAAATTAAGGTGTTTGATAATGAAGAGAGAGTATGTAATAGTGATCATAACTTTTTTATAATAGAAATGGTTAGTAATCTGATGAAAAATAGTAATAAAAGTAGAAAGGATAGTGAAAGATGTGGATAGAGAGGGAATGATAAGAAAAAGTTAGAAGAGTATAAAATAAAAGTTGTGGAAATGGGATGGAACAGGATGAAGATGAATATGGGGAGACTTAGGGTGGGGAATGGAAAGGGAAGTCAAAGTGGCTAACAGGTTTCTCTGGGCATGGTTGCTGAGAGATTCCTGACTCTACATAAGGAGAAGTCACAGTCACATCACACATGGTTATGGTATACAAATTGCTTGGAGCCATTTTGATAACATTTCACTTATATTTTTCAAATAGTAGTAATTGACTTGAAAAACAAAGATTCAATTGTAAATTTTGAATTTGAAACAATTCTTTAAATTTCAAAATATCAATTGAGGGGAATCATTCAGTAATTAGAATTTTATGGATGATTTCATTTTAGGATTTCAGTCACTATTGCATTGAAAAACATTTTGAATATTATTGAAATATCAGTAAAAAATGTTTAAATACTGCTATCATTCCAGCAACAATTAAAACATCCAACTCTTAATATTTATTCATATGTAATCATAAGGGACTTGAACACAGACTTTCATTTACCTTTTTCACATGTATGTGGTCACATGTCTTAATTGTATGAGATAGAGCAAACAGCTGAAAGAAGTTTGAAAGTCTATGTTCCATTCCTTTATGGTTACATCTAAACTTGAAGTATATAAATTATACTTGTAATCAATTAAATATATAATATTTATTTAATCTAAATTATTTCTTATTTGATTTAAAATATGGAAAAACAACAAATATTTAACATTTTTTATCTGTAAAAATTATCATGTCATCTATAAAAAAGATGTATTATGTATATATATAAATGAGCAAATAGACTACTTTAATTAAAATATGTCTTAGGGATTATTTAGATCTTTTCCAGTATCTATAACCATATGTTAGAAAATGATAAATTGTGGTTTAAAAATATATATTTGAACGAAAGACTAAGAAAAACAGTAATTACACAAATTACCTAAAAAAATAAATAAATTATAATTGTAATAATAATATACCTCTAATTCATAACATATTTTAATAATACAGTTAGAAATAATATCAGATGATAAAGGAACTGGTGGAACTTGAAAAGGTACGCAATTCCATATATCTTGTGAACCGGATTTAATTTTCCCTCTGCTGTATTCTTTAACAGTAGTTGCTTTTGTTATAGATGCAGTTTTAGAACAAAATGTGACATACTGAAAGAGACAAAACACATATTCAATAAGGATGCTATATTTGTTACATGCATATATACTGTAATGAGAATAAGGATGAATGATGATGAAAAATGATGAGAATGAGAACTTTCAACATAATTTTAATGCTTGGTTCATCATATAATGATATATTTATGTACAAGGCAACAAAATCCACCATTTTAAAATATTTAAAAAAAATCCAAAATCTTATTTTTAATCAATTATATTTAGTAACTAAAATAAAAACATATAAAATATATATGTACTTAGCACACAAATAATGAAGTTAGTAAAAGCAGATAATACTCTGCAATTTAATGAGCTAAGCGCTTTTGTGGAGAACTATGCAAATTCAAAATGCAAATATATGCAAATTAATGTGAAGTGAAACAGACATCAGGGTTTCTTTAAGAAGTGAATTTGTTGTTTTAGAATAAAATTATAGAAATTAATCTTTAAAAATTACAATATCACAGTGACTCAATTAAATTTAAGTGTTCAACAGTGGTTAAGATGTTAATAATTATTTTATAATAATTAGGATTTTAAAACAACTATTTAGTAAATTAGTTTCTAATCACTTTTCATTTTATCAACTTTTTTTTTCACATATATAATAATTTTTTTTAAACTGAATACTCTTGTTTCAAATTCAGTTTTATTTTTTTTTTAAAAACTAACACAACATAGTTGAGAGCATATATAAAATTGTACATCACAGATATATCTGTAATAAGAGCTAAATATCAACATGACAAATCTTTCTTTTATTGCAGAGTATTTAAATTTCACTTTTTCCTTCTATTTTATTTATTTATATTTGATATTTATTGACTCATACTATTTTATAATCATCTGAAATTCAGTATTGGATATTTATTCAGCCATTCTATTGTATATTCATTTTATATTTAATAATATATCAATTCACTATCTAAAACATCTTTATAATTGCTCACCTTTATTATATTAATTTGAAATAATTATTTTCACAAGTAAAAAATAATAAATTTGGAAGTTAACAATAGATAGATTTTTTTTTTCACAAATGTAATCAACCATAGATAATTTGGAATCTCTTATAGACCATTTGATAAAACTACAACATACAAAATAATATTTAATTAAATATTTATAGAAATCAGTCAAGACATAGACAATCCCAATATCAATAACAACCAACAATCTCAATGTGGTTGTCAAGACAACCTCCTTTTAACAATAAAGGTGAAATTCAAAATATTTAAAATGAACAAATACATTTTAAAAATATAAATGTAATTATATTAAAAAAATAAAACAAGTCTACAGATACCAATTTATTTCAAGTAAGGTTTTAAATTTACTGGAAAATGATAATATAGATAAGGTAGACAATAAATATGATTTAGCAAAACTTCCAATAAACAGAACAAAGTACTTATAAATTATTATTAATGACAATATGAAAGCAAATAGACAATCAATTTGGTTTTAATTTTATATCCAATTATTTAAGTACTGAAAAGTAAAAACATCAAAATATCACATGATCACCATTTCATATGCTTACACGTACTGATAATAAGATTACCAAACTTTTCATTCAGTACTGCCACCAAGTGCAGGCCTTTGTAATCAATGAATGCAGAAACATTTGTGCATAAAATCCCTATCTAGGGCCTACTCATCCAATATCCCCCAACTAGTTTCTAGCTTGTGGCTTTCATCAGTGAGGAGCTTTGGATTGAGAGCTTGTACCTAGATTTTAGGATCTAATTCAATCCTCCAGTAATCACCTTTTACCTATTTGGATAACTATAAAGACTTGTACTTAATGGCACTACTGTATAGAGAGTTTGGTACTCTTATTAACAGCATGTGTAAGCATACAAAATGATGATCATGTGATGTTTTGATAATTTTGTATCTATCCTGCCCATAGGATAATAGTGACTGTAATTTTTGAAAAATCAAAGACAACAAAATGTATAGGTGCGAACTGAGTTCAGATCTATATGACTATACAAGCAAATGAGCTTGGATTGGAAACATTATGTTGTTTTTATCTTGGGCTCCTAGTTTTATAGTTAATCAAATAGGTAAAAGGTGGGTTGCATTAGATCCTAAGCTCTACGTGCAGTGCTCCCAATCAAGATTCCTCACTGATGAAAGCCTCAAACTAAAAACTAGTCTGGAGATATTGGATGAGTAGGCACTAGATGGGGATTTTATGCATAAACCTTCCTGCATCCATTGATTACAAAGACTTACCCTTGGTGGCACTACTGTATGGAGAGTTTAATATTGAAATTCTATAAATTTTTTTTATCTCATTTTGCAATATAATAATGCTAATCTGCTTGAAGTCATATTCAATATTAATATTGAAATTTTATCACTATAGACATATATAATACATAATTAAACTATGTTACTATATGTAACTGAAATAGAAATAAGTGAGACTTCCAATGAGTTATGTAAAGTAAATAAACTATTAAAAGACAGAATGATACCTCATGTCCTTTATCATTTGTTGGAATTTATACTTAGTTTATTTATATAATTTTAAATGAGAGAGTGAATTTGATCTATTGTTTATATATATAAAAGAAAATATATGGAATCATCATTTAAATATTCAGAGGATAAAGATCAAGCCTTTGTTTTTTTTTTCTCATGTGTCGTAGCATCAGCCAGGAAGTGAACCCGCTAAGCTGTCGCTGACCTCTCTACCACCAATGCTTGACGGGCCTTTGTTTTAATAATCTCCAAACATGAAATAAAACTCTGTTTTTATGTAATAAATAATTATATCTCAGACCATATATAACTGAAACAAAGAAATTGAACATTCCAGTGAGTTATGTCATGTAAATAAACTATTAAAAGACAGAGTGATACCGACTATCCTTTAACATTTGCTGGTATTTATGTTTAGTTTACTTGCATAATTTTAAATAAAAGTGAATTTGATCTATTGTTTACATATATACGTTACGGAATAAAAGATATAGAATCATCGTTTAAATATTCAGAGAATGAAGACCAAACCTTAGTTTTAACAACTTTCAAACTTGAAACATATACATATATTTGTGGACAGTTGATAAAATTATTTGTCTTTTCATTTCTATTTCTTGATAAACAGACTGATTCATCTTAGGAAAAATAACTGAGCATACTTGAAATTTTATGTGAAAAAATACATAATTCTATTAAAAAAAAAAAAAAAGTAATTGTCAAGTATTGGTGGTCGAGAGGTCAGCACAGTTGCCTTGCGGGCGGTTGTCCCGGGTTGGCGAGTTCGCTTCCCGGCCGATGCTATGACATATGAGGAAAAAAAAATACGTAATTGATTTTTTTTTTTTAAGCTTTAAGTATAAAACAATAAAATAAATAATATTATTTTTAAAGAAAGTCTTTTTTAAAAAAACAAACAAACAAGATTTATATTTCAATACGTCAAAGTTTTTTTTAATACTCTCATTAAATTTATTGAATAAATTTGAATCAATTAAATAAATGTGAAGTTAATATTATTACTACAGCTGTTGTTATTACTACTTAAGTGCTACTGCCGCTACGCTACTACTACTACTAATGATAATAAATTTTATTTATATTGCCAGTTTATTACAATTAGTTTCCTACTATTTTTTTTATTTTAAATAAAAAATGATAAAAAAAGTTATAACGAACACATCATTTCAAAATATATATATTGTATTACACTTTTTATAGCTATTAAAATTTTACATTTAACACACTTTATTTATTTAGGCAATAATAAATAAATAACAGCATAATTCCTGCTATACTCTTTTTTACATAGCAAGACAAAATTATTATATTAATAACGAGACTAATAAAGAATTCTCCTCTGTATCAAAACATAACAATTTACTACATTAATCTCCCTTCAACTATCCACTCTATCTTATATAACAGATACACATAACTACATACGTGTGAAAAAGATAATATCAATACGTATAAATGATCTCGAATACATATATTGTAGATCATTTATCTTTTTCATATGTATGTGGTCGTGTGTATCGGTTATATAAGATAGAGTGGATAGCTAAAGGGAACTTGAAAGTCTGCGTTCAAATCCATTTAATGTTCAGACTATATATTATACTTTGAAGTCAAATATTATAGATTCGGCATGAATTTTGCCATTATTCTTCAGTATATTTAAATGGACATATTAATGTCCTATATATAAGGGATCAGAGTGACTTAATATCAATAAGTTGTATGACAACAATATTGGCATCAACAAGGTTTTTGAGCATTCCATCATCAATTTTTCAATAATACGGATGGTTGAAGAATTGAAGGGTGAAGAAGAGTGAAGCCTGTCCATTAAAGTTTGAAGATTTGTAAACTTAATATAAAATGAGCACTAATTATATATACGTATGAGAGATCATGACCTGGATGAAATGATGAGCGCTGCTACAATATGAAATATGGATATTGGAGATCATTTATCTTTTTAACATGTGTGTGCTCATGTGTATCAGTTATATAAGATGGAATGGATAGCTGAAGGGAGCTTGAAAGTCTGTGTTCAAATTTCTAATTACATTAATCTTTTAGCTCTTTAACACATATTTATGCTATTATCAGTCTATTCAGTTTATTAGGAAAATAT
The DNA here is from genome assembly GCA_028023455.1 of Epiperipatus broadwayi. NCBI lineage: Eukaryota > Metazoa > Onychophora > Udeonychophora > Euonychophora > Peripatidae > Epiperipatus > Epiperipatus broadwayi. The sequence continues at coordinate 3,300,536 of JAQFVV010000105.1, read as the reverse complement.
AAATGTCTTTGAAGCCTTTTTTTTTTAAAAAAAAATAAATCAAAATATAGGTCAATTTAATTTTTTACAAGAAACTATAAAATTTTCTAATACTATGTTGCATAATTAACTTATAAGTGAACCATAATAAATTTTTCGAATCACAGTACTGCTACGTTATAGAAAATTGATTTTTTTCTTTTTTTGAATAAAGATAAAATTTCATTGATTTGATTGATGATAATAGATTTCAATTATATATGCTTTACTTAAGAGCAATCTTCAATTCCTTTACCATTAAACTCAGAACTTGTTGGAATTTGCAGTGATTTGATTTAGATGTGTAATTTAAGAACAGCACATGAACACCATTTCTTATGCTTGCTCTTAACTTATTAAAACAGGCAAAACTCTCCATAAAGTAGTACCACTCAGTACAAACCAAAGTAATCAATAGATGCCAGAAGGCACTAGATAGGGATTTTACGCACAAGCCTTTTGGCATCCATTGATTACTCTGGCTTGCACTGAGTGGCACTATTTTATGGAGAGTTTTGCCTGTTTTAACTTAAGAACAGATAATAAAGAATTTATTTTCCTAATGAATTATTTTAAAATTACTTAATTAATTTGAAAGCATCATATTGTTCTGTTGTCCTCTTTTTAAATTTAATAAAAATTATAATTTTTATATTATATAAATTATTTAAACCAAAACATATATTATTAATAGCTTCATGACTAGTTGCAATAAAAATATTAACAAGAAATGGAAATATGAAAAAGTGTAATGGTTGAAGTAAAAAGAAAGAGTGAGTTACAAAAAAGATCAATGACAAAATATTAAAAGAGAGAAGAAAAGATACTATACTTGAATCTGCTTCTGCCATGAGGAGATCTGTCCAAGATAAGCTACTTCATTCTACACAGAAAATCACATCCTCCCTTTCCAAAGTTTACATGTCCATGTTCACCAAGTCCTCTCTTATCAATACATTAATACTTCCCAGAATATCCTATTTCACTCCAGTGGTCAATTTCACCAAAATCTTCATCAGGAAGATACACAAGAAATGCACTGATCTGATTAGAGGGGGGGGGTGCAACCATCAGCTTGAAAGGCCTGCAGAAACACACAAAGCTCAATGGGTTATCCCTACATTCCATAGATACATTTATATTTCAATGTTCCTACAACTCTTTACAGAATGTTCCTGCAGTATCCCAACTCATCACCCTTTAAGAAGATCACTCCCACAGACAAGCCTCCCCTGTTAGCACTGGTTGGCTGGCAACCCTCACACCCCTCATCTCCAAATTTACTACTATTCCTAACAAGCCATCCTCAATCAAAATCAATTTCCGGAAAGCTTAATACATTCTTAATCATGATGTTTTTGCAGGATCAACTCTCCTCCAGCTCAACAACCATCTGCTAATCAAGAAATCTAAGCAATGGTTCCTTGAGCCCAAATTCTTTGACTTCCTGTTGAAGATAAACCTCAACACCTTGCTTACTAACACTTTCTTGTACATTGCTGATGATTCTCAAACAGAGATTCCACTTGCACCTTATGCCTCAGGGAAGAGGAAATTTCTCTTCACCAACTCTGCCACTGTGTTTCCTTTCAACCCTACAGAGACCTTATAGCCTCCATACTAGATGACAAAATGCATTCCTTATCTACTCTCATTGACAATATACTGTGTGGATCTATCCCAGAGATACGTTCATCAACATTCTTATTGTTTTCGCTAGGTACACCCGGTGCTGGCTCACCTTTAATCATGTACTGGAACATCTGCTTGATTTATATATTGACAAAATGGAAAAAATTCAGAAGAGGGACCAGAATTTGCCCCCCCATCTATGATGCCACATGGAAGCTAATTGATTTGCCTCCCTAAAGCTGATCCCTTTCATACCTGAATAGAAATCATCTATCCTGGAAATGATTAGGGGTTGATTTGCATACATTCCACTGGGATTGATTATGATTTGCCTTACTCCTCAAGCTTTTTGCCCAGATCCTGAGTATTATGACATTGACTTCCACTCTGAAGGGTTGGTTTACCTATACAAAGCTTAGGCTTTGCATGGACAAATTTTTAGAATAAAATATTCTATATTTTTATACAAATAAAAAAAAGATATTAAAAAATGAAAGATTTGAATAGAAAAAGATGAGAAAATTACAAAGTTATGAATCATGTGAAAAGAGCAGTAGTTTGATAAAATACAATATTTTATATAAGGATATTTATGAAGTGTAATTTTTCATGATGCCACTCTTACACAAGGTAGAAACTGCTTTATATCCACTAGAAGGATTTAATCATAAACATATGCCCAAAGATATTTCATGCTGATCCAGCCCTCATCAGTTGGCCTAGACCACAATCTTTTACACTGCAGAAATATCATCCTTAACTAAACAATATTCTATAGATTTGAATCTTGCATATTAAAAAAATATAATATGTGTATTTGGCCAATAAGAAACGGTAAAAGAGTTTTATAATGGAAACTAAAAAATGGATAATTTTATTCTCCTCTGGATATGTAATTTTATTCTATTCTCTCAAAAGATGATCTATAATAAGTTTGCATAACAGAATATTGATTATCACTAATAGAAGTAGAATGTAGAAAATAAAATGAACTAATTTTTAAAAACAAATGTTATAGCACAATTTTTAGTTGTAATTCTACTATTTTAATCCATAATTATAAAGTTAAATAATGTCTATATATACACATCAATAAAATTTAAGTTCACAAACTGATTCATTGAAGGTAAATTTCATTTAGTTGGAATAATTCAATAAATTTCAATGATTCTGATAACTGCAAATATATGCTGTAATGAGTCAGGTTTTGTTATAAGTGTTTTCCTTTTGTATATGTGCATTATTTTCTTTTGTTAACCATGGTATTAGATTTAAATGTATTTTTCTTTATTTTAGGGTATAGATTACATAATATATATATATATGACGTTTGAATGTTTACTGTTTTTTTTTTTTTTTAGAATACATGATTTATAATTTATGATATTTTAAAAAAAATTAGCTGTACAAGAAATTTTCTCTCATCTTTCATTGACGGTTTTGACAGTTTTAAATAAACTCTTGATTTTAGAATTAGTAGAATAATTTAATTCCTCTCCCCTCCTCCCTTACAATATTTAATCTAAGTGTTTTTTCTTTTTTTTAAAAAAAGTGGTCAGAGGTTTGCTCCATCAGCAAAATCTTTTAAAGAAGAATATTTAAAATTAATCTTTTCTTTTAATTCGTATTAATAAATTTATTTTATATATTTTGGGATTTGCATTAAGATTTGCTAAAACATTTTAGCTTGTCCAGAATAAGCCTTATATAAAAGTATTTATTGATTTGTATGTACTGAAACAGTAAGGTCTGCTTTGCAGATCTTTGTTTCACCTTTTCTCACGTATTTCCTACCCCCATACCTTAATTTGAACCCCAATCTATCGTAGTGTGTCTGCAATATGCTTATATACCAAAAATCCTGCCTAATTTTAAACCACGAGTACAATGCTCATATTATATATAAGTATAACTCATGCCCAAATAAATAAAATATTATGGATTATGTATATGTTCACATAATTTAGATTTATTTAAAAGTAGGTTATATAGGTCATAAGTGCGCACACACTATGATATGCATTTTAAAACATATCAAAATTATAAATTGTTAATTAAAGTTATTTTGTTTGAATCTATTTACAAAAATATATTACCGTCCTAATATTTTTTTTTTAATTTAAAATAAAATTCATATTCGTTTAGTAATTTAGATTCAAATATTGCAATTTAAAAAGTAAAATAATTTTCTTTTAATTTAATAAAAGTCATTCCAAATATTTCTGTTAAAATAAATGAGGGACAATAGTTTAATTATTTAATGTTATAGAAGCTTATCTAAAAATACAGCAGATGTCCACAAGGTTTTTTTTAATTAGTAAAAGTAATTTTTAATTAAATCTAGTTTGTAATTCGAATGTCGACAAGGAAATTAACAATAGAAATTAATTAAAATTTTGTTAAATTCCTTTAGACATTCGGATGGGCTTAATTACAGCTAATAAGTCTGATATATTTTTGTAATGCTCCAGGGCAGTTCTATTGTTCAATTCCACTATAAAAGGAAGGGTTTTCTTTTGTTCTCCATTCTGGTGTTTCTAACAAAATTTTCTGGTCATTTGCTGATGAAATGTTTCTAACCAAAATTATTCTGATATTTGCTAATGAAATGTTTCTGGTATTGCTAATGAAATGATTCGAGTGATATTCTAGTAAAATATTCTTCAAAATATATTTTCCTGAGATTTTAGCTACGTGCCTGCGAACTTATATTTGAGGCCGAGTTTCATCTCCAAATTAATTGACCATGTTTACCAAACCTATTGCTAACCATGACATGACAGAGTAGAGCCGGTGAAGGCTATTTTCCTCAGGAATGGCCGGCTGCTACTCTAGACCATTGGAAGCTATCACATAAGGAACCCCGGAACTGCTGCTGCTGCCAACAATATGAACAATTCCAGATTTTGCTGCTGAGTTATATAAAACCTGCCAACCATCAATCTACCTGAAAATGCTTCTCCAGAGGTAACCTAAATTAACCCAAGAGCTCTTGTGATTCCTAACTAACAGGCTATAGCTATTTTAAATTGTTTTTCTTTTAGTTCACATAACTTCATTATGTACTTCTTTAACGTTTTCTAATATAATCAACAGTTTTGCTCACTATCCTTGGGTTAATATTTTCTATTTATAAAGCTTTCTTTTATTTTATTATGATAATGGGTCAGAATCATCTTTGACCGAGTGAATTATTCCCTTTGTTGAAAGTAAGATGCCGCTATTAAGGCATATTTTAAATTTATAATAATTCCCAATTTTATTATCTTGCAAATCACTCATTCGAGGGCAATTCTAATCTTCTTTAATATATATAATAATCACATAGTTTAAAATCTACATGTTATTGATTTTAACCTAATATGAGAGTATGTGCGAGGTCAATGATTTAAATGTGTCCCCAAATGCATGATTGCTTAAATAAACCTATGCTTTCTTTTCAAACCCGCAAGCATGCATTTTCCTATTTTTAAATACTGTGTTCTACTTTAATTACAAAGTTCATCATTGATGTCGAGAATGTGCAAACCCTTTTAAATGAATTTCTGGGAATTTGATTGGGCATTTCTCTTAATCCAAGTAAAACCCATTTAGTATGTTTTATATACACTAGTCTAGTATTGCTGGTAAATGAATTGGTTGTTGAGACCGCTTTGTTTTGCTTTTCCAAGGATTTTTACATGGCCAAGTCCGTTCTCTTCGCTCCCTGCGGTTCCCAGGCAGAGTGTGTACTCAAATGTCACACCTGGGAATTAAACACAGTTGTCACCCAGTCGCTAAGTTTTGGCTGTTCATGACAACACTTTGCTATGGGTTAGCGGCGAGCTGCCCTCCGTAGTCATTCCAAATATTCACTATTGTTTTATATATATATTTATTTTTACAAAGCATCATTGACTTAAACATGTCACACCCTCCATCCTTTAATAAATTCATTACTAGCAATACTGACCTCCCATCTGCTTTAATTATTATTAACAAATAAATGCCTTGATCACATCCTCACTTTATTGCTTAGTAAGGTTTTGTCCGTGCTATTCTCAAAATCAATAAATATTATATAACCCGTAATATCAAATATTTTATTAAACTTTTATAATTACTCAAAGCACCTTGCACATGTTCCCATCTCTTTAAGCACATTATCGTAATGCTATTAGTCCGAGGGATAGAATATATAATTTTGCTTTAAAACCTTTTGTAATTTATTGGAATGTAATGCCAACAATTATTTAGTAAGCGTCCCTGTCTCATATAAGCAGACAGTGGCATTATATATATATATTTCTATATAAATAAATTTTTGAAATCATTTAAAACTAATTTTGATCTTTTATTTTATTGATTCCTATCACTGTCTCGGTCTATATATCTATTTTCTGCATTTCTTTTGTACATCCATAGACGTTAATTACCAACCTAAACTTATCTTAGTATAAAGACTTTTTGTTTCTCCCTGACCACAAGGCACCGGTAAAAGGTTATACTAGTAGCAGCATCAGATGTGTTATCACATAGGTGGTGATGTGAAATTTGGACTTTAGATTCGAACTTAGTATATCTAGAAGGCAACCCTTCCTAGAATGTTCAGTTTCATGTGTGGGGTTTGAATTCTGCAGTGTGTTAGCGACATAGACGATTCTGACTATTACAGTACCTAAAACAATTCCATGCCTAAAACACTTACTTTATAGAGCTTTTTTTTTTATTTCACTGGCGTAGCTAAGTATTTACTCAGTCAATATTATTATTGTATTTTCTCTGGTGGCCTGGATAGTCTATGGTTTTCATTATAGTCTATTTACTCTGGCAAGGGCTGGTTTTGGTATAGTCAGCATGCCCACTTTGCTTCTTATTATCATCATATATTGGTGAATTTGTAGGAGCCACTGACTGCAATATTTCAGTCAAGTTCATATTTCTTTAAATCAGGGCTACCAATCATTGAATCGTCGACTTGCTTGTTCTTGCATGGTAAACTTAGAAAGATCTTATCATGTCTGTCTGATATTGAATAGCCCTTCTTATTTTATTTATAATTATTAGGTTTAGATATTGCTGCACACACATGTCTTTAATGTCATACATATATATGCATAAGTGTTCAAGGAGATAAATTGAATATTTCCATATTAAAAGTCATTCATACATATAGATTATATATCTTCTTTATAAAATGCTGTTTTTATTTGTCTTTTTGAAGCAATGGAATTGGGAGATCAACTTAACTGTCAAAGCTGCTCATAAGACATTTATAGATGCAATATGATTTCATTATTTTAATTTAACCATTTCATAGTTCAAAAATGGTCAATTACAGAAACAGCAGTAAAAACATACTTGTCTTTTAAAATTATACTTGTTTTAGTTTACATTCTAAAAAGTAAATTAATAATTTGTTAGATTATTAAAATAAATGAAAGTTTTTCCAAAAATAAATTTCTATTTATAAATGATAAAAATAATTAATAGTGGCCAACATAAAACTACCTTTTTTTCTAATCTATTACAAAATGCAGGCCTACATCATTGATTTCTTTCTTAATTTACTTTCATATAAAAGTAAATAATTTTTATTAAATCTGAACTATTCTTCTAAAATAATTATATTTTAATATTTTATGAAAATAATAATAAATATGTAAAAAAAATCCTCTAAAACATACATTTTCATTTGGAAAATCAAAACAAAGAATTTAGACCTGTCAAAATTGTTAACAAGTGCTCCCTATTGTAGAGAATGAGAAACAACCAGTCAGAATCATAAAAGGAAGGCCTTATCTCATTGTTATAATGCCAAGTTTAAATGTTGGTTTTTAGTTCTAAAATAATTTTAAAAAGGACAGCATCATACAGTACATTTTTCTTGATAAAATAAGTGTAAAACTCAAAATAATGTAAAAATTAGCGTTTTTAGAGCCGATTATGACTATGATCAGAGACTACAGAGGAAAGGTTATTTATAATAAACATTATCATTATTATTAATTTTAATTTGACTGGCATATGTTTACTGTGTTTATCTATCAATTGTTTAATAACTATGAGACTCTAGTGTCAGAGACATAATTTATTTTATGACAGGATGCTCATTATAGTTAGTGAATATTCAGTCACTACAAATAAATTTTCTAGATTCATTAAGTAGCCTAGTGGTGCCCAAGTGACCAATGTTCTTAACACGTGGGATCCAGTACAATATATATAATAAAATGTCCATATATTAAAGATAATCTTAAAACTGATTCATACATGGGAATATATTGAAAAACATTAAATATAACTTTAACGCATTTTGATGCTGATATCCTTGTAAAGGTAATCATTATATTCAAAAATAAAAACAGAAATATGAAATTATACATTTAATGAAGTTAGTCTATATTATTAATGAACTGTGCCTCTCTAATTTTATATTCTCCAATGTTTAATTTAATACAAATTGTCTGTATTTCTTTAGGTTTAAAAACATGGCTAAATATTTGTACATGATCTAAAGGTATTACTGATACTGTAGGATTTAATTTAGCATTGCTATATATATATATACTAAAGCTATATATATATATACTTCAAGCATTGCTATATATATATATACTAAAGCTATATATATATACTTCAAGTCAGTAATATTAAATATCACAAAGAAATTTTAAATATAAAAGTTTTAATAAATTTTAATAAATAAAAGTTATATAGATATTCTATATGTATGGATAAACATATACATTATAATTAATTATAAAGTTATTTTGTTAAATCAAGTTAAAAAACAAAATATTTTCCTAAAGTTTGATAATTGATTCTAAATTTATTTTTAAAAGTAGGTTAAAATAAAAGAATGTTTTTTTAAAAACAATAATTAAAAGTGGAAATGATATTCTAGAAAAAAGTAATTAAAATGTTTATAAACAGAGCGATAGATTAAAATAAGGAGATAAATAATTAACATGACTTAATTAAAAAGGTTGTTATTCCCACTCAAAGATAAGAACTTGCAAATATAATTAAGGGCAAATAAGTAGTGGACCATAGTGAATTCTTTAGAGCTATCTATAGCCAATAGATCAAAGGATCCAAAAGATGAGTGATGCTTCCAAATTTTTCCCATAAGCCAACTCCAGCAAATATAAATAATACTGTCAATTTATTTAAAAAATAATTAATTAATTCTTGTCTACTTCCAGGATTCTGTTCTGCTTCTAATAGTCTTTGTATGTGGTTATTAAGAAGATTATTATTATTTGGTTGTTTTGCCAGATCTACAATGGAAGAGTAGAAAAGCCAGTATCTGCTTCACTCTGTCAAGCTGGCAGAGAACAAGCTGAACACCCTTTGCAGAATGTTGAAAAAGAAACTATCAACAAGAAAACACCTGAATATGTGTCCACCTGAGATAAGTAAATGTCTGATGTCCAGTGCAACAGGATGAACCAGCCATTAAGCCAAGATAAAATCACAGCCAAATCATTCTAATAAAATCTGAACTGTGATTTGAACCTTTTACCATAGCTATCATTTAATAAATAAAATCTACAGAAATAAACTGATACCTAAAGACTGAATGTGAACTTTTGGTACTGAAAGAATAAGTATGGTTCATTATGAAAAATTCTTCAATCTGTTTATATGAAAATTTTTTTTAAAGATTGTCAACAAAAGTTTTAAGAAGATAATTATTTGACTACTAGAAACCTCATACTTGCTAGTCAATGAGTAAAAAGCTTATGTCTGCTTTCTCTTCACCATCACTGGGAAGCATGAGTTTGGAACCTCAAAGGATAGGTAAACTTCTGTTCATCTGAAGTCTGCTGATATATACCTTTGCCAATGTTCCTGCCATTATCAAAGAATTCATCCTGCTGACTGATCTGTCATGTTGATATTCCAGAAATGAGAAGCCACCTAGTCAATACCACCTTTAGTCATTTGCTAATCCAAAGAACCAGCCCATCTTCAAATTCATTATTGATATCCAAGAAAAGGATCATCCAGTTAACACGTGAATTGAGGTAAGCATTGTCATAACATCTTATGCTGTTCTTCATATCTTGCTGTATTTTCAAATTCTTCATGAAGGTAAAGCAGAAACCTTTGAACTCTAGATGTGAGATCTCTGTATCCCTATGACCAGTAAAACAATTCATATGTATTTAATGTTTCCCTATTACTGATATTTTATAAAAAAATTATTTTAGGTTATTTTCATTAATAGTTTACCTTAATATATATATAATTAACTAATCTGTACTTATTAAGAGGGCTACATTTATATAATCAGGTGATAGCTAATTTTGTAAACCTTTTCATTTCTTAAAATTCCAAGAATCATCTTAAAAATAAGCTAAGTAATTAAAAGTGCAAAGATGTTTTTTACCCCCTCCCTCACCTAGCTTAAAGATTTTATTTAGAAGTATAATTTATCATGCATTTTAATTTGAGATTTTTACTTTTGCCATTAGAAAAACAGGTATTTTTTTTTATTTTTATAAATAAATATAAAAATAAGTCAAGTTAATCTTAAGAATAAAATTATCATTAAGGTTAATTTTCATTTTATTTGAAGAGACAAATATGTGTCATTTGATTTATATCAGACAAGATAAGTTAAGATCAACTTTCATAAATATTTTATTATAATTATATATCTAAATCATAGATATCTCAAGCTATATCAAGCAGGGTTATTTGAATCTTTTTATTTGAATATTTGAATTGTTTTAATTGTATTAGGCCTTATTTTGGCCAGTAAAGTAATATATGATCACTTGTTCAAACTTATAATATGGCTACTCATGCTTATCTTTGTTGTTCTTTTAATTTCAGGTTTTTATAGTTTAGAATTATTTATTACTTGTCATGTCTCTAATTAAATTGCACTGCTAGGTTATATATATATATATGATTATTTCGTATTTTGTATATATATATATGATTATTTCGTATTTTGTTCCCAAGTAGATGCGCTTATTCTTGTTTTAGGGAAATGATTTGCCAGGTATTCCTGATATGATCTTACTAAAGGTAGATGTATCTCATGTTTTGTTGTTTGTTATTCATATTATTATCATTGCAGACTCTCATTCCTGCTTGATAGTAATAATTTCATTACTAGTTGTAGGAGCACACTCATTCCTACTTCATATCACCCTCTGTTCTGATGAAATCCTTGGGTAGGGTCTCATGACAATGGATATACCCCATATATTCTTCATCATCAGATATATCTCTTCTGTTCTTCATAATCTAGCATCATGCTCAGTATATTTTAATGTAGTTTAAAGCCTGATATTCCAATCATGCAGTCAGTCATAATTCTAAGTCCACTGTGGTCATCTATTAATGATTGCTCTATCTTAACCCTGCTTCATTATTCATTAATTAATTAAGAAGTTAAACCATTGTAGAATTCCACCCTGGGGATTATTGACACATATAAAGCCTATAGTCCCCCTTTCATGTAAATTAGTGATAGTCAGCCCCAATCTGTAAATCTAGCTATATAAATTTTTAATTTGTTTTAATTCACTTTTGTTGGTATTGTTACTAATACATTTTTCTGAACACCCCACTTCTCACATTTTGTGTTTTGTTTACCATAATTATTTTTTGTGTAGTTTTAAAGATCTCTCATATCTCCCTGACCTCAGCAGGAGATAAAAAAAAGGGCATATATGCTAACATCAGATGTGGTAGTCACATGGAAATTGTCATGGTGGAACGTAGGTAATGAGGTTTAACTTTGTATTGTTTGTGGTAATGTTTATATTGATGTTACATATAGACATGTTAATTAATGATCATTGTTTGGTTCCTAGGGTTAGTTTTTTTGACTATACAAATTTGATTGTTCAAAACATATGTGCTATTTTATCCATATATTAATGTTTACTCTTGATTCATCATAATAAACATAAAAGCAACTTAGTTCCTGGCTTTTAATTACATAAACACCAGAGAAGGTTCTTTGAAATCAATTTTGGTTTTTACTACTATTGATCAATTGGTTTAACATAACTGGTGTTCTGTTGAATGTATTTTTGAACATTAAATTTAAATGTATAATTTTGTATTTCCATTTTTATTTTAACATAATGGTTGCTTTTGACAAGGATGCTTTGCATCAAAAATGTATCAGTCATATTTAATGTTTTTAATATTTTTACCATCTTTGAGTAAGTATTACTATTATCTTTCATTTAAAATAGTAAACCTAAAGCATGTGCAGTTGAAAATGCAAAGGTAGGGACCTCTACAGGTCTTAACCACAAGCTTACGCAAGACCTGTAGAGGTCCCTACCTTCGCATTTTCAATGGCATATGCTTTAGGTTTATTGCCTTAGTAAATATTACTTATGTAATCAATGTGTGTTAAATAAATTAAAAATAGTACAAGAATGATAAAGAAAGAAAAACTTATTTCTGAAGAAAAAAAAGTCATAAGATTAGCAGACATTATTTTAAGTTTAACATCAAGAAATTGTTTTTCACAGGTAAAAACATTCTGTTTGTCACAGTTGCAATGTGAGTCAGTTGAATACTTGCATCAGTTAAGAATTAGAGAACATGGAAGGTGTTTTCAGTCAAAAGTCAAATAAATCTGCCTTTATATGTTTTAAATACAAGTTATATATCTAATCTTGAAACCACTAAAATAGTAATAAAATTTAAAATATTAAAAAAAAAAATTCTTATTAATAAACACCAACAAACGATTGTAATAGCAATTTTGCCAAATTAATAAATTGCCAAATTAATTTGCTAAAAATTAGATGGATATAGTTCGTATATATTTTTCATTGATTTCCTTTGTCTATGATTGAGCAAAATATGGATTAAAAAGAACAATAAAGAAAAAAGACTGTAAAATGTACACATTCTTACTGTTAAATATACAACTTTTTTTTTTTTAAAAAACCACACTTTTCAAAAACACATTAGCTTTGAAAAATACGAATGAGATTTTAGTGAAATGCCGGCAAAACATTATATGGATTTACATATATCTATAATTAGTCTTTATTTGTAAACTGACACGCTTTGCGCTGTATGAGAAATTCTTCTCATTAATGATTTCTACATGATAATCTCAAAGTCTCTTAAGGTTATATTATAATTTAAGTTAATTATGTATATACGAAATCAGCATAGCTTAATATATATCCAATTAAGATGAATAAACCCCTCACCTTCTGGATATAAATAAATAACTTTTAAATATATTGGTGAATGGATTCATTTGTTTTTTAAGCTTTTGATGTTTATATGCTTGAAGAATAGTGGGGACACATTTTATTCCGGATCTTTTGCTAACGTATCAAGAATTATATATTCATAGCCTGAGGGAGAATATTTACTCAATTTAATTACACACACTCACGCGCACACACACACATATATATAATGCAATATTAGACTTACTTGTTTTAAAAGCACTCTAGTTTCTGATAAGTTTCTGTTGGTCTTATTGAAAACTTCAGCAACAATGGGAATAATTTCTCCAGCGGCATAACCAGTTTTAGGTATATAAATACTGGCACAAATGGATCCAACAGGAAAGCACAAAAAATATTTCTTTTTTTCAATATCTTTATGCCTTGAATGCTATAAGTTAAGAGTTTGACATGTGTAAATATTAATTCTTTATGCATTGATTGTATGTATATATATATATATAATACCATTTAATATACCAACTGAATAGTATTCAAATATTGACAAAAAATCCAAAATAAATAATATAAATTCAAGAATATATCGAGCTAATAATTATTGCTCATTTGAAGATTATAATAAACAAGTAGATTTAATAATTAAAGAGCTTAAAAATAATAATTATCCAAATAAAAATTATAAGAAATAATATAAAGTTGTTATAAAATAAATTTAATAATGATAAAAAAGACAATAAAAATAATAAAAAACCAATAAATATTTATATATAAAATTTATAGCAACAACATAGTAAAGAATATAAATAAAATTAACAAAAAAATTAATATAATAAAATTCAAAATAGTAAATAAAAAAGAAATAATATACTTAATATATTAAACAATAAACCTAATAAAATATAAAAAATTGTATAAACGAAATACTATATAAATAAGTGAATGTAAAATATATCAAACAAATAATGTCAAAACTAATTACGTGGATGAGATGAAAAATTCAATTTATACGAGATTAAGCTAACACAAATATGGTAGATCATCTATTTATTTACACTCAATATATAATAGGACATTAATTTGAAAAGTACTGCATTAAAATTAAAGAGAAAGTAAAAAACGTTAAAGAAACTATCAAAATTAAAAAGTATTAGATTAATTTTAAATAAAGATTTAGACTTAAAAAACATTAAATAAAAGTTAATTAAAGTAAGTATATAAATTAAAAAAATAGAAGGACTAATAGTTATAAAATATACTAACACAGAGAGAGATGGCATTCAGAATAAAAAATGTAAAAAATTTCAGTTACAAGATTTGAAAGATACTAAAGATAAAATTAAATTACAAGAAGATTTTTAGAAAAGTAAAAATGCATAATTATATTAAAAATGAGTAATGCATAGTTAAAATTAGAAAAGAATACTTAAAGTGGTAAAATAAATCAATTGAATAAAAAAATGATATTAAAAATTGTAAAAACATATATATATATTAATTCGAATATTCTCATGGATAAATGAATTCATAGTCTTATTATATACATTTCTGGGAGCTTCCATGTAATAAAAATATAATAACTAAATAGATGACATTTCAGTACAATAACAAATATTTTTCTCAAAGCTTCTTTTTCAGATCATAAGAATGTGTGTGGTAAAATTTAAAATCATTATTTTTTTCTTTTGTTAGTTTCTTCTCATTCTTAAATTCTTATGATTTGAGAAAGAAGAAGCTCTGAGGAAAGTTGTTGTTATTGTACTAAAACATCAGCTATTTAGCTATTATATTGTTATTGCACAAAAGCTCTTGGAAATAATACTATATATATATATATTGAGTGTAATAATACTCAAGGCTGAATGGGTTTGTAAGTAATCATTAAAAACCAGTAAACACTTAGACAATCCCAATATCAATAACAATCAACAATTTCAAACTGTTGTCAAGGCAACTTCCTTTATTGTTAAAAGGTTCCCTTGATAAAAGTATAAAATTGTTGATTGGTATTGATATTAAGATTGTCTAAGTGTTGATTGATTTTTAATGAGTATATATTGAAGCATTTGGTGTGTATGCACATACAGAGATTCATGATATTTAGTTAAATGTAATATGAACAGAGGGTGATAGATCTACTAGCTAATTCTTTACCCTCATTAACAAAATAAGATATATATGCAGGTGTGCATATGATTAAATGATGATATATATATATTGTTAACACTAAAGTACAATTTAGTTATATATTTGGAAAAGAAAATGTATTTTTTTGTTTTGTATGTTTTTCTAAAAAAAAGAAATGGAAAAATTAAGTTGACTCATTTTTTTTTTTTTGCAATTAACAGATCTTACTAATTGATGGCCAAACATTCAGTTAAAGGCAGTAATTTCTAGAAGTCTTTTACAAAACATTTGGAAAAAGACAGTTTCATTGGGATGTGAATTGTTTCTTGTCTTTGGGGGCAATTAAGTTTTCTTACTTGATTTTAATCTTGATAAGGTTTTGCAGATTGGTAAATTAGGAATTAGTCAACCGGTATATTTTCTTGTCCAGCAAAAGTGAGTTTGGGGAATTAATTAAAATATTTTTTAAAAAATAAGCATAAAGAAAAACTCTAGACATGATAGCTGGAGGGATGGCTAAATATGATTTCTTGTTTTTTTGCTGAGTAAGATTTTTTTTAGATTTTTTTTTTTTTCCCATGTGTCATAGCATCGGCCGGGACGCGAACCCACAACCGTCTGCAACCAACTACTTGCTTGCATGGCGACTGCGATACCTCTCGGCTAACAATGCAAGACGGATTTTTTTTAGATTTGTAGGCTTATAAATATTGGGTGATAGTTTCTCTTTAAGCAAATGTCACATATCACTATGACTTGAGTAGAACAAGTTTAACCTTCCTTTCTGAGATTTCCAGAGGGAGTGCATCTTTGGTGTGGAGAAACCTATTGATTCCATGATGCTACTACAACAAAGGGGAGAATGTACCAGCTTCAAATCCAATCCTTTCTTGTATCCAGTAAACCAAGAGCCTGCCCAGAAAAAGTTTTAATTTGTAAGAAGACAGTTGTACCATCCAGCCTTACCAAAGTAATCATCAAACAACTTCCAATGCAAGTATGAACTTTTAATCTTTAAAGATAAAATATTTAAAATGCCTTCTATAAAAACTCTATAATATCTAAATTTAAATTCCTCAGATTCATAACTATTCGTAAAAAGACTTGATCCCAAAGGAAGATGTAATTTAAAAAAGACATTAATATATATATATATATATTATACACTATATATATATATATATATATATATATATATATATATGAGTGTAGTAACTCTTTTATAATAAGTCAGTCTATGTCAGAACTTAATTTCTAATTGTTAATCGTTCAAAATTCTATAAACTTTATAAATACAATTTTTTATTATTTATTTTGAAATATGCCACTGTATCTTTTTTTCTTTAGTTATAAAAATATATACTTTATTGATTAACTTTATCTATATTATAGGGGTATGCCAACTCCCAAGTATTTGGAAAGATGGTATTTTAATATTTGATCAATTAATGCATAATTGTGTTTGTTTTGTCTCCCATCTTTAGAGTGAGAGTAATAATTATTTTATAACTTAAAAGTAACAAACACAAGCTTGAATTTCTTAAATCATTAGTCCAAGTCCTTGTCAGTTAAAATGTTGTCATTTGTTTTGTTTTTTTTAAAATAAATAAATATCTGAATTAAACCTTTCAATCTACTGGTATATATGTAATCAAACTAATATCTCATTAACAAAATTAAGAATAAATGAGTGCTAAAATAATTATTTAAGTCCACATCTATTTAGTTTATAATTGGTTGAAATTCTTTATGACAATTAAATGAAATAATCTATATATGTGCACTTATTTATGTGTTAAAAGAAATAATCATGCTTTTTTTTCTTAAATGTAAAATGGGCAATATTATTTATTATGAAAGTATGTGTCCATCTCGTTATATCTATATAATGATGCATACATCTAGAGGAAAAGTACTCTGCCTCAGCAGGCATATCTTATTGCATCCTTAGCAATTTACTATAATAATTCATAATTAAGCTTTATATTTAAGCTCATGGGCATTTTATAGCCTATAAAATATGGTTATCTTGATTTTCACATCATTGCTTGTTTTATTAAATTTTAAACACAGGCTTAGATATCTATCCATATATGAGTTAGGGCCTTTTGGCCAGTATATCAGTGTTACTTGATAGAATAATCTGTACCTACATACTTCCAATAAATGAATAGATGTTGAGTAATACTATGAAAGCTGCCAGATGGATATTTTACTGGTACTGGAGATAGCCATGTTTTTTGAGCCGATAAATGGGTACTCTATGATGTTAGTGATTCATAACCCATGCTCCAGTTTCCTGCACATACCATGTTGATGGCAGATGTGTCTACAAAGGAACTTATATATATATTTTATTACTTGATAATGGAGATTGGCCTATCCAGCCAACGCCTATAATAATGTAGTCAGCACAGAATTCAAACTCAGATACTACTGTCTTCTGTAATTAAGTTTATTAATCATGCCTGTTAGTAATGTTGTGTAGGATGGATGAACCATATCTATAATGTAATTGTTAATAATAAAGGAAGTTAAAATTATGCTTTGTTCCATAACTCCTGTTGGGATTAATAAAATAAATATAATAAAAAATACTTAACTTCTCCTATGAATGTAAACATGCACATCAATTTGTTATATATATATCTGGCCTCTAACTTAATAATATATAACCAGTTATTGAGTCAACTCTTGACAATTGGCATATTAATTTTATAATGGCATATTTCTTGATCAAATTAGCTTATAGTTCCTTTGTAATGCTCACACACGTATCATACTGATACACAAATGTTATCATTATCACCATGTTGTTCTTTTGTAATGCTTATACATGTGTCATACTAATATTTAAATATTGTTGTGATTATTAATTTCTAGTTAGTTTGTAATGCTCATACATGGATCATAATAAGATCCAAATAATATCATTGTTACCCTATATCTTATTGAATTTATTCTTAATAAATTATGTATATTTATGTTTATACATTTGTCATGTCTTTCCCTGGTTCACCACATCTACCCAACTATATCCATACTTAGATAAGTGAAACCCCTGAAGTAGATAAAAATGGTATTCTAAGCATTGTAAAAGTATTAGGTTCTTATGGGGGCTGGTGAGTAGTAATTGCTCGGTGGATATATATTTTCAAACTTTCGATTTTTATCACATATCCCAGTGAGAAGAAGACTTTTTTTATTATCTCCAAATGGTTTGCAGCTCTATCACGGAATTACTGCATGTGATGATGCTAGAAGGTCTGGATCATAAGTTTTTATACATAAAATGTGATAGTGTGTTTCATACCTTCATTAATCATCTTAATGCTCTCTCTTTTATCACTAAATCTTAAAAATCATATTCTTGAATTTAATGGCTTTATTATTATGCACGATTTTAATCATTTCAAATGTTTCCCTAATAATTTTGCTCAAATTTAAAACAAAAATTTAATATTAGTACATTCTTCTGTTATGGGCTAAGATAACTAAACCAACTATCATATTTTATGTTATAACTCTTAATTTAGACATGAAAGTACCTTAAAATATTTATGATGAATAGTCAAACAATGTTATTACATAGCACACCTGTTGCTTCTGAGATTGGTCTACTCAGATTGAAAGGAAGCAGTCATCAATCATCTTTTTACTGGGACATTGCATATATTTAAATACAGGTATACTTTATATCCCTGGAATTTAGATGTAATTATAGGGGATAAACTAAATAGCTGAAGGGAGTTTGAAAGTATTAAGTCTCATTTATATTTATATATTATACTAGAATAAATCGTATTAGTGGGTGGCATAGACAAACTACTACAGTAATTTATCAGATGTTAAAGATTGGCCATAGATATTCATCCTATCTTTGGCACAAAAATTAATTTATTTATATATAAATAAAGGTGTTTTTTTTTTTTTTCTTTAATAAAAGATTAATAGTTAAAAAATAAACTTACATTTGCGAACGAGCAATTATTAAGATCTTTGAATCCTTTTACTAAAAAATTCTTTTTGGATTTTACATAGTTTTGATCATCAATTTCATCAATGATTACTTCACAAAAATATTCCACAAATCCATTGTTACTCCTGAAAGAGCACGGAAGATTATTCGGAAGAAAGGCCGAAAAAAAAAATTCATGCCTACCAGCAGCCAATGTTACTTGATGTTCTGATTTATCCTCTTTATCTGATAAAAAGAAATATAAAATGATTAAAAAAAAGTTAAATATATAACTTGTAATATATAGGGTATATGAGCACAGACTTTCACACAACCCACCACTCTCCACTCTATCTCATAACACTGATACACTTGAACACATATATGTCGAAAAGATAAATAATCACCAATATGCGTATTTCATGCTAAATCAGCAATCATCAGTTGGTCCAGATTACTATCTCCACACATATATGCTATAATTGCTCAGATATATATTAAGATAGCCAATCTTCATACTTTAATGGACAGGCTTCAATCTACTCCACACTCCAACTCTTCAACCTTCCATCCAATTGAAAATCTGATGAACGAATGCTCAAAGGCCACCCTGAGGCTGAGATTCTTGTCACACCCTTGTTGACCTAAGGTCAATCTGACCCTCATGTACAGAACATAATCCATTTAATACATATACAAGGGATGGGCAGACATCTCTATGTAATAACTGAAACACAGGCTTATTATATACCTGTGTCTATATATGTAATGTATAGGGTATATGAGCACAGACTTTCACACAACCCACCACTCTCCACTCTATTTCATATTACTGATACACTACATAGTAGAGATGTCTGCCCATCCTTTGTATATGTATTAAATGGATTATGTCCTGTACATGAGGGGTCAGATTGACCTTAGGTCAATATGGGTGTGACAAGAATATCAGCCTCAGGGTGGCCTTTGAGCATTCCATCATCAGATTTTCAATTGATAGATGGTTGGAGAGTTGGAGTAAATTGAAACCTGTTCATTAAAGTATGAAGACTGGCTATCTTAATATATATCTGAGCATTTATAGCATATATGTGTGGAGATGATAATTTGGAGCAACTGATAACTGCTGGTTTAGCATGAAATATGTATATTGGGTGATTATTTATCTTTTTGACATATATGTGTTCAAGTGTATCAGTTTTATGAGATGGAGTGGAGAATGGTGGGTTGTGTGAAAGTCTGTGCTCATATACCCTATATATTACATATATAGACACAGGTATATAATAAACTTGTGCTTCAATTATTACATAGTAGAGATATCTGCCCATCCCTTGTATATGTATTAAATGGATTATGTCCTGTACATGAAGGGTCAGATTGACCTTAGGTCAACATGGGTGTGACAAAAATCTCAGCCTCAGAGTGGCATTTGAGCATTCCATCATCAGATTTTCAATTGGATTGATGGTTGAAGAGTTGGAGTGTGGAGTAGATTGAAGCCTGTCCATTAAAGTATAAAGATTGGCTATCTTAATATATATCTGAGCACTTATAGCATATATGTGTGAAGATGGTAATTTGGACCAACTGATGATTGCTGGTTTAGCATGAAATACGTATATTGGTGATTATTTATCTTTTTGACCTATATGTGTTCAAGTGTATCAGTATTATGAGATATAGTGAAGAGTGGTGGGTTGTGTGAAAGTCTGTGCTCATATACCCTACATATTACATATATAGACAAGGTATATAATAAGCCTGTGTTTCAGTTATATATAACTTGTATTTTAGACAGTATTTTGATTAAGTAATAACAAAATCACTATATTATATACACCACAGGTACATAAATATAGGAGGTGGGAATAGAGAATAGATAAATCAATTGGAGGTGGTGGTGGGTACAAATGGAAGATGGATATAAATAAATAAAAAATAGTTTATAGTTGTAAATCAATAAAACAAATATATGTATGAAAAGACATGATAATGCTAAAAAATATATATTGTAATTTGGGTAAGAACAGGAGTCTTAGATAATAAGGAAAAGAAAATGAAATAAGAATTTTGATGGCAGACATGGTTTATGTGAAAGTAGAAAGAAAAATATGGAACATTTATTTTTGGCATTAATGGCAATAAAAAGGATGAGAAAGAAACATAAGGAAAAAAAGTAAAAGAGATTTTTAAATTTTTTTTAGAAGATGTTTCACGTAATTCTTATGCAACTACATAATTACGCACTACATCGCAACCAAAAGGACTAGGATTTTTTTTATATAATCATCACAACTGGTCATGTAGCTACCACAGGTGGGCTTTGGACTCCACAAAGAGTCCCACTCCCACCATGATTGAAATTTATCATAATTTTTACTATGGTCCAGAAATGCTTAGGAAAATACATGACCACTTCACCACCAAATTACAGAACAAACAGTATGCAACCAGCAAAACATGGAAAGGGTCAAGCAATAACCTTGAGCATAACATCACAGCACAAATCCTTTTAAAACTGCAATCATATCTGGAAAGTATGCACCCTGAACTCCCTAGATTTGTACTTCTACATTTGAATCAGTTTAAAAGCCCCATCATATGCAGGATGATTGATGTACTGGCAGGTGACTTTCAGGACATTCCAGACATTTACTCGGTAACCTTAGTACCATTTTTAAAAAAACAAATAAATCCCTCCAGCTTATCAAACCTTCAGCCCATTTCCATGATTCCACTTCTTATAAAAACTGTCAAATCAATAGTGAAAGACAGAATCCAAAAACAACTCTACCTGCACATTTCCAAATACCAATTTGCAAAGAAAGGTGCCTCCACATTAGATACAGTACAATGATTCACACTCGTAACAGAACATGTCAGGCTACGCAGAAAGACAAAACTCTAGTTACACAACTCAACTTCACATCTGCATTCGACTCTATTGAAAGAATACCAAGTGCCTGAGGTTTTTACAAATATCAGGAAATCTTTTCAACTGTTCCTGTTTTCTCTCTCTAGATGGAAGATTATCTGAAGGAATCAGACCTCATCTGTTGATCCCACAAGGATCACCTTTGGCCACTTTCTGCTTCATCTCCTACATTAACCCCCTCACAGAAATTGAACTCAGCATACCCAGCATTTACATCCCTGCATTAAAGCATTAGGTACATCATATCTCCTATGTAGATGACATATCAATCTTCCTGCCAGAACAAAAGTATTTTCAGCCTCTCATGCAAGTTATCAACAAGCATGCCAAAAAATTAAACCTGAAAATCAATTATGACAAATTCTCAATGTGGAAGATCACTACAGGATCAGTAATACCTTCTATCTTCACATCCCAACCTCCCTCACTCTCCAGAGTCACCTTATCACTACCTGGAAAAACCTCCCTATTGAACATGTTAATTTTTCCCAGGTTGAACTATTTTCTTCCAGTAATCAGGCCTACTAAGACTTTTGGAAACTGCAATGAACTTATTATGCTCCAGGCTTCTATGGAAAGGCAAAGTAATTGCCATAAGTATATTCAAAATGCATATGCCAAAGGACACAGATGGGTTAGGTCTCCATTCCATATCCACACTTTTTCTTCAAAAAGCGATGGGCATGATAAGATTCCCATATCACAGATACTTGGAATTAGAACCATTTATTTCAGTAAATCTAATGGACACCCCCACCATCATTTTATAGCAAATGGCTGGCAGAGATATGTAAGCACATCACTAATATGATAACATTAACAAAACCTATCTTAGATACAAAAAACATATTGGCAAATGTATAAATTAAGATACCCAAACCTCACTGCATCTCAACAATCACTAGGGCTAAATAACAAGTCAATGATATGCAAATCAAAAAACTGGTATATCAAGTCCAAATACATAGACTTTCTGATAAGACTAAACCTTGACTTCCTACCTAAAAATCATTTCTTGGTCACAAGAAGAGGGTTCGCCAAGCTCAATACGCAATGTCAGCTGTGCTCAACTGCAGATGAAACTATCACTCATCTCTTGTATTCCTGTTCTTATTTCAGCTCACTTAGATGCTACATCTGCCAACAAGTGACCCTCAACTATAGAGAATTCCTATGTATCCAAAATGCTATCAAGACAGGAGTTTTTTTCCATCAGAACCTCCATATTCCTCACATTTCACCAGGTGCAAGCACACCTTTGGATGCTCATATAATAATGTCAGAGACACCTTTCATGACAGAGATCAACTTCTGGCTCCCAATAGATTACACATTGAATCCTGGGCAAGCGTCAACATGTTCTAAGAAAATTAAATACCACTCAGCTTCATTTCGTATAAAGAGATAATAATGTCTAGCATCAGTATTTAAATCAAAACTCAAGCCTATATAGACACTTTTATTCATGTATCTTTTTAGCTAATAAATTTTACTTTTGAAAAAAAAAAACAACTACATAATTATTTAAAAAATATTTTTATTATTAAAATGTTGAATTATAAAAATAAATACA
The DNA here is from genome assembly GCA_028023455.1 of Epiperipatus broadwayi. Taxonomy (NCBI): domain Eukaryota; kingdom Metazoa; phylum Onychophora; class Udeonychophora; order Euonychophora; family Peripatidae; genus Epiperipatus; species Epiperipatus broadwayi. The sequence continues at coordinate 3,277,119 of JAQFVV010000105.1, read as the reverse complement.
TTTAAATAATTTGATATAAAAAATGAAAATGCACCCAAAATAACTGAATAAATTGATGAATTCTTATTACAAGAAACACTAAGTTCTAGTTATCATCATCATCAACCATTATTGATCTACTGCAGGATGATTTCTTCAAGTACAATTCATCTCCGATCTTTAACCTCTTTTCTCCATAACACAACATCAATACTTCTTTATTTCATCCATCCATCTTATATGCAATTTCTTTCTAGGTCTTTTATAATCTCTTGAAATCCAGTTTAAGATTTCAAATGTTCATTTATTACTACTTCTAGCAATATATCCAGCCTGTCTTCACTTCAGTCTTAATTCTTTCAATGATGTCAATAACATCTGTTTATCCTCTCACCCATGTATTCCATTTTCAATCTTTTCTTGTTACTTCTAACATGCATCTCTCCATACTTTGAGTGATCTGAAGTCTCTGTCTTAAATATCTTTTCTTAAATATCTAAGTCTCAGATTTATAACTAAAAACTGGTAAAATACATTTATTAAAAACATTTCTTTTCAAACACATAGAAATATTTCCTTTTAATACTACATTGTTTATACCAAAAGCACTCCAACAAAATTTGATTTTATGATTAATTTTATCCACGATGTTTCCCCATATAGTCATAATCTGATCAAGGTAGATATAGTTGTTAAATTCTTCAAATTGTATTTTATAAAGAGATTGTATTAGTTTTATTACATTACACAAAATACTACAAAGTATTTTGTTATTTTGTAAAAATATGCAATCATTCTCTAAGCAGATTTTAACCACAACACTCTATATTATCTCCATTCTATTTTACAAATATTTAATCAACCTTATTTTTTTGGACATTAACTCTGTAACATCAATTCCAGACATATGCTCTGAAATAAATTTTAATATGTTTAAAACCCCAAGAAAAATAGCGTACTTATCAGTTGTTATTGCAACATAATTTGCAAGCTATAGCCAGACCATGAAAATAATTTGAAACAGATTGTAATTGCATGTTAATTCAAAACCTTATTTAATTTTTAAAAAAATGGAATATAGATGCTAATAAAAGATGCTATTGATATTTACTTTTTGTGGGTCCCATGCAACTACTCAATTTAAGTTCACAAAAGTGTTCTATAGATGATCTGAAAACTGTCACAGACATAATCATATAAATTTTTTGAAAATGAAAAAAATCTTGGTTATTTGTAATTTTACAGCCTAGGAACCCCTAGAGAATATGAATATCGCGGGGACAGACAGTTTAATGAGTTTAGAAAGATTGATGCTAATTTATTGGGAAATTATTTATCAATTCCATATTATTAAATCTTTATAATTTCAAGTTACATTTAAAACATTCTGCCCTCTCATAAATCTGAAATAGATACATTTTTTAAAGCTGAATAAATAAATAAAGAATCTTAATTATTTGTAAACCTAGACTAATCAATAAGACTGCACAAGAGCCAGGAAATTATATATTCTATATGCATTTCATTAATTAAAAATTGTTTTGTTGTTAAAATACACATTATTTTTAAAATTACTAATTACAGAATTACATATATATTATAATACAAACAACTTCTTGATAATCAGTTATCTTTTCCACACGTCTTAGATCATATGTTTCAGTAATGTGTGATGTAATAGTAGTTTGAAATATATATAAATACATATTGCATGAAGTTAAGTTTAAGTACCTCTTAAAATAATGTGTATATGAAGTTAAATTGTAACATAAACTACATGGATTGCTTGAAAAAGTGTGTGTTTCTAATGTATCTGTAGTCCGAGAGGTCTGGGCTCCAGAGTTCAAAGATCATGGGTCATGGTTCCGTTTCTGTCATTTCTGGTACTTAAACTCCTACCTCAAGCATAAATTATTTAACTATTATTATTTACTGGATTCACGATATATATATTTAGTATGAAAATCCTATTTTTATATATTAAAATAATAAAATTGATTTGGTAAAGTTTAAATTTTTTTGTAAAATATAAAATAAAAAAATTGCTTAATTTATATATTAATAATTAGTTTTCATCAAATTTAATATAAATATTATTTTTGAAATATTTAGTTCCAAGGTCTTTATGTAAATGTTCAGTATTCATTGATAGTATTTAATCTTGTTTCAATTATATATATATGTAGATAGATAGATAAAGGTAATTAACTATTATATACAGTCTTTCAATTTGAGGATTGAAAGACTGTATATAATAGTAAAAAAATTATATCTATAAAGATATTATATACGGGACAAAGAAAGGTGCATAACTCCGTGTGTGTAAATTTAAAAAAAATCAGATATATGAATCTTTAACTGAGGTTTAAAGTTTATATCCGTGCTAGAGATAATCTCTAGTTTAAAAAGTGATTAATAATAATCATTAGTGTATTTATCTGAAGTGGATGGCGTCAAAGTTGTGAGTGGAGGGAGTTTGACAATGGTAAATGAAAATGTATCAATTTATTCTAGATAAATATTTTGCATATAATAGAGATATATATGAGAGATAGTGACCTGGGCCAACTGATGAGTGCTGGTTCAGCACGAAATGCATCTTGGGGGTCATTTGTCTTTTATTATATCTTTATTTATATGAATTTAAAAAGGATGGGGTAATGTGGAGGTGTTTATTATATCTATAAATTATCGTTATATTTATTAGTTTTATTACCTTTACAATAGATTTTTAATTAATGAATATTTTATTAATATATATGTAAATAAAATAAATTGTCCTTTATATATTAAATATTCTAATAAAATTCCACAACTATTAATGAAAACATCCACAGATGAGATAGTTTTTTAAATATGTTCAGCTTTATTACTGCTTAGCTGCTTTTGATTTAACATGTATATCATATTCATGGTTTATAGTAACAAAAAGGAAATTATTCATAGTTGAATTAATAAAATTGTAATTAAAAATAATGAATGATAATGGTAGTAATATTTTCAATTAATCTCTTAGCCTTCTTTAATTGTAAATCATTTAAATACAAATTTAGTAGAAGAAAATGTTATATATCCAAAGATTTATGAATTTTAATATTAGCACATTGTCTGTTAATTAAAAATATCCTATTTCTATTTGTCAAAACTATCTCCTTAATTTTCTTTTTATTATGGTTTCTCTCCTCATGAGGAATTTTGTCAGATTGAAATTGAAGGTAAAGTTACATTTTTTCATGTCTGAAGGTTTGTGATAATGGTATATTATTAGATGTGATATGATGGACTATTTCCATTATCTATGAGTGAATGTTGAATGTATAGAAAATTTTAAATTTGATATTCAAGAATCTAAAGGTGTGAGTTCAATTTCTAAGAGAATATTGTCACTGTGCATATCAGGCCAGCAACACCCAAAGAAGACTGGAGAATAATACTACTTGAAGCATTGTGTAATTACTAACCTGTGTTGTCCACTTTGTGTGTTATTACTAACAAGTTGTTTGTATTTGGAAAGTTTAAATAAGGTTTAAAATTTTCTATACAGTCAATATTCACTCATAGATGATGAAAATAGTCCAACATATCACATCTGGTATCTTTTTTCTTTGATCATGAAAAACCATGTGACTTTACCTTCAATTTTGATATTGTAAATACTAAAATTCTTCATTTAAATGGTGTACAGTTGAAGAAGATTAAGAAATTAATTGAAATTACTTCTGTGGTTTATTATAGATATTTATATTACCATTATAATTTATTATTTTTATTACAATAATAAGCTTTCAATGAGTTACATAATATAAATAAACTTTTCAAACGACAGATGATACTAATTGTCTCAGCATTTATTCTTATGTATGTTTAGTTTATTCATGATTTTAAATGGAGTGAATTTTATTTATTGATATATAGATAAATCATAAGAATTACCAGTTAAATCTTCAGGGGATCAAAGTCAAGCTTTAGTTTAAACAATCTCTAAATATGAAATGAAAACTCACTTCCTGTTCAGTTAATATAATGAGTTATTTATTATTTACATATATATAGTATAGATGTTTTTAACATCTAGACAATACAGTATTTACATCTTTATTAATATACTATTTAAAAATTATATATATACATTAAAATGTTAAAATATTTTGAAATATGATTTCCCCCCCTACAGAACAGGTTTTTTTTATACCTGCACTTATATATGTAATATATAGGGAGTTTGAACTCAGACTTTCACATGACCCTCAACTATCCATGATATCTCATACTGCTGCTACACTTGATCACACACATGTTGAAAAGATAAATAATCACCAATACACATATTTCATGCTAAACCAGCATTCGTCAGTTAGTCCAGATTATCATCTCCACACATATATACAATCAAAACTCATCTTATATTAAGATAGCCAATCTTCATACTTTAACTCCACCCCACAACTCTTCAGTCATCCATTTCATTGAAAATCTGAGTTCAAAATAAAATACTGTAAAAGTAATATATATTCAACACATACATGTAAATATTACATTTTTATTAACAAGAGTTAAACTTTTTGCAATCACAACTTTGATATCAATCACTTTAGATAAACACATTAATCATTATGACTAATCTACAAATTATATCTAGCCAGGACATAAACATTTAATCTCAAAGATTAATATATCTGATTTTTTAATTAAATATAACCTTGTGGATTAATTCAATGTCAAGACACAAGTATAAAATTGTGACCATGGCCAAATGAAGAGTGCTAGTTCAGCATATATGTGTGTTGAACGTCTTTATAAGAATTTAATTTTTATTTAAATATTCAAAATACATTAAACTGTTAGTAATATCACAGCAAACAGGTTAGTATATGCATTAACGGTTAGTAATGTCACAGCAAACAGGTTAGTATATGCACATTTCAAGAGGTATTATTCTCCCCTCTTCTTCAGGTGTCGCTGGCCTGACCAGTGACAGTACTAGCATGGGATTCAAACCTGGGTCCTTAGATTCTTGATTATCAAATTTTAAGGTAATGCTCTAACCAAGTGAGCCATCTTGCCAAAGACAACAGTCAGTAGAAATTTCATATACTTAACTATGAGGTTCTTTCTGATTTCTCCACTTTTTACTAAGAGCAAAGTTGATTATGGTTTCCATACATTATGTATAGTCACACTAGGTTGGCTTATGGGATTTTTTAGCCATTTTCATGTGAGCAGCTTCTTTAAGTTTTCTTCTTTGTATCTTTTCTTTATCCAATATTTTTGTATTTTCCCAATCGAACATATTTGTTCATTGGTACATAGATGGTCTGCTACCTTAGACACATGTTTTCTCTCTTGTTCTTGCAAGTGCTTTTCAATAGGATGGTTAGTCTCACCAATATATGTTCTTCCACATTCACAAGGTATTTCATAGATACAGTTTTTTCTTTTCAGTATTGCAAGTTTAGGCTTTGTAGATGTTAGAATTCCTCATAGTGTGGTATGGCTCTGGAAAGCTGTTCTGATGTATTGACTGCAGATTTTCCTTAATTTGTCTATGTTTGAAATGTAAGGGTCCACTACAGTTCCAATAATTGTCTTTTCTTTTGATGGTTCTTTTTGTTGTCTATTTAATGTTTTCTTAATAACAGCTGATGGATAACCATTTTTCATAAGAGTTTGTTCTATATAGATCTTTTCTTTTTCCAAATCACTGGTTTCTGAACAAACTTCTTTTGCTCTGTTCCACAGTGATAGTATAACTCCATGTTTTGTGTTTCTGGTGTGATTGGATGTATAGGGTAGGTATTTTCCTGTATGTGTAGATTTTTGGTAAACTGTAGTTTTGATTTTGCCAAGAGGAAGTCTTGTCACAAGAACATCTTAGAATGCCAATTTTTGGTCTTGTTTTGAATTATATTGTGAATTTAATTGAGGGGATATGTTGTCGATGTGTGTCCAGAAAGTTTGTAGCAATGCTTCACCATGTGTCCATACAACAAATGTATCAACCACATAGTGAAGCCAAACTAGGTGGATATGGAGTAGTTTTTATGGCTGTGGTTTTAAGTTCTTCCCTGTAAATACTGCTAATCAGGGGAGACAATGGTGAGCCCATAGCCATTCCTTGATTTTGTTGGCAGAATTCTATGTTATATTGAAAGTAGGTTGTTTTTATACAGAATGTTAATAGTTCCATTATACTATCAATAGGAAGAGCTGTTCTGGTTTGTGAACTATTATCACCATTTAATTTTTTCCTTACAATAGACAATGCTTCTTCACATGGTACATTCACGAATAAACTTTCCACATAAAAGCTTACCAGTAAGTCAGTTCTTTCAATTTTCATGTTCTTGATTAATTCTACACAGTATCTAGAATCCCTGACAAAGGACTGGGTCTTGTATGCCAAAGGGAAATTTGAGAAGAAATCTTGCCAAATTCTGGCAAGGTGAATCTCTAGAGCTAACAATAGGTCTTAATGGAACATGATCCTTATGGATTTTAGGTACACCATAAAGATGAGGAATTTTGCTGAAATATAATGTTATTTTACTCTTTTTTGAATGTGGAAGAACATATATTGGTGAGACCATCCATCCCATTGAAAAGCACTTGCAAGAACATAAACTGATTAGAAGAGAGAAAACAAATGTATCTAAGGTAGCAGATCATCTATGTACCTATGAACATATGTTTGATTGGGAAAATACAAAAATATTGGATAGAGAAGAAAAGGTGCAAAAAAAAAAAATTTAAAGAAGCTGCTCACATGACAATGGTAAAAAATCCCATAATCCAACTTAGTGTGACTATACATAATGTATGGAAACTATAACCAACTTTGCTCTTAGGAAAAAGTGGAGAAATCAGGAGGACCCTCGTAGATAAGTATATGAAATTTCTACTGACTGTTGCCTTTGTCAGGATGGCTTGGTTGGTTAGAGTGTTATCTTAAAATTCAATAATCAAGAATCTAAGGTTTGAATCCCATGCTAGTACTATCACTGATCAGGCTAACAACATCTGAAGAAGAGGGCAGAATAATAACTCTCAAATGTTGTGCATATACTAACCTGTTTGCTGTGACATTACTAACAGTTAGTGCATATACTAACTTGTTTGCTCTTATATTACTAAAAGTTTGTGCATATACTAACCTGTTTGCTGTGATATTACTAACAGCTGAATGTATTTGGAATATTTAAATTAAATTCTTCTAAAGACATTCACACACATATTAGATGATGGAAATAGTCCAATATAAAAATAGAACTATAACACCATCATCACAAACCTTCAGGAAAACAATAATGGAGATAGTTTGTCATATTCAGATATCTTTTTTCATGTTTCAAGAAAATGTGGTAGAGTAGAAGTCACACACACACACAGACACACACACACACACACACACATATATATATATATATATATATATATATAATACTTAAGTGGATTCAGATCTGTATGAATATATAAACAAATGATCTTGGATTGAAAACATTATTGTGTTTTCATTTTGAACTCATAGCTTTAACTAAAAAGATAAAAGGTGGTTGCTAGAGGATTGCATTAGATCCTAAAATCTAGGTACAGTGCTCTCAGATTCAAGACTCCTTACTAATAAATGCTACAATATAGAAATTAGCCTGGGAATATTTATGAGTAGGTACTAGATATGAATTTTATGCATAAACCTTTTTGCATTCATTGATTACTATGGCTTGCTCTGGGTGAACTGTGTGGACAGTTTGTTTCAGTTTTAAAAACTATGATATATTACTTAAAAATTATGCATACTTCAAGATGTCAATATAAATAAAATTTACCATTGTACTTATAATATGTTGAATTATTTCCATCATTTATTATTAAATGTTAATGCATAGATAATTTTAAACTTTATTTGAACTTTTCAAATACAAACAACTTGTTAGTAATAACACATAAACAACACAGGTTAGTAATGACACAAAGTTTTGAGTAGTATTATTTTCCATTCTTCTTTAGGTATTGTTGGCCTGACCAGTGATAATATTAGCATAGGAATTGAACTTACATCTTTAGGTTCTTAAATTCTAAGGGAAAGTTATAACCAACAGAGCTATTCTATCAAAGTCTCAGTTGGTTAGAGCATTGCCTTAAAATTCAATATTTGAGAATCTAAAGGTGTAAGTTTAACTCCTACGCTAATATTGTCACTGGTCAGGCCATCAACACCTGAAGAAGAGTGGAGAATAATACTATTCAAAATGTTGTGTAAATACTAACATGTGCTGTCTATTTGTGTGTTATTACTAACAAGTTGTTTGCATTTGAAAAGTTTAAATAAAGATTAAAATTTTCTAGATATTCAACATTCAATGACAGAAGATAAAAATAGTCCAACATATTATCACATCTAAGATAACATCATCACAAATCTTCAGACAAATTACCATTATACTTCTTCATTCTTTTTGTGATAAAAGTTGATGATGATGAAATGCAAAAAATACAAAGCACATGCTTATCTGTAATGTGAAAGTAACAGTAGCCATTTTTTTGTAGTAAAGTCACTTTTTAATAATTTTTTATTTTATTTAAAAAAAAATTAGAAAATGATTCAAAAGATTCTGAAGTGGTAAATTTGGTGGGTCTATAATAGTGTTGCAGCACATTTATGATATGTACAATAGTTTTCCATGTCATAGTAAAATGTGATGAGTGGATTTATTAATTCTTTATGATGAGCTTAATTGACATTTATCTGTTTATTATATGAATGACTTATAATTTAATCACTATGATTAATATATTGCCAAAATTTTTTTTCTAGATCTGAACAGACATATAAAATGATATTAATCCCAAATCTCTGACTTTAGAGTTTTTTGGATTTGAGAATTTTTTTGGATTTCAAAAATAAATCTTTTACCCCTTCATTGTACTCCTGAGATAAAAACAAATAATGGAAATCTCACTGCAATTAGGCTTATTAATTTGTAAGCATTTATCAACCCCCTTCCACCCCTTAATTTTGTTTTTTGTAAAAAATTAAAAAGCACTTTTGAAGTTTTCTTTGGATAACAAAAATTTTTGAAAAAGTGTTAAGTTATACTTATAAATTTAAATTATCCCCAAGATACAATATTCCATTTTATAAACTCTCAATCAATAAAACTTTCTGTGTACAACTAAAGGGCAAATCCAGTTCTTCTTTAGATATTTTTTTAGGTACTTGAATACTCATCACATGATCACCATTTCTTATGCTTGCTTATAACTGTTACCAAAACAGGCAAAACTCAATATATATATTGTCACTCACTGCAAGCTAGAGTAATCGATGGATGCCAGAAGGCTTGTGCATAAAATCACCAACTAGTGCCTACTCATCCAACATCCCCAGACTAGTTTCTGACTCGTGGCATTCGTTTGTGAGGAACCTTAGATCTGAGAGCACTGCACCTAGATATTAGGATCTAATGCAACCCTCCAGCAGCCACCTTTTATCTCTACTTAACTACAAAACCATGAGTCTTAAACTGAAAATACCTTAATATTTTCAATCCAAGCTCATTAGCTTATATAGTCATATAGGTCTGAACTTAGTTCAGTACCTATACATTTTGGTATCTTTGGTTCTTTAATAACCATAGACACCACTATCCTGTTAGGCAGGATTGGTTTTAAGCCAATAAACATCACATGATCATCATTTCTTATGCTTGCTTATAACTGTTACCAAAACAGGCAAAACTCACTATACATATTGCCACTCACTGCAAGCTAGAGTAATCAATGGATGCCAGAAGGCTTGTGCATAAAATCCATATCTAGTGCCAACTAATAGGATAGTGTTGGCTATGGTTACCAAAGATACCAAAATGTATAGGTATTGAACTGAGTTCAGACCTATATGACTATATAAACTAATGAGCTCTGATTAAAAATATTAAGGTACTCATGGTTTTGTAGTTAAGTAGAGATAAAAGGTGGCTGCTGGAGGGTTGCATTAGATCCTAATATCTAGGTGCAGTGCTCTCAGATCCAAGGCTCCTCACTGATGAATGCCATAAGCCAGAAACTCATCTGGGGATGTTGAATGAGTAGGCACTAGAAGGGGATTTTATGTACAAGCCTTTTGGCATCCATTGATTACTCTAGCTTGCAGTGAATGGCAATATGTATAGTGAGTTTTGCCTGTTTTGGTACTTGAATACTCTGACAATGATTAAATATTAAAGTGGTTTTTTTTTCAAATAAACAAATAAATAAATGGTATTTATTTATGGAATTGCATAATATAATAATCTCAATTATTGAAAGTATTGCCATGAGAAACAAATTAAACAATTAGCATTACAAATTTCACTTAGACAACAAATTTCAGCAGAAATAAATAAAGTGATTATAAACTGGTAATTTGTATGTGTTAAAAATGAAAAGCAGTATATATGGCCACTACATCTACAGAATCATAAATTGTTGCTTTTGTTAAAAAAAATTGAAGGAATATTATGAACTTAAGTGCTTTTGGAATTTTTATTTGACATAACAATTTAGTTACGCTTTTACATATTAAAAAATATTTTACTACCAACATAATTTAGTTTGAACCTTTTTAGTTAAAAATCCAGCTTTTAAAAAATTAATCCTGAGATCAACATCCACTGAGCATGATAATTTTATATTTGTCTGTGACTCATTATTTATAGAATCAATGCACTGAAACTCATACAATTAATAGGGATTAACTTGGGATCATTATTCTCTTGCTAATAATAGCTAAATATCCATTTACTGACCAATACTAGATGGTTAGTGGGTTGGCTATAAGCCAGGTATCTGAATAAATTTTAAGCTTTCTTGTGTTCAAGTTTTATCCAATTCAGAATCAAATATTAGATTATAGGCATGAAAATGCAGATGAATAAGCCATAAATCATGAGAACTTTTACAAAACTTAAATAAAGTTGTAATTAATAATTTATTAAGTGCATAACGTAAGTAATATATATTAAGATTATAACCTTAAGGCTATGCGCCTAGATGTGACATTAAGGGCCTTTACAAATCTTATGTTAAGATTTGTAGAGGTCCCTATTATCACATCTAGGTGCATAGTCTTAAGGTTATAGCCTTAATAAAACTTAAATAATTAATACAAGGCAAGTACAAAAAAGTTGTTTCTTTTTAATAATTATTTATTAATTTCGATTTATTATTAGATTGATTGTTTTCACAGTTATTATTTTCAGTATTATTTAAAATAACAGATAACAAAATTTAAATTTTACACTCAGGAATTTGAAAGTAAAGTAGATGATGGAAAATATCTTTATTTACAACTAATAAGATATAATGTTTTAAATATTAAAATATTTGTATAAATTCATACCATTTCCTAGAAGAGTATGATTAAAATTAAGATACGTTTCCTCCGAACTATTGATGTAACTTGACTCTCCTGTGCTTTCTGAAAAGTAAGTTCTTGAATGACCTCGGAAGTGAATTTTAATTTCTATTCAAAAACAAACAAATGAATTAATACTATTTTTTTTTTTCTATTCAAAATTTAAGTAGATATAGACAAACACAAATAAACATATAAGCTAATATGTAAAATGTTCGAAAGGTTTTTTTAAATTTCAAAAATATGTATCTTATTAGAGCTCTTATAATGTACAGTCTACCTGCTTAATTTATCTATATCACCTTGGCATGCATAAAAAGAAACAAAACAAAACAAACCTGATCAATAAAAATAAAATATTTAGCAGTAAAAGATAGAACAAAATAAAAGGTCGACCACACACAAAATGTGTATAAAATAAAAATGAGCAGAAGTTAATATTTAATAACTTTTGTAGTTATAAATTCAACAATAAATGCTATTTATTTTCTAGTTTTTATAGAGTCAAGATCCAAATTCAGTGATTATATTATAATTTTTTTGTTACTAAAATATAATTCAATTTAATACTTTTATTTGATAGACTTATATAAAATTAAAATAAATAAAAGATAATCCATTTATAAAATGTTTATTAAATAAATCAAAAAACTTAATCGATAGTTGTGTTTTAAACAAAAGCAATAAATAACAAATCAAAGGCAGATGTAAAGCCAAATGAAATTTCAAATTCAAAACCATCATTGCAACTTACCAAGCAAAACATTGATTTAAGATAACACAATTCACCCAAACAAAATAATAATGATAATAATTATCATCATCAAAACTGAAATTGAGATTTGACACCATAATACTAAAGTTGACAAAAAAATCAAATATCCAAATTTACAATTAAATTTATGCTACAAAAGTGTATTAAAAATTAATATGTTGATGGTTTTTATTTATATATTGTGACCTTCTCTTGGATCAACAACTAATCTAGACTCATGTTTGGGGCTATAATCCGCCTTTGTGTCCTTCTCTTTGAACGCTGGAATCATATACGAATCGGGTCGCATATTTCATGGCACCAAATCCGCCCTTTTTAGCCTTCACTACCTGAATAATCAAGAATATAAGTATAAAAAAAAAGTTAAACTAACGAGATGATTCCTTTATTGAACAAAGCTAGCATGAAACTATAGATCTAAAGAAGATCACAAGGTGATTAATAAAGATAATAACTTCTGGTTAAACCAGCTTTAAAATCCACCTACAAACAAACAAACAAAATATGATGAAATAAATTTAATATTCATCAAGCCAATAAATAACTAATAATTAAATAGTAAAATGAAATGAATCTAAGAATAAAGAGAAAAGAACAAAGATGTATGAGAATAATGAATGATTAAGATGATGATAGAATAAGAGTTAATGAATAGTTAAGATGATAAAAGAATAAAAGCTAATGAATTATTAATCAATTATAATAATGAATTAATGTCAAATGAGAATGAATAAATAAAAGAACGATCAAGATGAAATTGTAATGTTGATGATGGAGACTGAAATCTTAAACTATAAACTAATATTGTATTAAATGGTAAGAAGATAAGCTAAAGAAAAATAGGGATTCCAAGCTTGACACAACCAGAATATTTATCATAAAGTCAAAACAAGCTATACATTTTATAACAAAAGAAGTAATTTACACCTTAAAGTTTGGTTGACTTTCATAAAACAGTGAAAGTAATATATAATTCAAATCCAACTATAATAAATAACTAGCTATAAAATTTACTACAAATTCAAATTCTACCTTGAAAACTAAAAAACAATTTTTTCTCGGGTTTAAAAAACTCAAAAATTTTTATAAAAAAAAATTTGGGTCAGTGAGAGGGATTTTGCCACTACCCAAATATAATGCACAAAACAGCTCTTAATATAAACTCAAATTAACAATTGTATTTAGCAGTTCCACAGAAACTTTATAAACTCAATAACTATTATAAACTTTAAAATTCAAGAAATAGGAATAACTTTTTAATAACTAAATACAATAACTTACCAAATTCTTTTTCTCAAATACTTATAAACCATGTGATCAAGATCAGTGAATGATAGATCTATGGGTTCAAATAAACCGATTAACCAATATAAAATAAGTGCTTATCTTTTAGTATACCACCTAAAATAATATGTACTCTAAGTTAATAATATTTTGATTGTTAAGTGATGATGCCTTAGATGTACTCATAAATTATAGAGCTTAACAAAATTATTAAGATATATTAACATATAGTTAATTGTACTATATTGGTCGATTATGATTTCAATATATAATCCTCTGATATGTTGATAGCAATAACAATAATATTGTGTATGGTGATTAGCAATAACACTACAGGCAACTAAATAAATTTTTAACACAACAAGATTTATTTACAATATTTACAACTTTATTTCAGACACATTGTCTGAAATAAGACCAATACATTAAATAAACTCAGGGATGAAAAATAATGGGTATCCCCATTATTTACACACATAGTAAATAAGACAAACTGATACAGTGACATTCATAGTATCACTATTACTATTATTGGCTGTGTTCCTATTCTTATTCTATCTTATAGAATAAGATAGTTAAACTTTATTTAAGAATTATGAACAAAAGTGTGTTTAAGTCTTTGGGATCTGGGCCAATTTTACAATCTAAACTCAAAATTATAAAGTAGTGTATTCTACTATAAAGCTATTTGATTTATTAGAATATGATAAGGGCAATTATCATATGCAGCACAATTAATAATTTATTATAATTTAAGATGAATAGATTTAGTATATTAAAGTGGGAACAGACATTAGAAGTCACATGCACACATGACACTAAAACATTGCCTATGTCCACAACATAATCATTTTAATAATTAACCTATTTTACTGATCCATTGGCGAATCACTGCTTAATGAAAATGAATCAACATTGTCCATGTGCATCTTTTGCTCTTTCATCTAGAAGTTCTACAATCACTAGTAAGTTTTGGTTGGTTTGTCTATAAATTGATGAAGATCCTACAACATCATAAAGACACTATTCCAATTAGGCAAACACTATAGATAGACCAGTGTCCCTTAATCTGACTTTATCACATCCTTGCTATTTGATTTTGAAATACTAAACTTCACCATACACGGTGGAAAACTAACTCTATAACTTCATGAGGGATCAAACAATAAAGGGAAGCTCTACAAAACACCATGATAGTTGTATAATAATATGGCTAATTCTAATACCTTTCCATAGTATACAAGTGTGGGCTTGGTCTTATCACAGGAAAATAGAATTCAGACCATGGATATTCTCTCTTGGGATTAATTATGCTAACTAAGCACTCATTATTACTCAGCCTTGACCATGTCATCCTCTCATGTAATCAGCAATGGATGATTCTCCATCAGCCCATGCTCAATATTAATATTAATATTCTATTTGATGCCATTATATGTGGCACATACTTATCAGCTGAAAGCTGTCACAATCCTTATCAATACCCCAGCAAGATAAAATAATTCTAACAATAATGTGGAAACATAAATATTCCATTTCACAATGCAGAAACTATTACTGTATTAATAAACAAACCACTAAAATATATGTCAAATGATCATTAATTATTTTAAAATAACAATATTACTTTTCTTATAGCAAGCAATACGCCTGTAAACAATGAAGATCAACCTGCATTTTATATTTACAGTGGACATGTTCATTGATAGACAAAATTAAGAAATGAAAAAGGCTTATATAAATTATTTTATATAAGAACAACAATTGGGTCATTATAGTATATCTTTGACAAAATTTAGTCTGTTTGTTCACCCTTTAATAAAATATTAAAATCTGTTTTAAAAGTGTGAGAGATAAATCTCTCTCTCTCTGTCTAGATAAACGATATTTAATATTATGTTTTCTCTCAACTGGGAAAATAACAAAATTATGTGTAATAAATGTATATATCTTTATACATCTCTCTATTCTTCACTAAATATATTTTATACCACAATAAACATCTATAAAAAAATCCCTGAATAACATATGATAAAAGTATATTGTAACATACTAATATGGCAATAACAATAACAACAAAAAAATAAACGAACATTTTCTCCCATTAGATTTGATCCTATTAGTCAAAGTTTATTTAATCCTTGTGAACAAAAGTGATAAGAAAACTGATGTTATGTTGAGTAAACATTCCTAAGTAATGCATATATATATATATATATATATATTGATTATCATGTTTGATGCTAGCATAATAAGACAATATTCAAACATTTTCAAGTGTAGCATAATCAAAATCGGTTTATTCACATTTTAATCCAGATAATTTTCCTTAAAAAAAATGACTTTATAGTTTCATGACAATTAACATGCTCAACTTTTTAAAATTATTTATTGATTTTGTACATCCCTCTGCAGTAATATCTGTAACAACTTTAAATAATCTGGGCATTTATAAAACATTTTTAAAGATATTATCAAGATGCATGTTGCACAATAAAAAGTAAAAAAAAATATTTATTTTATTTCATTTCTATCAGCAAAGTAATGTGGGTTTAGCAATACTAAGAAGAATTTATTCAATTATAAATACGATATCCTTGGCATTTTTAATTAATATGTAACTTTCCATTTTGTATCATTAAGCAAGTTGGCGCTAAAGCAAAACTAGCAGACAAGTTTTCTTACTTAATAAAAATTGGGAATAAATTCACACATTTCTTTTAACTTTATTAAGAGGTATATGATTCAAAAATGACTTTTTGTTTGTTTACTATATCCCCTGACATTTTTCTTCAAAATTATTTTGAATTATTTTATTGAAATTGTAATTTATAAGCAAAGTATTCTTCTGCTTGATAATAAGAGCCTGTGAAAAAAACAAACATTTTCATCATCTTCTTTAAAATAGAAATAATCTACGCATCATTTTTAAATCCAACAATTTAAAAATATAAACAAAATAAAAGCAAAAACTTACATTATCTGGAATTGTTCTTGGTTTGAAGTAATATTTTTTGTGGTAAATAATTATCCTCATGGTTTTCATTTCTCTTTCCCAGTATGAATCCTAGGAATTATCAAATTGATGAAACAACAGTGTTGAATGTAGTACAAGGTTGAAGATTTTCTATTCCATATTTTTTTAAATAAACAATATCTTAGAATTCCCTTCAAGTAGATTCAAATTTTTTCGATTTTTTTCAGCCTTTTCTTCCTTATTTTATAAGCTTAGAGTTGAAGTCTGTTGATTCTGATTCTCTTTTTCTTAATCACCCCCCCCTTACAACTTGTTTTATAATTTATACCATGTGTTACACTGCATTGTGGTGCCAAATGGACCAATAACACTTAGTGTGAATATCATTAATATTACCCCATCTACCTTCATTTTTAATAACTACCCATAATATTCAAGACTGTTTTTAATTCACTACAAAAAAATATGCTTAAGGAATTGACTATATCCTTCATTTTACAAGATTTATAAATTTAATAAATTAATTATTTTTTTTTCAATTGCTATTCAACAATAATAAAATAGCAATATATTTATCTCCCAATTAATAATAATACTGTTAAATTATTATTTTATCTCTAGTCAAAACCTACACTGGGTTTGAAATCTCTTCTTCACTCAAGCAGATTTCCTAGTGCATCCAGAACAGTCTTTATTTAAAGCCACTTATTAAGATTTTAATGCCAAATATATTTTTATGATTAAAATTTTGGATTATTTAATACAGGGACCTAAATAAAAGGTCACAATATATACTTTGTGCATAAATTATCTTTCGCTTTCAGTTTTTTAACACATTTTTTTTTATATTTAAAATACTTTTTTTATTTATTTAATATACACTGATTGCCACAAATTAAAGAATAAATGCAGGATTTTATTTTTTTATCTATTGCGTTTTCTTTCACTGTCTTAAAAATAAATGCAAATATTTTATTTTCTATAGATTACTTTGTCTTTCACTTAATCATAAGTTGTGTAGCGCCATTATATTTAAAATACTTTATTTATTTATTTAATATACACTGATTGCCACAAATTAAAGAATAAATGCAGGATTTTATTTTTTTATCTATTGCGTTTTCTTTCACTGTCTTAAAAATAAATGCAAATATTTTATTTTCTATAGATTACTTTGTCTTTCACTTAATCATGTTGTGTAGCGCCATCAAGCAGGTATATCATGCACTACAGGAACATCAAGTTATCTTTGATTTATACATAAAATGATAGAACAGTGTATATATTTACCATTAATAGCTAGATTATTTTTTAATTATTACACCAAAAGTTTTAAAATAAAAACAAGGCTTATTTTTAGAATTAGGATACAGGAAAAAAGTGTACTTTATGCAACAAAGATTAAAAAAAATATATGTAAAATTAAATATAATTAATTATTTTAAATGAAGTAATGATTAAATAGTAGTTACTGTCTCCACCATTGTCAATTAATGTATGGTTTGTTATTACTTCAAATCATGACCTATCCTAAGCATAGAATAATGAAAACAAATAATTCTATTTCAATTGAAGTCAAAGAGAAGATATAACAATATTTAACAGATCACAGTAGCATAGCATAATAATATTAGCAAACTTATTGTGTAATATAAGGTAACAACATATATGATAAATGAAGCAGAAATGTCTAAATTTGCATATTAAAAATAATAGTGGCTGTTAATTAGAGTTCTACAAAAAACTTTTATTTTACTATTTTCCTTTTATATAATACAGTTCCTATGGTAACCCTGAGTATGTAGGTGTGGAATTTATATGTGTGTGAAGACAAACAAAAAACTTTAGGCAGAGAAATGTCATAGATAAATAATTCTAATTATTATTGTGACTATACATGGCACTGTGTTTTCAATTCTTTGCTTTTCTTTTTCATGCCAGATCTATGTATAACTGATATTTTCACTTCCTACCAAATATGAATCTGAGTTTTCTCAGGAAAAAAATTGTACACAAAATTAGGTTATACTTATTAAATAATTTACCATTTAGAGAGATTGATCACTTAACTATATTTCAGTTGAAGTAGTGTTTTCCTTCCCTGTCAACTATATTATGGCCAAGGGTGTACCAAGGGTATTAAGCACCTGGGTGTAAACTTTTATCAACATTTCCTTAAAAAAATAACTAAAAGAAATTGCAAATAGCATTTACTACAATGAATAAACTATAGAAAATAATCATCATTTCTTCACAGGTGTTGTTAAACATTGGCATTTAATTGTCAATGATATTCTTATCCCAGCAACAAAACAGAGACTTTAATGAAATAAGAGCAGCCATCTTATTTCCGAACTCAATGCCAATCTTTTTTTTTTTTTTATTAAGGAAAAAAAATGCGGGTGACTGATCACCTGCTACATGATGTAAATACATTTGTTTGAAAGAAATCTTCAGATCATACTACAGTCAATAACCCTAGTCTTCTCCATTGATTCATAAGAGTCTTTGAATTGCCAAATCCTTTAATTCACAGATCCTTAAAACTTCATCTATGTTGCCATGTCTTTGTATAAACCACATCTATGGAATTCATACTTTAATCCGTTTCTGAATTTCTATTGCTTTCCTGTTCTGAATTTTCTTCAAAATTTTCCTTTTGTGAGCTTATTTCTTCATCATCTGTGATTTCCTCCATTTCATCAGTACATACAGAACTAGTACTAATTTGTTGCTGCATTTCCTTTGGACAGCCATCTACTTCCTCACCTCCGGAACTGTCACTATGAGCCTCATCACTCCATTGCTCCTCTAAATTATCAAGTTCTTTGACTGGACTATCAGACTTTTCTGAGATACCCTGCACTACTTCACCTTGCCCAATTCTGGACCTGTCACTACAAGCCTCATCACTCCATTGCTCTTCTATGTTATTGATTTTTTCTTCTGGACCATCTGCCTCTCCTGAAATTATCTGCCCTACTTCACTCTTGCTACACACATGCCTCTTCCAAAAAAGACATGCACCTTTAGATTCAACAATACATCTGAAGATCATGGGATGAGCTAAAATATCATGTTCCATTACCTCTGGGTCATTGACTATCTGACCTTCTGATTCAGTTTCCATCTCATCCCCTGACTCCTGTCAAGCGAACTTCTTCTGTCTTCTTTTCCTTTTTCTCTTTCTCCTTGAGAGATCCTCAGTTTTCTTTTCTTACTCACCACACAGCTCGATGTTTGAGCCAACAACACTATGCTCATCAGTTTGTGAGCCAGAGCCATTCTTATTTTTCATCTTGAAACTTGCACCTTGTGTCATTTTACCCATTTGAGTTGAACCATTCTCACTTAGTTCTGTATCACTGAACATGTTAGCTTCTTTTAATTAACCTATTTCTTCTAATGTGCCTTCAGATTCTTCAGATTGTATTGATTCGGAGTTGGTCAGTTCTGCCTGTGCTGATTGTTTCTTTATCTCTTTGGCTGTATTTCTAGCTTGACCTGCATTTGTCCCATCTTCAAATCTACTGTGCAAGGTTTCTTGATTTTTCTTATAATGTAGCTTATTTGTTTTCACTTTATCTTTTAAATGAGATTCTTGTAATAACTCAATGCCAATCTTAACTGTCTAGAAGTGAGAGCATGTATACATAATTTATGCAAAACAAAAGTTACATTTTTATTTATTAAAAACACAGAATACATAGTTTCATAATGTTATTTTTATCATTTTTTCAAAAACATTCATAATTGCACACATTTTTTAAAAGTTTACTTGACATGATTTTTTGGCAGCAAAATCATTTATTATATCATCCATATCTAAATAATTAGTAATTTGATGTTCTAAACAAATATGACTTAAATAGTTGAGTCTATGGCTTTATCATTGTACTGTAGAGACAATTTTTTATAATTTTCAGCACTGAAAATGATTGTTCACCTGTTGCAACAGTTACACGCATTGTTAAATAAATCCTTAATGTTACTGACAAATCAGGATAAATATTTACTAAAGTAATGTGTTCATACTTGAATTAAGATAGATTAAAATATTTATATTCTCTTGCATAATTTCATGAGTTTTATCTCCAAATCATTAAATTTTTATTTTTTCTGCATTGGTTTTAATAAATAAATGTCATTTAAAAATTCATCAACAACAAAATTAATTTTTCAGTGGGAAATGTTTATGTTATTACTATTTCTTTACAATGTCATACAATCCAAATGATTTTGCACCAAAAATTTTCAATGTAGGATATAATCTGAATTAAATACTGGTCACATAAAGTAAATATTTGATATTTATTACTTGCTACTCTATCAATATTGCCACCCTTTTATAGTGCATCTGTTGCACCTTGGGTTGACACAATTCTAATTATTGCCCAGTCAGTAAAGAAGATGTATCACATGGATTCATTCATAAACTATTGAAACAACACTTGATGAGTTGATATTCCTATATAGTAGATGTCTCTTATCTAAGTAATCACGTGAACAAACTAAGCTTATAGCTAATAAACAATCATAAGTTGAATGGATTTAGTAAATTCTCTGAAACCAATAAATAATAACTGCATAATTTCTAGAGAGTATGACATAACATTTTTAAAAAAGAGATCATGAGGATATAATGCAGACTCTTCCAGGATCAGACAACATTTTGCTCTCGAATAAGGTTTAATATCACATTACTTTACTACTAACTACAAATCTCACTTCTTTCCTTAATAAAAAAAATTAAAAACATTTAATAATATAAATATTTCATAGTGGACTAATGCCATGGAATTGCATTTGCAAAATTATTTAATTCTAAAGCATATAAATGATAATAATTATGTTACTTCTATCCAAGCATCAGCAAGTAAAATTGTGCAAATAATGATCATTCTAAAACTTTCCTAGTTATTATCTAATCTTGATGCACTCAATCACTGAATAATATCAACAAATATTATGGATGGGATCTATATAATTTGGATGTAAACATAGAATCATAAGATTGAGAAAGCATCTTGCCACCAAGACACAATAAAAAAGACATCAGGCATAATATATTTTCAAATGCAAAATATTTCAATAAACAATTAATTCAAAGTTTTATAAAAAGTAACAAATAACATGGAATTGATGAAAATAAATCCAGAAATATAATTTGCATGAATGGAGCTTAGATAAAACAGTTATTTAAATTTTAACTAACAGAAACTAGTGCCAATAATAATTATAATCTAGAAGAAATTAATTTATCCCCCCCCCCCAACATGAACAACTAAAATAAATAAATAAATTTAAATTTGCACACATATATAAATTATTAGCTTTAGAAAAGATGAGTTAAATTAATATTAGAATGTCATATATTCCAATATTTCTCTCTTGATTTCAAAACTTTACCTCTATAAAAAAAAATCAAATAAAAAATTAATAATAATAATAATATTTTCCCTTGATGCACTGCATCAATATTTTCTATAATAATGAAATATTACCTTAAAATGATATATAAAAATATGTTAATCATCTCTTTTTGTGTAAAAAAATAACATTACAACTTTTGGAATGCTTCTTTAACTATCATTTTCTTAAAAGTGCTCATTTAAATAAAAGATTTCCAATACAGGCAATTAACAATGGGAAGTCCATTTAAGAAAAAATACTGTCACAACTTTTATTCTCATAATTTTTAAACTGAAATATTTCTTTTAAAATATTCCACTGGAAAATCCATTTGTTTCCATTACTTTTATTTATTCCCACTGCATTCCATTGTAATCTTTCTTAAATCATATTACTTTTATTATAATGAAGACTGGTATATAACTGGTTTGAACCCTCTGTTTTAAACATGAGAGATTGCTATATTTTTGCCTTTTAAAAATAAATTCAACACCAACTTTAAATATCTTTTAATAATTTTTCTTTTCTCTAAATAATTATAGTGGAATGAATTCATTATTAAATTATGCATTTGTATGCTATTCATATGTTTTTTATTTATTTAATAAATGTAGTTTTAACATAGAAAAATATTTATAAGTACATACTATTGAGAACAAAGATAATAAACTGTCTTGTTCTGTAATAAAATTTCTTTTAAAATCTTTCTAATTTAGCATTTCATTTTAAATATTTTCAGAATTATTGATGATATATAATAATTTGATATGTTTTAAAATAGTTATTAAAATTCACATATTTAAAGCAAATCTGTAGCTTCTTTTAAGAAGCTTCGTGACATTAACCAATCATAATCCTTTGTGCCTTATCTAATTATGTATTTAACATTTAATCTTTCCTTATATTTTAAGAAAGAGAGAGAGAAAAAAATATTTCATAAAAAAATAATGAAACATTTTTTATATAATTGGTTTTACCAGATGTTTATGTAAAGAAAAGTTAAAAATAATATTTTGTTATTTGGTTTTTATAATATGATTACAATTTTTCATCTTCACATCACAAAAAAAGGTATGCATACTGCTAAGACTATGATTAATGAATATGCACTATAGGTTAAAAAATTGAAAATAATTATTGATGTTTGATTATTTAAGTATTATTTGGTTAATACGAGGTGTTAGTATAACTGTAAAATTTGATATCTTTGTGTGATTGGTTTGCATTTACGCTTGGATACATTCTTTTTTTTTCTTTAATAAAAAAAAATAATGATCAATTTGATAGAGATCCATATTGTTTCTAAATATGGGTGTGCATGTATGCTCAGTGTGTGTGTGTGTGTAATTTATATTCTTGACTAATGAACCAAATGCTATTAGTAAAAATTTCAGCCCCTCTCATAAAAATTAGAATTAAGCTGCATAATAAATGAGGCTGTGCTTACATTTGGATCATAATGAAATTATCCTTATTTGAAAAACGCACTAGATTTGATTTCTAGGGCAGCTAAATCAAATGATCATGGCTGAGGAATCTAGTGAGTAAAAGGGAGCTAAATGTTTGTTAACAGTGCCCATTAACTTAAATGAAGCATTTATAAACTACTAATTTCTAAAAGCTTAAATAGGTAATTTAAAAAAAAAAAATATTTTGAACTATAGTTCGACTGAAATTGAGATTAGACTTGTCCCTTTGCTTTGAAAATATTCTATAGTTTTCTCTTCAAATTCAAACAGTTTGTTTTACCCCGATTAATTTTATTTTATCCAAGCAATTACAATTCAGGGCAATTTATTTCCAGCAACTTTATAAGTAAATTTGTTAATCACTTAATCTTGTTTAATGATTTAAAGAAAATGAAGATTAATAGTAAACAATGGATATCTATTCCATTTATTTCAAATCCACAAGTGAAATTTTTTAAGGATATATATAAGAATGTGTTTAATGTTTCATTCTACGTTCCAAACAATATTAATAAATTAGTCAATAATTCTAAGGATGTCATACCTGTCAAGCAGAAAAGTAATGTCATATTAAAAAAAATTGTGACTGTATGCTATCATATATAGGTGAATCTAGGTGCACTATTGAGAAGAGATTGAGGGAGCATGAATTGTTATATAAACGTGCAAAAAGTAAAAATAATGGTGATTTAATATCTTCTTCAGTTTTCTTTGATCATGAATAAACATGTAAATATAAATTTAAATTTGATTTTGAAAATGTGAAAATTCTTCATGAAGAGAGAAACCATAGTAAAAGAAAAATTAAAGAGGCAATTTTTATAAACAGGAATAAAATACATTTAATAAATCGACAAGCTGCTAACATTAAAATATGAGATTCATGGGATTTGAATTGATGACGTTTGCTTACACTTTTTTTTTTTAATTTAATGGCAGTTGAGGCAGGTTTAAGAAATTAACCGAAAGTACTTCTGTGGATTTAAGGATTGTTAGTAATGGTTTGTAAACCATTAAATTTATTATTTCAATTATATATATATAAAATACATATTTTGCGGGTTCATCCGTGTTAAAAACTTTTAATATCAATATACTGACGTTTCGACTGACCAAGTCGAAACGTCAGTATATTGATATTAAAAGTTTTTAACACGGATGAACCCGCAAAATATGTATTTTATATATTTAACCCGTGCAAATCTTCGTTTTAACATATATATATATATATATTTGGTTATATATTTAGGTATGGGAGATGATGATCTGAACCAACCGATAAATTGATGAGTATTGTTTCAGCACAAAGTATATATATTGGAGATCACTTATCTTTTTTACAAGCATGTTATTGTGTGTATCAGTTGTATGAAATAGAGTGGATAGCTGAAGAGAACTTGAAAGTCTGAGTTCGCATCCCCTATAATTACATTTTTTTCATGTGTCAAAGCATCAGCCGGAAAGTGAACCCATAAACCAGGGACAACTGCTTGTAAGGCTGCTGTCCTGACCACTCGACCACCAATGCTTGACATTTAAACTCCAAGTATATGAATTATGCTTATATTTCAAATATTACAGATTCAGCCTGTATTCTGCCCATCCCTCTTTTGTGTATTTAAATTGTCATGGTCCCATACAAGAAGGATCAGAGTGACTTAAAGTCAACATGGATGGGCATGACAATAAAGTTCCAAGTACCTAATATTGATATCAACAAAGTATTTGGATATTCCAACATCTGATTTACAATGGTATGGATAGCTAAAGAGCCTGTCCATTAAAATTTGAAGATTTGCTATTTCTTGATATAACAGAACACTGATTATATATATATATGGGGGGGGGGGAGTATTCCATCATCTGATTTTCAATGGTATGGATAGCTGAAGAGCCTGTTCATTAAAGTTTGAAGATTTGCTATTTTAATATAAACAAAGCACAGATTATATGTGTGTGTGTGGGGGGGAGATGATGATTTGGACCAACTGATGAGTGCTGGTTCCATATGAAATATACATATTGAAGATCATTTATTTTTTTCACATGTATGTGGTTGTGTGTATTGGTTGTATGAGATAGAGTGGATAGCTAAGGGGAGCTTGAAAGTCTGTGTATAATTCCCTATAATATATTGTAACTGTCCAAATGTTTAACTCATATGAAAATCACTTAAGAGTAATCTGTGGGTGCATTCCACATTATGAGATCATAGAACAACAGTTTTTTCGTTTACAGCCTGCTAAGATCAGCTAGACACACAAGACCCTTATACTATTCTAATTAAATTATTGATTGCAAATAATGACAAAAATGCTAACAATTTAATGGAACATTACAATTTGTTCACATATATACATAACGATAACACACATGAAAGCATACATTGACTACCTGGCCAATTTTTAAACAAGTTAATATGTTTAATGAATGATTGATTGAATAATTAAGTTTATTCATGTGGTAATTAAGTTTATGCACAGATATTAAATACGGTACAATACAGTTTAAATGTTTTTAAACTCATATTAAGTAATTCTGAAAAGATATAAACTTGCTGCATAGATTAATGATAACAAGCAATTATTATTATAGTTAAACCACTAAACATCAGATGATCACTATTTTTTATGCTAACACATTACTGTTATTAAAACAGGCAAAACTCTCCATACAGTAGTACCACTCAGTTCCTGAATGCCAGAAGGCTTGTGCATAAAATCCCTATCTAGTGCCTACTCATCCAATATCCCCAGACTAGTTTCTGGCTTGTGGTCTTTGTCAGTGAGGAGCTTTAGATATGAGAGCACTGAACCTAGATCTTAGGATCTAATGCAACCTCCAGCAGCCACCTTTTATCTATTTAACTACAAAATTATGAGAACAAAATTGAAAAACAATATTTTCAATCTAAGCTCAATAGCTTATATAGTCATATGGGTTTGAACCCAGTTCAGTACCCATACATTTTGGTGTCTTTGGCTCTTTAACAACCATAGCCACCACTATCCTATTAGGCAGGATTGATGTTAAACCACTAAACATTACATGATCACTATTTCTTATGCTAGCACATTACTGTTATTAAAACAGGCAAAACTCTCCATACAGTAGTGCCACTCAGTGCCAACCAGAGTAATCAATGGATGCCAGAAGGATTGTGCATAAAATCCCTATCTAGTGCATATTCATTCAATATCACAGACTAGTTCCTGGCCTGTGGCTTTCATCAGTGAGGAGCTTTAAATATGAGAGTACTGCACCTAGATCTTAGGATCTAATGCAACCCTACAGCAGCCACCTTTTATCTCTACTTAACTACAAAACTATGAGAACAAAATTGATTCAATATTTTCAATCTAAGCTCAATAGCTTATATAGTCATATGGATCTGAACCCAGTTCAGTATCCATACATTTTAGTGTCTTTGGCTCTTTAACAACCATAGCCACCATACCCTATTAGGCAGGATTAATGTTAAAGCATTAAACATCACATAATCAATATTTCTTATGCTAGCACATTACTATTATTAAAACAGGCAAAACTCTCCATACAGTAGTGCCACTCAGTGCCAACCAGAGTAATCAATGGATGCCAGAAGGCTTGTGCATAAAATTCCTATCTAGTGCCTACTCATCCAATATCCCCAGACTAGTTTCTGGCTTGTGGCCTTCATCAGTGAGGAGCTTTGGATATGAGAGGACTGCACCTAAATCTTAGGAGATAAAAGGTGGCTGCTGGAGGGTTGCATTAGATCCTAAGATCTAGGTGCAGTGCTCTCATATCCAAAGGTCCTCACTGACAAAGGCCACCAGCCAGAAACTAGTCTGGGGATATTGGAAGAGTAGGCACTAAATAGGGATTTTATGCACAAGCCTTCTGGCATCCATTGATTACTCTGGTTGGCACTGAGTGACATTTCTCTATGGAGAGTTTTGCCTGTTTTAATTATTATAGTTTTAAGATTAATAAACCTACATTGTGAGGATACAATAATTTTTTTAACTATTTAAATAACTGGACTACTGTAAATACTTTCAGACTCTAATGCAGGTAAATAATTTAATGCTATATAAGCAAATGTAAAAGGTAACATCAGTGTTACATTATTAATTGATAGATACATACATGTGAGCTAGGAGCATGCTACATAATAGGAATTTACATCTATCATGTGTTAAGCATAAGAGTGATCAGCAGTTTCACAAATAGTATCATCCACATATACTAAAACAAGGCAGATAACATAATGTAAGAATTTTTGTCTACAGCATATTATTGCATTAAATAAAATAATGAATAATAAATTACAAATGAATGAATTCCATATATAAACAAAATGGTCTGAAATAAAGGTTACTTACATCAATACTCCACTTATCCTTCCTCAAAACTGGAGGGTAGTTTACTTAAAACTAATTTATTAAAAGACAATTAAAAAGATAATATTAATTTATTCTATCTATGCAGCCCACTTGAATTCCCTCCAGGGTTCATTAAATTACAGGTTTAAATTATTGTTTATATTTTTGATGAAGTGGAAATGACTGAAGACAATAAATCATTAAAAGCATGGCCAGAAATTGTGATAACAAACTTAATTGCTTATATAAAATTATTGCTGACTAAATTGTGGAAGGTTGAAGAGAACAAAACAATCTTTTGCCATACCTGCTTATAGACAGATTTAACAAATGATTAATGATTAAAATATTTCATTAAAAAGGAGAAAAATAATATTAATTCTAAAGATTTATGTTATTCTTTTAAAGTTCATTCCTATTTCTTTCAGCAGTAAAAGTTCAAGTTAATTCTTTAAATATAGATTCCAATCGTCATTCAAAATTCACAAGATAACTCTGGTGGTAGTTTATTCTTTGCTTGATGGCTGGTTTCTCCCTGAAGCTTTGGACATTTGAAGTTTATGCATATAAAGCATACTCATATTGGACAAAACATTCAAGATGTTTTTCTATTGGATGATGACTTCCTTTTATGGACTCAGTGATGGACTATGGCTTGCAATCCACCAAATGGTCAGAGTAAAGAAGATGGCAGCTTCTCTACTCCAGCATGGTATTAGAATCAAAATACACAAATAAACACTGTACCCGAACAAGACTAGCTGGATTATTTAAAGCACTCAGCAGAATAAAATCAAAATAATATCAGAATACCAAGAAGAATCTGAAGAATAATCAGAATAATAATCAACTGGCTTATCATTCCTATTTATATCTCTTAGACCTGGTTTATCAGTAAAAATAAAATCTATTGGTAGTTGTTTGAATCCTTCGATATATTGGTTGTAGATAATGTCTGACCTATGTTTTAGTCCGCAGTTTGATTTGCCCAATCATACCATTTACAAATTTTTATCTTTCAAAGAGATTCATAAAATATCCTAAATTATGTCAGATATTGATCTCCTTATTTAATTAATCTGCTTACAAACATTTTAATTTTTCTAAGAATTTCATTTTCACTTTGTAATTGTTAATAAAAAAAACCTCATTTTGTTTCAACATATTTTTAAAATAAATTTATCATTAATTATACCATACATTTATCTGTGCATATAAATTATATATATATAATTAAAATTATTTAAAACCATTTATTTTTAAACTACCTTAGAATTTTTTTAAATTACGGACATGAAGCTTGTATAAATATCACTTCAATATATATTTTGCATTTAGCAATATTATAGCATTTTCTAACAAAAGTAAATAATCTATTATAAATCTATAGATGTCTTCACAAGAGATATTGATGTTAATTAAATGCTAGTAAATCTTCCATTGTTGACATATCCATCTTATTTATTTGCCATATAATCAATGTTAGCGAAAACATTTGTTTAACATGAGTATTACAAGCAGAAAAAATTCTCAATAAGATTCACAAAATGTAAAAAAAAAACTTAGAATATTGGTTTTCCTGAAGGTTTGTGATGATGGTGTTCTAGTTGTATTTTAATATTGGACTATTTCCATTATCTAATGTGTGCATTGAATGTCTTTTAATAATCCAGATACATTCAACTGTTAGTAATAGCATATCAAACAGGTTAGTATATGCACAATATTTTGACAGGTATTATTTCTCCCTTTTCATGTGTTGCTGGCCTGACCAGTGACAGTACTAGCATGGGATTTGAACCTGGACCCTTAGATTTTTGAGAATTTTAAGATAATGCTCTAACCAATTGAACCCATGCTAGTACTGTCACTGGTTAAGCCAGCAACACCTGAAGAAGTGGGGAGAATAATACCTCTTGAAACATTGTGCATATACTAACCTGTTTGATGTGCTATTACTAACAGTCAAATGTATTTGGAATATTTAAATAAAGTTAAATTTTTTTAAAGACATTCATTATACACATTAAATGATGGAATTAGTCCAATATAAAAATACAACTAGAATGTTGGTTCTTTACAAATTTGTTTTAATATAACTGATTAACTATTCACATTTGTAAAAGGTAATATATTATTGTTTAATATATATTGAAATAACATCCACATACAACATTGTATATACTGTATAATGTTCAAATAAGAATTGTTCAACAATTAAAGCAATAAATCTGTATAGAATTACAAATAAAATATATGTACTTAATAAAAAATGAATGTTGAAAAGATCTCTCATTGCCATGTTTCCACCATAAATTGTAAACATAATTTCAATGTATCCATTTTTATAACTTACAAATCAATTTAAGTTAGATTATTCAAAAAGGATATTGAAAATTACAATTGTTTAATATAATATTTGTAATTTTATCTTTTCATTGAAATATAGAATATTAAGCTGATTCTACAAATACAATATGGTCAACAAAATTTGATGTAAAATTCAGGGCAGATCATGTACATACAAGACATCTAGAAAGTCCATACAAAATGCAAGTAAAACAGATATTCTAGAAATTACACAAGACTTTGAATCTTGGTCTGTTTGGAAGGTTAGTTTTATGTACCATTATTCTGCTTGGTTTTGATTTTGCTATTATCTAGCTGGTGTACGATTTCTTGACTTTATTGTCACTTACTTATTAAGCTATGATTAAAATGATGTTCTTACCTTTACAATTAAGTTGGTTTGTCAATTCATAAAAGTTATTTGGAAGAATATATAGCGACTCTCTATTTAATAACAACATTCCTAACTATCAGATATCTGATAGAGTTGAAAAAAATATTATTCTGGGTGAGACAGGGTCTAGAATACATAAATATAAAAGATCAGATAAACAAGCATAACATAATTCAAATGTCATATATGAGTTGTTCATCTCAATTGTACATCCCAAAATTCAATTATGGTGACAATTGAAAATCCATTAATCTACAAAAGTGTTAGAAATTATATTGTTGGATAAATAATTGATGCACATGGGAACAAATTTTTGTATGGCATGTTTCCAACTATAACAGTTTTCCGTAAAACCTATAGATGGTCCTTTCATACAATTTGTTAATTATATTGTTCAGATGAAGAAATTTGTTACTTATTATTGATTATATACTTTTTTCAATAACTTAAAATCAAATTTAATTCTCACTAATAAGCTATTAAGCAAAGTTTTGATAACAAGTTTCAGATAAGTACCAAAAAACAATAATAACTGTTATTACTTCTGAAATTTATATGGCTAATAAGATATAAGGCAACTTTTCAAAACAAACATCATTACTCTGTTAAACAGTTCCATGAATGCTGGTGAAAGCAAAATTATAGAATCTTAAAATTTCTATCAAAAAATTAGATCCACTATGATCTAAATGAAATGCAAATTCACAATTGTATCATCATTGATGAAGAGCTATTTTCTATGTAGTAATATAGTTACTTAACTTATCTATCCTTGAATATTCTTAGAATTAATAATTTCACTCTCTGTAATCAAGTCACAATTTTTAGTGTCTGTATAAAGATATTATACCATAGCTAAAAGTCGATTTCAACCTTAATTGTTAAAAGTAGGTTTCCTTGGCAACAGATTGAGATTGTTAATTCTTGTTGATATTGGTATTGTTTAAGTGCAGACTGCTTTCATGTATTATATTTAAGTACTTTGTATTATATTTAAGTACTTATATTGAAGATCATACAAAAAGAATAATAATTAGTGAAATACATTGAATGTATTTTATCTAAACGAATTTGGTAAGTTTTGATTTAAATATGAAATAAATGCTTTGCCTGATTTGTGTACATTTTTGTGGATAATAAAATAAACTGAAATAATCCATTGATGAAAATTGCCTATGTTTGATAATGATTATACTGAAAAATAAAATAACTTAGTCCATAGATAATGAATACAAATATCCAATTTTGACAATAATAATCATCACAAAGCAAATCAAAAAAAATAATACCCTTTTTCTTCTAATAAATATATTACTAAGAATTTATAAGAACATTTTCCTATGACCCACAACTCTCCACACTATCTCATAACATTGATATACTTGAACACATATATGATGAAAAGATAAATAATCACCAATATACATATTTCATGCTAAACCAGCAATCATCAGTTGGTCCAAATTATCATCTCTACACATATATGCTATAAGTGCTCAGATATATATTAAGACAGCCAAACATCATACTTTAATGGACAGGCTTCAATTCACTCCACACTCCAACTCTTCAACCATCCATTCAATTGAAAATCTGATGGTGGAATGCTCAAAGGCTACCCTGAGGCCGAGATTATTGTCACACCCATGTTGACCTAAGGTCAAACTGACCCCTCATGTACAGGACATAATCCATTTAATACATATACAAGGGATGGGCAGACATCTCTACTATGTAATAATTGAAGCACACAGGCTTATTACATAGCTGTGTCTATATATGTAATATATAGGATATATGAGCACAGACTTTCACATGACCCACAACTCTCCACACTATCTCATAACACTGATACACTTGAACACATATATGATGAAAAGATAAATAATCACCAATATACATATTTTATATATAGATACAGGTATATAATAAGCCTGTGTGTTTCAATTATTACAGATGTCTGCCCATCCCTTGTATATGTATTAAATGGATTATGTCCTGTACATGAGGGGTCAGATTGACCTTAGGTCAACATGGGTGTGATCTCAGCCTCAGGGTGGCCTTTGAGCATTCCATCATCAGATTTTCAATTGGATGGATTGAAGAGTTGGAGTGTGGAGTGGATTGAAGCCTGTCCATTAAAGTATGAGGTTTGGCTGTCTTAATATATATCTGAGCACTTATAGCATATATGTGTAGAGATGGTAATCTGGACCAACGGATGATTGCTGGTTTAGCATGAATTACATATATTGTTGATTATTTATTTTTTCATCATATATGTGTTCAAGTGTATCAGTGTTATGAGATAGTGTGAAAAGTTGTAGGTCATGTGAAAGTCTGTGCTTATATACCCTATATATTACATATATAGACACAGGTATATAATAAGCCTGTGTGTTTCAATTATTACATAGTAGAGATGTCTTCCCATCCCTTGTATACGTATTAAATGGATTATGTCCAGTACATGAGGGGTCAGATTGATCTTAGGTCAACATGGGTGTGACAATAATCTCAGCCTCAGGGTGGCCTTTGAGCATTCCATCATCAGATTTTCAATTGGATGGATGGTTGAAGAGTTGGAGTGTGGAGTGGATTAAAGCCTGTCCATTAAAGTATGAGGTTTGGCTATCTTAATATATATTTGAGCACTTATAGCATATATGTGTTGAGATTGGATGGATGGTTGAAGAGTTGGAGTGTGGAGTGGATTAAAGCCTGTTCATTAAAGTATAAGGTTTGGCTATCTTAATATATATTTGAGCACTTATAGCATATATGTGTTGAGATGGTAATCTGGACCAACTGATGATTGCTGGTTTAGCATGAAATACATATATTGGTGATTATTTATCTTTTCATCATATATGTGTTCAAGTATATCAGTGTTATGAGATAATGTGGAGTTGTGGGTCATGTGAAAGTCTGTACTCATATACCCTATATGTTACTTATATAGACACAGGTATATAATAAGCCTGTATGTTTCAATTAAGAATATTTTCCTGTAAATTTCCATTGATGGTCACTTTAATATAAACACATACTTATCTATTGAAACATATTCTTCAAAATAATAAATCAGATATCATATTTTCATGCATATACACACACATTTTTATTAGAATAAAAAAAATATGATGAACAATATGCTGTAAGGTGATGCCCAATCCCTATAAAAAAATAATAATAAATAACTGATGTCTTGGAATGACAAGTAAGAAGATTAGATAGACAGCAAACCTTTAAAACATAATTTTAGGATATTTGAAGACACGCATATATAAATAATCATGCTCTCAGAAAGAAATGAATTTATATCTTGTTTTGTTAAAATAAATATGAAATAGAACATCTATACATACACATTTATACATGGTATATTTAATAGTTTTAATCATGACATGGCAGACATAATAGTAATCTAATGTTTAGATACTAGCAACCAAGTTTCTTTTGTTTAAAAGAGTGAAAAAAAAAAAAAGAGTAAACATTTGTTGATTTTGGAACGCATTTATTTGGTAAAGTGCAAATTATTTTACAACGAAAAGACATTATTTAAGTTATGAACTTTCTTTCGTGAGAATAAATTCTGAGAGATTTATACTGTATTTGCTTATCAACTACAAAAGTATAATTATTATAAAATGCTTTTTTAAAAAGAAAAAAAAACGAACTAATAATGAAATAGAATTTTAAAATACTAATTTGTATTTATTTTGAAACAAAATATATTAATTATCACACGTCTTATATATATAAACTGCTTATAAATAGCGTTCCTATTTATATTATAACGTGAACTTTGAAAAAACCTAACATTTAACTACTTATTTGCGTATATATATAATCTAATGATGCAATCTTGCTAAATTAATTGTCGCAGGATCTTTGTGTCATCAGATGGTGAGAAAGTATAACCATTGGTATGCTTAGTGTCTAAATCAGCGTGGAATGATTTAGAGATAGAATTGGAAAGGCAATGGCTATAAAATCAGGAGCTCAAGAGTTCGATTTCGTTGTGGGAATTGTTTTAAGTGGTTGGAATTTTAAAATCATTCAACATGCGTGAATAAAAGAAAAACATCATTTGCTAAATAAAAAAACACTGAAGCCACTCTTACAAATTTTAACATTTTATTTTTAAAGAAGTCCAAGATTTTATTTAATTTTGATGCTCTTAAATATTTTATATTTGTATTTTTTTTTTAGTGTATACTGAGAGTTGAGTTACGATTTTTCTCACCCTTTTACTCATTTGCAGAAAACTTTTTTTTTTCTCTCAAAATCTTAAAATGTAAAGAACCCATTTGGGTTAAATTTTTTATAGGAGGAGAGAAATATAAATGTACAACTCAAGGTTTCCTTTAGTTTGATTTTCATTTGAGAAGGTCTATTTGTAATAGATGAAACAATGGTTGTGTAAGGATTTTGGTAAAATTTTGGATTTAATCTAGTATTGTATTGTTTTATGGTTATGCATATTTATATATAAATTTTATATGTTTGTAAATAAAGTCTTAGCCTAACTGGGCGCATTAGATTGGGCATTGACTTAAAAAACAAAAGGTAAGATTTTAAACATCTACACTTAATTAGACATTTAATATATAAAATTAAATATTAATTAGACTTACTAATAAGTAATTATATATGAGTACATTTTCCTGTTTGTATGATTAACAGTCTTATGGATGAACTATATCTATAAAACATAAATTAGCTATTCATAGACATAACTTTAATATACATGACACAATCAAAGTAAACACTGAACATCTAATAATATAGTTTGATTTTCAAAATAATAGATACTTTATTCTACATTGTGCATTGTAATTTTATAACTTTTATTTTGATTGATCTGTTTAAGATTTAAATCACAACTAGTCATATTATAGTAAAGACAAATCCATATTTTATTACATTCATGTATATATTTTTATTAAGTTATAAATGTTATAAATTTAACCCAGATTTTGGTTCATAAATGGTTGAGAGGTCAGCGCGACTGCCTTGCACTTGCAGGCAGTTGCCCGGGTTGCGGGTTCGCATCCCGGCCGATGCTATGACATTTAAAAAAAAAAAAAAAATTTGTTGTTTGAAGTTAAAATCTGTTTCTCTGTCTCTAGATTATCATATCATTCATACTTCACTTCACTAAGCCAGAATATCTATAGTACATGTATCCACATTTTTAATATATTCATTAGTAAAAAGCCATTAGGGACCTATATAGAGGTCACATTATTGCCATCCTGTTTAAATCTATCTTTGAGTAGAGTTAAAGGCAAATTTTTTCACTGAGTTTGAACTCCGAGACATAATAAGATCTGTAAGTTGAGAGGGCTGTGGGTATACCATCCTAAATTGTATTCAGTCCATTACAATATATATGGAATGTAGAGAAAATTTGAATAATTAGGTGATATCAGAAAACCATAATTTAACATCAACAAGAAAAAAAAAATACAGTATTAGTCAGGTGTATGATTAGGTGAAGAAATCATGGGACAGCACCAAGAAAGAAACCATTTATAAAATCTTTCAAAAAGAGTTGAATTTCTAATACTGTTAATAATATAGAAATTGCAATTTATGAAAAAAATAGTGATGAGATAGATATGAAAGATAGTGGTGATATGAAGGAAATTGATGAGAAAATTTTAAATTTCTATGATTAAAATGATTAATAAGATGACTTTATAATATTGTTCTTATTTAATTTTTATTATTAAAGATAATATTCTTTTATGGATTTTTATAATAATTTTTATCAAAAAAAAATCTAAAATTTTACTGAGAAAAAAAACCAGTGCATGGTATATGCATGTATGTGGTATATACACAAAAATAGACTATTTAACTTTTTTAACCAAAAATAAGTTTATTTTATTTTTTTTAAAAATAATTCTATGGCATTTTCAATTTTACCTAAGGATTTTTTGATGATTGCTCATAATTTACTTATATTCATATTTTGCTCCAAAATATCTGTAGAAAAGCAACACAATAGAATGAATTTAAGACTGATTTTTAAGAAAGAAAATAATGTTTGAATATGATATGACTACAAATTGGAATAAAAAGGGCAGCTCTCTTAAATTTAAATAAAAAAGTCAAAATTTTATCCTATTTATTATTTATTTCTTTTTTACACACCGGAATTATCCCCTGTACCTGATTGAATGTCACAAAATACATACACATATATTTGATTAGAGGGAGTAAATCACTCTTCTCAAGGTTATGAATTAAAAGCTCTAAATGTTGAACAAAGCAAGAATAGAATGAATCCACCTATTTTGGGGAACTCTGATGTTTATAAGCATATCTTTGTCAACATTGTGGCAATTTGATTATGGGTTTAATAACTCTTAAGTGCCATATTCCATATGGTTGATAAAGTAATATCTCTCTGAATTACCAACTATTTGACAAAGGTATGCTTATAAACATCAGAATTTCCAAGAATAGGTGGACTCATTCTATTTTTAATTATTTTTTCAACATTTAGAGTGCTTTTAATTCATAGCCTTGAAGAGAGTGATTTATTCCTTTGTTTACATATACATTGAACTATGTTTAATTTAACATTTATATACACATAGTATGCATCTATTTTTAAGTAACTATTTCATAT
Organism: Epiperipatus broadwayi; assembly: GCA_028023455.1. Taxonomy (NCBI): domain Eukaryota; kingdom Metazoa; phylum Onychophora; class Udeonychophora; order Euonychophora; family Peripatidae; genus Epiperipatus; species Epiperipatus broadwayi. Next base: position 3,240,075 of record JAQFVV010000105.1, on the reverse strand, counting down.
TCTTTCGATTACAATAATCTTTCATTAAATATATAAATAATACCTAATCATTTTTTATTAGGCTGTAATGTATGGAAATTGTTATATAATAATAGTAAATAAGCTATCACATTTTAATGATAAAATTAATAATCTGTTTTCACATATACATGTGGATACCCATAAAAATGTGTGCACACACTGACATTTATATGATATGATATACTTTTAAAATGTATATGTGTAATGTGCATGACAATATAAGGTTAATATTCTCTCAGATTTTCTCATTATATAAAAATACCCCCCCCCCCCCAAAAAAAAAAGAGATCTAGATATAATTATATAAATGCATCTGGATCATTCTTTTGCAATTTAATCTCTAAAGAAAATAACTTGAAATTTGCATGAATTAAAAAAAAAACTTAATGTGACAAAACAAAACTAAATTTGTAAAGTCTAACTAATCACTTTATATATATGGAAATATTTCATTTGTAAAATTATTCATTTATCATTACTTAATTAGAAAGCACTTTACCTAGGAGTGACTAATGGAAGTCAACTTTCCCAGGCCAAGCATAAGCAGTTGGCTTTCATTAGCTACTATTCTAGGTAAAGAAACTCAACACATAAAATATTTCCATCTAAAACATCCATTAAAAATATTATATCACAAAAAGTATATAAAGATAGAACTATTAATAAATACCCTGCACTTGTATAACATTTTTAGTAGTTAAAATAACACTTCCAGATACAGTTTCTCCAGCATAGGCATATTCCTCTGGATCATTGTAAATTATTTCAAGACTTACCATTATCTAAAATAATAAATATACAGTTATGCATTTAGATAATATTTTTGTATATTACATACTAGATGTAATATTGTATAAAAATAAATAAATATGGCTAGTGCAGTGTTTATATTGTAATTATATAGAAGGTATTCATCCCTCCTCACTAGTGCCGTTAAACAGTGATGTTAAACTGCAAGGATATTCTCATCCCAGTCACAAGATAGAAACTTTAGGAAAATAAGAATGACTATCTTATTTTCAAACTCAAATGCATTTATATGAGTCAATTTTAAGGGTCTAGAAGTGATAATGTGAATATATAAATCATTCTCTTTAAATCTATTTCTTTTTTTAATAATCTTATTAGCACTTATGAAATATTAAAATTTACTTTGTGCTAATATCAGAAAATGTTAAATTTATGATCATTACATAATTTAACATCTTTTAATATTGATACAAAGTAAATTATATTTCACAAGTGCTAATAAGATTATTAAAAAAAGGAGTGGATTTAAAGTGAATGATTTATATATTCACATCCTCACTTCTGGTCACTTGATATCTCGTGACTTGGGTTAGAGTATCCTTGCAGTTTAAAATCACTGTTTAATGGCACTAATGAGGAGGAATGAATACCCTCTATATAATTAGTTGTAATATTAAATTAGTTGTAATATTAAAAATTTCAACTGCATTTCCATCTTATATGTAATAATAGATTAAATATAAATGATTTTGTTTTTATAACTAATAATTTCCAGAAGACTATTTTTACATGTATAGTGAACTCTTTCAATCAATCTAATCTGCCTAACAAGACTTTCTATTTGTCTAGTATGAATATACAAATTCATCAAATATGGAAATTAAATAGATATAAATTTGTTATGACAACCAGTTATAAGAGGCATATAATCACCATAAAATACTCAACTATGTGTGTCTACAAGATATAAACTAGTTTTTCTTAAAGGAATTCACTCTATTGTGCTTGCAATTGATAGCAAGAGTCATTTATTACAGCATTAATAATGTGCAAGGGTACCATAGCTAGTATATGATGTCATATACTTTTGTAACTCTATACATGGTAATAACTTGAATATACATGAGCAAATAGTAAAAAATAATAACATATATATATAAGTTTTCAAACTCATCTTAGAAAAAGTGCTACACATCTAATTGATGAATACCACTATGGTCATCATTGAAGTATTTTCCTAGAGAAACTGTGAACAGCTAGGTCCACACTTCAAAGTAATTTTGAAATAGACATAGTATTAACTTTGATGTCCTAAATATTATCTGTCTTATTTTAAATATTTACTTTATCTTAGGATAAAGAAAAAAAATCACTAGGATCAAATAAGGTGAGGAGGAAGATGTTGCAATACAGTTATTTGTTTACTGGCTAAAAATCCCTGCTGCTCTAATTCAAGCTCCGATATCCTTGTAACAACACATAGCAACAATAGTAAAAATTGCTAAGCAAAACACTGCTTATATCAACACAACCACAGCTGTGAGACATTGATATATGAAGGTTATAAAGCCTTACTAAGATTTTTGAACAGTGCTGCCAACATCATGGTGGCAAGTTAACAAATTACAATGTCAGACTACGTATATTCAAATGGCAATGACATCTGCTGGGCTCAGAACCTTGTGCTTTCCAAAAGATCACTTCTTATAAATGCTGGTGCCAATTATTGGAAAGATATGCTGGATAGGCAACTAAATGCTTAGAAAGTCATTGTTATTATTTAAAAGAAAGAAAATGGCTTTGTACATACTTGGACGAATTACTCACATATGTATCCTTTCATATGTTTTGATAAATACATATTATAAAACCGATTTAAAAGGAAATATTATTAAACATTTTCCTAAAGATACATTATAGAATATGTGTTCCCCAATATTTTCCATTCAAAGAAAACACATTTTAGCCCGATATTGTCTTATAAATAAAAATCTCTGAAGATAATCGAATTTATGGATTTTCTACAAAGATGTAATCAATAATTTCTCATCTATGAAAGCATTTAAGAAAATACGTGCATATTTCTGAAACATCAAATTACCCGGGAATTCAAACAACAACAACAAAAAAAAATTATTAAAGTGAACTAAGAAATAAAAAAAGAAACTATTAAATTATCTTTCATGTGATTAATTTTCAATAAAAATTAAAAACAAAACTCTACAAACTAATATAAACAAACAACAGCAATATAATCTTCTCTCTGCTCTACACAAGGCGGATACAATATTTTATTTAATTGATATGCTATTTATAAGTACGTGTTTATTCTATTTAAACATATATACTGTATTATGATTTACAAAAAAGTAAATTTTAAGAGATGTACCCATATCTAAGTATGTGTATATTCTGAGACATCAAATTACACGTGATTTCAAACAACAAAAAATTATTAAAGACGATTACGAAATAAAAAAGGGAATACTTCACATGATTAAAATTTAATAAAAATAAAACTCTACATTACAACTAATATAAACAAACAACAGCAATATTATCTTCTATATACTCAACACAATGCGGATACAATATTTTATTGCTATGTGTTATTTATAAGTATGTGTTTATTTTATTTAAATATATGTAATATCTAGGCTCTCTGTCATTATTATTACTAATATGAAAATATTACAGCAGAAATTAAATATGTTAAATAAAATTAAGTAAACCAAATATACTCAATTTTATTTAACATATATTAATCTTTGTTGTTTATATATGTATTGATTTACAGAAAAGTAAACTTTAATATTTAATAGATATACAAATATTTAAGCACGTGTATATTTTATTTAAACGTATCTACAATTTTTGTATTATTTATTTATTAAACATATACATTTCTATAATTTATTATTTACAGTTATAGTCAACTCTGATAATTAAAAAAACGTGCAGATACAAAAACCATATTAGAAGAAAGTTTATCATTACACATTATTAAACTTTATTTACTCATATATATATGGTTAAAAGTGTAAATTATAAAACACTGGGATAATAGCCACATTGTGACATGTGAATCTTACATTAAAACATAACACAATCAACATTTCCTATACTTACACAAGTTATTAAAACAGTAACAAAATCTCCATACAATGGATAAAGAAAATTTGTGCATAATTTTCTATCAAGGGCCTACTCATCCAGTATTCCTAAACTAGTTTCTAGCTTGTTGTTTTCATCAGCTAGAAGCCTTGCATCTGAGAGCACTTCATGTAGATCTTAGGATCTACTGCAACTCTCCATCAGATACTTTTTACCTATTTAATTAACTATAAATCTATGAGTCCAAGATGAAAACACAATAATATTTTCAATACAAGTTCATACACTTTAGATCTGAGCCCAGTTTAGTTATCTATAGGTTTTGGTATCCTTGAATTTTTAAAAATTAGTCATTATCATCCTACAGGCAGGATTAATATTAAACCACTAAAATATCACATAACCATTTTCTATGCTTACCCAAGCTGTTAAATCAGTAGTAAACTCTCCATACAACAGTGTCACCCAGTGAAAGCTTTAGTAATCAATGGATACAAAAAAGGTTTTGCATAAAGTCTCTATCTAGTGACTGCTCATCCAATATCCTCAGACTAGTTTCTAGTTATTTGGCCTTCATTAGTGAGCAGTTTTGTATTTGAAAATACTGCACCTAGGTCTTAATACAACCTTCTAGCTGCCATATTTTACCTATTTAGTTAACTATGAGTCCAAGATAAAAATGTTTTCAATATTGAGTAGGCACTAAATAGGGATTTTATGCAAAAGTCTTCTTGTATCCATTGATTACTGAGACTGCCACTACAGCTTGTATATGAATAAAAAATGATGATCATGTGATGTTTTAATATTTTATATACCAATCTGCCCATAGGATGATGGTGACTGTGGTTTTTAAAAAATCAAAAATGCCAAAATGTACAGATACTGAACTGGATTTAGATCTAGATGACTATACAAGAAAATGAATTTGAATTAAAAACATCATTGTGTGTTAATCTTGGACTCACAGATTTATAGTTAACTAACTAGATAAAAGATGGCTGTTACATTAGATCTTAAGATTTAGGTGCAGTGCTTTCAGATATGATTTCTCACTGATGAAAATCACAAGCTAGCAACCTAGAAATATTGGATGCGTAGGCGCTAGATAGGGATTTTATGCACAAAGCTTTTTTGTTTCCATTGATTACTAAGGCTTGCACTGGAACTGTTTTGAATCTTATATTAGAGGTGATCTAAGATAATTTAATATTTTTCTGAAGGTTTGTGATAATGGCATTTTAATAGTAATTATATATTTGACTATTTCCATCATTTAATTTTAAATGCTGAATATCTTTAGAAAAATTCAAACTTTATAAATAAGCTTTCCAATTAGATTTAACTGTTAGTAATAGAAGACAGATTGAATATCCGATAAGTCTTTGAATGGTATTAGTCTCCTTTCATGTTCAGGTATGATTCTGATCAGGAACATTGCTAGCATGAAAATTAAACTTGTACCATTACATTTATGAATATTCGATTTAAAATAACACGCTAATCAAACCAGCTATTCTGCTAAAGGCAACAGTTGATAAAAATTTTATATACTTATCTATGAGAGTCTTCCTGATTTCTCATTATTTTCTGAAGAGCAAAGTTAATTAGTTGTTTCCATACATTATAATATTATCACATTATGTTGACTTATGGATTAAAGTTAGAATTTTTCTAAAGGCATTCAACATTAAAAATATTAGATGTTGAAAAATAGTCCAATATATAATTACTACTAAAATTCCATCATCACAAACCTTCAAACAAACACTGCATATTTGATATGGACCTGATACTATGCCAAACTTCAGGCATTATGTCTAGAACTGACTAAAGTAAAAAATCTATTACATTTCTTATATAAATATAAATCTAAGCTAAGGATTTGCAATTAAAATCTCCAATTCCCTCCAAGAGAATTAAGAAAATTACTCACAGAGTGAGATCTTATTAAGAGAAAGAATAAATGCTCAAAGATTTTCCAAGTGCTAAACCTTGTGCTCAATTGATAATATGGAATGTTTTCTAAAAAAATAAACTTACTGATGAAGACTTCACAAAAGTTTCTCAAGCAGTAAGAATACTTAATTTGTAGATTACATGGAAAAATGAAAGAATGACAAAAGAAAAAACTTATAACCATTGAAGGGCATATCAAAAGTCATATTTTACTTAGTTATAAACAGATACTGAAATTTTTGTTTAGGAACAGGATTAAACATTGCCATCACACCAGTCAATATTCCCTTATTAGGTATAATTGCAGCTACTGATGAATTCACTCAAAAATTGCCTTTAGAAGAAGCAAAAGCATTATACTGGTAAAAAAACAACAACAAAAAAGAATACTTGAGAGACACCAAAAACTGAAATCAAGCATTTCTTGTGATGAAAGAAAAATGGTTAAAATTCTCAAACCAAACAAATCCATAATCATTCTTCCTGATGACAAAGGTCACAACTGATTATGATAACAAAGCACAAAATCTCCTCACAGCAGGCCAACACAAAAAAAGTGCCAAAAACCTGACATTGAATATGGAAACAACTCAAAAAGCATCACAGGTACTTCACTAATTAAAAAAAAAAAGTAAATTAACATCACATTTCAGAAAAATTCTTTATCTTTATTATATACCCAAAATCCATAAGAACCATGTTCCATTAAGACCTATTGTTAATTCTAGAAATTCATCTTGTTAAAACTTGTCAAGATTTCTTCTCAAAGTTTTTAAATTTTTTTGTTGGCACCTATGACACAGTTTTTTGTCAGGGATTCTAAGCACTTTGTAGAATTAATCAAGTACATTCATATTGAAAAAAACTGATATATTGATAAGCTTTGATGTGAAAAGTTTATTCACAAATTTAATATTATGAAATATTGTCTACTGTAAAGGAATGATTAAATGATGAGAACAGTTTCCAAACCAGATCAACTTTTCCTATTGATAGTGTGACAGAACTATTCATATTCTGCATAATAACAACACATTTTCAATATTAAATTTTTCCAAAAAAAATCAAAGGAATGGCTATAGACTCACTACTATCACCCTTAGTTAGATTAGCAACATTTACATGAGGGAACATGAAGCTGAAGCCATAAATATTACTCCATATAAACATAAAGTTTGATTTTGCTATGTTAATAAATATTTGTTGTACAGCTATATCCCATAATTCCAGACACACATAAATAACATACACCCTTCAATTAAATTCACTATAGAATCTGAACAAGAATAAAAATTGGCATTCTTAGATGTTCTTGTGAAAACAATCCCTTAAGACAAAAATCAAAACTACATTTTACAAAAAACATACACCACCTAGAATGTACATAGTATATACATTCAATTGTATCAGAAACATAAAACAAGGATTTATATATATTATCACTATGAAATAGAACAAAAGAAATTTAATTTGGAAAAAGAAAAGATCTACACAGAACAAGCTCTCATAAAAAGTGGTTATCCGCAAGCTGTCATTAAGAGAATCTTAGATAAAAAATAAAAACAAAAGAAAAACAATTATTGATACTGAAGTGGATTTATTTATACTAGGAATCAAACTAAAAAAATCTCATTCAAAAACAACACCAGAACAGCTTTCAAAAGCCATGTCACAGTATGAGGAATTTTAACATCTACAAAATCTAAATTTGAAATACTGAGAAACAAAAACTGCATCTGTGAAATACCATGTGAATATGGAATGATATGTATTGGTAAGATCAGTTTCCCTATTGAAAAGCAATTGAAAGGACCCAAACTGATGATTAAAAAAGAGAAAACAGATGCATCTAAAGTAGAAGACCAGGTATGTGCCAATGCAACATATGTTTGATTGGGAAATACAAAAATATTAAATAGAATAATAAAAAAAAATACAAAGAAGAAAGTTCAAAGAATCAGATCACAAAAATGGCAAATAATACCATAAATCAACTTAATGTGATATACATAATATCTGAACAGTTTATTTTTAGGAAAAATTGAAAAAAATCAGGAGAAACCTCATAGATAAATATATAAAATTTTTACTAACCCTTGCTTTGGCAAAATATCTCAATTGGTTAGTGTTACCTTAAAATTCAATACTCAAGAATCTAAGGGTCCAGGTTCGATTCCCATGCTAGTCAGCAACAACTAAAAAAGAGTGGTGAATAATACCATTCAAAACCTTGTGAAAAACAGGCAATATTCCCCACACAATAGTGCCACTCAATGCTAGCCAGAGTAATCAAAAGGCTTGTGCATAAAATACCTATCTAGCGCCTACTCATCCAATATTTCCAGACTAGTTTCTTGCTCATGGTTTTCATCAGTGAGGAACTTTGGATCTGAGAGAGGTAAAAACTAGTCTGGGGATATTGGATGAGTAGGCACTAGATAGAGATTTTATGCACAAACCTTCTGGCATCCATTGATCACTCAGGCTTGCACTGAGTGGCACTACTGTATGTAGAGTTTTGCCCATTTTAATAACAGTTATGAGTGAGCATAAGAAATGGTGATCATGTGAAGTTTAGTGGTTCAAAACCTTGTGCTAAATACTAACCTGTGTGCTGTTGGTAACAATTAGAATGTATTTGGAAAGTTTAAATAAAGTTTACATTTTTTTAAAGACATTCAATATTAGGTGTTTGAAATAGTTAAATATATAATTATGAAGATAGAATATTTATTTAGCATTTTTATACAAGACACTTCATGAAAATTATATATTTGTTGACAATTAAATAATTTTAATAAAATGAATCAAGTACACTAAAAAAATTGTATAAGAATAATGGTGATAGTTGATAAAGTAAATTATTCAAAGTAAAATTAACACTTGAATTGCAATTAGAAATAGATTAGTGTGTTAAAAAAATAGTGCAACATGCATGGAAATTTCAAACAAAGCATTTCAGTTTCTATTAGTGGATTTGAAATAAATCATGGGACAAATTTATTTATATATAATTCTTTTATAATAATAAATAATATGTGCTGATTGATGTTAATTTTGCCAATGCAGAAATCCACATTAGTGAAAAAAATAGTCAGAATGAGATTTTAATAAGATTCATTGCAATGCATGGATATGAGGTATGGACACTGAAAAGACAAGGATTGATACTTTTGGATGAAATGTTAAAGAATTTTGGGAGAACTCTGAATAACTAAGAGAATTAATGAATGAATGATGCTGAAAAAGAATGTCATTATAAATATTGTCAAATGTTAAGTGGAATTGCATACTGTTTACTCATAAACTTGTGGATTAATAGGTAAGAGGTTATTTTTTACCTACACTGCTTGATTTAGGCTTTGTGTTTGTAGACATAGATAGTTCTGTTGAAATATTCTAGACTGATTTGTATTGGGTTACTATATCTGAGCTTCAACTAATAATATGCAATCATTAATTTATTCTAATATAGTTATGTCTGGAGATTTTTCAAAGTGTAAATTGATTATTTATTAATTGTGATTTGTATACAAAACATGAAATATGTTTGCTTATTAGCTTTTAAGATTGTAAATTCACACTTCGTGTTTACAATAGCCTCGTCATCAATATATTTATCAATTTGTAGCTTAATAGGTATAAGAATACCTCTTACCTTTATTGCTTGATTTAAACTTTATGTTTATAACCACAAGTTGTACTGCTCAAATATTCTAACATTGGGCTGTATTGAGTTAAATGAAATAATGGATGATAATATAGCAGATGTGATGATTTTAGTGTATTTCTAAAAATACATTACCACAGAGTTTATAATAGAAAATGGGAAAACTCTAAAACATAGTTATTATTATGTACCATATAGAATACTATAGACATATTTGAACTTTTTAAAATTAAATATTTATATTTGTGAATGAATGAAGTATACTAACTTTTAACCAAATAAAGAATGATTAATAATCATTTAAGTATTTATTAAAATATGATTATTGTGCATAAATGTTTGCTAAAAACATTTGATGAAAAATCAACTACTCTCTTGCCTAATCTACATTTATGTCAATCAAATCTGATGTAATCAATGACTTAGCAGACCAGTTAAAATCATATAAAATATAACTCAATTTCTATCTGTATACACATATATAAAATCCCTATTTTCTGCATTACCTGAATAGTAAATGTATATCTGTAAGATTGTCATGTGTTCCCATGTGAATGAATGTTTATCCACAAGGCTATCATATGTCAAATTCACAACCAATTAAAAAAATTTATTATGTTTATGTGAAGGAAGTAATTCTGCCATTAATAAATCATAATTTTTAGAGTTGTCTGTAACGGTGTCAAATGCACATATCAAATATAACAGATAATGATGGTCTCTCTGGCTGTATGTTCAATTTACATTAAAACTTAAAAAAAATTGTTAAAGCAATCAATTAAAAAAATATATTAGAAAAACGATAGCTTTTCAAGCCATCCTTTTTGTAATAGTTTTGAAAAATCGGAAAAAAACAACAACTAAATTTGTTTTTATAAATAAATAATTATACCTAAGTAAACTGTAATTTATATTAGAGTATTTTATGCAAAGAAAGTAATTCCATCCTTTATATTTAATAATCGGTAATTTTTATTACCAAGCATATTTTAGGCGAAGGAAGTAATCCCTCCATTAATAAAAAATGCATAAAAAAATCACTACATGTGCTTTTAACTGCAGTACAGAACTGAATATGTACAATATTTATATTGTGAAAAAAATTTGGTTGCAGTATATAAATTTATGTTTGAAATGTGATATTTAGTGAGGAAAAAAAAATAGATGCTATAGTAGATACTGTATTTACATTTAGTTTTGGTTACCTTGTAAGTACAGTCAAAATGATAACCTTTCAGGCCAGTGTATAATTCACACGTTTATTTACATAACATTAAAATCTTTAAACAAGACATTTATTTTCTATATAGCGTGATGTTTTTTTATAATCTATAATATTAATAAGCCAATAAGCTAATACACATGCACTTTGCAGATGTACTATATAAATGAATACTCCCACTTTTTCAAACACAAGATAAAGTCTTTAAGAAAATATAGAATGAATCCACCTATATTTTCGACCCAACCGTATATGTACGGCAAATCTGAAGTGTTTGAAATGAAGAGCGTGAAGTTATTAATTGATCACTTTAAATTACTTTTTTACTACATAAATGAATGATGCCAATGAAATTTCATTGGCGTCATTCATTTATGTAGTAAAAAAGTAATTATGTAAATTGTAGAAATTTCATTGGCATCATTCATTTATGTAGTAAAAAAGTAATTTAAAGTGATCAATTAATAACTTCACGCTCTTCATTTCAAACACTTCAGATTTGCCCATACATATACGGTTGGGTCGAAAATATAGGTGGATTCATTCTATATTTTCTTAAAGACTTTATCTTGTGTTTGAAAAAGTGAGAGGATTCATTTATATAGTGACATCTGCAAAGTGCATGTGTATTAGCTTATTGGCTTATTAATATTATAGATTAAAATCTTTTGTATAATTTCCATTAAATTTTTTTTAAAAAATTGTTAAAGCAACCAATTAAAAAAAACACAGCCTATTTAAGTCAGGTATATCTGGTATAACCAATAAACATCACATGACCACCACCTCTTATGCTTGTGTATAACTGTTGTTAAAACAGGCAAAACTCACTATACGTATTGCCACACACAGCAAGCTAGAGTAATCACTGGATGCCAGAAGGCTTGTGCATAAAATCCCCATCTAGTGCCTACTCATCCAATATCCCCAGACTAGTTTCTGGCTTGTGACCTTTGTCAGTGAGGAATACGTATAGTGAGTTTTGCCTGTTTTAACAACAATTATACACAAGCATAAGAGGTGGTGGTCATGTGATGTGTATTGGCTTAAAACCAATCCTGCCTAATAGGATAGTGGTGGCTGTGGTTATTAAAGAACCAAAGACACCAAAATGTATGGGTACTGAAATGGGTTCAGACCCATATGACTATATAAGCTAATGGGCTTGGATTGAAAACATTAAGGTGTTTTCAGTTTAAGACTCATAGTTTTGTAGTTAAATGGAGATAAAAGGTGGTTTCTGGAGTGTTACATTATATCCTAAGATCTAGGTGCAGTGCTCTCAGATCAAAGGCTCCTCACTGACAAAGGCCACAAGCCAGAAACTAGTCTGGGGATATTGGATGAGTAGGCCCTAGATGGGGATTTTATGCACAAGCCTTCTGGCATCCAATGACATTCTATACAGTCGTTTAAATAATAAATGCAGTTATAGTAAAAGATATACAGTCTCATTTAGCACTGGACAATATATATAATAAGAAAGCAATCATTCTCCTCCCTAAGTTCTCTTTGATTATAAAGAAGGTTGTCTTGAATGAATAAAGCAGAAAGTGTAAATATTAATCAATCTAATTATTATAAGATATTTATTATATAAAAGTTTAATAAAAATAAGAATGAATTTCTTTATTTGGTTAAATAAAAATCAGTCAGTTTAATAAATATAATAAATAATTAGAGTAACTAATAGTCACATCTGGTTAAAGCTCAAGACAATCCTTCTTTATAATCAAAGAAAATTTAGTAAGGAAGGAACACCTACTAATTATACATGTTGTGTTATATGTTAAGTGAAAGTATATCAATTACTACAAAAACATTTATTATTTCAACAATTATATAGATTATATATATAAATTTACTCTAACTTTTTAAAAAATGTTGAGATTAGAATACAGGAAGTCAAGGGAAATGCTGTTTTCATAAACTCGGAAGAGATTTTCAAGTTTGAAGTAAGTTTTTTTATACATATAAAATAATGGATAATTTTCTATGTGAGTTAATCCATTTTAAGAATAATTCAATAATCATACATAAAATTTAGGACTTTTTAATATAACTACTTCCATGTTATCACAAATGGAAAAACAATGACAATAGAGAAAAAATGATTTTTTTTACATGCACAATATAATATAATATTAAAAATAATCAAGTTTAAAACAGACAAAAATGTTTGGTACTAGTAAAGTGTGAGCTCTATCTGTAGGATAGAATCACCATCTATTTGCCAATAAACCAGAAGAAACCTAATGGATAAATTTAAGATTTTTCTTAATTAATATGGCAACATATTATGGTGAAACTCAGGCCATAGTAAACAATAGAATAGCACAATTTTATATATGTACAATAGAGTGATAAACAAAAATGAAGGCAATTCAATATTTTCAGAACACCAAAAAACATTTAATCATAAATTTGAATCTTCTAGCGCTGATATTGTTTGCAAAGAAAGAAATGACATGAAAAGAAAAATGAAGCGTATTTCATTGTGAACGATCCAAACGTCATCACTCAAAGGGATGCCTACTTTACAATATTGAAAAAATTGACAAAATAATGATTTGCATAAATTTGCATTCATTATGTTTACACATAATAATGACTATGAATATGGAGTAAACATACTCCGAAAGCGCTAAGCTAAACATTATTTGTGAAAATTTTCATTAACTTCATCAATGTACATTTAAAGTGTATTATAAGTATTAATTAATAACTGTGAAAATAATTTATTTAAAAAACAAACCTGAAAATAATATATTTAGCAATCAAATCACTGCACAATGATTACAAAATAAATGCATTCAGTAAGTGTTATCAATATAGTCATTTGATAAGAAATTAAATTAACAATGAAGCAAAATACAGCTACATAAAAAATTAATTTAAAAAACCAATCTGTCAATAAATAAAAACTTACAAACATAACTAATCCAAAATCTAAGCTAGGTAATTCATAAAAAACTAACAACAATAAATTCATAAGAAATTAAATTATAAAAAATTATTTGCATACAAGAAAAATACAAAATATAGATGTCATTTAAAATGTACAAATGAAAGTGCACATTACAAGTAAAGATTTTGTCAGCACACAAGGGATGTGACTGATGTTATCATAAATGTATATTTCACTTTATTTACTTCCATGCTTATATTTAAGATAGTAATTGTTATAAATACACAGGGAAACTGTAAAATATAAATGCAATATAAAGTAAATGTATATTTATGCCAATAATTATGGCATTCACAATTTTTATTTTCTTCATACACAGATGTATTTTTGGAATTTAATTTCTATAGCATGTCAAGAACTGTTTTAAAGATTATATAACTTATTTTTTAAAACTAATTAACAAAACAAACAATCATGAATACATTACTAAAATAATTCCCAAAGAATCATTTAAATGAGTTTGAAAATAACACCCCCCTTTACTATATTAGTGTTAATCTATTTTGTCAAATAAAATGAGGACATTATTTACACGTTCATTTAAATATGATTCTTTGAAAATTTAACTTCAAATTATCTCAACATATTCAAACTTCTTTGTTCCATGAATAGGTTTCTCAGCATTATATATTTGATAAGCCATACAATTATTAATGTGCTCATTAAACTCATTAGAACTTATTTTGTGGTGTGTTTGGTAAATATTTAATTGCAATAAATGTATATTTTTGCCTATAAACATTAAAAGCACAAAGCTAAACTAGTCAATAAATAATCAAAATTATTCCAAATTCACAACTCAACCAGACTAGCCAAGAAAATAAACTTTAAAACACTACCAATGGTTTCACTGCTACAAGTACATTTCTCAAGTGTAAAGAACTACAAAATAACATATTTAAACTAATCATTATTACCCACAATTCCACTTACTTCTCATACACCTTTAATATTAAAATTTTTTTTAAATAAGTGAATTGTTTCAGAATCATAAATTTTTAATAATAAAGATTCTTTAATTCTTTTATTTCATTTCTCTCAAAGAAGACAACCTTAGCTTCATCACAATTAATAGTATGGCCTGTATCTTTTTCATGGATACATAAAGCAGAACTAAAATATTTGTTTCTAACCCTACTTTTATGTATCTTTATTCTTTTATTTAAGCTCAAAATATTCTGACCTATATATATCTTCTTACAAAAACAAGAAATTATTCCTGTAGTAGTGTATATTATCTCTTTTGTAAGAAGGCATTAAATGAAAAAATAAAGATACATAAAAATAGGGTTAGGAATAAATATTTTAGTTCTGCTTTATATATCAAAAGATTTTGATGAAGCTAGGATTGTCCTCTTTAAGAGAAATGAAATAAAAAGAGGAATTAAAGAATCTTTATTATTAAAAAATTATGATTCTGAAGCAATTAACTTATTTAAAAGTTCTTTTAATATTAAGGGTGTATGGGAAGTGGAATTGTGGGTAATGTTTAGCTTAAATATGTTATTTTGTAGTTCTTTACATTTGAGAAGTCTGCTTGTAGCAATGAAACACTATTGGTAGTGTTTTAGAGTTTATTTTATTAGCTAGTCTGGTTGAGTTGTAAATTTGGGGTAATTTTGATTATTTTTGTCTATGTACTTTTTATACACAATGCATTTTCCTCATACAAGTATATCTTTTTAGATTTTGATTTCTCATGAATTTATTGCTATCAATTATTTTGCTGCAGATTATATGGCTTATTTTTTGTTTTATTGTGCTTATTACCTACTTATAATCATTCCATAGATTTGTTTTGTAATTTTTGCTTTTGGATTTGCATTTGCCTTCATTATTAATTTAATGTCTTACCGAATGCTTATATTCATTCACTTATTAAATACATTTATTTTATAAATCATTATACATTGGTTTGATCATTAAATATTATTTTCAGATTGTTTTCTATATATATATATATATTAGTGTTTCATTTGTTTTTGATGTAAATAGATTAAATTATTTTTATGTTTATTTTTTACAAAAAAAAAAAAAAAAAGAGAGAAACTTATTGATTAATTAAATGTCTCAGCCACTATGCCCAGAAAAACCTGTTAACCACTTTACCTTCCCATTTCTCACTGTTTTTCCTATATTATTCTCTATCCTTTGTTATCCCATTTCCACAATGTACTTTTTGTCAACTCTATGGCTTTCATATCTAAATCCCCCTTATCTTTTCCCAAACCCAGCATAAAAACCAAGAACCCACTTTCTGTATAATCACTTTGTTTATATTTATTCTCCCACAACTTCATTATTTGTACCCTTTCTGTTGGTAACGATGTGTTATGTGTTAGTAAAGAGGTGAAAAGAAAAGTAAAAAGACATATATTAGATGCAGATGTGTAAATGACAAAAGAGGCAATTCAAACAGAAATGGGATTGTCAAGTTTTTATATGAAAGATCAAAAAGCAAAATGAAAATGTTCAGTGGGACACTTTATGGATAATAATAGAAAAGCCAAAATAGTATTTATTGGGTTATGAGTAAAGAATGGCAATGTGATGGGTGAAAAAGGTAGTATGGTATGCAGAAGATTTGGATAAAGACTTTATATTAGTATACTTATACAAAAGGTGGGATGGTCATGTTAGAAGAATTCTTGAGTGTTATTGTGGCAAGGAATGGGATAGAAGAATAGACGCATTAATAAAAAAATAGGGAGTTGGAAAGATGAGAACTAGTGTGGTGAGTAAAAAGAGTTTAAATATATATAGAAGCAAACAAAATATTAGGTGCAAGTTAATTTAAGATAATATGAAGGAAAGTAGTTTACTGGTTAAGCCTCGAACAGGATCGATAGCAACAAGGGAATATATCCATAAATGGGGAAAAGTATGGGTGATTTAGTCTGCAAGTTATGTAAGAAAGGCATAGAAAACATTAAGGCATCTGTAAATACGGATTGTGGCTTCATCCCACAGGTAATGCTCACATTCTATTAGGATTAAAAGTTTTTTATTTTTGTATAAAAAACTGTAATAAGTGTAAATAAAATATACATTTGTTTTTAAAAGCATATATATATGCATACACACGCAAGTCACGATAATAAATAAAAATAATACGTCTTATATATACAGGTTCAAATAATAAAAAATGAATATATTTTAGAGTTTAGTTCTTAATTTTGAAGGATAGAAAATCTAGAGTTGTGAAAGCTTTATTTGAAGAACAAATAATTGTTACTAAAACTTATGTAGTGTATTTACATTTTAAAGTTTGTATTTACATTTTAAAGTTGCTCTTTTTAAACAAACGGAAAACAAACAATATTCTTTCTCTGTTTTTCTTCTTTTCTTTCATGTTTTCACAGCATAACTGGATGCTGCAGAATGTCAAAAAGCATTTGTAATTAAGTTTAATTATAGTGATTAAATTCAACAAAATAATATTTTTACTCGTCATTAAAATGGTACACCCATCCCTCTCCAAAAAAAAAAAAAAAAGAGTTAAAAATCAAGTTTCTTTCTTTAATAATAATAAAACATTTATTAAAGATATGTGCATGTATAAATTTTTTGTTTTAAAAAAATTAAATTCATTTTCAAATATATATATATCTACTTATATATCTATAAAATGTACACGTAAATTGATAGGTAGATAGATAAGTCATTTCTTTTTTAGGGCAATAGAGAAAAACTCTTACGTTTTAATGAACATCATTACTTAAAAAATATACAAAGGAATTTAATGATTATTCAATAAAATAATAATAATCTTAGAAAATATTGAAAATAATTTCTGAAAAGATAACTTAAAAACTATTCTATAAAATATAATAAAAGCAGGATGAGGGTAGAAGGTAAGTAATGGATATGCATCATATGATTGAGCATAACTGTTTTTAAGACATTTATAAATATTTAAAAAACTATTACATTATAAAAGCACATGTATAAACATAAAATATTTTTCATAAAAAGTGAATATATATTTTTAAAAATTATCTATTATTTTTTTCTATAACATTTATTTATCTGTGTACAGTGATTGAACAGTAAAAAATAAAATAAAGGTAACTACTAGATGGATATGTAAAATCCAGCATTATTGACTATGAAGGGCAATTACTGAAAACTAGTCTAATTGTATTGCCACCTGGTGTCCAATGTTGATACCTCTAGGGTAGAATGATAGAATGAATTATTGATGTTAATATTTATGAACTTCTAAAAAAAATTGTACGGTACTGATCTACTCAGCTATCTACATTCTATATCCCTTTTAATTATTTCTATGTTTACACCATCAAATAATTTTGGGATAATTAATCAATAAATTTAAGATTTGACATACTTTGCATAGATAAAATATAGATTCATAAAGAGTTCAAAAAAATACAACAGAAAACTAAAAGTTAAAAAGAAAACATTTTCCCATCACCCTGCATTACAATAAATTAACTTGCTAGAAATTAAGTTAAAAATAAACTTTGTGTCCTTCATTAATAATATTATTAAAATGTTTTTACTTAAAAAGCAACTGGAAACTTTAAACTAAAAGATGTTCATTTCAATTGTTTTATTATGATTATTTTTTAAATTTTTTTAATGAAAATAAAAAATAAATCTTATACTTTTTATTTAGAGAACTTGGGTTGTATATGATGGAGAAAAGAAAGGTAAGGAGTTTAAAATAATTTTGCATTATTCATGCATACTGCCAATAAATTACTTGATTCAAAACAAAAGCAGCAATGCCTTTTATTTTTGGACTTTTGTGAAGTCAAAAAATAAACAACTATCAGGTGAGCATTGGAAATCCAAATCAATAAAGAGTTTTATTTTTAAAGCCTTTTTGTTGTTGTTGTTTCAAAGCCAGCTCATTTTTATTAGGATTGTTGGTTTGATTTGTACTTTATATTGAATATAGCTGACAGTTATTATTTTCATCAATGTCGACAACACTTTTACAATTCACTGTGCCCCCCCCCATCTCCTCACTTTTTAAAAAGCAAATAAGAAAAAAATTTAAAATTTTAAAGACAAATAATAATAAAATTATCCAAAACAAATTTATCAATTATAAATAATAAAAGAGGTTGTTTGAAATTATACTTGAATAATTTTTTTAAGTCAATATTAGAGAATATTATGAGAAATCCAAAGAAACCTTAAAAGCTGAGAATTGACCATATGTCCCCCCTCTCTCTCACTCCCCATCCCCTGCTCTCATTTTCTTAAACCAAAAAAGAAATTGAAAAGACAAATAATACTAAAATTTCCCCCCCAAAAGATCTATCATTGAGAAGCAATAAAAGGTTTTAGATTGAATTTATAAATTATGTAGTATTACGATAAATCCTTTTTCCAAATCCAAGAATCTTCGATTGATTTGTCATCCCAGTTAAAACAGTGTTTTAAAGAAACAAAGACAAAATGAAATGTAGACAGCTGAGTAGATTGGTACCAACTATGCTATATAATGCAAATCTTTTCTCTTTAATATCTCAATAAATTTAAATTTTAGCACATAAGGAGTAAATTTTGTCAATGAACAGTAAGTAAAATCAATAACTATTTTGTCATTGGTGAAAAAATTAGAGTATAAGATTTTTGAAGCTGAAGGTCCACAAGTCACAGCCCAGTTGCCACTTCCAGCACTTCATATTCTTATAAACTCCTGACTAATAAACCATTCATATTATTATTTGTGGAATTTTTGCCTGTATATTTAGCACAGTTGGTAAAAAAATGGAATGTATGTATAAAAGTTTCCAGACTGAAGTTTAAGCCACAACTTCTAATGCTCAAGTATTCCACGACTTTCCAACAACTAATTATTTGATTATTTTTATTTTTAGAGTTATTTCAATGTAACACATATTTCATTTTCATTTGTGTGACCATTAATATATATATTTTTCAGAAATAACTAAATATTAGCTATAACATATTTTATATATTTCAGCATGTGTAATATAATTATTTCACGAGGGTGGGGAATGGAGTGCCAGACCAATTTTCTAGTTTTTTTCCAAATCATATTGTCTTAAGGATTCATTTGATGATTTATAATAAATCTGATTTATGCAGTGAGCATGATTCCAAATTTTATAGTTACATAAGTTTCTTTAATTTAAAAAGGTAACCAACTTTTCTTATATTACTGTAATTTATAAATATATATACTCAAGAGCTATCCTAAGAAAAGCTATAAACAAATCCATATTTATTGAAACTTAGCACTTTTGAGGGCAACTTATGCCCTCATATTCATTACATTGAGATTTGTGTGAGTAGGTGCATATATATATATATAATAATAATTCAAACAAATTAATTTAACACAGTATTCAAAATTAAATAATATATTCTTTACTAGATTGAATGGTGGATAATGCAAGTTTTTATTTTCTGTACATTTATATTAATAGTTGATAAAGATTGTCAGTTAAACAATTGAAAGTACTTCCAGTAAAGAATATATTATTTAATTTTGAATACTGTGTTAAATTAATTTGTTTGAATTATTATTATATGATTTAAAAATACAGACATTTAATGGTTATATATAGATATAGGCAGAGAATTTATGTAAATAATTTATATTGTCCATTTCTTCGACACAGAAAGCGGTATTCTTTCATATTCATGGCATTAGGGTTATTAGCTACATGTCATGCCTTTTTAATTTTTCACTTGGTGTCATTTTGCTTGATACATGCAATGGGCCATACATTCGAGCCCATAACCACCATCATAGTATGTACCAAGGAAAATGATGCTAAGCAAAAAAAAAAAAGGCATGTCATATAGCCAACAACCCTAATGCTGTGAATAGGAAGGAATCCTGCTTCCCCCTGTTGAAGAAATAGATAATATAATTTACATATATATATATATATATATATGCACCCACTCATCTCAATGCTATGAATCAGACACAAGTCACCCTCGAAAGCACTAAACTTCAATAAATATGCATTTGTTAATAGCATTTCATAAAATAGTGCTTAAGCACATATATTTATAAGTTTCTTTAGAGATGTTAATACTGTTTGGTATAAATTTTTTACATTAGATATTTACAACAAAGTAGTTCTTGTTATGGATTATCAAAGCAAGTCATCAGAGGATTGTCTTATTGGCACTTCATTTCTATTGATTAACTAAATGTAAAATTTACAAACATTAAAAGATAGAATGTGGTGTTTTATTATAACTGTTTACTCATGCACTTAATAACATAGTCACATTCAGACCTTGGAAAACAAATCTTGTATCTCAAATATTCTCACATAAGCTAAAAATAATCTTATACCTATATATATTGAATATTTACATCCCTATACATATATTTATGTTTAAAAGAAACATACATGTATAAGCAGTCTATTTACATAAACTCAACTTAAATAAGTCAGAACTAATGCTCGGCATATATAAAATACAAAAAAAATGTCATGCATAGGCAGACATATGTGTCAGTTCTTGCTTATATTTTGTAATATATAGTTGTGCAGATTTTATTATTTAATAATGCAGGAAGTAGTATTATCGATAACTGGTTTCAAGTCGATACCAACTCCTGATAATTATGTGAATAGCACTCAATCCTATTGATAAAATCCTCACCATAGTAAATAGGAGCAGTTTATGATTACTTCCATCTGTGAAGTTGGAATACTGCTGGCATGACTTTGATCAACTAATAAGTTTTGATAACTTATTAAAAGTTATTAAAACAAATAAATAAGGACATGGATCTACGCAATTTGATATAGTGGTAGAATGGCAGACTCTGGAGTTCAAAGACAATGGATTGCAGCTTAGGCCTATCACTTTTGACACTTAAAGTTTTTCTGAACTCCTGAATAATGAGACATTCAATTACTATATTCTTTCTAAATTCCCAGCGTGCTTTGCTTCAGTGATAGAATAGCAAACTCTGGAGCTCACGGTCTATGAATCACAGTCCAGATCTGCTATTTTATGGCACTCAAACTTTTCGTGAATTCTTGTGCAGTAGGGCATTTAATTTAATTAAACAAAGAAATAAAAGCAAAATAGAAGATATTTAAAATAGGGCAATCAGATCGCTGGAATGAAAAAACCATTACAGAAAGAGCAAAACCTCAGTATAGGCTTCATCATGAGAGGCACCCAAAAAAATTATATCTATCTACAGTACTTTAGCTGTGATAAACTGTACTCACTTCTTGCAAATCCCAAGCAGTGAAAGGTACTAAATACTTGTAATTTTGAACATACTTTGTGTCATATCTGACCCTGCCTCCAAGCCTAACCAAACACAACCCTTTGTTTTTTATAAACAAATTTGTCTAATGCTTTCAAAATGTTCTGTATATAAAGTAAAAGATGACAAATGGTGATTAAATAATTTGAAAGATTAGAAATATCCTATGTAGTATTAGGCACTGGATGAGTGGTATTTTAATAGCTAAAGGTTCTTGAATTATTTTTCAATGGAGTAAACAAAAAAAAAAAATTGAATAGAATTAAATTGTCCTTAAATGTTACTTGAACTGAGCAAATAAGGTACAATTATTTAAGTAAAAAGTAAAGATTTCCAACCGCCCCTTTTTATTTTTACATATTATATATGACAGCAGAAAAATATGATAAACCATCAACTTTAATTTCCTGCTTTTGAAGCTACTATTAATGTGCAATTTTAATTAATACAAAGATCGATTCATTTTAAAATATTACAGACATAGTTGAAATACTATAGAATTTTATGTATTTAATTACATTTACAATTTACAAGAGTGTCTTCAGAAATGCTGAGAATTTTAAATGAAGATAAAAATGGGGAAATTCTCAACTTACACTGCGAAACAGTAAATTTGTTTAAATTAGTACCGCAAATGTGTACCAATCAAATAATAACGTAAATCAGATAAAACTGACCATTTCAAAAAATAAGAATCGCTGCAAATTTTTTGACTTATATTTATTTCAATCTTTTGCTGAAAAAAAAAACAAAAACAAAGTAATCAACAAACTTAAAATTTGATGAAAAAAATATAAACAGAATAACTAAGAAATAAAATTAATGATATTAAATGACTCCGTGGTTGTTCTCTGACTTCTATTAAAGAATTAATTCTACCGACCGCTAGTGTTTATATAATTTTTCTATCATTTTGCGACCAATAAAAATTTGGGTGTGACCCAAAGATTGAGTAACACTTTTTTTTAAATAAAAATTACGGCCAAAACTATATATAAAATGTCTAAATAATAAAGGTACTCCAAATGGTTGATAAAGTGTAATCGTGCTATTGATATTAACGTAACGTTTTTATCATTTCCATATAGAATCTTTTCTAATATCAATAAATAAGATTAGAACATCTTATTTTGCAGAATATTTAACAAAATGTAAAAGTAATGATTAATGATGTACTTAGTAATAACATTAAGAGAATTAATGTTATTAAAGATGTATGATGGAATGATTCCCTTATTCTAAAACTTTTTATATCCGTTTTTCAGGACACATTTTATGAATTAAAATGAGAAGCTAAAAGGATAAAATAAATAAAAATTATTTAAATCATCTACATATATATATGTATCACCTACATATCTATATATATATGTAATTTTTTTTTTGGAAATAATGTTTCAGAACTTAAGAGAGTAATACAAGAAGTAGAAATAAAGATAGATACTATATATAAAAAAGAAGTTGTGTTTAACAGCTTCTCAGAAGGAAAAAAAAGAATTATAGTAAATAAATTATATCAAATTAATAACTATAAATATCTTGATCAGATTATTGATGTAAACGAAAGCATAACAAATGAAAAACATAATGAATAAAATTAATTTCAGAGTTAAATTTGGACAGAATGCTTTGGGTGGAACTAATTGAATGTTAAAAGAAAATATGTCTATGTATTTGAAAAGAAAAGTTTTACATGATCACATCTCTAATACTAGCACATAACTGTTTATAAACAAAGCAAAGCAAAACTACTATATGGAGTTTTACTTTGGTTAAGAAAAGTTTTAATAAACATGTTTTATTGTTGCTTGGATATCAATCTGAGACTTGGACAATTAATAGAAGTTCAATTCAAAGACTATAAAAGTGGCAACAAACTATGAAATTTGGGATTAACAAGAAAGGATTTAAAACAAAATTATATTGGTAAGAGAACAATAAGTGTTATTGAAATAGTTAACAGGCTAAAATGGAACTGGTTAGATATTATATTAGAAAAAAGAGAGACAATTAGATGGATAGCAGTTCTAAATTGGATTTTATAATTACTGTTAACAGATCTAGAAACGATTATGTGTGAGATGAATGAATAAGGAAGTTTGCTCAAACAATGTGGAGAAGGAAAGGTATAGATCCAAAAGGCTGGAGTAAACTCAAACCTTTATCCTGCAAGAGTTTAATAATGCTTGGAAATGATAAAAACAATATACATTTATATGTTTATAATTTGGTTAATGGGTTGTTTCAAAATCATGTTCTATTCAGTGTAGTAATGCAAAGTAATAAATTATTTAGCAATTAATATAAATGATGTGATTGTTTTTGCAAATAATGCTTCAAAGCTTCAGGAAATGCTGCAAGAATTATTAGATGAAAGTAAAAAAGTAAAATTAAAAACAAATATTAAAAAATTAAAGTAATGTTCAATGGATTTTCTCAAAAGAAGAAAACTAGCAAGAGTAATCATGAATTATTAACAATTATAAATACTTTGGTCAGATCAATAATACAGATGCAATCATAAGGGATAAAATTGATCATTAGAATTAAACTTGGATGGATGCTTTCAATAGAAATAACTTAATATATATAAAAAATATGTCTATGTATTTGAAAATATTTTTAAGAATATGTTTTACTAATTCTTACTTATGGATTTGAAACTTGGACACTTAAAAAAAGAGAATAGCAATCTAGAAATTTCAGACTACCCAAGAAGAAAAATATGTTAGGAGTAACAAAAAGGGATCAAAAATGAAATAAATGGGTGAGAAAACAAACAAGTACTTCTGGCTCCATTGAAAGAATTAAGATACTGAAATGGACCTGAACTAAACACATTGCTAGAACAATTAATTTGGATATATGAAATTTTAAAATGGTGTTCCCAAAAGATTATAAAGACCCAGAAAGATACATATGACATGGGTAGATGAGATAAAGCAATTTGTTGAAGCAATGTGAAAGAGGCTATAGAGTGGAGAAACTAGATTAAAATTAGAAAAAATCTTCATCATGAAATGGACCGATAATAGCAGAAAATGATGATGATTGATAGGTATTAAATAAATTGACTAATATACCTGATATCTGTAACCTATCAAGTCTTTCAGATTTGTTATAAACTCTTTTCAAGTTTTATCATAAATTTTGAACTATTGTTCAGTGTATATTTGAATATCTACACATAAATAATAGACTCTATGTTTTAGCAATAGATAATACATGTGTGTGGTGTGTTCATATGATTGATTGCTAAGATATTCAAACGCAAACATATAAATAGAAAAGTCTAATTAACATTCCTGTGTGAATGTTTAAGCGTTTCCAAATGTCTAGATCACTTGATGAATGGGGTTTTTCTACAAAATGCATATATAATGAGATTGGATTGAGAAATTTTATTCCAGATGATAGTTTAAAATTTATATTTCATTTTGGAGAAGTTTGTCATAAATATTAAAGATTTTTTTATTAATATGTATAGGAAATTTTTAAAGCTTTTGAAATATTGACCCTTATATTTTTAATCACTTTTTATTTTAACAGTTCATTAGACTAGAGATTACCCAATAATGAATAATATTACTGTAGTGTTGAAAGTACATTAATAATTTTTATTAATCATTCATTAGACTAGAAATTAAAATTACACTTCAGTAATATTATTTATTACTTATTTTACTTTCACAAACATACTTGAATCGAAATTAGTCTTTAGTTAACGATGATGTGTTTATTGTACAATGTACATGCATGAACATATGTGGATATTTTTTAAAAATATGACTTACACAGCATCAATTTTAAGGCATTTTATATTAGAAATCGGCTGCATTGAACGCAAATATTTTTATGCAATATGAATAATATACGTGCGTATTGTTTGGGATAACTTAAAATACGATTTGATCTTTTTTTTCTATCAATTTTGGCATTCACTACGTAAGTGTATTGAATCAAGATATACAAAAATTCAGGCTACTATATCAAAAATATTTTACTCCGTATTGTCATCTATTACTATTGAGTGCTAAAAAGTTAATATTTATCTGAGATCAAATATTGTATTTTATACTCGATTTCTGCTTTTCATCAAATACTTCACTGCTAAAACAAAAGAATATGCCTATTTGTGCGTATGCAAACCTATTTTTTACACTATTGATGTTCATTTTATGGTAGTATATTAAAAACATTTGTAAATAATGTTATTTATTAAAAATAATACTAAACAAATACAACTAATATTAAAAGCAAATAAGTTATTTAAAATATAGTAATTTTATTTAAAATTTCCGTTTTATACACCAAATATTTGCACCAATTCGTGATTTCCTTCTTTTAAAACGTTACGTTTGCAACATTTTTTTTTTTTTAAAAAAAAATAGGTCGGAGTTTAAGTTTATAAAATGTTTTATATTATTTAATACTTATACAATAGCTTTTAGAAATATTTGAAAATAAAAAATTAATTACTCGTAAAATTTATATTAAATAAAAATAATGTGTAAAATATCGTTTTAATACTTACGAATAATGAAAAATTAAACTCAAATATTTCAGATTTTGCTGAAAAAATAATTTCTCAAATATCTGTATCACTGTAGAAAATATCAGTTCCAATCTGTGTTGTTTTTTCGTCAAATTGAAGTTGTTATTTGACAAAGAAACATATTATAAGCAGATTTCTCACTAATTAACAAAGTTTAATATAAGGCGCTTAGGAGGAACATAGATCTAGTCAACTGATATTTTACTTCTGCTTCCTGAGTTAAACAAATGAAAACTTCAAGGCAATATTTAATTGAAAGGCGTAAAGTTAAATACTTCGATAAATTTACTTTTGGTCAGGTCGTAAAACCGGTTTTTGACTTTTTAGCCCGGTATGTAAATAAGACAATCACTGTAACTATTTCCGCAAATTTTAGTTGAAAAGTAATTATCTTCCACTTAAATAAATTCACATTAATAGATAAATATTTGCACTTTTTTAATTATATTTATAGATCGTATTTGGAGCTTTAATTTTATATGATGTTTGAAAACTACTTGTAAATATTTTTCAGTTTCAAGTAATGCATAACTGGATGTTTCTAAAAAAAAATTGTTTTTCTAAAAAAAATGTTACAATTTTTTTTTGTTTCATTTTTCTGTATTCTAAAAAAAAAATATCATACGAAATTAAAAAACAAAGTGCTATATTTTAAAAAAATAATTAACACTATTTGTTTTACATCTTTCAGATATTTGTTATCTTCAAGATAGTTGGATAATGCTTGATTATAGCTAATGGTTGCCTATCATTCACAATGTATTTGATTTTTTAAAACAGTACCAAACTTTCCATACAGTAATGCCACACAGAGAAAGCCACAGTAATCAATGTATGCAAGAAGGTTTGTGAACAGAATCCCTATCTAGTGCCTGATCCAATATTCATTAGACTAGTTTCTAACTTGTGGCTTTCATCAGTCAGTTGCCTTGGATCAGAGAGCACTATACCTAGATCTTTGTATCTAATGCAACTCTCCAGCAGCCAACTTTTATCTTTTTAGTTAACTGTAAATTTTTGAGTCCACAATAATATTTTTAATCCAAGCTCATTTATTTCAGTATCTATACATTTTGGTGTCTTTGGTTCTTTAATAACATTAATCACCTAAATCATCAGCCACAAGCTGGAAACTGATCTGAGAATATTGGATGAGAAAGTACTAGGTAGAGATTTTATGCACAAATCTTCTTGCATCGATTGAATACCATGGCTTGCACTGGATGGGACTACTGTGTGGGAAGTTTTGTACAATTCCAAATAATTATTTTCTCTCACAATAAGAAGATAACTAATGGCATAAACAACTCATGTCAACAGTAAAGAAAAAGAGGAGCTGGAAAAGATTATTTGTATTAGAAAAGCATCTATTCTAACCTTTCATGAATTGACATTTTATCCTATAAGATAGCAAAAGATTTTCTTGGCAAGATATTGCTTTTTATTTTTTGTATAGTTAATCCTTATATCTGAAGATTATTTTATGATTCCCCCCCCCCCCCATGAATCCCTGTGCCTGTTTTGGAAGAAACACAGCAGAAATATCTAAAATAACCTGTTTTACTTTTACATAGTCTGATTAAGTTATCCTACCAGCCAGATGGTTATTAAATTAATGGAAATAACCATAGTATCAGTAATAATGTTAAATAGGTGGCAGTAATAGTACTAAAGGTAAGTATTATAAAAAAAATTTCTAAATATGTGTACAAAAGTGGTAAATTTTTTATGATATCATCTCTTTAACATACAAATGAAGAATAGAAATGATAGCTGAGGAACTATCAGTTTTTAAAATGGATATAGCACCCTTAGTTAAACTTCTTCCAGAAGAAAGAAATTTAAAACAGGCAAAATTCACCATACTGTAGTGCCACTCAGTGCAAGCCAGAATAATCAATGGATGCCAGAAGGCTTGTGCATAAAATCCCTGTCTAGTGCCTACTCATCCAATATCACCAGACTAGTTTTTAGCTTGTGGCTTTTGTCAGTGAAGAACCTTGGATCTGAGAGTACTGCATCTAGATCTTAGGATCTAATGCAACCCTCCAGCAGCCATCTTTTATTTCTACTTAACTACAAAACTATGAGAATAAAACTGAAAACACAATACTATTTTCAATCCAAGCTCATAAGCTTATATAGTCAAATAGGTCTGAACAGTTCAGTACTCTTACATTTTGCTGTCTTTGGTTCTTTAACAACTATACCTACCACTATCCTATTAGGAAGGATTAGTATTAAGCCACTAAACATACATGATCACTATTTCTTATGCTTGCTCATAACTGTTATTAAAACAGGCAAAACCCTTCATATAATAGTGTCATTCAGTGCAAGCCAGAGTAATCAGTGGCACCTGTTTTAATAAATTAACAGTTATGAGCAAGCATAAGAAATGGTGATCATGTAATGTTTAGTGGTTTAGTACTAATTCTACCCAGTAGAATAATGGTGGCTATGGTTATTAAAGAACCAAAGACACCAAAATATATGGATACTGAACTGAGTTGAGACCTATATAAGCTAATGAGCTTGGATTGAAAATATTATTGTGTTTTCAGTTTTAGTCTCATAGTTTTGTAGTTAAGTAGACATAAAAAATGGCTGCTGGAGGGTTGCATTAGATTCTAAGATCTAAGTGCAATGCTGTCAGATCCAAAGCTCATCACTGACAAAAGTGACAGGATAGAAACTGATCTGGGAATATTGAATGAGTCATCACTAGATGGGGATTTTATGCACAAGCCTTCTGGCAACTATTGATTACTCTGGCTTGCACTGAGTAGCACTACTGTATGGAGAGATTTGCCTGTTTTAATAACAGTTATGAGCAAGCATAAGAAATGGTAATCATGTGATGCTTAATGGTTTAAGAAAAAAAATTAATTGAACAGAGATAGATGGAAATAAATTCTTTTGGAATGTAGATCAAAACTTTGAAAGGAGATTGCATGATCATAGATTTTCAGTAAAGTCTAATTTAATGTACTTTTATTCCAGGAATTTTTTGGTATATCAATAAAATGATAATAATATTAAAACTTGTTTTGGCCCAATAATACCTGTGCTCAACTTATTCATGCAAATGCTCCAACATTTGTTCAGAAAATTCAGATAGAACTTTTAAATTCTTGCAGAATAGCATTATTACTGACATATCATTTTTTAAACAAACATTTTCCTTCTTGGACACTTTAAAGCATAAGTTGATACTGAAGTGATCAGTGTGTAAGCACACACAGTGCTTCATGTTAGTTGTTGGAAATAGTATATGTCTATAGATTTTTAAAGCTCAAATATCTAAATTTTTATTTGTTTGTTAAAGGGGATAATATACAGATGCATGTGTGTGTCATGGTGAATGAGTGGGCTCATATGTATATATGTCTTGTTTTATTGAAATGCATTTTTTATATATATTTAGAAAGAAAAATATATTTTCTTTGTCTTATATATTTGTCCTAAAAGGCGATTTTTTCCTTGCAAATAATATTTTGATGGTTCTGTTTTTTCTTAAACATTCCGAAAAATGTAGTTGCATGTAAGTGTGAATTTATTTTCTCATTTTTAAGGCCATTAAAAGGCAATTAAGATTTTCATACCTTGGTGTAATCTTAACAGGATTGTGTCAACTGTTTTAGATCAAAGATCAACCCAGCTAGTTGCATGGAAGTGTTAAATTATTTTCTCATCTTTAAACTGATTTAAATCAAAGATCAATCCAGCAGTCTGTTTTCATTTTTTTAAAAGGCAGTTATAGTATAGGTGTTAAAAAATATAGAGAACAAAGAGTTGCTTAGCAAAAGTTTTTATAAATACTGGCCTAAATTTTCGAGAAGGGTCAGAAAAAAAAAGGAATCAAGATGTTAAACTCAAGCAGTCAGAGAATAAAAATAAAGTTGTTGGCAGTGAAAAAAAGTTTGTTCTTTTTAAAGCAAAAGGTACTAGAGCAATTGATTATATTTAAGCAGAGAATAGATCAACGCTATGATCTGTGAGTAGAAAAAAATTTACCTTTCTCTTCTCTGAAAAATCTCCAAAAAAAATGCATCTAAAGAAGAGGAGGAAAGACAATTGATCCCATGCTGCTGCCATGAAAGAAGATATAGAACCAACTTCAAAGCCAGTCTATCCTGAGTCCAATAAAGCCCAAAGTCGACCCTAACAATGAGTGAACCAGTAGGAAAATATCTGCCTCAAGAAAAGTGACACCGTAATCTATTGCAAGTATAAACTTTCTATCATTAAAAAAAAATTATTTATATCTTAAGAATGCCTTCTATAAAAATTTGAACATTTAATTTCCTCAGATCTATAAAATTCGTAAAAGACTTTCTTATAAAGATGTGTTTCAAAAGGACAGTTATATATATATGAGTGTTTTAGTTTTGTGACTATCTTAAAAAAGTGTGTTTCAAAAAGGACAGTGATAGTTATTTTTGTTATTGCTTTTAACAAGTCAATTTGAATTATAACTAGATTACTTATTAATGGTTAACAAAAAAAAAAAAAAGAGTGTAATGTATAATTTTAAGTGGAACAAAAGATTATTATAGAGTTTATAATTACAGCTTTTATGTGTTTTATTTTGAGATATGCCAGTATGTTCTTTTTAAGTATAATATATATATTTGATGATTAATTTACTTATGCCAATTTAATCAAGTTTGGGGACAAATGATGTTGTACTATTAAACCAATTTATATATAAATTTGTTTGCTTTATCCCGAATCTAAAGGGGGAAAGGGTAACGATTCATTTATAATGGTAAAATAAGAAACAGTCAAAGTTAAATTTCTTAAATCGTGTCTAATTCTGGCTTAGTTAAAAATGTCATTTATTTAATAAAAAAAAAAAAGAGGGGGGGGGGGGGGGGGGGGGGGGGGGGGGGGGGGGGGGGGGGGGGGGGGGGGGGGGGGGGGGGGGGGGGGGGGGGGGGGGGGGGGGGGGGGGGGGGGGGGGGGGGGGAGGGAGGGGGGGGGGGGGGGGGGGGGGGGAGAGAGAGAGAGAGAGAGAGAAAAGAAATCAAATCTCTGTATAAAAAAATCCACCCTCTTCCCGTATATGCATAATCACAATACCTTGGTAAAGAAATTTAAAATATAAATGAGTGTTAAAATTATTTTATTTGATTTAGATTAAGATTCTTTGTGACAATTAAAAAATAAAATAATATGTATGTGTATATATATATATGTATATATGCGTTTATTTAGGTGTAGAAATAAAAATAATAATAATAATGAAAGTGCTTTTTTTAAAATATAAAATGGGCAGTATTACTTATTGCAAGGATATGTGTTCATCTCACTCTATATATATATGTTTAGTGATGCATGCATTTGGGGAAAGAAATATCTCAGCAGTAGTATTTTTTTTGCCTCTTTAGCATTTTATGGTTAAAATTTATATTTGAAACACTTGGGCGTTTTATAGCCTATAAGATATGGTTGTCTTAAATTTCCCCATTATTACTTATTAAATACAGGTTTAGGAAAATATCTATGCAGATATAAGTTAATGCTTTTAATGGGCAAATATATCAGTGGCTTAATAGATTGATCTGTGCCTATATGGCTTTTAATAAAGAATAGATGTCGAGTATGCTATGCGGACTGCCAAACGGATATTTTACTGGTACTGGCAATACGAAATAGCCATGGTTTTACTTTGAGCCGATGAATAGGTAGACTCTATAACGATAGGGATTCAAAGCCCACGCTCTATTATTTCCTACACAAGCCAAGCTGAATGCGGATGTGTTATCATAGGAACATATATATATATTACTGCTCGACAAAGGAGATTGGCCCATGTTTGCCAATGCTAATAATATAGCCAGCACAGGATTCAAACCCAGATGCCACTGAATGCTGTAATTAGATTTCTTAATCATACCTGTTGTTAATGCTGTGTGAAATAGACAAACCATATTTTTCATATAACTATTAATAATGAAGGGAGCTAAAATTATGCTTTGGTCCATAACTCCTGCTGGGAATACTAACAATAAAATATAATAATAATAAATATATATATACTTAACTTCCCCTATGTATGTAAACACACACATAAATTTATTATATATATTCATTTGGCCTCTAACTTAATATAACCAGGTATTGTGTTTGCTCTCCATAATTGGCATATTAAATTTTATGGTGGCATATCTCTTGATAAAGTATTATTCTTAATATAAAAATTTGTTTTATGCTGACACACATTTAATACTGATTATTTACTATGTGTGTAGCTATCATTTCTGGTTAATTTATAATTATTGTTTTGATTCACAATTGTTGTTGTCATGAATTCCAGTATGACTTCATTGTAATGTACACACAACTCTAATACTGATGTTCATTATTGTAATTGTTATTTTAAATATTTCATAACCTTAGTTGTCATTATTGACAGGTGACCTCCTTGTAAAAAAAATCATACATTTATCCTAGTGATATCTAAATACTGTACTTGTGTAAATAACTTATGGTTGAATATTGTAATTCTTGATAAAAACCATATATTTATCCTAGTAATATCTAAATACTGTACCATTATCAATAACTGATAATTAAACATTGTAATTATTATTTTTTGGTTTAAATGTAACCACACACATGGATCGTACATGGATCATAATTAGATCCAAACATTGTTATTATTATTTATATTTTCTAATGAATTGTGTTAATAAAATCATATATCTATACAGTTGTCATGTCATTCCCTGGTTCATTATATTCACTCAACCACATCCACACTTGATTAAGTCATATATGTATGTATCCAAAACCTATGAAATATTAAAAAATAATATTTTGAGCTATATCAAAGTATTTAGTGAGTATCTTAGATTAAATTAATAAAGTCTAGTGCATGATAGGCTAAGTTTGAATTGAGAGTCCTTGTTTCTACCCTGACCACCGGGACCGAGGAAAAACGATGACTATTAGTAGCATCAGGAGCGTTGGTTGGAGAGTGGAGATTTTGGAGCACTGGCAAATAGGTTAAAGCTTAGTACTGTTCCACGACTACCATATCCCAAACATGCTGGGTTTGAAGTACTTTTGCTAGGTCTCTGAATCTTGTGGGCTGATCATACGATTCTGAACATTACAATACAAACTGAAAACTTTTGTTAAAAGTTGTTAGAAATAATACCAACACTGCTATACACTCAGATGATGTGCTGTTATTGGATACTTGCATGACACATGGTTTAATCATCACAAACTCTAGAGCAGAAAAAATACTATGAAGGAACTTGAATATTTCCACATTTTTAAAAATTAAAAGACTTTATGACAAGAGCATTTAAAAATACAAACTTTTATAAAAAAAAAAAAAAAAGAGAGATCTTACCACAATCATATCATTAAAAAAGTTGATGTTTATTCATTAGAAGTCGATGCCATATTTGCTAAATTTTGACAACTATTAAACACTAAGCTTGCTAATTTGGATTTTCAGGACTATTATATTGTTGAAGCATAGAATTTTTTAAAAGAGTGTAATATGGTTACAAATAAATCTATTTTTTGTACCATGTTAGTATAATGTAAATAACATAAATTATGCTAAGTTTAGAATAATGCAAATTATGCTAAATTAAAAATAAATAAATTGAACTAAATTATTTATGAAAGAAAAATAAAGTGATACATGCTTTGTAAAGTAAAAATACTTCTGATAAGTGTGCTTAAAGATTTGCATTAGTAGGGAATAATTATGATTAAAGAAGTAAATCAAATTAGAGATTAATTAAGCTGTGATAATTAAAGATTTTTTCTGTTTCAGAAATACAATAGCATTAACAGCAACTAAATTGATCTAGAACTTTTTATGATTATAGCATAGCTACAGGGAACTGTCTAAAAGATGATAAAAGCTCATCTGATGTGAAGATTTGTAGTCTATTGTCATAGGTGATTTGTGTTGCAACTAAGAAACTGCAAGGCTCAAATGGTCAGGGAAATTATATATGTACCAGTGAACTCCATCATTGAAGGTTCAAAAGTGGATGAAGGAGCTTTAACAGTCCAAACCAACTTTATTATTATTTGGTACATGTCCATGGTTGAGTATTTGTGACATTTAATATTACTTTATTATATGTAAACAAATCAATATTATGTGTAAACATTGCTTAATGTTACTTTATTTTTGTTAAAGAGCAGTTGTTCAAATTATTTCTGGAAGTCAGTTTATCCTTACCACAACTGCTGTACCTTGTGGTGATTATACACAGCGAAAACTGTCACAGCCAACAGCATTGAATTTGAACTACAATTTGTAATTTAGTAAGAAGCGAGTCGATTTGATTGATAGCTAGAACTTTGTAAACATTAATACATCTAAATCCCATAAACTGAAACTGGATTGGGGAGTCAGTCTTTTGCAAAGTTAATTAGGTAATTGTATATATATACACAGACACTTTTATTATTAGTTTTAATTTAGATTAAGGTATTAAAATGCATCGACGCTGCAAGTAACAATAATTGAATTCAAGGTTAATAGTCATTTTGATTGGCCAATTTACTTAAGAATGATTGACATTTGAATATCAGCCTTTCAAGCTAATTGTGCAAACGCTTTGCGAGTGTTAATAATAAATGAATACTTTCTCACCAGTACAAGATATAGTATTTATGCAGGAATAAAAGGAATCCTCTTATCTCTACAACTCAAATATTTATATATGAGCAAATCTGAAGTACTGGCAAAGAAAGCGTGACGATAGAACAGTTACTTTAAATTACTCTCGCAAAGCGTTTGCACAATTAGCTTGAAAGGCTGATATTCGAATGTAAATACAATTGTATCCAGACGCTATATAAAATAAATGCTTATTTACTTAAAAATGATTGAGAAACTTTTTTTTATTTAGAGATTTGTTAGTGATCCTATTAAAATTGCCACATTGTTATGTTACACCAGGCAATAATTAAAAATCATAAATTGGCTATGTGATCACGAAGAACAAGAGAAGCTGCCATACTCAGTAATAGTAGAAAAACTAAGTAACTATTTCAGTCATCAGCTTTCTAAGCATATAGCATAGCTTTATTTTAAAAATAGACTGCAAAATAAAGGGGAATGACTATATAACAATGACCAAACATTGAGGCAGCTTGTTAAGGGTTGTAAATAGAAACACTCTTGATAACATTACTCATGTAATTTCTTTGGAATATGTCAAATAATAGGCTTAGACAGCAGTTGTTAGCTCAATATACAATTTATGAGGAGGTGATAAAAATGGGAGTAGCCCATGAAAGTATACTTGACCAATCAAAAGAATTCTGAAATTTTAGCAATAATTGTGAAGGGAATATGTTTATAAAGAAAACTGAAAGTAGAAATCAATCTGTGAAAAGTAATACAAAATAAATATTTTGTTATTGTTGTGGGAAGATGGACCACATGATTTGGAAATATAAATTGAACAAGAAACATTGCAAAGCCTTTGGGAAAATGGGTCGATTAGAAAGAGCATTTAGGTTCAAATGGGAGTAAAAAATTTAGCATTTTTTCCTCAAATGAAATAAGCAAAAGCCTGAATTAATAATACACAAACTATAAGTCATGGTCAATTTATATTAACAGATAAATTATTAAACAAGAAAATGATAATGGAAGTTGATAGCATGTGTCAATGATGATGATTACAGACTGAAATTGATTAAAGGAAAATTCTACCCCTCCCTCACTGTGTTAATGCGAACTAATTTAAGAGTGAATGATGCCAGCAATACTTGCATGACAATTATGGAAAAAATAGACATAACAGTAGAGTTTAAATATAAAGTCCAAAGATTACAATTGTATATAGTGCAAGGTGGTATTAACCTTATTATAGATAGAGAATAGCTTGATGCTTTTAGAATCAAAATATGTATGTCAAAAGATGAAATATTGTTAAAGATTCAGATGCATTGTCAAGCAGAAACAGAGAAAGACAATTCAACTATAAATTATATAGACAAATTGGAATAACAAAGTGATAGTTAGCAAAAGGGTAGCTGGATGGATAAAGAGCAATCATGATATTTCTTACCTTAAACTTAGAAATGACCATGTTGTCTGATGTATGTTATTGAGTAGTCCATGAATGCCTATTCCCAGTGTGAATACATCCACACTAATAATAGTTGCTACAAAAAGAATTTTTCCTGTTCGGTTTTTTTTAAGAATTTAAAAATGCAATCAAAGTACTGTACTTTTTTTTAGTTAGCAATACATTCCTTATATATATATATATATAAAATCAATCAATATCTAGACAATCCTAATATCAATAAAATCAACAATCTCAAACTGTTGTCAAAGCAACCTCCTTTTAACAATAAAGAAAGCTTTATTAAGGATCTTATTCATTTGTGGGAAAAAAAACTTAAATGAGTAGGGATAAAAGGAAAAAAGAATGGAGGCTTTAGATATATTTTAAAAGAGACATTCAATTAGATATTTCTTTAGTTTGTGAAAGATTTGTTGGAAGAGACGGATCACAGATTAATAAACAAAAAAAAAACTAGAAAAAGATTATTAGATTTTTAAAAAAAAATTAAATCACTTCCTTTATCTAACTGTAATATTTAATATAAATACAATTTCTATCCTTTACTTTAAACACATATCAAATTTTTTTTTAATGTTTCTATATATACACACAATCTGTTTCACACATTCTGCAGTCTACTTCAGAACTATGATATAATGACAAAGAAAATAATTTTTATTGTATTATTTATGTAGTTATTTATTTTATTTATCATTATATCATAGCTCTAAGGAAGATTACAGGACAATCAAAACATCAGATCATATGTATATTGTGACCTTCAGCTTTTGTAATAAAGCTGAATGTCAAGTTATATGATAATATATTATTTAAAAAAATGTAATAGTTTAATTTTCTAGTAAATAAATTTTATTGTTAAATAATAATTACAGTGTATATGAACTTGATTAGTCACTTTATAATAGATATTATAAGATGGTAATAGTTTAAAAACAGTTTTATAAGTGTAATTGTATAATATTTAGACTTAATAAACTAACTCTTTTATAATTTAAGCCTTAAATTTTAAAGTATTAATGAATTTCATCTTTTAGAGTAATAAAACTAAATAATCTTAGCTTACTTGTCATATCTTTTACCAAAGTAAAATGTCATAAAAAAACTTTAAAATGAGTTTAAACTTTAAAGTTGATCTTAGATATTTGAGTTAATTGCCAATAAAGAGTATTATTTAATTTTTAGTAGTATTGTAATCTAGTTTTTTAGTTAGAAAATCCTACAGTTTAGCTATTTAAAAAAGTTTGTTGTTTTTTCTGAATAAAGAATTTAATAGTGGAATGGTGAATGCTTTTATGTGTAAAGCGAATAATTATTAAAATACTTCCTAATTAAACCTTAATGCTCAAAGTTATTTTAAATTGCTAATATTTAATACATATTTATTTTAAAGATATAAAAATACATTCTGAGACTGTAAAAAAGTATAGAAATAAATATTAATATTTCCTTAAGTTTATTTTATTAAATAATGTATGTCTTTGGTCTTTAATATTAGAGCTGCAACACAGAGCATGTATTAGATCTACTGCACTTGTTCACTTTGTATCAATCTGCTGATAACTCTGTAATCTTGGGATCTAACCAAAATAATGTGTGCACAGATCTTGTACATGACTTTTTTGGCAAAAAAACCATGTACATGGATCTTGTACATAATATTTTGGCAAAGTTTACAAAATTATCAGGGGTGGGTGGGAGTGGGAGGGGATACAAATTTGTAAGGCACAGTAAGTCTAATACATGCTCCATGTTGCAGGACTAAAAATAACTAAAAGTAAAAACATAATAAAACATAATAATGTGATTTGCAATACGGCATTACACAACAAAAATTGTTAGTTTAATTATGCACTAAACAAACAATAAATGATTTGGGTTTTTAAATAACAAGACATTCAAATATGCATGACTTAATGACATTTAAAATAATAAAAAAATGTGACTGCAATCTCAATGAAATTATGGCATTACACAAAAAAATTGTTAGTTTAAATATGCATTAAGCAAACAGTAAGTGATTTTGGTTTTTAAATAATAATTATAAAAACACATTAACTATACATATGACTTTCACACTAACTATACATATGACATTAACTATACATATGACTTTTAAGAACAATATTCCCAATCAAAAAAAAGTGATTTGCAATCTTAATGAAATGATGCCACTACACAAAAAATTGTTACTAAACAAGCAATAAATGATTTTTATTTTTAAATAATATATATAAAAACACATTAAGTATATTCATATGATACTTACTGTGTAATACATAACAGGAATTGTTGCCTTGAAACAAAATATTTCATATGTTATATTACTACAGAAAATGGATACATCTACTAAAAATTTTCCCTCTGAAAATGTAGCACATGATTGCTGAGTGTGCTGGAATTTTCAATAGAAATGCTAATAAATGTACTTTTTTTTATAAACAAATTAAGCCAATAAAAACTGAAAATATACAACTGTATATGAATCAAATAGCTATTGTCAAAAAGAAATCTGGACAATAACTAAAAATGTCAAAGTATTACAAAAAAAAGATCACGTTGACAAAGAAAAACATATTTTGTCATGTATACTCACAGGGATTATTTTCTTTCAATTTGATATCATTGCAACATGACATATTTATTGTGGGTGTGAAAAGGCCTCATATCTTCCCTATGTTGCAGTTTTAATACTAAAGTACCATGTCTTTAATGTATTTAAAGAATGTAATATTATTTTTTTACTGTAATAAATTTGTTTACTAAATAATTTGATATTTGATTTAAAAAATTGGTGTAATTGTGAATTAATTAGTTGTTTAAACTGTCTGTCTAGAAAATTGACTCTAAAACTTCTGGAATTATGTTAATTGCAGTTATTTTTAGAATTTTCCAACAGCTACCATAAATTTGTTAACCTTTTGTTAATTGGGTTATCTGGCATGGACATTTCAGTTGTCAGTCATTTTAAGCAATTTCAATCACATGACTTGCTTTATAAATGTTGGATGTGGTGAGACTAATACACACCTTTATCATCTTAAAGATCCACACTTAATTTGACCACAGTGCTTTCCAGTTTAACTTTTTGAAAAACTAATTTTTGTTTTGTTAATTTAATAATATATAGTGTTAAGGAGGAAAATATCTATTAGGTTATTTCTATAACTGCATTTAAACTTTGATAAAAATTGCAATATGGGAAATTTGACAGTGAATGTTTTGGGAATTGAATTGTTCTATCAGAAATCTATTGCAACAATATTTTAATGAAAGGTATTATCTCTGCTTTGTAAAAACTTTGATAACTTCACTTTTTTATTCTATCTAATCTTTATTTTAGAAAATATAATTTTTAGGATATATACAAAAATAGTTTGATACTAATATTAAAAATATTTTAATCTGCTTTTTAATGAACTGTGTGTTGAAACCACTTGAGGGTGTAATTTCTATGCAAATGCACAGAAATATGCCATTTAAGTGGCTCTGCTGCTATATAACATTCTATTCCAATGGTTAAGCATAGAAATAGTCCATTTACTTCTCTGCAGTGCCTATTTCTATGCTAGAGCACAGAAATAGGATGTTTATTCTGCCACAGAGGACACCATCACTTATGGTGAACTTTGTGTTATGCAATTTATATGAACAATCCCATTTTAAAGTTTGCTATGGTATCTATTTTTATGCTGTAGCACAGAAATAGGATGTGTTATTCTGCTGCAGTTTATACGAACAAGCCCATTATTAACATTTACAGTACAGGTATTTACAGCACAGAAGTAGGATGTTTATTCTGCCACAGCATTTGTGGTGAACTTTCTGTTACGCAGTTTATATGAACAATCCCATTTTAAATTTCATTATGGTATTTTGTGAAAGTGTTTGTAATTGAGACTGTCAAAAGTTTTCAAATTTGCATGCTCAAGTCATGAATTTCCAAATCCAATGATGTAGTATGAGGTAATAAAAATTGTGGAAACTTTGCCCCACTTCTCTAGATAAGGGTGGCACTTTAATCAATCGTCAAAGGGGAGGTGTAAGTGTGATTTTTATGAAATCATACAAAAATTCACATTTGCATGAGATAAATTGCAAGATCAATCAAAAATACCGGTTTCATTTTTGGCCATGATGTTGTTTTGAATAAATCTTTTCTTTTTATTCTTGTTAAAATTACAAAATTATATTTGCGTGGTCACAATGTTGTTTTGGGAAAATTATTTATTTTTCTTCATGTTAAAAAATTTGATTTGCGTCTCCACAATATTGTTTTTATTCTTGTTAAAATTACAAATTTCATTTTAGAAAAAAATTAAAAAAAAAGGTTTGTCCAATTTATTTTTTATTTATTTTAGATAAATTTCATTATTTATGATTTTATTGTAAATCAAAAAAGTGCTTTAAAATTGAAAAAAACAACAACAATGGCCCAGTAACATTATAATTCTGTTTGTTTACATAAAAATTACACCCTCAAGTGGTTTCAACACACAAAGAGAAAACAACCCTTTATGCAACCATCATATTTAAAGCATGCTAAATATTTTTATCATATTTCAACACATTTTCTTTTGGTATAATTTTATTTCTATATGGATTAAGAACTATTTAACCAAAATTTGCAGTATCTGTTAAATGATAAAAAATTCTAAAAATGCTACAATTTAAGATTATTATATTTATTGAAACATTCTTATTAAATGCATGGTCAGCACATAAATACATATAAGGCTTTAACCTTAATACTATGCACTTTGAGTGCTTAATTTTACTATGAGAAAGACCTCTACAAATCTTAACACACGATTACAACTTTATAAAGATAAGAACTGCCATCTTATCTTCAATCTACTTTCTAATTATATAGGCAAATCTAAAGCATTTTGATTTGAGAGTGTGAAGCTAGTAAGTTTTTCACTAATTATGTCCACTATCTCATTTAGAAATCAAAATTATTTAGATTTGCCTATATAATTAGAAAGTAGCTTGAAGATGAGATGATTGCTCTTATCTTTATAAAGTTATAATCTTGTGTTAAGATTTGTAGAGGTCCCTTTTGTGGTAAAATTAAGCACCCAAGGCACATGGTATGAAGGTTAAAGCCTTATATGTATTTATGTGCTAACCATATGCTTAATAAGAATTAATGTTTACAACTTTAAATTGATTCAAAATATTTCTAATTATAAGACCTAAATATTAACTCACTGTGAATTAAAAGATTTCACAAATGGT
This sequence comes from Epiperipatus broadwayi, assembly GCA_028023455.1. Classification (NCBI taxonomy): domain Eukaryota; kingdom Metazoa; phylum Onychophora; class Udeonychophora; order Euonychophora; family Peripatidae; genus Epiperipatus; species Epiperipatus broadwayi. Next base: position 3,198,236 of record JAQFVV010000105.1, on the reverse strand, counting down.
TTCTAAATGAGGTAGTGGACTTAATTAGTGAAGAACTTACTAGCTTTATATTCTCAAATCAAAAATGCTTTAGGTTTGCCTATATAATTAGAAAGTAGGTTGAAGATAAGATGGCCATTCCCATCTTTATAAAGTCATAATCTTGTGTTAAGATTTGAAGAAGTCCCTCTCATGGTAAAATTCAGCACTTAAGGTGCATAGTATTAAGGTTAAAGCCTTTTATGTATTTATATTTATTACCATAAAATAGTTTGATAATGAAAAGACTTTATTATGCATTTGTTTCTATTCAAAAAAATTTATGTGGCTGAATGACTATAATAGAATATTTGTTTATTTGAATAAAATTATACTGAAATGGAAAATAAATTTCAACTTTGATGTTTATGAATCTTAATTAGTGTACTGCTAACTAAAGACTTAAATTTATTTAGTATGTCTGATTATTTTAAATGCCTTATTTAAAAAAAATATATAAAATCCATTTATTAATTGCTAAAATTTTTAAGATTTATCTCATCAATGGATATTATAAATGATAATGTTGTAAAAATGATTTTACTGTATTCATATTAAATTTAAAGAATGAAGTGTATTTTCAAAATGTTGACTCCAAGTTATTAAATATGTTCATTTTTCAATAAGTTCATTATTTAATTTATTAGTATGTTCAATCTAGTCTGCAGAAATATTAATTTAAAATTGTTTCTAACCCTATTGTGCTTTATTCTGGAATACTTGTTTAGTAAATGATAGAATGGATTTTTAAAAAAGAAGTGCTAAGTTTATTTATACAATGTACTATAAGAAATATACGATGTTTATTATGGTGGTTCAAGTATTTGCAGCCCTTATATTTTGTAAATTAGTGTGAACATGTGTGTTAATTTAATTTATGTTACCTCAATATCCTGTAAAATCTGTAGGATATTCAAGAACTGTCTTATTAACTTTATTCAGCACAATGGTATGAATATTTGGTAATGCATATGAATGTTTTAATATTTATTTATTTTAAATGCCACATATTTCTATGCATTTTTGTATAATTTTATGCATAATTTAATAGATATTTCATGTTAAGTTCTCAGAATATTGCTGAAGCAATAATATTTTAAATGCATTGTACTTGTTCCTTTCTGAACTTATTTTTGAAAGTATATAACTGCTGCAAGAGTTTGGAACTAGATCTATATTTTTTATTAATTATTATGCCACAATTTTATATTTAGCTATATTTTGCTTTGTTTGTTGGTGTTATACATCACTTAGTTATTGTTGTTTTAAGAGATAGTAGTCTTGTTCTCTCTCTTATGGTTATTTATTATGCCAGTGATTTTTGTTATTAATTTGTGTGATATTAAGAATGCAATGGTATATTTAGACAAACCCCTTTTTCTGATGGTTCATTTTCATTTTTCCTGACTAGTGATTAAGTTCCTAGCTCATTATTGCTCTTATGTGTAGGTGCTTCCTTGAGTTCATTCCATTATCTTATTTTTGCCTTTTCTTTCTTATCCCTTAATGTAGATTTTCTTAGTGATATATTTTATCTAAAGCTATGTTTAGTATACTATCATGACTTTATCCTAGCATTTTATATTTTGTAGGTACTGTGAAATGCCACCCACAACTTCAATCACACTCTTTGTTTTTCTGAGTGTTTTTGATGTGTAGATCTTGTAAATGTGCTTAGCTAGCATCTCAAGATATTTTAAATCTGATAAAATATTTCAAATTAAATTTATAATTGTATATGTGGCTGCATAAAATGGTGCACGTTCTTCAGCATTCATTGACAACCAAGGATTGATACGATTATATTTTACTTAAGGTATTGCATATTTTCAACTAGAAATTTTATAATTGTAAGATAGTGTATTAAATGTTAGAATGTAATGATATGATTGAAGCTATAGAAAAACTATTGGATACCATTGCTATTATTCTTAAATTGTAATACATAATTTTCTTTTATATTATTTTTATTGTGTTTTGGAGAATTTTAATAATTTTTGTAAGTTATGTTATAAAACAGCTTGATATTTGTCTATTAAATGTTATATTATTTTACAATTAATTCATGCCCATTTGTATTTATCATCTGCATCTTTCAGAATCTCATAATATTTACCATACAATTGTATTTGTTTATTTATGCATTAAAAGTACTTGAATATAAAGAAATATTATATGAAAGTCACTCTTTTAAAATTATATTATTGATGTTAAGATAACGTCAAAGAAGATTATTTTATTTCATTAAAAATAATAAAACCATTTTATTTAATTGATTTTAAGCCAATAAACATCACATGACCACCACCTCTTATGCTTGTGTATAACTGTTGTTAAAACAGGCAATACTCACTGATGAAGGCCACAAGCCAGAAACTAGTCTGGGGATATTGGATGAGTAGGCATTAGATGGGGATTTTATGCACAAGCCTTCTGGCATCCATTGATTACTCTAGCTTGCTGTGTGTGGCATATGTATAGTGAGTATTGCCTATTTAATTGATATAAGATCACTTTAGTCAATTTTATTTATTCTTGATAAAGTTGCAAGATCACTTGACCTTTTTCATCATCAGTTAAGTTAATACAATTGCTTCATTTTAGTTTAGTAGAAGCTGAAGAGAAAACCTATTGGTGTGATATTTGGGATTTGCCATAAAATCCCTTTCTACTCATGATACCATGAATGTCATCTTAGTATACTATCATTATTTTAACTTAAGAATTTTTCAAGGTTAATTTTAATTATAAATGTTATAAATAATGACTCAATAAAATATCTTAAAGGTAAGGTAGCATCTTATTGCTATTATTATTTTACTAGTCTTGCTAGTTTTTAAGAAATAAAGAAAAAAACAAAATTAGTGATTATGAGATAATTCATCATAAAGAATCTTGAGAAGATTATTTGAAAAAGAATTGATATAATTTAAAATCAAATAATTTTAAAAAAGAGCTATGTGGCCAAAATAAAAGAATACATGTATTACTCTAATAAAGAAGGACTTTATATTAATTCTAATCATTGTATAATGACAATTAGGATGATTATACGATTTGTTTGTATTCGTGGATGTGCTGGTGAAATAAGATATGAAAAGTAACCTAACCCTTTAGCATCATATGCTTACAAATTTTTAAGAGTTATTATATTTTAAAAGAGAGTATGAGAATTCTCCTCCTCTTAATTTGCTGTGTTTCTGAATTTGTCTTATTAATGCTTATTTATTATTTAGCTCCTATTATCGTAACAACATATGTGCACTTGAGCTAGCCCATATTCATTATTATTAGCCTTGTTATGTATTATCTAAGCTATTATTATTAGCTATTGCTTTAGTTAAGTCTGAGTTTATACATTTGGGTTACATGACTGTCCTTTATTTAAGTTACAATTTTAGCTTGCCCAACATTTTGGCTTTTCAGTTGATTAGAGGTTTCAACCTGTAGGTATCATCATATATTTTCCTCTATCTTTCTTTACAGGTTACAATATATACAGACAATAAAAAAAATTTGGCTAAAAAATATCTCACTAAGGTGTAGAAATTGTTTTTATATATAAAAAACATACCTATGAAATTTTAAAAAGAAAGCAAAAAATATGAATTCACAAAGAAGATATTTTGGATTACCTTAAGATGTCAGCCATTTGGCAGAAAACTATTGCCAGCATATAATAAAAGAAACACATTTTTGTTTAATAAATAAATTATGTCTTAGTTAATATTACATTTTTTAATAACATTATATACAAAAATATAGAGAATTATTTATAAATATAGTTAGTTATGCTGAGAAAATGGTGAATTAAAAAATATATTTGTTGACCAGTTGAGTGAAAATCATCTTGTATTTCAAATGCTCATACTTCTATCACTGTGGCTTGGAGGTGCTGAAAAAAAAACAATAATATATAATGAAGTAGTATGTGTATGTTATTATGTATTAATGTTATTTTTTATATTTGAAATATATATATTACAGTTTGATATGCTAGTGTCATCTGTTCTTTACTTACAACTTTGACATTAATATCTTCAAATAAATACATTAGTGATTATTACTGATCATTTATTAAACTAGAGATTATCTTTAGCCCAAATATAAACTTTAAATCTTATATATTTATATATATATAAACATGGAAGAATTTAATTTGGTCTCCTTTTTTCCATGTGCAATATCTTAAAACCTCCATTCATTGACAAATTTTGAATGATGGTTGAGTACAAAATGTGCATTTTGGGAGTCATTTGCCATTTTCATGACTTTATTCATTTGTTTTAAAAAAGAATGGGTGAGGGGAAGTTTTAATATATATATATATTGAAATAGATGTCTTATCTAAGTGATCTTACACATGGCAGTGAGCTAGGTTACAATTTACATGTATAGTATTTATATTTTAAGCTAGATATAATTACAGGCAATTTGAACTCAGACTTTCAAGATTCTTTTAGTCATCCACTTCATCCCATACAACCAATACACATAACCACATACATGTGAAAAAAAAAAAAGACCTTCAATATATGTATTTCATGCTGAACCAGCACATCAGTTGATCCGGATCATCCTCTCTTACACACATATATAATAAGTGCTCGGTTTATATTAAGATAATAACTCCTTCAATCTTTAATGAACAGGCTTCAATCTTCTCCACTCTCCAACTCTTCAGCCACCCATATCACTGAAAATCTGATGATGGTGTGTTCAAAGCCCTTGTTTGCCAATTTTTATAGTGTCATACCCATGTTGACCATAAGACAAACTGATCCCTCATATGTAGGGAGCTCAAGAGTCTGCATTCAAATGCCATCTAATTATATCTAGTTTGAAATATAAATAGTATACATAAATTTAATTATTACATATTCAGCCTGTATTCTACCTAACCCTCTTCTGAGTATTTAAATGGGCTGTGGCAACATGGGTATGACAGAACAAAAATTGGCAAACAAGGGCTTTGAACACACCATCATCAGATTTTCAATAATATGGATTGCTGAAGAGTTGGATAGTGGAAAAGATTAAAGCCTGTCCATTAAAGTTTGAAGATTTGCTATCTTAATATAAACTGAATACTTATTATATATGTGTGTGAGAAATGACAATCCAGACTAACTGATGAGTGCTGGTTCAGCATGACGAACGTATATTGGGGATCATTTATCTTTTTTGCATGTATGTATAGTCATGTATATTGGTTGTATGGAGTGGAATGGATGACTAAAGGGGGATTGAGAGTCTGAGATCAAATTCCCTCTAATTGTTGTTAGAATAATTACCGAAAATGGCATTATAAAATTTTTTGAGCAAATTATTTAAAATATTTTAAAAAGAAATCAGTGAAAGAAAGTTTTAATATATACAATAATGAAATAGATAAGGTCTTATCTATTTCATGGTCAGCCAAGTCTTACATATGACAATGAGCTGGGTTACAGTTGTCGTGAGGATAACTAACAAAACCAGCATTACAATAATTTTTGAAAAAAATTATTAAAAATAATATTTTAGAATAAATTATTAGAATAATATCAATAAGATATATGCCTGAAATATTTTATGACATTACTGTCAGGTGATGCCCAAATTACTAAGATATAAGAAGTTGACCATTACATAGTAAATGTTTTTATCCGTATAATTTTTGGACCATTACAATATATCGTTAATAATAATCATATAACATTATTTTAATTTAATCATTTTGTCCTTTAAATTTCATCTAATTAATACGAATTCCTTCAATTGATTTAGAAAGAGTAGGAAAAAAAAGAAAAACGAATAATATAAGTTTTTGCTATTTGGAAAGTAATTTTTTTTCTTTCTTATGTCAAAGCGTTGACCGGGAAGCGAATCCGGGCCTGTTGCTTGGAAGACAGCTATGCTAACCGCTAGGCCACCAACGTAATTTTAAATGTTCTTTTTTCGCCCTTTAGTATAAAACAATAAACCAGTTAAAATACTAAATACTATTTTATACTAAAAGTTAAAAAAAAAAAGAACCGTTTTTTGTTTTTTTCTAAATTAAATATATATTTGTTTTAACCAACTTTGAAACGTGCTAATGGAAATGGAAAATGAAAAGAAAAATAGTTACATTAATACCATATCCAATTTCATTAAATAGATTATTACAGATATAATTTTTTTTTGCATCTATATATTCTAATAATTCCATATTTAATACTGTACACATTTTCAAAACAAAAAAATCAAAGTTACTAAATTATAAAGGAGGAATATGCTTAATTCCACAAACTTATCATAGAAAATATATGTTCTTCTGTCTATAGCAGTGGTGGGCAAACTGTGGATCACAAGCCATATACAGCTTCCAAACCTACTTTATGCAGCTCAAGGCAGTATGAATATTGGTTTTCATTGTTATTTTTCTAAATGTTTACACTAATTAATCTATAACAGTATACTATATATCAATTTTAGACTATTTTCTTCCATAAATGCTTTAAAGATAAATAATACCAGTTAAAAGTGTTGTTAATGTCAATTTTATTATGAATTTGTTTGGTAAAAACTGCATTGAAATTTAATGGCCTAGGTCATCTTCACTAAAATTAGTTCCAAAAACAATTACCGTGATTTATGTGAGAATAATTATATGTGGCTCTTATTATTGAAGACATAGTTCATTCCTGGTTTATAGTGTCAGAATTTCAAAGCTAAAATTATGTGTATATAATATATATGTTGAATTAAATATTTTTCATGGATTGTTATTCCAATAAAAAACAGAAATAAGATTTTATCCTTGTAAACAGAGATAGTCTTTGCCTTTGATGTTGCCAAGAAACTAACTATTAATTGATAATGTCCCTGAGGCTAAATGAATTTTCTCCATTATCTATAATAATTCTTTTGTTGGGATTTATTGTTGAAATAAAAAAAAAAGAAAGAAAACAATATTTGCAAAAAAGAGAGAGAGAGAGAGAGAGAGACAGAATAAAATTTAATAAAAGTTTTAATACCAAAAATGTATGACAATAAAATAAAAAATTATAGGATTTAGTATTTATACTAAGCTTTGTTTATCTAAATTCACCATCTACCTGCTTTATATTGTAGTGAGATGCCAATATGATTAAAAGTCACTCTTTATGGGGGAAAAACAACATTTTATTTTTTGAGTCTTCTCAATTGAAAAATTTTAAAAATTGACAAATATCAATTTAAAAAAAAAAATGTTTTGAAATAACCATTTTTAAATATATGCTGCTATTTGTATGTATTCCTTTTTACTAAAATGCTTATGAAGGAGTTCAGGACCATTAAAATAGAGTAAATTTTGTTTTTTAAAAACTTTCATCTACATATTGTTAGTTTGTAAATTTCTTTTTCTCTTTTTTTAATGTAAATAAAAAAAAATTAACATACTTTTATTTATGTAAATGTGCTAAAAAGTAAAACTTTTTTTTTCAATTTTTATCGTATTTTTGATATTAATGAGCAAAATAAAAATATATGGCTAGAAATAGTGTAATAAAAAAACAAATTTATTTAGCTATCACAGTATTTTTGGTGATATGCTATCAAAATAAAAATTTGCAGTGTCCATATTTACAAATATTTTCAGATTTTTTCTGAATATGAAGACTGCTTGTTTTTATTATGGTTGACCGATATTATGAATACTGTGTAAGCTAAATAAAATTTATTTTCCCCCCTTTTAATATTTTTTTAAACTTTTCAATTATATGAAGAAAAAATATTTTTTTTTTGTATTTTATTTTGCTACTTTTTAGTTTTATATAGTTCCAGTAATTAAGAATGAAGAAAGATGAGATACAATTGGCAATACTGCAAATTCTAAAAAGATGTATTGACATAGGGAATACTGTAATGGAATAAGTATATGCTGTTACACCACTTTCAAATAAAAATGAAAAAAATATAAAATGACCCTCAGGTAGAAATATATGTAAAAAAAGAAAAAATTTAATAATTTTATTTAAATTAATATATATAATGCACAGATAGCAAACTAATAATATAATTATTTAAAGTTTAAAATCTAAAAACAAGATTATTTTAATATAAAAGAATTTAAAAAAAGTTGTTAATTAATTATTTTTAATCTTAGAATGGAAATGGTTTTCTATATTGACATAATAGCAAACAGGCATTTGGGCATAAAGTCAGATAAGAGATAAATTAAAAAAATACTAGTGATAAAATTTTGAGTTCCCACTCTAAATAAAGCTGGTCAATAACAATGGAAATAAACACACAGTTCACAGAGAAAAGTCATCATTGCCAATAAAAATAGAGCCAAGCCAAGCAAGATCGATCCTGAAATTTGATGATAAGAATTCAAAAAGGTATAAAAAGAAAACTTTGAAGTTGAGATTTGATTTGAATTGTTCTTGATGATTGCATGTTATTTAAATATATTTATAAGTGTATTGTAGATCTCCAAAATGTAAGGGTCAGCAATAATTTACATTTCTTATATTTGCATCAGTTGAGGTGGCCTCCAAAGTATGATGGTTCCTGGAAACTGGCCAGCAATGGACTTGTCTCCACCTAGAACAATATGAAATGGAAAAAAACTTTGAATTGTGTGATGCATCAAGGACTGCAAAGATGGACTTTACCTACATCAATGGAAAGTATAAACTTTTGTTTTTAAATGAAATATGAACATTAATTATATAATACAAACTTTCAAGTATTTTAAATGTCAACCTTTAAAAAAAATCTCTCTCTTATCTGACTAAAATTTTAAATTATTTATATATATTTTTTATATATGTGTGTTTGATATCATTTCTATTCTAAATTTCTTTTAAATTAATAATTTAAGGTACTCATCTTATAGCTAAAGACGCTGCTCTATGGCATGGTTTTTGCACTAAAACACATAAAAATGCTTTTTCCACGGCCGACATGTTCGAACCCACATTTTCTTTAATACAACTTTTTATGTTGTGCTACAGAATGCAGGCCACTATGTTGCATTGCAGTACAACATATATGTCGCATAGCAGCAAATACATTTTCTGAATTCATACAGTTTATAAAATAGTTACGGCTTGATGAGAGAGTTTGTATTTGAATTGGATGGGAATGTTGTTTTAATTGGATTTTTTTATATTTTAAAGTATTGAAATGTTCAGATTTTTTAAAGTAATAATTCTAAGACTTTTTACAATGTACTGTATTGAAGTTTTAATTGGGAAAAGGTTAAAGATCTATGTTTTTAGTGAGTTGCAATTAGGTAACACGTCAAGTAACGTACAGTTTGTAACATTCCACAAGACTAAGAAGATTCTACTGCGTGTATATTTTTGAAGTAAAAAAGAGCAGTACCAAAAAAATATCCAATAAGAAAAGTAAAAATATGCATGATTTTTTGTAAATTTCATAAAAAGCAAATATTATAAACATGTTTAATAAGTAAAGAAGACATTTATATGTGTTTATTATTGTTTAAAAAGGTGTGAGTTTCTTTCTTTTGTCCGAGTACAGTTATGATTTTGATATTTTTTATTTTAGCATTAGAAACAACAGAACACTAACCCTAAAACTAACCCTAACCCTAAAAGTAACCCTAAAACTAACTCTAACCCTAAAACTAACCCTAAACCTAACCCTAAGACTAACCCTAAACCTAACCGTAAAACTAACCCTAAACCTAACCGTAACAATTTTTACTTTTTATTGTCATTCTATTTGAAGTAAAAAATTAGCTGTAATATCTCTTTGTAAAAAAAAAAAAAAAGTAAAACGAAGCCTAAAAAAATAAAAAATAGACTAAGAAATTATACTATTTATTACGATTATTATTTTTTAGTTAAACAACAAAAAATGTCGTAACACAAGTAAAAAAATATCCGATAGAAAATTGATAAAAAAAAAGCCGTAACACAAGTAAAAAAATATCCGATAGAAAATTGATAAAAAAAAAGCTGTAACACAATTAAAAAAATATACGATAAAAAAAAACACGAATCAAATTGTAATTTGTTGATTTTATTTTACATTTATTATTATCATTTAAATTGTATACGTTAATAAAAAATAATATTTATAAAAGACGATTTTGTTTTGTTTTTATTTTCACATTACAAAAAAGCATAGCAAAATTATTATAATCAATGGCCTGGGAATGGTCATATTTTATAATTTTAGCGTGAAAACGGTGCCATCCAACGACATTTTTATCTATAAGACAAGCACCTAATTTAAAAATAAGCATAAATGGCTGCATAGATTTGTAAAATTATGTTAGTTTAAGGTGTGCTAATTTTAGGCTAATTGTTTCATAATTAAATCAGCGCTGGTGGATAGATGTATGGATGTTTTTATGTCAATGTAATATGAGTAAGTGCAGTGGATACTCATGCCCTTGTACCACATTAGCATACAGGGCATAATACCCACCTGAACGTATGGCCCAAACGTGTAGCCATCATGTTGTCAATGGTCGTAGATGTATTTCCTATGACATTGATTTTCTTATTCTCTGGTTAGCAGTAAGCCGGCAAAGACCACTATTTTCTTTTACAGAGCACCTCATATATATATATATTTCAATAATTTCTTTTATTGTATCACCAATTGGGCCATGAATCATTCCTGTCTGTTGGTGAGGTTTATTAATGATCATGGGGTAGATGCTCATTCCCTCCCACCATGATTCATTATTTTTCTAATGATATCCTATGACAGATGTAAATTCCTGTCTGCATGATTGTGTTATGCTAACAATCTCATTTTGCATTGGTCACATATATCAGTAAGCTAGTATTGGTTTAAACGCAAGATTGTAGCCTAATATTAAAAGGTATTGGGTTAGGGTTAGGTTATATGCATAATCTATGTAGCATATTCACGCTTAGTAAAATATTAAAATTATATTAAATCAATTAAATGCTTCCATCTGTGCATATAATTCAAATCAAATATATTCACTGGTTAATTTAATTTTCAGAATTCTCCTTTTAATGTTTGTGCGCATAATAATAAAATATTTTATAAACAGAGCAAAACTCTCCATATAGTATTGCCACCTGTGCTAAACAAAGTAATCAATGGATGCCAGAAGGCTTGTGCATAAAATCCCTATCTAATGCCTACTCATCCAATATCCCCAGACTAGTTTCTGGCTTGTGGCCTTCATCAGTGAGGAGCTTTGGATCTGAGAGCACTGCATCTAGATCTTAGAATCTAATGCAACCCTCTAGCAATCACCTTTTATCTCTACTTAACTACAAAACTATGAGAATGAAATTGAAAACACAAAAAATATTTTCAATCTAAGCTCAATAGCTTATATAGTCAAATGGGTCTGAACTTAGTTCAGCACCCATACATTTTGGTGTCTTTGGCTCTTTTACAACCATAGCCACCACTATCCTATTAGGCAGGATTGGTGTTAAACCATTAAGCATCACATGATCACATTTTCTATACTAGCACATTAATTGTTGATAAACAGAGCAAAACTCTCCATACAGTATTGTCACCTGTGCTAAACAGAGTAATCACTGACGAAGGCCACAAGCCAGAAACTAGTCTGGGGATATTGGATGAGTAGGCATTAGATAGGGATTTTATGCACAAGCCTTCTGGCATCCACTGATTACTCTGTTTAGCACAGGTGGCAATACTGTATGGAGAGTTTTGCTCTGTTTATCAACAATTAATGTGCTAGTATAGGAAATGTGATCATGTGATGCTTAATAAAATATTTTGTTTAATTAAATTTTGGCAGTAACTCATTTTTATATTTTAGTAATATTTAAAATTAAGAATTAGAAATTTGAATATACAGTGTGATATTTTAAGCTCAGTCTCTCTCTGAGCTAGTGACTGGGGCTTTTGGTTAGATAAAAGACTAACCTTTCTCATGCGTATTTGCCTACTATATAAAAATGGAATCTTACAAAGAAGTATCTGCCTACTATATAAATTTTCCAGGTTCAAATGGCCTGGTAGTGCCCTGTACAGCAGCTATAGTAAGAGTCTCTTCTCTGACCATTATAACACACACACAACGTTTTAACTATATTGCAAATTGGGAAACAGATGAAAATTGAGTTACAAGATTTTATCAGAGAGACAAAAAATATATATTGTTATTGTGATTTGGGAGTTAATAGAAAGTTATTTTGATATACTGAGTGAAATATTTGAGGATAAATAAAGTTGATTATAAAATAAGAGATTAAATATAAAATGAATGTGCAGAATAGTTAAATAACTATATATAAAAAATGGAAGAATAAATACTTATTATTAAACATAGAATAAATATAAAAAATGAAGTTAGCCAACTCCCGTGTTAATATTAAAGGATTTATTAAACATTATCATTTAGTTTTGTTGTGAATGCTCTATGTAGTATTAGCTATATATTATTATATTATTATTTGTAATAAATTGGTCAAAACAATTTGAATTTATTTTTATTATACATAGCTGAGTGCACTTTGCTTTAGAAAACTAGAATCATAGTACTTGAAGGTTGGCTGGATATGCTTTCATATTTATTGATGGAGTATTAATTATTTAAATTAGCTATTTAAATATTCCACTTGCTTGAGAGTTGAACATTGTTTTTATTTTTAAATTGATGATGTAGTTGTTGTTAGTTATAAACCACATTTCTTTCATTTTTCTTTTTTTGTCATAAAATTGATAATATAAATATTAAATAAATGATATCATATAATTAATTGATTTCTCTAATTATAATTATTAAAAATAAAAATTAATAACACATTAAACAAATATATTGTCATTAAAAGTTTTGTGATTATGAATTATATTTCAGAAGTTAATTTTAAGATGAATTGTAACAGACTGTAATGAATTATATTTCAGAAGTTAATTTTAAGATGAATTGTAACAGGCTGTAAATTATTTTGAGCAAACAAATTTTATTTAATGAATTTAAAGAATTTAAGTATTTTGGCATTGTTTTAGATATAAAAATAAGCTATTTAAAAATATCACAATCATAAATAATTTAAATGAGAAAAATTCAAAACAAAGCATCCACAATGGTTTCTCTACAGAAGAGCAATAAAAGAAAAAGACTATACTTATTATGCAAATAAATTTCTAGCTAATGAGTATTTATGATTTTTTATTTTCTTGATAAGAGCACCTAGATATCCAATGATATTTAGAGAATATTACTATATGAACATGTTTTTATAAATCACATAATATTTGAATCATCATACTTATAATAGTATTTTAAATAATGGATGCCCTGTAATTAGCAATTTTATAATCAATAAAGTTAATTTTTCTATTTGTGTGAATACAAGAACCCCATTCTTTTTATACATTATTGAGCTTTAAATGAGTGGCAATTCAGCTTAGTGATATCAAAAAGAGAAAAGCTGTTATAGATAGTGAATTCTGTTTGCCTCTAATAAACGACATTTCTTTTTCTAATAATTTTAATAAACATGTAAAATTTTTACAACTTATCAAATTTGTAATGATAAAAATCTAAACCTATTCATGGAATAAACAAGTTTGAATGTGTTACAAAGATAATTCACAAGAGAGATTCTCAAATCAGTTAAATGAACTTATAAATGATGTGTACCTTTTTGTTATATCAAGACCAACCTATTTTGTCATATAAAAGATAATCACTGTTCTCTGACTTACTCAAAAAGACTAAAACTTTATATTAGTGGAAATTTTTGTTTTTATATTAATCAAATCAGACTTACAATTCTGAATGTTAATTTAAAGGAAATTCTAATGATTTTAATGAGACATGAATAATTTTATAGCTTATCAAGTACAAGTTGCAAATAGGTTTTAGCTGCATTTATATATTGGACTATTTTCATCATCTAATATGAGTATTCAATGTCTTTAGAAAACTTTATATTTATTTAAATATTCCAAATACATTCAACTGTTAGTAATAGCAAGCAGATTAGTATATGCATAACATTTTGAGAGCTATTATTCTCCCCTCTTCTTTAGGTATTGCTGGCCTAACTAGTGACAGTATTATCATGGGAATTGAATTTGGATCCTTAGATTCTCAAATATTGAATTTTAAGGTAACGTTCTAAACAACTGATGGTTCAGTCGGTTAAGGTGTTACCTTAAACATCTATACTCAATAATATAAGGGTCCAGGTTCGATTCCCATGCAGTACTGTCATTGGTCAGGACAGCAACACCTGAAGAAGTGTGGAGAATAATATCTCTCAAAATGTTGTGCATATAACTAACTTGTGTGCTATTAATAACAGTTGGATGTATTTGGAATATTTAAATAAAGTTAAATTTTTCTAAAGACATTCAATACTCATATTAGATGGTGGAAATAATCCAATATATAAATACAACTAAAACATCATCATCACAAACCTTCAGGAAAACAATGTAAATACGTTTATATTCTTAGTATTCCTATGTAAAAAATTAAAGGCCAATCTTTTATGTGACAAAATAGATAGGCATTGATATAATAAAAGGGAGAAAGAGTTATTTTCAAGTTCATTTAAATGATTTTTTGAAAATTTAACTCATGAATTACCTCAATATTTTAACATTTGAATTATTTTAATATTTGGATTTGTTTGTTCTATGAATAGGTTCTTCACTTTTGTACTATTAAACTGAATTATTATTCATCTATAAATGAACAACTTGTGTAGTTTCTGAGTCATTTATAACCTGAGTTCTAGTTAAGTTTTCTTTAAAAATAATTTTCTAAGTGAAACAGTGATTGGCCAAATAAAATATTTTTTCTTATAGCATATGCTTGGTAAATTCCAATCATAATGTGTAAAATTAACGTTAGACAAATACAATATTGTGTTCGCTCTTTAGAATGCACATTTCAAAACAATCATTCTTATCAGCTATTTTGTAGAGCCACTGACCCAGCATATCAATATATCCATCATTCAATCTAACATCAAATTGACCAATTTGATCTTGAAATGAAAATAAACAATGCTTCAGTGATGTTCTTAAATTAGATTATTTTAATATACAACTAAACATCATACAAGACAGAATCATCATAAACTCATTTTTATTAACCAAATCTTAATCCTCAAGTAAGCATTTAAACATGTAATTAATAAATTAATACACTTAGAAATATCTAAAATTCACATTTTAAGATCAAAATAGTTGAGTTAACAGTAAGTAATTTGAATGCTGACTCTGTTAACATGAAGTATTGTGGTGTCCTAAGTACATATTGAGAGAGTTTTTGTCTATGTGCATCCTAAAGAGTGAGTGGCAAGTTTTTTCTCAAAAAAATGTGTATATTGTCTAATATTACTTTTTATATTGTGATTGGAAATTGTATTATTCCAAGTAAATTTCTTATAGTTTTAAATAAATTAGGTAATGGATTAAAATTTGGTTAATAAAAATAAGTTTGTGATGTTCAGTCATACTGAAATAGACAGATTTAAGAAAAATACCATAGCACTCAAAAATCAAGAAGGTTGGTTTAATGTTAATTAAAAATTAGCAAAAGATATACAAAGAGACGTATGACATGGGTGGATAAACTAAGGAAGTTTGCCAAAGCAATATAGAGAAGATCATCTATTGCTTGGAAAAAACTAAATTAAATTTGGGGAAACTTTCACCTCACAATAATTCATTAATGATTGAAAATGATAATGATAATATTTTTGAATGGTAGATATATTTAGGTGTTGTATTAGGGGTGCTTTATGTTATCTGGAGAGAATGGTTGCATTCAAAAGGTGCATTCTGTAAAGTAATTTGCCAGTTTTTTATATGTTAATTTTATGCATTGTGATTGGAGGTCATTCCATGGAAATTTTATATATTTCTAAGACTGCTAATTTATTAATTATATATGTATGGGTATATAATAATAATCTAATTTATACAAAACATGAAAATAATGTTACACATCTCCCATAACTTGATCACTTATCTGATTTATGTGATTGGCCAAAAATATTCACTAACATTTTTCAAAGCGCTTAAGGCTTTCTCAACAAAAAACAGCTTAATGTTCTTTTTACATTGATGCAGAAGGCATGCATCTTTGATGCAAATGCCACCCTTATCACCTAAATACATATTTAATAATACATCACTATTAAGCTAAATGTAATATAAATGAAACTGACTTCATTTTTGTGTTTGCTATCAATTTAACCGTAACCCCACTTTTTAGTCGTCAGAAAAGCACTGCGAAAGTAAAATAATTATTTACTCCTACACCACAGGTCACATGGACATTTTTTTTGACTTGTGATATAATTCAGGGTCACACACACACATATATATATATATATATATATATTAAACTGGATTTGAATCATTTTGTACTAAAGACAGTTTTCTGAACCAACTATACTTGATAGCTTAGAATTTTTCTTCTCATCTAATTTAATTATTTTAAATATTTTAATATTAAATTTATTTTATAATTTGTATTTGTTGATAGAGATTAGAAATGAAATTTTATTTCAATCTATCGAGAACAAGAAGTGTTTTCACATAAGAACTAAATCAAATCTGCTAGATAACTAAAAAAAGTGCTAAATTCTATTATATTCTTTTATACTTGAAACATCTTCAAAAATTAATTAATGCTATGTTAATCTAAAGGATTACTTTATTACACAAGTAGAAATAAATTTCATTTTTCAAAACTCTTTCAATAATGAAACGTAATGATGCTTATAGTAACAGCGATAAATAATGGTTCACAAGAAAGTAATAGCTTGAGTGATATCTACTCAGAAAATAGTTCATGCAGAACAGGAGTTTTTAGCCAGGGATTTACGGAATAATTTCTGGTAATTCATGAGCTTGAATTGAAATAAATTAGTCGTTGCTTTTATTTTCTTTGACTAATTAAAAACTAACATTTCCTTCACTTATGAATTTATGCAATAAATTATAAATCATTTCAAATCTCGTTGTTGCATATTTTGAAAAATTGCTTACGCCCATCCATACTTTGCAATTAAGATACTGATTAAATCCAGTACTAGATCACTCACAATAACAGTATCATAAAATTATCTGCCTCTATATTTTGAGAAGTAATCTATGGTCTTCATTTGAATAGCAAAGGGATCCAAAGGAACCAAGAAGATGTAAGAACACCTGGTATAGATGATAAAAAGCATCACCGTTCCTCAATATTTACTTTCAGATATTTATTTTAACTGAAGTTTTACCAAAAAAGATTCCAAGACTATTATTATTATATTTCCAAAATTTTTAATACTATTCAGAAAATTATGATAATTTAAACTAATATGTACAATTTTTTAACCTTCTTAGTTGCCACCTCTGGTAATTTAGATAAAGGTGCTTAAAATGGCCATTTCTCTTAGATAAAAGCCTGCTATAACAGTTTGAATAATATTAATGATAGAGAAAAGGCTGAAGATATTGCAAAATACAAACAGTTATTTATTTCATCATTCTTACAACATTTTAAATAACATAATCATTGATAATCCATAACTCTTCAATGAAAAAGTAAATAAGAGCTATTATAAATGGTGGCTATGAAATGATTGCTTCACTCTACATTTTCAAAGATGATTATGTGATGTTTTAAGGATTTTAATCTCTTAGGAATTTAGTATCAAGCTAAATATAAAAAGTGTTAATGATGATATGGACCACTAAATGCTTATATATTTAATTTTTAAGACCATCTTAGTTTATAGATTGTCTGCTTCAAGCACTTTATGTAAAAAAAATTTGTTTGTATATCAAGTTTCAATTATAACCTAAGTCAAACTTATGAAAACAAGTATCAAAATATCATGAATTAATGTAGTAACCAAATGCTTCTAATAAAAATAAACTGTAAGGCAGAAATCATAAAAATTAAAAGAACTTAATATCAAAGCAATGAATTACATCTCATAAGTAATTATCAAACTTTCAAAGAAAAAAATCCAAAATAATAGCAAGCATCAATGATTTTCAGAAGGTTGTTGCAAATGAGTTTGTAAACCAATCAGATATTGAGCCAGGTAAGTAATCTCATTATTATATTTCTACCTTTTAGTGCTACCTTTTCCATCAATCAAACAAATAACTTTTTATATAGAAGCCAATTGTGAATGACTATACAAATCTATCTGTGATTCACAAATACATCCATATATACAACATGCTGGTCCATTGTTCTGTTTCCTTACTATTTCTAATGCTGTACTTTAATTTCTTCAGCAAAAATCTTTTTTTTCTAAAATACTTCAACACCATGTCTTATTATAATTCTCCATTGTATTTTATTCTTAGTCATATCTTACCAATTGAGATAATCAACATCACATTTCTTTAGAATGAGATAATACTCATAATGTAAATAGCATCTACCTCTCCCACAAAAAACATGCTTAAATTCACCATAAAATATTATTTTAGAAAGCCTTGAATTGAGCATTCATAAAACTCTTTTATAAAATGTCATATGTACTTACTATAAATTTCCAAATGAGATAGATTGCTAGATTGTATTGTTCCAATAACTAGTGGTATATGCAGATCCACATTTAGAGAGCTCGGTAAAATAGTAAGCTATAAAAAGTAATAAAATAGTATTAAGTTTATTGCCAGCAGTTGGAGTATAAAAGTGCAATAATAAAATCAGAAAAACACTAAAAATATATTTAATGATTTTTCATACAATTTATTTTAGCATCTTCTGTAACATTACTAAGAATTTCTATTGGTTTGAGCTAAGTCATGATATAATAATTTTGATTATATCATTTATATATGTATTAAAGTTACGATTTTCACAGATAAAAGATGTATATGACAGCACATGATTTCAGCTTACATAATGCTATTTCAGTAGCAAATTCTGTTTCTTTTACTGTTATGCCACCTAGTGTAAGCCTTAGTAACCAACAGATGCTGGATGGTAGTGCTTAATGGATTCATATCCAGCTAGAAGTTAGTCTGGAGATTTGAATAGGACAGCACTGGATAGAGATCTGTTAAGCCCTACATTGTGGCATCTACTGATTACTAATATTCACACCAAGATTCAATAATAATCTGAAAAAAAAAACAGAATTCACTACTGAAAAGATATAAATGTATATTTTGGGTTTGTCTACCTAGGTATTTGCTTGCTATCAATAGCAACATTGCAGCCAGATTACCCCTGAACGGCAGACAGCATACTATATTTGGTGTTTCTGTAATAGTTATTTAAATAATCTTCATCACCAGGATAATAGAAACTGTAAAAAAAACCTAGAAAGAGACTACATGTAAGATGGATGGATGGATGGATGAAATAATTGTAAGGGTGTGATGTGGAGAAAAGAAAGATAGGAGAAGATGGTTTGAACTTGGAGAGACCTTCATCCTGCAATGGATTAATAATAGTTGAAAAATGATAATGATGATTCACCTAAAACATTGGTATTGAATTGATATTTATATAATACTTTTAAATTATAATAACAATACAAATAATAATAAGTAAGGATATAAACGTTATGCAAAAGTACTTTCAATAACTAGATTGTATTTATTATTAATTATTAATCATCTGCATAATTTCATTTGATAATGATTAAAATCTAAGTAATCAAAAGTACTTCTATATAAGTTTGTAAATTGATTACTGTTATTTGTTATCATCATTATAATTTAAAAGAATTATATATTGTGACCTTCCAGGTTGGCACCAGGAAGAAATGTGGGAAGTTCACATTTGTGCTAACAATGGCTAAAGTTAATTATCTTGAGAAAAATGAATTGAGATGTAATTTGCTAGTTAAAATTAGGATTTAAAAAAATTAAAACTTTAAGTGGGTGTACTGATTGGTAGAGTTTTGGATTATATATGTTAGGTTGTAGAAGAGGAGGATGCACAATATTAGGGATGTTTATATGTAGTAGAAAAATTTACATGTCATAATAAGCAGATACATAGATATATTATTAATTAGAATTTTCTTTTCTATATTTTATTTATTATTTACTAATTATATATTGTTCATAATCTTATGTTTAAAAATGATAAAGATTATTTGTATAATAGTAAATAACATTTCTAAATTAATAATTAATATTTAATATTTTTATTATTATTATTATGTTTTATTCTATTCAAACATTGTATTGTTAAAATTTTATAAGTAAAATTCTGGCACACTTCCAAAGTTGATTGTAATAATAAAAAAAACACAGAGTGCTTGAGTAAAGAAAGACATAGAATTTAAAACTTGAAGGAAAGTAAAAAAAAAAGTTCTGAGGAAGAAAATGTAAAAAAACTTAAAAGATTCAATAACTCTCTAAGAGTATTATATAAAAAACATCGCAAGGATTCTAATAATATACCCGTGGAGAATTTTTGTTATTATACTACTGGAATGATATAAAAATGAGGAGATAAACACCCCCCCCCTCCAGAGGGATACCAGCCTCCAAATTTCTGCCAAACGATGGTCCAAATTCACTACCTTTAAAATGCCTGGATGATATGTAAGCTAAATTATTATGATTTATTTTAAAGTATTACCAAAGCTAAATAATATTAAAATGGCAAAATTGTTTAAAATAAAGCTAGCTAAAAGTTTTTTATTAGATGCTATAATTAAATGCTTGATTTTTAATTTTAAGAATTTTTTTATCAATATTCTACAAAATAAAATTTAAAATGAAAAAGTTTATCTATTTAATCTTATATTAAGAAGATAATTTTATATTGTATAACTTTGCTATTCGTGTATATATAACAAAATAATTCCAATGCGTGCAAATGTCATTTATTACGCCTATAACTGAATTCTAGGATAAAAAATTAAAAAAAGACTATTGTCGTTCTTAACAAATTATGCTTTAACAATGGATAGACATTTTTTTTTATGTTATAATTTACCATTGTCTTTAAAATTGATCTGCTTATTTCTTTCAACTTTCAATTTTGTTTAAAAAAACGTAACATGTAATGATGAGATATTGATAAGTATTTTTGTTATTACTTATAATAAATGTATAACCATTTTTTTTTCTTTAAAAAAACAAAACAAAACAAAACAATGTAACTTCATATCATTATAATATGATAATTTATTATTTGTATGATCTAGAAATTATATTATAGGTGATTATAGATATTCGGATGTGTGCGTGATGCTATAGATTATTATTTTAAAAAAATTGTATTTATTATGCTTCAATTTTGTTAATGAAGTTTATAAAAAAAAAAAAAAGAATTAAAACCTTGTTTGTTATAAGTTGAAGGTAGAAATGATCAAGGGATGATTAGATTATTTAGATTGAGTTTGGAGATATTATTTAACCCTCATGTATATAAGTATAAGCATAAGTGTTTGGTTATTGTTTTTCCCTGTCCTTCTTTGTTCTTGTATAGTTAGTGTTAGATGATATACACTAATTATAACAGATAAGTGTTGTATACATTTTTATAGTATGTATAAAAGATGATTGATTTATGGCATCATCAAAGTTTATAAATAAGCTAATAAAAAGTATGTTTTAAAAATACATTATGTTTAAGATATTATAAAAGCACACATATTTGAAAATATATGACTCATATATTAAATATTAGTCAATTTTGGTTTTGCTATAAGAGCAATGTAATTGGTTAGCAAAGTGCATAGAATAATATTTTTTTTTATTTATTCATTATTTATTTTGTCTTTTAATTTTTAATAAATGTTTTGATGAATTAAAAGCCCAAATGAATTGCTTGATTATATACGTTCGATTCTCCATTTCCACACACATACATATATGGTTAACATAGCATAGTCCTAAAATATATAGATTTGCCAGTAGAAGTCAATTTATTTAATCTGTCTGGAGATGATAAATCACCATATTACAGTGCTAATAATATATTCTACTTTGCTTAGAATAGGTGGTGATGTAGATAAAAAGATACCTGATCCTCATCATTATCTATCCTATATTAAATATGATAATTGATAATTTTGCAATAGTTTTATAATTAAATAAATGTGTGGCATATAATTAAATTAGTGTTACAGAATTGTTATTAATAAATGTTTTATTACTTTTATTTGCATCCTATATGAAGACCATATCCTATAACCTCAACTGAGCTAAGCCATAGAGCAATTTACAATTATAAATTTTATTCTATCTTGTATAGAATTGGTGCCTGGGCATTTATAAATATAATAAAGTGAACAAGTGAAGAGAGCAGAGGTTACAATATATATAGTATATTTTTAATGAGTAACTTGTTAATTTATGTATCCATAATAATCATAATTTAATGTATATGAAATTAAAACAGAAGTAACTGTAATCCTCTATGAGTTATGTATAAACTAATAATAATCTGTCAATAAATGAAAAGAGTAGAGTGATACCACCTACAGAAATAAGTAGTACTACTCTAATTTTTTTTGTTCATTGAAGGATGACTATTAGTTTATAAATAGCTCATGGGGGGATTACTGTCACTTTAGTTTTAATTTCATATATATATAGTGACATATTTAATGTAAAAGAATAAAGCTGGCAAGCAAAGATTTGCATATACTAAGTTCATCAAATAATGTTGCATATATATAATATAATAATAAGATTTAAATTTTTGAAAATAAACAAAACCATTCAAACTCTTAATTTGATAAATTTCCCATTAATTAAAATCAGTATACAAAAACTAATCTCAAGTATTAAAATAATAAAATAAACATCAACATTTCTCAAAGGATTTATTATATTGAAAAAAAAAAATGTAAGTGTGATAATAAACCACAACTGCTACTGTGTATTTTTGTAACGTAAATGCTACAAGTGGTATCTCATACCATTACTAGAAAAATATTTGTTTTCATGATAAATATTGTATTTGTATAAAGAAAATATAATTATAAATTTGCAAAAATGGAGAAATAAAATTACTTTTGTTTAGTAAAGATTCTAACTGGAATCAGTTGATTGCTTTCTTACAAACGGTTATTATAATAAAATAAAATTGCATCACTATTATAATATTTGTCTAATAAACTGATATAATATAAAAAAATTGAAAAAATTATTTATGTTTAGAGTACAAACAGTATGAGAAACTATTAACATTGAAAAAAGGAGGATACAACTTATAATTATGTGAGCTAAATACAAACTAATTTGATTTTTGCAAAATACGGACATACTTGAAAAGGTATTGAGACAGATGCCTCTGCATTTAAAAAATTCTATGAAATTAACACTTAAAATTTATAGTGTTATCACATCCAGCTTGTAACCATTGCACTATATTTTATCAAACTGCTATGATTCACTTGAATCTAACATATGTTGGAATTAATTCATACTCATTAATATATTATTAATGAGTATGAATTATTATTTAAATAATACATGAGCAATTTAAAAGTACTGCAGTTTGTAATATTATAATTGACTGTTTATTAGTCTGTATTACAGTGACATGTTTATTTCATGCTTAAAGCAGTTTATTTAAACTTCATTGTGTCAATATTTCATTCTCTGTGGTCAAGTTGCAATTTTTAAGTATCCATATATATTCAATGGATCATTAGTAAGAGTGGATTTTCATTCTTGTTATTAAAAGGTGAGAAGGTTGCCTTGACAGCAGTGAGAAATATTGATTACTATCTTTATTGTGAATGTTTAGGTGGTTACTGGTTGGTTTCTAATTACATCATTATCCCATATAGCTTTAAGCATTATTTCACTTATTATTTAAATAATACATGAGCAATTTAAAAGTATTGCAGTTTGTAATGTTATAATTGACTATTTATTAGTCTGCATTATATTGACATGTTTATTTTATGTTTAAAGAGGTTTATTTTGTCAAGCATTATTGGTCAAGAGGTCAGCACAGCTGCCTTACATGCAGTTGTCCCGGGTTAATGAGTTCGCTTCCCGGCCAATGCTATGACACATGAAAAAAGAGGTTTATTGAAACTTCATTCTGTTATATTCAATGGACCATTAGTAAGAGTGGATTTCCATTCTTGCAATTAAAATGTGAGATTGCCTTGACAGCAATGAGAAATATTGATTATTATCTTTATTGTGAATGTTTACATGGTTACTGGTTGGTTTTTAATTTCATTAATATATATATATATATAATAATCAATCTTAATAAAATTGAAACAAACAAGTAATTATATTTACAGTTATTTAATTATTTAATTAAGAATAAAGGAATTATAGTATATTATAGTATGTGGATGATATTATTGTTATTGGAAATGGTAGAAGTATTGACAAGATTTTTAATGAATTGAATAATAATAAATATAAAATTAGGTTTACAGTGGAGAAAAAGATAAATGGATTAAAATACTTAGATATTTTTGTGAAGAGAGGAATGATGAATGAAATAGTGGTAAAGTATTATATTAAAGATAGAAAAATTAGAGGTTTAATTGATCCAAAATCATATCAGCCATGGTGTCAAAAAGTAGGGGTTTTAAAGGGATTTAAGTTAAAGAATGATAAACTTACATTAGATAAGAAAGAGGCATATGAGCAAAAATTAGAAGTAGAGAATGATTATGTTAAACTAAGATATAAAAGAAAGATAATTAAAACAATTTTTAGAAATCAAAATATAAATAGTAGAAATAAGTATGATAAGAATAAATATAAACATTGTAAATGGATGTCTATTCCATATTCAAAGGATGTGTATAAAAAGTTAGTAAGGGAAAAGTTGCCAGATGATATAAGAATAGTTTGGGAAAATACTAAGTCTTTGTGTATATGGTTATGTAATACAAATAAGATAGATGGTAGGAATAGTAAGGGAGGAACAGTTTATAAAATTGAATGAGGAAGTTGTAATAAGGTATATATAGGACAGACAGGACAAATGATAAGTAATAGAGGGAAAGGAGCATGATAGAGTGATTAATAGGAAAGATATTAGCTCAGGTCCTTATATACATTATTTAGATACGGGTCATAAAATGGAGTGTGAGAAGAATATTAGAGTTATAAAACATGTAAAAAATTATTAGAAAAGGATATGTTATGAAACTTTATACATTCAGAAAAATTTGGATAGATGTGTAAATATAGTTAAAGGTCCAGAAAAATTAGGTAGAAAATGGACATTATTAGATAATTGGAAGATTTAATAAAAATTATGGTAAAAATCTAGGTTTGAATTGTGAATTAAGGTTTATAAAAGGGAAGGGAAAGTTGAATATTTATTTATTTATTTATATAGGTATATTAAAATATATGTATTTATATAAGTTTAAAGTTGTTATTATTAATATTGTTTTGTTTTTTTTTATGTAATTTTTTTTAATGTAATTTTATTTTTGATTTCATGTCATTTGTTTATGTATTTATATGTGTAATGCTAATTATATTGTTGAAAGTAAAATAATGTCTAATTGGTGGAGTAAATGTAGTTAATAAGTCATGTGATGTATAAAATTTTATATCTTGAAAAGGTCTCAATAGGAGATGAAAGCCAGGTAGATAATTAAATAACTGTAAATATAATTAGTTGTTTGTTTCAATTTTATTAAGATTAATTATTATATTAAGTATATATCAATAACAACATTGTGGACAAATAATTATTATTATATTGGATATTTGACCATTGTATATATATATACTCATTAATATAATAATGATGGTAAATTGGCATGATATTTTCCATTCCATCACTTTTACTGCATAAATAATAACAATAATAAAGAATACATAGATAATGATATGAATAGAATTATGCTATGTGAAAAAATCCATAATAAAAGTGAAATAATCAAATTTTACAATTTCTCCATTTAATATTTAATATACCATATTTAAATTACATATTTTTTATATTATGTAATAATATTTAATAAATGGGTATTCATTCACCACTTAAAATGAGATGTTCATTCACCATTTCTCTTACATCTATAGTGAGTATTTATTTGTCCATTTTATAGTCAATATGATACTCCTATTTTTGAAAATTTCTGCAACTATAAGAACTTTATATCATTCACTTCCCAACAATAATATCAAAATAAATAAAAAAATTAATTAATTAGCATTAATTAGAATGACTTTTTTAAACAAATGTTATCCATCATAGTCAACATAAAACTCATATAAAAACATACTATATGTTATATATTGAAACAGGGCTGAGTTCGATCCCTGTTTCAAAAAGTAAAATTTCCTGTATGCGTCGGTATATAGCCCGATTAATTAAATTTATTTCTTTTTCATATTTATATTTCCTTTGTTGTATATAGATTTATAATTTTAAATAGGGATTTTAAAAAGGTTAAAATAAACAGAAGAAAGGGGGGGGTATGTGTGCTCATTTGTTTTTTTGAGAACGCATGTATATATTTGCTAGATAGAATAATAATAATAATAATAAAAAAAATATAAATGCAGTTATGGAAATATACTTTATTTTTCAAGATGGAAACTTTTCAATTTCATTTTAGAAAAGTTAAATGAAAAAAAATATCAAAAATAACTTGATCGATATCTAAGGAATTTGATTAGTGAGCTTAAAGTTTAGATTCAAAAGAATGTCAATGAAAACAAAAGAAGAACAAAATTAGATTCGGAGGTGCGAAAAGTTTTTGTTCGAAAAGAATCCGGATTTTTGAGCGGCAGAACTTGCTAAAAAGAATTCATTCTATTGCTGATTTTTGTAGAGAGTGCTGTGAGAGAGATTTTGTGGAGAGAAATGGAGGGTAAAATGGTGGGCAAGCTGGCTTAAGAAAGCGTAAGCATCCCAGGCAGTGCAATCCCGCCCCATGAAGGTCTGAAGGTGGCTGCAGGAAAAGTAACCGACGAAGATAGAAACCAATTGATCCGAAGTCTAAATAAAGAAACAAAGGAATGGAATCAACAAGCAAAAATATAGAACAGCCGGAATAAATAACCCAATTTAATTGCCAGTACATAAGTGCTATAAAAAGGAGTCAAAACAAATGAATTTTTTCACTTTTAATAATCCATCATTTTCCCCGGGGAAGAAAAGAAATGTACGTACCCATTCAACAATATGTAATTAGTGTTCCAGATAGCGTCTGTTTCTTATAATTTTCACAAACTTTCTTTACAAACTTCATTATCATGAACGATATACATAAACTTTTAAAAAAAGAAAGAATCAAAGAAAAGAAATGATTTTTCTTACTAGTATAAACTGATATATGTTTTATTCATGTGATTTTATAAATATCTAAGCTGTGTGTGTATGCATGCGTTTTTCTTAAAATAAAGAGCACAGAATATTTAATTATGGTAAAATAAAATGTACAAATTTAAAAATGAAATGTATGTTTATTGGTATTGTTTTATTTAGGTCTAGTTTTTGTAAAAGTAGAAAGAATTTAGAATAGTATATCATGCATATTAAAGTGTAGTAACCTCTTTCCTCATAGATTTCCGTCGATTTGTCAATCACCAGCCCTGAGCAGAGCTAGTCCATGGGCATTTCCATATTGGTATTCCAGCTCTCCCAGCATAATTCTTATAGAAATATAGGATTGGTGCTTGAGGTCATAAATTGATGCTCATAAATATGCTGGGCGATAAAATGGAATAAGTTTCGAATTTTCTATTTAAACAATTACGCATATACGTGTATCGTTATATATACATACACGCAATCATACAAGATTACATTTTTTTTTTTTATTTAAAAAAACTATATTTACATTTGATTACATATATGCATAAGATATATACTGTATATGGAAAACGGTAAATTCCGTTACAATATAGAGCTCATAAAATATTAAGAAGCTTTGAGAATATCCCCAATCCCAGACTGGTTTCTGCTACTACTGGTGTCATCAGTGAGGTGCTAAGATATATAATTAAATGCAAAAATAAATGTTAAAGTGAACCAAATATGTCTTTATATATATATATAGGTAATTTTATTATAATTATCATATTGGTTTTTGAGGATCTTGAATAATCTTTCAGCTTGGAGATAAAAAATAAAGCAAAAGAAATATTGTAGATAAGAATTTCATTTAGATTAAGACTGGTAAATACATTAATAATCAAAAACAATATTAGAAGCTTGTAAGCAGCAAATTTAAATAACGTAAACTGACAACAAACGATATATTCATTTCATAAAAAATAATTTGTTTTCATTTGCTTTATAAACAATTTATTATTAAATGAATAATATAAGCCAAAATAAAAATTGGTGAATAAATAAATATTATTTTAATTAAATTCCTTTAATGGCAGTTAGCAGATTATATCTATACTGAAATTCAAAAAATTATTTTAAAGATTTTATTATTTATGTTTTTTTTTTCCATATGTCAAATGCATTGACCAGGAAGCAAACCCAGGCAAGCTGCTTGGAAGGCAGCTATGCTATCCACTAGGCCATCAATACTTGACTATTACTTATATGTATGTGCACAAATTAATTTAAAAATCTTACATCTAACTGATATGATATGTCAATAATCCGACTTCCATTCATTCCACTCGCTGGTACATAAGGTATTAAAAGTGAAATATCTTTCCATTCTTCTTGATTCTCTGGTTTTATTGGTCCTTTTTTAATCTCTGCTATTTTTTGTGATTTACAAATGAATTTGTTTTTGGCATGAAATGTTGTAAACTGAAAATTAATAGACAAAAGACATAAATCATTAAATTAGTAATAATAACAATAATAAATACTGTTAATTAATATGTTCAGTATTACGATAATATAGCCAATAATAATAATAACAATTTATTTTTAGCATCATTATGTACCACCAATCCTATAAGATGATGATCATTTTAACTGCAGCTAAAAATAAAAGCAAAGAGAGAAAACAAAGAAACAAAATGAAAAGTTCAATAATTGTAATGAAAGAAAGAAAATATGGATAAGCACACAATTCTATTGCACATTTAGTATAGAGAGATGGAAAATAGCATGAAAGATTTATGATAACATAAGTGACTGACTGATAACAGTAAGATAAAAGAAAGTGAAGAGACAATAAAAGAAAAAATAATGCTTCCTTTAGTGTGAGCAATAGTGGATTAAGCTAAGAAGCTGTATGTTAAATCATCACAATTAGGTACAACACCTCATATTAGTAAATAAATTGTCCAAGTAGCATTTGTTGTAGATTATTTATAAGATAATTTCTGATTTAGTTGAAGAATTGATTATGTTATTTCAATAGAATTAGGAATAAAGCATCAGTTGCTAAAGATGTGTAGTAATTTTGTATCCCTACTAAGGGACTTTTCTATATCTGACATTATATTTAATTAAGGAATTGATATAAATTAATGCCATAAGCATTAAATTTAAAAGATTGAACAATTATAACAAAACAAAGTGAGTGCATACATGTAATAATTTCATTTTTAACACTTTTAAATAATATATAATTATCTTAGTAATGTTTTTGGATTTGATTGTTTTATGAATAGTTTGAATAATATATATATATAAAAACAAAAAAATAAAGACTTATAAATCCAATAAATAATAAACAGCACTACATGTGAAATTTTAATCTAAAATTATTAAAATAAAATTTTATTCAAACAACTTAAAGATTTTAAAATTAAAACTTTAATGAATAATACAACCACTGCAGAGTAAGTTGTCAGTAAATAATTGAATTAAAAACATCCCATTTGAAAGAAGGTAATTAAAAGTTTAATAAAAGAGAAGTTTGAAGATTTTTTTTTGTTATTATTTTAAGAGAAAATGCTGCATCAGTCATAAAGTTTTACAAATTAAAGAGTAATTTGGAGGGGGGAGAAAATTTAACTTAGTGAAGGATGTGTGTACTGATTTTAAAAATACATTAAAATGTGTGTGCATATAAAAGTAAGATTGAATTTTAAAAAATAAAGAAAATAAGTTTGGACAGATTATATAATATTTTTATTTTAGAATAATAGACTATGCAAATAAAACTTTTCAAAATAACCAACCTCAGACTAAAAATTCATAGCTAAACCAATGCTTGCTTCCTAATATACAGATGCAGCCAATGCAATATGATGTTATGCATAAAACCACGCTGGCAGGAATGTGCATCTGCAGCATATTATTTAAAAAAAAAGATTCTTGTCCAGTAAAAGAATATGTGTCTGTCTGGTGAAGGAATTATATATATAAAACATTGAAAAGAAATGCTACATATGGAGGGAGAGTGGTATTTTGCTGACTTATATCCATAGAGTGAAAGGGGATTAATGTCACAGGAAATATGTCTGTGTCCATTGCAACAATATGGCTACACCTTTGGGGGCCATGCATTCAGTTGGGCATCTTGCTCTGTATGCTAACACACTTTACATTACATTGATATAAATACCCATATAACCCTCCACCAGCATAGACTCAACTACAAAACAAATAGTCTGAAATTAACCCCCCTTAAACTAACATAAATGTTAATGAATCTATGTAGCCATCTACACCCAACTTTAAATTTAATAATTTAGTTAACAGACAAAAAAAAATGGATAAAGATATAGAGCTAAAGGCATTAATAAAAAGAGTAGATATGTTAGAAAGAGAACAGGAGAATATAAAAACATGACTGCACATACATAAAATGGAGGCAGAAAATCAGCTACTAAAATAAAAACATTTTCAGGAAACAGAGAGGAGGATCAAAATGAGCACTTAGAGAGCCTGGAATGCTATTGTATCTTCAATAGATTGAGGGAGAAAAAATTGCACTAGCCTGCAGTTGCATACAGGGAGAAGCTCAATTCTGGTGGAACTCATCACATTTAAAACTGGCAACATTTGATGAATACAAGCAGACGCTGTTGGAAAATTATTGGGGAGAGGACCTTCAAGAAAAGGTTAAGCTCCAGGTAGAGCAGGATAGGTGGCAGCTGGGAGAGTTAATTGTTACATTTTTTCATAGGTAAGTAGTGAAATTGAGAGCAATCACAGTATATCCATTGTCAGACCAACAGATTATGTGAATAGTTAGGTATGGTTTACCTGGAAATGTAGAATAAATAATAATTGGCAAGCAGATGGTGGAACAGATGGCTGAAATATTAATGGCATTGAACAACAATAGCGGGATGATGGAAGGTCAGGATGAGGATGGAAATTCAGAAACTGATTGCATGCAAGTAGTGAATCTGGTGTGTAGTGGAGAAGAGAGCACACCAATACCTCAGAGTTGTCCAAAGGTAGAGATAAGGATAGAAGGGATTGTAACTAGTGCATTGTTTGATTTGGGAAGTCAGGTACCGGTAATGTCACAGGAAATGATTAATAAAATAAATGACCCAGAAATTAAAATATTGCCATTAAAAACTGTATATATCTTTCTGGCTAATGTTAAAAGGGTGAAGCTGGCATCCAAGCAGGCATGGGTAAAAGTACACATGGCAGGGAAAAATATAGTCACATGTTGATTCTTAAGGATCTGATCCATGAGGTTATATTAGGCTTAGACTTTATGTACAAAACAGGCTGTGTCTTAGATTATAATTGAAATCAGGCAGAAATAAATAACACAATAATTCCAATTGCAAAAAGCCAAAAGGATGAAGTTAATAAAGAAGGTTGCACCCAAAGTGCAGGTAGGAAAATAGAGATAGGGGAAAAGGTGACTGAATCAAGATACATAAATGATAATCAAAAAGACCAATTGAAGAGGCTACTAAACAGATATGAGAGCATGTTTTTTGAGATTCCCAGGGTGATCCAAGGGTATGAACATAATATAAGGTTCATGAAAGACCAGCCATATCAAGCATGTGCTTATCCTATACCACATCAATATAGACATGAAGTAGAACAAATAGGGAAAATACTTCAGTGAGGAATCATTTCTAAATGTTCATCCCCTTTCAACAACCCAATTGTAACAGTAAAAAAAGATGGGTCCATTCAGTTGTGTTTGGACATTCATCAATTAAATAAGATAATTATGTCTGATACAAATGCTGCTACACCTATGAACAAGTTATTAGCAAAATTATGTGATAAAAGAATATTTTTGACATTTGATTTGACTGCCAGTTACCAGCAAATCAACTGCACCCTAACGATCAAAAATATACCACTTTTTAGTATAATGGATGGGTACACAACAATCGGATTCCCTTTGGTTTAAAAAATAGTGGGGCAGGGTTAATACAGTGTCTTGATCTCATGTTATCAGATATTGTATTGGCATCAGAAAGTATAGAGGAGCACTTCATGCATTTAGAGCAGCTGTTGCATGAGTGCAAACAAAAGGGAATAAAAAATAAACTTAACTTAATGACTACTGAAGTAAAATTTTTAGGCCACATCATTAGTGAAAAGGGGATCTGACCAAATCCTGAGAAAATTCAGATGATCCAAGATTTTCCTAGCCCTTGAAATCAAAAAACATGTAAAGTCTTTCCTTAGGTTATGCAATTTCTATAACCGCTTTAAAAAAAATTTCTTGATATGGAACCATTGCTGCAATTGCTCAAAAAACGAAAGACAGTGGGCATGGACTGAAGACCATGAACGTAGCTTTCAAAATATGAAGGCAGGGTTTTTGAAAAGGTTATGTTGTCATACCCTGACTTTTGTAAGCCATTTTTGTGCAAACCGACAGCAGTGGGTTTTGGATTGGGGGCTACACTGTCTCAAATACAAGAAGGGGTCAGCATGAGGTCCTTTTCTTTATTAGCTGATTATTGAAGGCTCCTAAAATGAACTACACCATAACCAAGAAGAAGACCTTGGTAATTGTGTGGGCATTTAAAAAATTTCATCAGTATTTGATAGGATCTGAGGTAATCATAATTACTGACCACAAAAGCCTTGAATTTTTAAATCATAACTTCCTTACGAAAAGCCAGTTAATAAGGTGGAGTTTGTTTCTTCAGGAATTCAATTATAGTGTGAGATACTGCCAAGGTAAAGAAAAGATCATAGCAGCCACATTAAGCTGCTACCCTGCAGTACAGGAGCAGCATCATTTAAGTTGTGATGGAGCATACATTACTGTGACAAAAATTGATGGAAGCAATGAGGTAGAAAATGACCTTCATAGGTTAAAAGAGTGGCAAAGCAAGGATGATGATTGCCAGCAAATAATGAAGTATTTACGTCACCAGCCTGTGACGAAAATGAGAAGTAATCATGGGGGGATAGGCTACTGCCTAAAAGGTGGGCTGTTACAACATAAAAAGGAAGAGGATAAACAAAGGTGGATCATTATTTTGGTCACTATGAGGAGAAATATGATTAAGCATATACACCAAAAATATGGATACTATGGAGCAAGTAAAGTTGAGGGATGGTTTAGCCATTGGTTCTACTGGCCAGGAATGTATGCCAGCATCTTAGATATTATAAATAAGTGTCAAATATGCTCAAAAATGAAATCACTTAATGCATCTGGGGTGGGGACATTGAAGCCCATGCTACAACGAATGATTTATTGGCAATAGACTTTTGCAGTCCTCTGCCCTCATTTAATAAAATGAAATACCTCATTATGGCTTATGATGTATTTTTCAAATTGGTGTCAGCATACCCATGGCTCAGGCAAATCTTAACAAAACCATAAAGGTTGGGGGCAACGACATTTTGGAACAGTGGGAATTCCAGGTAAAATCTTATCTGACCATGGGACACCATTTGTATCTGATGAGTGGAAAAAATGGATGGAGAGATGTGGAATAAAATACATACATTTATGTCAGTACATAACGCAAGTCCAACCCATGTGAATGGGTCATGAGGGAGTTGGGGCATCTATTTCATGTATACATACATGATAATCACTGAAGATGGGTGAAAGAAATCCCATGTATTCTTAATATGATAAACTGGTCAGAAAATGAGTCTACAGGGGTTGAAACCATCCAGCTTCATTTGGGGAGAGATGTACCATACCCATTTAGGACCAGTCTGCCAGTGAAAGCAGGCCCAATTGATAGAAGGAAGGATGCTGAATGAGCTTGTAGTAGTCTAAAGAAGATTGGCAAATTAAGGCAGAAGTGACAAGGAAGGGCCAAGGATGGATTTAGAGTAGGAGATGAGGTCATGATAAGAACTAACCCTGTAAGCCATCCCAAGAAATACATTTACAAGAAGTTCCAACTGATTTATGAAGGTCCATATATAATAAAACAAAAATACAGTGACAATGCATTTGTGGTGGCACAGGGCATGGAAGAGAGGGGAACATATAAAACATAGTCATTAAAATTGATAAAGAAAAAAAGAGCTACTGGACAGACAATGCGAAGGTCCAATAAGGGATCAGAACTGTAGGTCACAAAATGAAATATTTTTTTCTGGAATATGCAAAGGAAGAACATAAATAGAAAAAATAATAATTAATGATTACAGTGGATAACCATTAGAAAAATTGGCAGAGATAAAAATAGGTCAAGAGATGCATTTTACTCTCAGACAAGGGGTAGTGTAATGTACCACTAATGAACAGCGCTACATGTGAAATTTTAATCTAAAATTATTAAAATAAAATTTTATTCAAACAATGTAAAGGTTTTTAAATTGAAACTTTAATGAATAATAAAATCACTGCAGAGTAAGTTGTCAGTACATGATTGAATTAAAATCATCTCTATTTGAAAGAAGGCAATTAAAAGTTTAATAAAAGAGAAGTTTGAAGAGTTTTTTTTGCTATTAAAATTTTCCAAAAGACAAAATGCTGTATCAGTCATAAAGTTTTAAATTAATTAGAGGGTAATTGGAGGTGGGAGAAAATTTAACGTAGAGTGAATTTAAAGAGAACAAAAAGAGAAATCTTAAAAACTAAAAATCGCTCTCTTATCATTTATCTAAGAGTGAAGGATGCATGTATTGATTTAAAAAATAAATTAAAATGTATGTGCATATAAAAGTAAGATTGAATTTTAAAAAATAAAGAAAGTAAGTTTGTAACATAAAAGTTAAGTTATATTCAAAGATGGCTAAAAAAAATGGGAATAATTAAGAATGGTGACAAATAAACAATGGGAATAAATAAAAAGTTAGATCTTATCCTAAGTAAATTAATCTAATGAGGAATGTGAACAAATAATGGGAATTTAATTAATAAATTTAATTAAAAAAATGTTAATCAAGCTGAACAATAAAAGGGCCACATATATAAATAGATATAAAAAAAACTTGTCTTCAGCAGATCAGATCTTTTAGCAGTATTGGTCCAGTCTGTGAAAATAAAACTTATTTTTATGTGAACTCCAAGAAAACATGCATTGCTAATCAGAAATGAAGTATGCCACTGTACTCCAGTCTTTGACTGCCCTAGAATATCTGAAGGTCTCTAACTAGCTGCAATAAATATATAACAACCTGAGCCATTCAAACATTTGTCTGCTGAACTGAAATGCAGCAAGGAACCACATTCATCAGCTATCCAAATTCCAACCAGTTGGTACAACACACATCACACAAGAAGAAAGAAGCAGCCTTTTATACAGGATCATGCATCTGAAAACCTAGGTAATATTAATTACTCTTTCTTCCCATTCCTATTATGCCAGTAATTTGTTATTGTAGCCATTGCAATCTTTAAAATATCCAGAGTCAACAGAACTGAACTGTTAACTAGCATAAAAGAACTATTTATGTGCAGTCAGTGTAAGCAGCAAATATTCCCAGCACTTTCCTAGTCATACAAATAAATGGCTTATGGAGAAATGTGTGTGTTATGTGCTTCTCTGTCTGAGGGACCAGTGTAATGCAATACTTAAATTGCAGCTGGAGTAGATCAAATCTATAATAAATAATTGCATCATATTTTATATAATAAAGAAAGTCAACAATTTGTTTACAATGTTTTTCATAATTTTGTTTTATTAAAGAGAAAAAAAATTATTCTATATTATTTTTATTTGATCTTTTCCCATCCAGTTCAATGTGTATATATATATGAAAGCAGTCCATATTTAAACAATATCAATAACAATAAATAATCTCAATCTGTTGTCATAGCAACCTCCATTTAACAATAAAGGTGGATACCCACTATTATCTATGTTTATTATGTTCAATAGACACTAAACATTGCAACTAGATTAAAAGGAAATGAGATTATTAATTCAAAGAAATTTAAATAAACATCATTAAACAGGAAAATATAACCTGTTTTGAAAGCAGATTAACAAATAGTTAATTATAACTTTTAACTTGCACTGAAACTATCACGTTTCCCTGAAAATAAGACCTAACCAAGAAATAAGCTCTAACATAATTTTTGAGGATACTTATAATATAAGCTCTACTCCAAATATAAGCCCTGATTAAGATCAGAAGCCTGTTAGAGAGCTTTTTTGATCATTGAAACATATGATGGACATATTGAATTATAAAATAATGAATGTATAAATAAACAATATTATTTACATTAATGCTTTATATAAATGGTAATATAAGTTATATGGCTCTTTTGTATTTTCCTGTCAACTATTTTCAACAAATGTAATTCTACCAGCATTAAGTAACAATTTATCTACCACAAGTCAATATATAGCACAATTTATAATATCATTTATATATATTTAAGTACTTAATTCATTTAATAGCAAATTTAGAATGCTTGATTTAGTTTTAGATTTTCAGCATGGTAATTTTTTAAATATTCAAGTAAAAGAATAATTAGTATGATTTCTTAAACATTTTTTTCTTCTGAAAGACTTAAATAATGGAAGTTATTTTAATAATCAAACTTTAGCTTAACTTAAATCCTCAATCTAGCAGGCTATTACATGTAATTTGGAAAGTGTTTACAATTTTCATATTTGATAATAAATGAAAATGTTTGTGTCATGTATAAATCATTGTAACTCAATACACCATATATTATAATGAATGACTTAATGTGCACGTGTGAAGTAAAAAACATTTTCTAAAATTTTATGCATGCATTTTTATTGCTTTTGTTTGGACAAACTAATCTTAACTGTGATCATTTTATTACCACTCCTGCCTCATAAGTCTTCAATTAACACTTGATTAAATGGTAAATTTAAATAAAATAATATTGTGATAGTCAGATGAGTGCGAAAAGAAAGATTTATTTTGGTGGGTACAAGAAAGAAATTGTGGAGGGCTCATGGAATTCAAATTTTATAGCTTTCTGTAAAGAAAAGTAATTGAATAAATGTACATTTTTATATTTGAATAAAGTTAATGAAAATATAAAACATCTCCTGAAAATAATCCCTACAGTATCTTTTTGAGCAAAAATTAATGTAAAACACCATTTATTTTTAGGGAAATACAGTATCTATTACTTAAATAATAAAGTTTATAATCTATAAGGCTATATAGGTTTATAAAAGTAAATATATACAAATAGTCCACAAACAATTACAATATTGGCAATGCCAAAGTTACATCATTTCCCCTTTGTTAAAAATAAGATTTTAAATTCATTATGGAGATGATCCCAAAAAAGTTATAAATGCAACTAAGGCTTTGATATGTAAATAAAATTGTAAAATATTAAAATGGGTTGGTTTTTTTCTCTCCTCCATTTTTCTTTAAGTAGAGAAAAAAAAAAAGAAAAATAAACTATCAAATAAAAAGAAAAATATACATAAGAATTAAAAATTTATAATTATTTTAATTTATTTAAAGTGATGGAAATACTCTTTGTAATAAGGCTTGTATGGAAGATGAAGTGCTAATTTAAAGTAAATAGCTCATTGATTCCTAACATAGTACAATGCCCAATCTATTTTCCTTATCAAACTAGTTAAAAACTGCTATAGGTAAAAAAAAAACTCTGCAAATGAATTACCAGAAAGAAATGAGAATACAAACAACTTGTGTAATTGGTTTTAATGTTTTATTTGGTGATACTGAAAGAAAGAAAAATACTTAAAGGAAGAAAAAAATATTTCAAGTCAGCAGTAATATATTCTAAAGCCAGAACCTCTAATGCTTTGATATTGTTTTTCTCTCTGAATATTCAGGACAAATATATGAAAAGAATATTGCAATGTTAAAAAATTAAAGAATGAAAACTATTCTGGAACTTGCCAAAAATGACACTTTTTTATTCTTGAAGTAACTATAAGAATATAATATTTAAACTGAAATTATTTGTAGCATGAACTGTATCATGATCTCTAATAAAGTAAATGAAACTATTTCCAGAAAAGCTATCTATCAATAAACAACAATAACTTCTTTTATTATGTGAGAAATTATCATGTAAAGTTATAAAAAGAGAAAGCATTTGAACTTTTTATTATAATTTCTGACTTGAAAAGTACTCAAGAAAAAAATCCCCAAAGAAGATTTTAGTGATTTATCTTATTATTTATTTTTGATTTATTATTTTATTTTGTCATTAATAAATTGTTTCCTTATTTACAGATTTGTTAATTGTTATTTCATGCATTCACTAAAGCAAATATAGACTGAAATATTTTACTATTTCATAAAATAAACTAATTAACTATATTAAATTAGCATACTCCTATAATACTTTTATTTAATACAAAACACTTGATGATAAAATATATTTAATTAATGCCATAACACAACCTGTAGAATAACCCCCCATAGCTCTAAGAACATGCTCTCTGATGTCTTATGTTTGGAATATACAGTAGCTAAATCTTTTAACATTATTTCTTTTATTATCTCAATATTTAGAATTATACCGTAAATTTTAATGAATCTTATGTACCATTTAAAAAGAAGAAAAAAGGAAGAGAAAGAAAAATAACAATTACTTCCTCTTTAAATGCTAGATAGAAGTGTTTCTAAAATATTATTTTACTAATAAGGAAGTTGATGTTAAATATTTGAAAATGTTAGATTTTTTTTATAGGTACTTATTTAATAATAAATGGTTTTTAGGTTTTAAAAAGTCATAGCTAACAACTTGATAGATATTCATGATTCAGGATTAATGTATTATATTAGTCCCTCACTTTTACAAGTTTATTTTAAATCTGAGGTGGAATTCAGGAATTTTTTAGTGTGTTGACAACTTGTTAAGAAAAGTATAATTTTTTCAAGTAGCACTATCAGTCATCCAATATTAGTGGTAAAAGAGTATCTTATTATTATTCGGAGGGTCCCAAGAGTAATCTAATTTTATAAAATGAATGTTTAGGTTTGACTACAAAAATCCTATAATTTTCACCATTGATGATATGCTGCTTTTTTGATTTCAAACATTTGTGTAGAAACAAATCACTTATGGATATCCTTGATTGCTAATGTGGCCACACACATCTAAAAAATACTTGTTGGCATTTCAGTATCATCTCAGTTATGGATTCCAAAAGACAAATTTGAATGTAACTTTATAATGTGAAAAACATTTAATTGAATTTCAATACCGTCATCATCTTTTGGTCTTTTATAGCGTGAATCATTTTTGCAATAAAAAATGTTTGACATCTTTTATCTATGAAAATATAATAGATATTTAGCTTGCAGAAAAATGTTTTTGAATCAAAATTTTTTCGGTCAGTCTACAAAGTAAAACTTTATTCTGTAATAAACCTTGCATTCAATTTTTAATTGCACTATGTGCAGATGACTTTAAAATAATTTTTAAAAAATGTTAACATATTTATAAAAATGAATGAGAGGGCTAATAATACTAAAAACTAATTTTTCCATAAAATAGAACTAAAAAGTTAAATAAAAAGTAAAACAATATCCAAAGCTAAATCCATTCATATTTCATGAGATGTATGAAATAATTTATTGAATTACGTTATCCAAAAGCCAGAAATTATAAACATGTTTAGGTTTCCCTGATATAAATCACATGGTATTAGTTAGTTTTCATGAAATTTCTTCATTGGGTATAACAACCTTTTTATTAAATATTATGAGCATGTTATGTATTGACATAGTTTAGCTATTTATCACAAAAATTTTAAGGTCCTATTATATCTGGAGTATGAGCAACAACATGAGATGTAACAATGTGTTTCATATCATAATTCATGATGGAACAAGGTGCTGACCTTAAATTTTGTTTTGACTTGGGCAAAACTGCTACTGAACATTTTAAATTGCCCAGTCAATGTATGGAAATTTATTCATGATCACAACAATGTTTTCAAGTAGTTTGCAAGACATTGTGCTGATAGAAAGAGCATAGAAGACAATCTATGAAGGCATGAAACACACTGGCATACTTTATGATATAACCCATGATTCAGATATGCTAGTGTCTTAAAATTTTTGTGGCAAATAGCTAAGTTACCTTGTCATATAACACATGTTGATTCAGAGATGTCAATACAGGAAGCTTAAAACAAGAATTAGTCACCTTTTCACTGAGACACCCTTTATTAAACAAATATTTAGCAGTAATGCTTTACAAATACTTATAACCACTTCTAAAACTTTGCTTTAATTTATTTATTAAACTTGTGCTAATATTAGCCAAAGGCTTATATCTTTTATGTTCAATCTGTCTTCAACGCAAAGTGATTGAATAAAAAATAGGTATGTAAAATTTATCTTTTAACTTTATAGCTTATCTATTTTGTGTAGCTTATTATTTCTCATATGATAGCCAATTAGCTTAAATCCTAAGAATTCATGGATGATATGTATCATTGCAGCATAATTATTATTTATGATCGATAGTATAGTAGTTTTATGGCAGAAATGTTTGGTTTTGAATATACAGGGTTTTTTACAGCAAAGTTGGTGAAAGAAAATGGAACCAAAGAAACTTGAAATTTGTGATACAGTTGCTTTTCCACTTTCTTATTTAGTTCTCTTTGTATATAAAGAAGATTGTCTTGATTACTTAAGGCAGAAAGTGTGAATATTAATCAATCCAATTATTTATTAAACAAATTGATTTTTTTTATTTAACAAAGTAAAGAAATTCCTTTTTATTTTTCACCTTTGTAATAAACATTTAAATGATTCACATGTAATGCAGACATGAATCATCATCATCAACCATTATCAATCCACTGCAGGATGAAGGTCTCTCCAAGTTCAATCCATCTTTTCCTAACTTTAGCTTCTCTTCTCCACATCACCCATGCACACTTTCTTATTTCATCCACCCATCTCACATGTGGTCTCTTTCTGGGTCTTTTACAATCTCTTGGAATCCAGTTTAAAATTTCAATTGTCCATCTGTTATCATCTCTTCTAACAATATGTCCAGCCCAACTCCACTTCAGTCTTTTAATTTTTTCAATGAGGTCAGTAACACCTGTTTGTTCTCTTACCCATACATTGCATTTTCGATCCCTTCTTGTTACTCCCAACATGCATCTCTCCATACTTCTTTGAGTGGTCTGAAGTCTCTGTATTGCTCTTCTATTAAGTGTCCAAGTCTCAGATCCATAAGTAAGAACTGGCAAAACACATTTATTAAAAACCTTCCTTTTCAAACACATAGGCATATTTCCTTTTAGTATCAAGTTATTTCTACCAAAAGCACTCCAACCAAGTTTAATTCTATGATTAATTTCATCCATTATATTTCCATCTGTATTAATAATCTGACCAAGGTATTTGTAACTGTTAACTTCTTCTAACTCATCATAATCAATCTTTATTTTCATATTTTGAGAAAATCTATTAAACATTACTTTAGTCTTTTTAACATTTATCTTTAGTCCTACTTTCCTACTTTCATCTGATAACTCCTGCAACATTTCCTGTAGCTCTAAAGCATTATTTGCAAAAACAACTACATCATCTGCAAAATCTAAATGACTTAAATAATCTCCATTTACTTTCACTCCTTTAGCTTCCCATTTTAATCCACAAAATACTTCTTGCAGCACTGCTGTAAAAAGTTTTGGAGATATGGAGTCACCCTGTCTTACACCCTTTTCAATGTTGATTTTCCTACTATCATTATGTAATCTAATTGTTGCTGTTGCATTTTTATAAATATTCTTCAAAATATGACAATATCCTGGATCTACACCTTGATGATCCAATGCTTTAATCACTGAAGAAATGTTTATAGAATCAAATGCCTTTTCATAGTCTACAAATCCTAAGCATAATGGCAACTCATATTCATTTGTCCTTTCTATAATTTCTCTCAATACCTGGATATGATCTACTGTACTAAAACCACTTTTAAATCCAGCTTGTTCTCTTGGTTGGTGGAAATCCAGTGTTTTCTGTAGACGAGTTGTAATTATCTTAGTAAAAATTTTGTATAAAACTGATAAAAGACTGATAGGTCTGTAATTTCTAATATCTTCTTTATCACCTTTTTTAAATATTAATATTAATACTGCATTCTTCCAATCATCTGGTACATCTTTATCATTTAGACATTTGGTATATAACTTTGCTAAAAAAATTTCTATTTCTTCACCTGCTTCTTTTAATATATCAATTACAATTCCATCATTACCTGGAGCCTTCCCTTTCTTCATAAATTTAATTGCATGTCTCACTTCCTCATTCAAAATTCTGGGCAATTCGGAAGATATAATATGTATAGGAGGCACTTGTTCTTTATTACTATATAATTCTTGATAGAAGTTTTCTACACATTTTATGATGTCATCTCTCTTTTTAGTAATAATGCCATTTTTTTTCTTATTGCAGATATAAATTTCCTACCAATACCAAAATGTTGTTTTACACTCTTTAGACTTTTATTCTCTTCTACAACTTTCCTTGCTAGTTCACAATTATACTTTCTTATATCATTTTCAACTCTTTTCTGCACCATTTTACAAAATTTGAGATATTCAATCCTTTTTAATGCATCATTGTTGTATATCCTCATATTCTTTCTTTTCTTCATAAATTCTCTAGTCTCAGTAGAAATTTTATTGGTCAATTGCTGCTTTTTTCTACCAGCTATCTTTGTTGCAGTTTTTAAAAGTGTATCGCTTATTTTCCTATTAATATCATTCAAATCTGAATCATGTTCAAAATCTACTAATACTTGAAACCGATTTGTAAGTTCTAATTTAAATTCATTAGAATGTTTCTGAAGATTAGGAATATCAACTGTAAATATTGTTTTTCTTAATAATTTTTGTCTCTCTAGTTTTGCATTAACATGTATCTTACATCTTACTAATCGATGATCACTTCCTGTGTTAAATTTATTAAGAACATTACAATCTTGAAATATGTATTTTCTGTTAGTCAAAATATAATCCAATTCTGCTGTACCTTCATTTGGATGCTTCCATGTCCATTTCCTTTTAACATTTTTCTCAAAAAAAAAGAATTCATAATATAAAGTTTTTCTTTTTCTGCAAACTCCACAAGTCTATGTCCTCTCTCATTTCTATTACCATAACCAAAATTACCTACAGCATTTTCATCTTTCATTTGTTTACCAATTCTAGCATTAAAGTCTCCCATAACAATTTTAAAATGTTGTTTACTCTGATCAAAAGCCTTTTGTACATCCATATAAAAATCTTCTATAACTTCATCACTATGAGAACTTGTTGGGGCATAAACCTGAATTATCTGCATTTGGTATCTGCTATTAAGTTGTAAAACTAATCTTGCCACTCTGTCTGATACACCATCAATCTCCACAATGTTATTCTTCCATTTTTTATTTATAATGAATCCTACTCCACTTGTATTTCCAATATTTGTGCCTTTATAGTAGAGTATATGTCCACTTTTTAAATCAATTGTTTCTTCACCTTTTCTTCTAACTTCACAAAGTCCAATAATGTCCCATTTAATATAAGACAGTTCTTCTTCTAACTCTTGCAATCTTCCTTCACTTGAAAGTGATCTGCAGTTGTAAGTACCTAAATAAAAAGTCGTCATCAAATGGCAGCCTGAGTCCGCAATCAGGGGATTCTTAGCACCCTCCGCCTTCGGCCACCAACCGCTGCCTTGGTTGGTGACTTTACAGCCTCCTGGGAATAAGGGCCATGATTTATTTTTGTCTGTCATGATTGTATATATTGAAAAAATATTCTTAAACTCGGAGGTAAAAAGCCAATAAACTCACCATGCTGGCTAATGCATGTTGGTGAGCAGCCCATCCATGTTCGTATACTATATGAATAATCACATAGTAATAACAGCTGCAATGACAAGAACGTATGGAGTGGACATTAGGAATTTGCCCTGCTCGGTTCCTTTAAGGCCTCCAAGA
Source organism: Epiperipatus broadwayi (assembly GCA_028023455.1). Lineage (NCBI taxonomy): Eukaryota > Metazoa > Onychophora > Udeonychophora > Euonychophora > Peripatidae > Epiperipatus > Epiperipatus broadwayi. Next base: position 3,154,140 of record JAQFVV010000105.1, on the reverse strand, counting down.
GGAATCAAAGGGTCTCCTTTCAGTTAATAGCAAACTCCTTTCTGCAGCCTCATATATATATTATACATATATATATATATATATATATATATATATATATATATATATATCACAAAGTGTATAATTTGTTTTTAAACTATATATATATCATTAAATACAATATTTTATGCAGAAAGGAGTTTGCTGTTAACTGAAAGAAGACTCTTTGATTCCTCTTGAAGGCCTTAAAGGAACTGAGCAGGACAAATTCCTAATGACCACTCCAACATTCTTGTCATTGCAGCTGTTATCATTATGTGATTATTCATATATTATACAAACATGGATGGACTGTTGACCAACACACATTAGCCAGTGTTGTGAGTTTATTTGCTTTTTATCTCTGAGTTTAAGATCAAGAACATTATGGTCTTACTTTTCAATTGCCTGATAAGACAGAATAAATGTATTTGTGAATGAAAAATTTTTCTAATAAGTAATTATGACAGACAAAAATAAATCATGATCCTTATTCCCAGGAGGCTGTAAGATCACTAGTCAAGGCAGCAGCTAGTGGCCAAAGGTGGTAGGTGCTAAGCATCCCCTGATTGCAGACTCAGGCTGCTATTTGATGATGACTTTTTATTTAGGTACTTACAACTGCAGATCACTTTCAAGTGAAGGATGATTGCAAGAATTGGAAGAAGAACTGTCTTACATTAAATCGGACATTATTGGACTCTGTGAAGTTAGAAGAAAAAGTGAAGAGACAATTGATTTAAAAAAATGGACATATGTACTTTACTACAAAGACACAAATATTGAAAGTATAAGTGGAGTAGAATTCATTATAAATAAAAAATGGAAGAACAACATTGTGGAGATTTTTGTTTGTTTGTCTAAATGGTGTGTATTTAACATATATAATATTGTCTGGACACACACTAACTCCATGTTTATTTCATTGGAAATAGCACATATTTTACATGATTTGGCTTGCTATCGCATCTAGTAGTTATGTGGTGGTCATCATCATTACATTTTAACTAATTTTATCAATATAAATATATAAATTTACAGTTTGAATTGCAAATGTCAAACTTACTCCACCCATATCTTTGACACCATCCACTCTAAATAAATACAATAATGATTATTACTAATCATTTATTAAACTAGAGATTGTTTCTCACTCAGATATAAACTTTAAATCTCAGTTAAAGAATAATGTATTTGATTTTGTTTATGTGCCTGGTATTTCCTGAAAGTATTGTTAGATGGAGTCAGAACCAATTCAACTATATCAAGCTGATAATCAAAATTACCCTAAATTCACAATTCAATCAGAATAGCCAAGAAATAAATTTTAAAACATTACCAATGGTATTAGTGCTACAAGCAGAATTCTCAAGTGTAAAGAACTACAAAATAACAACATATTTAAACTAAACATTACCCACAAATACATTTACTTCCCATACACCATTAACATTAAAAGAACTTTTAAATAAGTTAAATTGCTTCAGAATCATAAAAATTTTTAATCATAAAGATTCTTTAATTCTTTTTTTTCATTTCTCTCAAAGAAGACAACTTTAGTTATCATCAAAATTAGTAGTGTGTCCTGTATCTTTTTCATGGATATACAAAGCAGAACTAAGATATTTATTTCTAACCCTACTTTTATGTACCTTTATTTTTTCATTTAAGCTCAAATACACTATTCAAGGAATAGTCTTGTTTTTGTAAGAAGGTATATATAGGGCAGAGTAGTTTGAGCTTCAATAAAATAAATAAATGTACATAAAAGTTGGGTTAGAAATAAATATCTTAGTTTTGCTTTGTATATCCAGGAAAAAGATACAGACCGCACTATTAATTTTGATGAAACTAAGATTGTTTTCTTTGAGAGAAATGAAATAAAAAGAATTAAAGAATCTTTATTATTAAAAATTTATGATTCTGAAGCAATTAACTTACTTAAAAGTTCTTTTAATATTAAGGTTGTATGGGAAGTAAATGGAATTCTGGGTAATGTTTAGTTTAAATATGTTGTTATTTTGTAGTTCTTTACACTTGAAAAGTCTGCTTGTAGCAGTGAAACTATTGGTAGTGTTTTAGAATTTATTTTCTTACCTAGTCTGGCTGAGTTGTAAATTTGGAGTAATTTTTCTTATTCATTGATAGTTTAGTTCAGAGGTCTTCAACCACCGGGCCGCGGCCTTGGCACTGGGCCACAGAAGTTTTCTGCTGGGCCGCGCTAGACTGGCAAGAAAGTTAGTAATAACAAAATAATAAGATTTTAAACTTTTAATTAATATAAACAGTTTTTATTTATTTTTTCATCGCATTTTTACCCTGTTAAAAAATAAGAAACAGAACCAAAACGAAATCTAATCAATCATACATAAATTAATTTGTTTTTCTATTTATCACAGATGTTTATGGAGAGATAGAATTAAATTTATTATTTTTCTTAAAAAATTCAAAATTTAAAAAAAAAAGGTTTTTTATTATACAAACTCCAGTTGACTTTTGATAACCAATCATGGTCGCTTGTCGGCATTGTTTATGTGTTAAAACAAGATCAAAACTTTTGACTTTTTCAAGTTTCGTTTTCTTATTTTTTGTTTAAAAATATGCCCACTTTTTTTTGGCCTATAAGGTGATATTTTTTGGTTTTATTTGTATACTGCTAATATACTAAAACTTTAATTTTTAAAACCAATTTCTGTTAACCTTTTTTTAAAAATAAAAACAAACAAAAAATAACTTTGCGATTTTTTTTTTTTTTTGGCTTTATTTCTATTACGCGATATCTATTTTACCATTTTTTAAAAAAAAAACTTTTCCTATTAATTACATTTTTTGATCCTTTCAACACACCAGCACACAAAAAAAATTACAATAACATCAAAACTTCAGACTTCTACACGTTTCGTTTTATTTTTTCAGATTTAAAATACGGCGAATTTTTTTTTGACTGTATGGTGATTAATTACGCGATTTCTATTTTGCCCTTACTACTATCAAAAGACAACCTCCATATATATATATATATAACCATCTTGTATATTTAACATTAAATACAGATAATACATTTATCATAATCATTGCCATGTGATTACACTAGTATGATATTTCCCAACATTCAGGCGAATAATTTTATTCTTGAATGTTTTAACAATGAAATAATAAACATAGAAATGCAAGCACATTAATGAGAACGATTGTTATTGTACTGTTTTTTGTGTTCAGCATGTAAAGGTAAGCAACACCATTACAATACACAATAACTAGTGTGCTGTTTTGGTCAGTTATAACAATTATGCTTATCTAAGGCTAAGCAGGTTACATCTTTAAGAAAATTTATCTGTAAACTTTTGCCGGTCCACGAAATCTTATCCTTATTTTTGCCAGGCTGCAGGTGTGAAAAGGTTGAAGACCACTGGTTTAGTTTTATGCTTTTAATGTTTATATATATATGGCAGAAACTTTGTTGTGTATTTACATTTTAAAAATAACAAACATGACGATTAGAATGATTGAGAATGTAAGAGAGATTGATTAAAGAAATATTTTATATTTGATAAATTTAGATCATCTCTTAATACTTACTTTGAAATTTTTTTATATGGGATTTGTTTTTGGTTTTAATTTATCAAGTTGCTGCAAATTTTCTGTAATTATAGCAAATTCTTTTTAAATTAATTAAATAATGATAAGAGAAATTATGTATATATATTTTTAATCTTTATTCAATTTTTAAAAAATAATATCTTAAAAAAGTAGATTTTTGTAATATTATTTTTTTCATTCTTTATCTAAAATAAAATTAAGGAAAAGGATAATAATAGCTTATGTAATTTTTTGTTTTGATATTTTTTCTGTTTTATGATGCGCATAAATTTCCGAATTATACTCTAACAAAGATTATAGAATATAATCTAAACGTAGCTTTGTAAAAAATGGTGTTTTTTTTTTTTAAAGAAAAAAAAGAGTGAGATGAAATTTAAATATTAATGAATTATTTATATTTTTAATTTTAATACATTTGAAAATAAATCAATCTTCACACATTCACTATTTTTTTAATATAATTGAGACGCGTTACTATAATTGCAGGTGATTAAAATGAGATAAATTCTCTCGCCTGTAATATTTGAATTATGTTTGTACAATTTGAACATCATTTAAAAAGATCAGGCATTATAATAGATTCATGCTGTGAATAATGCTCGATAAGCAAAGGTTGCCTTATATATATATAGATAAGCTTGAGGGTACGTGAATTCACTTTTTCTTTGAAGACTTTGCTTATGGGTGAAGATTCGTTCAACTGTACTGTATAAAAATAAATATTTATCAATATATCTAATTTCTAATTTTAAAAAATGTATCTCCCAATGGATACTCTACTAATAACGTAGAGGAAAAATTTACATGGTATACATACCAAGTGTTTTTTTTTTTTTTAAAGAAAATATTAAAAAGAACAATAAATATTTAAAACAGAATCTTATAAGTTTAAATTGAGACATTACAAAATAAATAAACAGTGTGTGTGGAAATTTTTGATATTAGTTTTGACAAAACAGATTGAAAAATAATTCAGGTACTTATAGCTTAAATTATTCTCTGTTTATTTCATTATTTAAAAATTGTTTTTAAATCTTACAAAATCCTTTTTGTCTATTTAATATGTTCATAATTTTCACAAAATAAACAGTGTGTGTGTGGAAATTATTCTCTGTTTATTTCATTATTTAAAAGTTGTTTTTAAATCTTACAAAACCCTTTTTGTCTATTTAATATATACGTAATTTTCTTACCATTGTTAAAGCAACTAGTGCCTTCGATATTAAGTTCCTACTGTTATTGTGAATAGTTGCTGAGATTAAGATGGAATCCCCTGGAACATACCCTGTACGTGGAATGGAAATATTGGCCATTATGTGACCTGATGAAACACACAGACAATTAAATTCTTGCTTTATTTTCTTGCTAGCTGGAGCCTAAATATATATGATTAAGAAATGATGCACTTTTATAATAATAAAAAATTAATCATTAAAAACAAAATATTTTATACATGAAAATTTAAAATCCAACTAAAATTAATTCTAAAGTAGACTAGAAAATGGTTTGGCTTGTATTATTCTGGACATCCCTTTTTCTTTATCATTAGGTAAAGATTTATCCACTCACAGGATTTAACTACATGTACCCACCATACGTGAAATCTGTTCTTTGAAGTTATAGAATGATGATTAGAAATTCCTGTTAAACATAAATAGTTCAATCTAAATATCATCTAAACAATAAATAGAAAAATATTATATTTAACAATTTATTTATTAATACTTTCTTTTAAGCCAATAAACATCACATAATCACCATTTCTTATGCTTGCTCTTAACTGTTATTAAAACAGGAAAAACTCTCTATACGTATTGCCACTCAGTGCAAGCCAGAGTAATCAATGGATGCCAGAAGGCTTGTGCATAAAATCCCCATCTAGTGCCTACTCATCCAATATCCTCAGACTAGTTCTGGCTTGCAGCCTTCATCAGTGAGGAGCCTTGGATCTGAGAGCACTGCACCCAGAAACTAGTCTGGGGATATTGGATGAGTAGACACTAGATGGGGATTTTGCTTGTGCATAAAATTCCCATCTGTGCCTACTCATCCAATATCCCCAGACTAGTTTCTGGCTTGTAGCCTTCATCAATGAGGAGCCTTGGATCTGAGAGCACTGCACCCAGAAACTAGTCTGGGGATATTGGATGATTAGGCACTAGATGGGGATCTTATGCACAAGCCTTCTGGAATCCATTGATTACTCTGGCTTGCACTGAGTGGCAATATGTATAGATAGTTTTGCCTGTTTTAATAATTTCTTTACTATACATCTAATTAATAAAGTGTCTTTATCAAACCGAGTGATCAATGTGACTTGCATTTAAACTTGTTTAGAAGGTTCAGAATGAATACAGTGTGAATTCATTATCTAAATATGTTTAGAATTGTGCTTTCATATATTAATGCCTGTTATGTTATATCGGAGAGTTCCAGCATACTCATTAAAGTAATTGAACATAAGTATGCTCTTGAATGCATCATTACAGTTAGCTAAACAAGTAACATAAACTTTACTATGCTAAACCTTACCAAAAGTTAGCTCAGTTAATGTTACTGATGGATAAAGTATTGGATTAAAACAAAAATCTATCACATTGAGTAACTGATAAGAATGCATTAAATATACCTTATTGCATTTCTTTTCATTTTATTTATTCTTGATGTTATACTTTTTGCTGTCAAATACTATCAAATCATGTTTATAAATAGATGATGGGCCAATCCCATCATTTATGATTAATTCTTAAATGTCATTAGAAAGATATGAACTTTACTCAAACTTTTCAGATACATTTAACTGGTAGTAATCACATGCAGGTTAGCATATAATATAATGTTTTGAGAGTATTACTACTCTCAATTCTTCAGAAGTTGCTGGCTTGACCAGAAGCAGTATTAGCATAGAAATTGAGTGTGGAACCTTTAGATGTATGAATATTGAATTTAAGATAGTAGTCTAACTAATTAGGCAATTCTGTCAATGCAGGCAGCAGACACTATGTAATTGTCTATAAATCCTCATGTTTTTTCCATTTTTTTCTTAAGAGCAAGTTAATGAATAATTTTCAAATATAAATTACCACACTAGGTGTCATGTAAGCAGCTTGTTTAAATTTTCTTCTTTTTACTTTTCCTTTTTTGTTCAACATTCTTATCTTTTCCTAATACAACATATGTACATTGATATATCTGTTTTTTCCTCAATAAATAAAATATTAGATATAAAATATAATTGTCATAAATATTGTTGCTTTTAAGAATTGGCAAACATTATAATAAACTAGAATAGAGTCTCTTGTATCTCCCTGACCCCCATGGCTAAAGAGAATTTTGTCAGTGTAGCATCAGGTGTGTTTTTGCATAGTGTGTTGTGAAACTGACTAACTAGATTCAAACCCAGTACTGCTGGTAGCTCACTCTACCTATAGTGCTGCTCTTCATGTTTGGTGATTGAGTTCTACAACATGTTGATGAGACATATAAATCTGATCGTTACAATACATATGCTGTTACATTATTTTTAAATCACAATAAAATGATAAAAAGTAAATAAATTGATGTATTAAATATGGAAAAGAAATGAATATATATAATCGCACAGATGGAAAAAAACTTAAAGAAATATTACTTAAAAGTAAAAGAGAAAGATCTAAAAATAAAGATTGGCATTTTGTTTAAAAATAATGAAAAAAAAAAGTTAATTAGTTTCAATTTAAAATCATCTTTAAATCTAAAAATGGAAGTGATTGTTCTGTTAAAATATATTCAAGGTAAAGCAAACTAACCCTTGGGGCACTTAAATGATTGTAAGGTCATATAAGACACAAAAATTAAAGATTATGGTGTTTCCCACTCTGAAACAGACAGACCAATGCAAGAACCAACAAATGCATGGGCCAGAAAGAAAAAACTCTCAGGACCAATAAGGTCAAAGAATGTCAGGAGTAGTCAATCTGGAGAATTAATGATAAGAGAGGCCAGAAATTATAAAAGATGAAATAACTGAATTTAATAATTAATCTGACTATTAATCTATAAATTACAGCTAGCTATAGTACAAATTCCATGATGTAGAAGTCTCACACAAGATTTAATTATTTTCATTTGCACCAGATGAGGCAGTCTCCTCGACCGGTGTTCCTGAAAGAATGGTTTGTAGTGGTTGTGTCTCTAAAGAAACTGTAAGCAAATAATATAATGAGCAAGAACTTCCATAAACTGGATGAAATCTGGAGGAGTCATCAAGACTAAATGGGAAGTATGAACTTTTGTCAATTGAACTGCTTAAATATATCTCTTCAATAAGTGTTTAATTCATAATAAAATATAACTAATAAGTCAACTCTTAGTGACTAGCAATAGAAGTCTAAATCAGTTAATAATCTTTTTATTTATGTATTAAAGTTTGCTAATCAATTGTTTCCATTTTTCATTTTCTTTTTAATTTTTTTATATTTATAGTTTGTTTAACTAAATTATTAAATTTAAAGTTGGGTATAGATGGCTGCATAGAGTCATTAAGTTTGGACCTAGGTCATATGGGGTTAATTTCAGACTATTTGTTTCATTGTTGAGTCGAGGCTGGTGGAGGAATGCATGGGTATTTTTGTCAATGTAATATGAAGTGTGTTAGAATACAGGGCACCATGCCCAAATGAATGCATGACCCAGAGGTATAGCCATCACATTGCAATGGATGTGGATGTATTCCCCATGCCATTAATCTCCGTTTGCTCTATGGATTGGGACAATAAGTCATCGAGGATGCTCTCCCTCCATATGGAGCATTTCATTTGCCATTTTTTTTATATATATACAATTCCTTCACCAGACAGATGCATGTTCCTGTAGTGGATGAAGATCACTCTTTTTCAATAATATCATGCTGCAGATGCACATTCCTGTCAGCATGGTTTTATGCTAATATCTTCATGTTGCATTGGTTATGTCTGTATATCAGGAAGCTGGCATTGGTTTAGCTGCAAACTTTTAGCCTGAGGTTAAATGTTGAAAATCTTTTAAGGGTGTACTCTATGTAGTCTCTCTATACTTAACACTATAAAATAGTAAATTGTATTAAGCCTAGAATGTCCATCTGTGCAAATTACTAAGAATAGCAGAATTAAATCTAAATAATATTAAATTAATCAAATCCTCAAATTTGTTTTATATATATGCGTAATAAATGTTTGTGTTCTTATTAATAGTGATGGCTTATTTCTTTTTTTTATTAAAAATATGCTTAAGAATTTATATTGTAAATCTCAGCTAATCCTTGAGCTAATGGTCAATAAAAGTTGGATCTTACCCAATATGTATCTGCCTATTATATAAATTTTCTAGGTTCGAATAGCCTAGTGGTGCCCTGTGTGGCAGATAGAATAAGAGTAATTGCCTGACCATTATGATTAATAAATAATGCAATGCTAAATATAATGATATCTCAGTATAAATTTTTTAACTGTATATTTTCTTTATAAATACAATGGATTTACTGTATCCATCAATTTAATAACCACTCATTCAATTATCAATTATATTTGTAAACAAAATAAACATTTTCATTTTCTACTTCATATTAAAAATGCTTGGAGGCACGATACAGGTACTTGCAATTATTGGCAAAATGGATGAAAAAAATAATATAGTGGGAGAAATGCAAGGAGGTTTTCAAGATGATAGGCATATAGGAGATAGTTTATTTGTAGTCACACAACATATAAAAATGAGTAGAAATACAGGTAGACAGTTACATATGGTCAAGGCATATGAGAGAGTAATAGAAATTTGGGAATAAATCGAACTTTAGTGGATCCTATTAAAAGATTGTATGAAAATAATTACTATATGTATCAATTAGGAAATATGGAATCAAAGTTAAAAGTGGGGTGGGGCTAATGCAAGGATACCTTATGTCAACGATTTTGTTTGTTTTTGTTATATTTGAGAGAAATGGAGAAAGCAATATAAAAACCTAGAAAAAGGGGTAGAGATACCATTACTGGATGGCAAGAGAGTATGTACATTATTGGGTATTTTATTTGCTAACGAAATGTTCTTATGTAGAGAAAGTAGGGAAGATATGGAAGTTATGCTGAAGATATGTGCAAGGATGGGTAAAGAGATGGGGATTAAATTAAATGAAGTAAAATCAAAAGTAATGATGATAAATGCTGGAGAAAGAGAGGAGAAATAATTTTTATTGGGGGATAGAAAGTTAAATGTGGTGAATAGATATAACTATTTTGGAATCATCTTAAGTAATCAGAGAAATTGCTTGGATGAATGGGAGACAAAATTGATAAATAAAGCAAAGAAAAGAAAGAGACTAATAAAGAAATTATCAGAGTTTTCATATAATAAACATGATGTAGCTAGAATTGTATGAAAGGAAATGGAAATAGAAGTGTTAACTTATGATAATGATGCATTAGGTGTTAGTAAAGTGGTGTTAGATTACTCAGAAAAAGCACAAAGAGAAGTAGTAAGGCATCCATTAGATTCAGATGTGTGGATGGCAAAGGAGGCAATTCAAGGAGAAATGGGATGGTCAAGTCTTTATATGAGAGATGCAAAAAGCAAAATGAAAATGTCCACTAGATTGCAGTTTATGGATAATAAGAGAATAGCCAAAATAGTATTTATTTGGGTATGAGTAAAGGGCAGGCAACAAGATGAGTGAGAAAGGTATTACAATATGCAAAAGATTTGGATAAAGGCGAGGAATGGAATAGAAGAATAAATGCATTAATAAAAAATAAAGAGTTGGGGAGATAGAGAACTAGTATGGAGAGTAAAAAGAGTTAGATATCTAGAAAAGTAAGCAGAATATTGGGTGTGAGTTAATTTATGATAATAGCAAGGAAAGTAGTGTACTGTTTAATTATTAAGGCTCAAATAGGTTCATTAACAACAATGAATATACACATAAATGAAGAAATGTGGGTGATTTAGTCTGAAAGTTATGAAAGAAAGGCATATAAAATATTAAGCATTGTTAATTGAGTATAAATGCTTATAAGCAGAAAGGATGCAAATAATAAAGTTGTGGGAGAGTAAATATAAACAAAGTGATTATACAGAAAGTGGGTTCTTGGTTTTTATGCTGGGTTTGGAAAAAGATAAGGGGGATTTAGATTTAAAGAACATAGAGTGGACAACAATAATGTTGTGGAAATGGGGTGGAGCAGGATAGAGAAGTATATGGGAAAAACTTAGGGTGGGGAATGGAAAGAGAAGGGAAGACAGCTAACAGGTCTATCTAGGCTGAGAGATTACTGACTTCGAGAAAGGAGAAGCCACAGTCCATCGCATCGCATCTCATACTATGTAGTAATCAACATAATATTACTTAGATACTGAATCTTTTAAAACTTATTATCGATCACTTTTCTTCAATTATTATTTGCAAAAAATAAATGTAACAAATATATGCTACATCTGGACTTCCTAACTACTATGAAAATATAGTCTAACCAAGAATATCTAAACATATATGTGCAATGATAAAACAATAATAATCATAGAGAAAAGCCTTATAATTATGATTATATTATTAAACATAGGTTTCCATAAATTATAATATAAACCAACCAGACTTTTAATTATTTTTAGATTCCATTTATCATCTTCAGTGGAAATGTCACTAAGTACTGAGAGAAGTCCAGATATTTTTTCACCTTGGTGGTTTTTCATGTTTGTCCAGTTAGCCTGTCATTTTGTCCTCGGATTAAATCTCTTTTATATGTTTTGCGTTCTTTCCTTTAGCGTTATTAATATCTTTAGAGGCATTTTTTTTTTGCTGCTAAAATTAGCTTAGCTTGATAACAACTAATAAACTATATTAATTATTCTTATTTTTTATCTTTAAGCTATTAATAATTGAAAAACTTTTAATTATATATTTTTCAATTATATTTTTCTTATTACCTCATTATATTTTAATATTCTTATCTACTATATCAAATTTATTTTAAGACAGTTGTAGTTTTTTTTTAAAAGTTTATTGAATAAAATTAAAATTTTCATTACACTCAACTTTGCTGATTGAATTAAAGAGTCTGGTTGTTGGGGAGGGGGGCAGAGACCTAAATCCTGGTTCTTTTGAGGGGGAGAACTAGGATGAGGTGCTGTGGGGATTATTGCCAACGTTGATTTTCTCTTTCACAAGAAGGACAAAACGCTATTCATAGCAGTTTTAGCGTTATTGTTATAAACGTATTTTATCCAAGTATTATTGCAAAGTAAACTGCAGTTTGGCCTAATGATTTTAATTGCAAGTGATTCACTCTATTTAAATTTATTATTTCCAGTGTTATCTCCAAGTGTTTTCCTATTCTCAACTTATCCATCGCAAATTGGATTTCTCAATATTGTTCATATTTAAACTCTAGACTTTACAAATAATTCCTAATTGTAACATTTATTTGTCTTTAATGGTTAATACACACCCTTTCCACATCCCTTTCCCTTTTCATATGTATCCTTCCCCTTTCACCATGTTGCTCCTGAATTTCATTTTTACCATTCATTGTAAATCTTTTATTTAACTGTATTTGTACCTCTTTTTTTTTTTGATGAATAAACTTTCATCACCGAGGGAAAAAAGTAATATTTTAAGTTTGTTAAGGGGTGTGTGTGTGTGTGCATAAACCGCTTGCTCATTCATGTAATAATATTAAAATTGCGCTCTGCTCAAAATATATATAAATGCCAATTGCTACTAGTTTTATTAATTAAATTTATTTCAATCTTATACAATCCCACCATCGTAATTTATTTCTGTATTTAAGAGTATCTATATGTCTTGGGGGAAATAAAGCGTTCTTCTTACTAGCGCTAATTAAAAGAAGTTTCATTACGTATTTTGTCATATAATCAAATATGTTTTCAAATGTATTTTATTTATTTTCACGGCCGTAATGGCATGAAAATAGTCTGTATTATATCTGTAATGAATCTCAGAACGCTCCTCGAAATAATGTTAGTCACCATGTTTCAGAACCATAATCCAAAGCGTTAACAACAATTTTATGTGAATTCTTTCTAATAATTGATTGGCATCTTAATATTGGACCCACCAAAGATGTGTGTTTATATATAGTATATGTTATTTAATTAATAAAAGAGCATATGAAAAATAATAGCGTGAATGACATTATTTAATTATTCTATCGTTTGGTAGACCGCTTGCTCATTCACGCACATACTAATGTATACAATTAAATCATAATGTATAATAATTTGTCATTATATTAAACTATATTTTTATTGTCTAACTTATTTGAGTAGTTCGAATTTCTTTTTCTCCACTTCCACACATACAGTTAGGCGTGTGTAAATTTTAGTTAAATCATAGTTAATAGATGTCTCATTGTTTTCTCCGCTTTGCTAGTGGGCCGGATTTAAAATTAATTTTCGTGTGCCATCACTATTATGTAATTCATTAGGTGTTAGATCTGGGGCTTAGAGAGTGGGTTCGAATCCAATCTGGTCCCTGACCTAAATCTCGGACTTGACAGGGTTTGAAGTACATTTTGTGAGTTCCAGCTCATGTTAGATGGATAAACATGTTTTGACCAGTACAAAACAGTTATATCTCTATATTATAACTTTTAACTGAGCATGCAGCACCACTTTCCGTTTTGCTTGAAGAACTATATTTTTTCAAGAGTTCCATATATAATATTTTAAGTGTGCAGGTCTTCACATTTAGTGATGTATGTTCTTATGAGTATCATTTCAAAGCCCCTCAAAGGAATATTTTACATTCATGCTATCTGTATTTTGAGTTGTTATTGGGAAATCTATATTGTTTTTCTTGGTATTAAATCGGATCTTTGAACTAGAGGACATCACTATAATATACTTGGAACTTTGAAGTTGAGGCATATCACTAATGTAATTACATATTATTTGTCATATAATTTGATCTTTACATATTTGACATCTATTATGTGTTTACCAAGATAATAAAATAATTACTATCTCATATATTTTATTATAAGCTGATTTGAATGCAAATGCCATGACATGTGCATTGTTAGTATCATTGTTTGGATTGTTTCCATGTAAATTCTTGGAAGTCACACAAAATGGATTTCTCTCTATTTCTTGATGATACTTGTGTCTGCCTAACTTCAGTGGGTATCATTCCTATGTTGTCAAAAATGTCCCACTGAAGTCTGAATTAAATGTTTATTATTTGGTATATTATTTTAGTAACTGACCCTTTTATCCATAGCTTGTGGAGATTATCTCACATCCATGCTATTAAATATCTTTTATTACTTGCTTTTTGTACTCCTTCTCTAGAACTAAGAAGGGCAGCTTATTTAAGAGATTAGGAGCCACAAGTATCTCTTTGGGTGATTTATCCATAGTGGTAGATGAAATTTTAAGCTTATAAAAACATTAGTATATAAACAATTTTATAATTTAACTTATTTAGAATATTTTTCATTCAAATATGTTTGACTTCCCACACTTATCAGAAAAGCATCAAATTATACCAAAATAATTTTTATATCGTTATCTGATACCTGGGTTTTCAATGTTCCATGATCTGTGAAGATTACCTTTAAAGTTCAAATTGTCTCAATTGACTAGTAGTTTGGCAAATCTATATTTGATCCATTTTGAGCCTGTATTGATTTAGGATATTTTACAAAGTAAAACTAATGATATTAAATAATGTTTATTAAAAAGTGACATTACTTTTAAAAATCAATTTTTTGTAATTCATGAAAAGTTCAAAAATTACTATGAAAATAAAATTAAACATCTATGTATATTCCATTTAAAAAAACATCATAGAATTGAAAATGTATACAATCCAAAAAGCAATTAGGGCAGATATATTTTAGATAATATTTTTACTGACTTGTCAAGATTGCTTTTCTCTCAGAATGAGTAATCTAAAACTTAATGCAAAAATTTCCTTTGAAGATTAAAACATATTTATGATAAATATTATAATATCTTAAAATTAAGAAATCAATTATCATAATTTCAAGCATATATCACCCCTCTTCATTTTAATTTTAAAGTGAAAAAAATGAGATGTATGCAATTATGTGTAGTAGAGAGAAAATTGAAATAATAATAATAATAATAATTTCATCATTATCATCATCATCATCATTATTATTATTATTATTATTGTTGTTGTTGTTATTGTTATTATTATTTATAGATTTTTACAATAATTAAAAAATAATAATTTAGAATTGTTACTGGAAAAATCGAGTGCTTTATATGCTTGAGTGGAATTAATTTTGTAGGCCATCATAACAAACTAGTTTCACTATTAAAAGTAAAATAAAAAAAGTTATAGAAAAAACATTAGGTTAAGACAAAAGTAAAGAAAACATTGAAAGTTGTTAAGCAGATAATTAATAAATGGAAAGAATAATCAACATAAAAACAAAAAAAAATTATCAAATTATAAATTGAGAGAAGGTAAAACTAACTAAATTGGCTATAAAATAAAAAATAGTTTTAAAAAAATAGTTAAGATTTGGTTTGTAAAAGAATTTAATTCCTAAAGCATTATATGTTGATATATTCATAATTCACTTTTTTTTTGCTTTAACATAAATAGAAGTCTATATTTTGTGTGTGTATATATATATATATAAATAATATTTTTACTTTCATTAACTTTTTATAAAATCAAATATAACAATGCATTACAAAAAAAAATTTAAACTAGTATGAGAGGGTGGAATATAAGTATATAAATTAAAGTTGAAATATATGTGAGGTTTCCCCCCAATTATCTCTCTATATAAAGTCCATGTGAATGTTTGTCCATAAGGCTATTATGTGTTCCCTGTGAATGTTTGTCTGTAAGGCTGTCATGTGTCAAATTCACCACCAATTCAAAAAACCATTACGTTTTTCCCATAATGCTGTCTAATTCTCATTGAAAAATAAAAACAACAACTTTAACTTTGTTTTTATAAATAAATAACTATACCTAACTGAACCATAATTTATATTATGAACATTTTATGCAAAGGAAGTAATTCCACCCATTATATTTAATAATCTGTAATTTTTATTACAAAGCATATTTTATGCAAAGGAAGTAATTCCACCATTTATATTTAATAATACATAATTTTTATTATTTTATGTGAAGGAAATAATTCCGCTCTTAATAAAGCTTAACTTTTATGAAGCAGTTGTCTATAATGCTATGAAATTCACATATCAGATCATCATCATCATCATCAACCATTATCAATCCACTACAGGATGAAGGTCTCTCCAAGTTCAATCCAACTTTTCCTATCTTTAGCTTCTCTTCTCCACATCACCCCTGAACACTTTCTTATTTCATCCATCCATCTCACATGTGGTCTCTTTCTGGGTCTTTTACAAACTTTTGGAATCCAGTTTAAAATTTCAATTGTCCATCTGTTATCATCTCTTCTAACAATATGTCCAGCCCAACTCCACTTCAGTCTTTTAATTTTTTCAATGAGGTCAGTAACACCTGTTTGTTCTCTTACCCATACATTGAGTTTTCGATCCCTTCTTGTTACTCCCAACATGCATCTCTCCATACTTCTTTGAGTGGTCTGAAGTCTCTGTATTGCTCTTCTAATAAGTGTCCAAGTCTCAGATCCATAAGTAAGAACTGGCAAAACACATTTATTAAAAACCTTCCTTTTCAAACACATAGGCATATTTCCTTTTAGTATCAAATTATTTCTACCAAAAGCACTCCAACCAAGTTTAATTCTATGATTAATTTCATCCATTATATTTCCATCTGTATTAATAATCTGACCAAGGTATTTGTAATTGTTAACTTCTTCTAACTCATCATAATCAATCTTTATTTTCATATTTTGAGAAAATCTATTAAACATTGCTTTAGTCTTTTTAGCATTTATCTTTAGTCCTACTTTCCTACTTTCATCTGATAACTCCTGCAACATTTCCTGTAGCTCTAAAGCATTATTTGCAAAAACAACTACATCATCTGCAAAATCTAAATGACTTAAATAATCTCCATTTACTTTCACTCCTTTAGCTTCCCATTTTAATCCACAAAATACTTCTTGCAGCACTGCTGTAAAAAGTTTTGGAGATATGGAGTCACCCTGTCTTATACCCTTTTCAATGTTGATTTTCCTACTATCATTATGTAATCTAATTGTTGCTGTTGCATTTTTATAAATATTCTTTAAAATATGACAATATCCTGGATCTACACCTTGATGATCCAATGCTTTAATCACTGAAGAAATGTTTATAGAATCAAATGCCTTTTCATAATCTACAAATCCTAAGCATAATGGCAACTCATATTTATTTGTCCTTTCTATAATTTCTCTCAATACCTGGATATGATCTACTGTACTAAAACCACTTTTAAATCCAGCTTGTTCTCTTGGTTGGTGGAAATCCAATGTTTTCTGTAGACAAGTTGTAATTATCTTAGTAAAAATTTTGTATAAAACTGATAAAAGACTGATAGGTCTGTAATTTCTAATATCTTCTTTATCACCTTTTTTAAATATTAATATTAATACTGCATTCTTCCAATCATCTGGTACATCTTTATCATTTAGACATTTGGTATATAACTTTGCTAAAAAAATTTCTATTTTTTCACCTGCTTCTTTTAATATATGAATTACAATTCCCTCATTACCTGGAGCCTTTCCTTTCTTCATACTTTTAATTGCATGTCTCACTTCTTCATTTAAAATTCTGGGCAATTCGGAAGATATAATATGTGTAGGATGCACTTGTTCTTTATTACTATATAATTCTTGATAGAAGTCTTCTACACATTTTATAATGTCGTCTCTCTTTTTAGTAATAATGCCATCTTTTTTTCTTATTGCAGATATAAATTTCCTACCAATACCAAAATGTTGTTTTACACTCTTTAGACTTCTATTCTCTTCTACAGCTTTCCTTGCTAGTTCACAATTATACTTTCTTATATCATTTTCAACTCTTTTCCACACCATTTTACAAAATTCGAGATATTCAATCTTTTTTAATGCATCATTGTTATATATCCTCATATTCCTTCTTTTCTTCATAAATTCTCTAGTCTCAGTAGAAATTTTACTGGTCAATTGCTGCTTTTTTCTACCAGCTATCTTTGTTGCAGTTTTTAAAAGTGTATCGCTTATTTTCCTATTAAGGTCATTCAAATCTGAATCATGTTCAAAATCTACTAATACTTGAAACCGATTTGTAAGTTCTAATTTAAATTCATTAGAATGTTTCTGAAGATTAGGAATATCAACTGTAAATATTGTTTTTCTTAATAATTTTTGTCTCTCTAGTTTTGCATTAACATGTATCTTACATCTTACTAATCAGTGATCACTTCCTGTGTTAAATTTATTGAGAACATTACAATCTTGAAATATGTATTTTCAGTTAGTCAAAATATAATCCAATTCTGCTGTACCTTCATTTGGATGCTTCCATGTCCATTTCCTTTTAACATTTTTCTCAAAAAAAGAATTCATAATATAAAGTTTTTCTTTCTCTGCAAACTCCACAAGTCTATGTCCTCTCTCATTTCTATTACCATAACCAAAACTACCTACAGCACTTTCATCTTTCATTTGTTTACCAATTCTAGCATTAAAGTCTCCCATAACAATTTTAAAATGTTGTTTACTCTGATCAAAAGCCTTTTGTACATCCATATAAAAATCTTCTATAACTTCATCACTATGAGAACTTGTTGGGCATAAACCTGAATTATCTGCATTTGGTATCTGCTATTAAGTTGTAAAACTAATCTTGCCACTCTGTCTGATACACCATCAATCTCCACAATGTTATTCTTTCATTTTTTATTTATAATGAATCCTACTCCACTTGTATTTCCAATATTTGTGCCTTTATAATAGAGTATATGTCCACTTTTTAAATCAATTGTTTCTTCACCTTTTCTTCTAACTTCACAAAGTCCAATAATGTCCCATTTAATATAAGACAGTTCTTCTTCTAACTTTTGCAATCTTCCTTCACTTGAAAGTGATCTGCAGTTGTAAGTACCTAAATAAAAAGTCGTCATAAAATGGCAGCCTGAGTCTGCAATCAGAGGATTCTTAGCACCCTCCACCTTCGGCCACCAACTGCTGCCTTGGTTGGTGACTTTACAGCCTCCTGGGAATAAGAGCCATGATTTATTTTTGTCTGTCATGATTGTATATATTGAAAAAATATTCTTAAACTTGGAGGTAAAAAGCCAATAAACTCACCATGCTGGCTAATGTGTGTTGGTGAGCAGCCCATCCATATTTGTATACTATATGAATAATCACATAGTAATAACAGCTGCAATGACAAGAACATATGGAGTGGACATTAGGAATTTGCCCTGCTCGATTCCTTTAAGGCCTCCAAGAGGAATCAAAGGATCTCCTTTCAGTTAATAGCAAACTCCTTTCTGCAGCCACATATCAGATATAGCATGGTATGTTTAAAAATTTTAATTTAATTTAGCTTTAGTAATACCTTGCAGAGTGTAGTTCTGAAATGTACAAATTAGGCTGGATTGTTTTAAACATGTTTTTTTCCATTTTTCATAAGCCAGGTACATTTCTGGTATATACATATATTATCAAAGATAAGACTTGAATCACATGGCTACAAACATTATTATCCATTAATGTAGTAAACTATACGACAAAACTCATTATAAGTTTAAGATAAAGCAATTTTTAAACAGATTACTTTGAAGCAAAGATCTTTTAACACTCCACCAAAGAAAAGTAAGAAAGAAGTCATTGCACCAAATCATACAAGACTAGTTGATAAATGCCAGATAATAATATAAATAAATGCAATGGTTTTTTTATATTATAGGTAGTTTATGTTTTCAACGCATCAACCAAATGCTTTTATTAAACTTTTCTGGATCTATGTATGTATTAGATTGCTGTGCTAATGCATTTGCACCAGCTAACCCAGATGTATTTATATATATATATCATTAAAATCCAGTCAATACTTAGACAATCTCAATATCAACAACAATCAACAATGTCAAACTGTTGTCAAGGCAACCTCCTTTTAACAATAAAGGATTAGTTGTATTGCAAATATTTAACTTAAAATTATTAAATTACATGAACAATAAAAATGAGTAAAAAATGGACACTTCCATGAATACTATATTAAAAACAAGATTGGGTTTACATCTAGGAGTCATGGATTTCATCATTGCTTGGATTTTTGCTACATCTGCTAATACCTATATACATGCAGGACAGTTAATACAAATGGTCATATTGCATTTCCATGGCAACCTAATAAATAAAGGGCTGCTGAAAAATTTAATAACAGGATTTAGTTGATTGATCAAAACCAGAAATGCAATAATAAGTAATAATGTTTATTAATAAAGTTGTAAAGCTGGATATATAATATTAAATTTTGTTACAAAAATATTCTCAGTATCAAAAAATAAGCATATCAAGTTTATTAATGCTAAAGGAAGTTGTTAATTTCAATTTAAATATATTCATTGTAAAATGTTAATTCCATATTTGGAAAAGACTAACTTACTTCAGATAAGGGTTTGATAGCCGGATCATGACACTGAATCACATTAAATAGTTGTCTAATAATATGGCTTGCATCATGGTTACACACATTGATAACAACTTTACAAAAATATCTTATGTGGCCTATATGACCTTCAAATGAGGAAGGGACAGTTGCTGGAATAACAGCTGAAAAAGGAAATGCATAGTCACCTAGCTTCAGAATTTTTTTTTCAGCTGATGGATTTTCATCTAATCAATAAAGATAAAAAATGTTAATAGTTTTCAATTTCAGTACATTTTAAATTAATATAAATTAATAATAAAACATCTGCTTACCTTTTTTCCATAGTGATATTTTTAAATTAATATGTGGCTCTTCCTCAAAATGATTTACAGTTTGATTAAGCGAATTTTTTTCTTGCCACAGTGTTCTTGATACTCCAATGACAAAAAGATTTATTTCTAAAAGAAAAAAAAGTGAGAACACAATATTACGTATTTACATATTATAAGAAATATCTATTTATTTTACCTTTAGTATATATCTTTTATTAGTTATACTGCTATTATTATCTCTATCCATAATCTAAGATGATTATCATATTTTTTTCAAATCACTATCTTTTATTCATGTTATTGTTTTAACATTGAATACTACAGGCTGCCTTTGATTTCTTAAATTTATTTTACTCCCTATATGCATATGATAATCAATCTTGATACCAGCTATTATATTTACTTCATAACCATTAAAATGCTATCTTATTTTAAAACTTCTAAGTTTTAATGTTATTTGACTGATTACAAATTCTTTTCTAGACATTTCCTGTACTTTCATAAACTACTAACAGTTTATGGATTATTATTTATTTAGAATGCAGCCATATTTAAGAGTACATGCTACTGATAATTGTGATGAACATAAATTTAGGGAAAAAAACTATCATGAAATTGCACTTCCCAAGATTAAGATCATCAAGTGTGATCACTTTTGATTATTCCAGATGGACAATTCAAGTTCAAAACTAAATGTTCAAAAATACCTAGGATCTCTGTATCAACCTTCAGTCAATTCTGTAAGGTGCATGCAGTGAGAATCGATACTTTCAGGAAGAGTTTTTTTTCTAATTATACTAAAATTAAAGTAATTTTAATATAAATTAAAATTTATACTTTGAAGATAAATTGTTATGACAAATATCTTATCTTTATTTTATTCCATTAAATTTAAGAAACGGTTAAAATTTAATATAATACTATTTTAAATTTTATACAGTATACACAATTTTTTTTTCAATCCCAAATATGTCAAAATAAAAAATAAAAATTGAGTATTTCAACAAGAATGGAAAATAAATTAAGATTTCATAAGATATGAAAAAATAACATGATGTTTGTAATTAGAAACAATTGTAGCATATACTTCAAGTATTATATGAGTTAGGATACAAAATATAAGGAATAATGATTTCATATATGATTACAAATGAAAGAAAAATATACTTAAAAAAGAAAGTCTATGAAAATCAAAATAACTTATTACACAACTTTATAAAAATACACCATGACGTTAACAAATCATGTTTTTTAACTTTATACTGCACTGATTAAAAAAAAAAAACTTAACAAATGGAGACTTTTTGAAAGAAATCTTTTTATGGATGTCTGATTATCTTTTTTTTTTTTTTTCAATTTTTCAAATAAATATGAAATTATGCAGAAAATTAAAAATATCCCTTAATCTGCTCAAGTCCTTCACCGAAGAATAAATTCCATGAATAAAGATATAAATCAACAATTTGAAAATGATTTGGGTCAATGAGATGTTATTATGTGATTAACAGCAATAGCAAAGTTTCATTTAGTTTCTACAAAATCTATAATTGAAGGAGTGTGGGTTGCAAAAACTATTTTGAACTGTGTTGTAATATGCATATATAAATTGGTAATGTAGAAAACAAAATATTTTCTGTTAGGATGATTGAGTGGCTGCAATAATTGACAGATGATAGAGTGGCTGCAATAATTGGCAGATGATAGAGTGGCTGCAATAATTGGCAAACGATAGAGTGGCTGCAATAATCAGCAGATGATAGAGTGGCTGCAATAATCGGCAAACGATAGAGTGGCTGCAATAATTGTCAAATGATAGAATGGCTGCAATAATCAGCAGATGATAGAGTGGCTGCAATAATTGGCAAATGATAGAGTGCTGCAATAATCAGAAAATGATAGAATGGCTGCAATAATTTTCAAACGATAGAGTGGCTGCAATAATTAGCAAACTATAGAGTGGCTGCAATAATAGGCAGATGATAGAGTGACTGCAATAATTGACAAACGTTAGAGTGACTGCAATAACCAGCAGATGATAGAGTGGTTGCACTAATAGGCAAAAATAGTGGTTTAATCCATCTGTTTGAAAAATATCTTGAATGACCAATTTTATCTCTTCATTGTGTTATTGATTGAAAAAGCTTATGTACACATACTTCTAGTAAAAAAATTGAAGAAGTTATGTTAACTGTGACAAAAAATGTCACTACAAGTTACATGGTCTTCTCTCATTCATAAAATACTTTAATTATTCCTTGAAAAAATTGAATCAGAATTTGAATACATGGATAGTCAAATAATTTTTTCTTAATACAGTTTTACTAGTTCAATTTCAGTTGCATGCGGAGTGTTCAGTATACAATAAAAAGTTATTTGGCATTTTATTATAATAACCGACCACTGGTCTTATGTATATATATATATAAATTTAAAAAAATAAAAATAAAACTGATCTACAAATAATATCTGCTATACAAATGCTACTTTACCAAAATTTAAAATAAAAGAAATTTTTAAAAAAATTGTAGAATTATTAATATTTTAAAACAAATTATTGAAATCTTGTCAAGCATTGGTCACTGTGTGGTTTGCATAGCTGCCTTCCAAGCAGCTGGCCCAGGTTCGCTTCATGCTCCAATGCTTTGACACATTAAAAAAAAAATTGAAATCTTAAATAAAAGATCTGAGCTATTAAGTGGATTAATCAGTTTTCTGATTGTGATAAATTCAATGATTAAGTTATAAAAGAAAAAAATATAATACTCAGTAAATTTTACATGCAAAGTGTTTAGACTGTAACTGTATAGAAGACAATCAATCCTTCTCACCAGCTCTGTTAAAGAGAGCATTAAAACTCTAAGGATACTCTTGCCCCAGACACAAGATAGAGAATTTAAAAAAATAAGAGTGGCCATCTTACTTCCAACTGTAAATATTATTATATTAAAATATACTTTGTGCCAATATTTGAGTTCAGTAATAAGACAGCTGCTCTTATTTTCTTAAAATCTTTATCTTGTGTCTGGAGTGAGAGTATTCTTATAATTTCAACACCTAGTTTAACAGTGCCAATGAGGAAGATTAATTACCTCCTATATAGTTAAAAGAAAAATGTTAATTTGTAGAAAAGAAACATAGGTGTTGGTTTTTAAGTACACGAGTAACTAAAGTTTAATTAGAAATTATTTGTAATAGCCACTGCTACTCTTATAAAACCTAATGTAAACTTTAATAATCAATAGATGGCTGATAGTAGTGTTTATTAAATTCCTATTCAATGCTGTCCTATCCAATATCCCCAGATTAATTTCTAACTTTATGGCTTTCATTAATGAGGACTATTTGGATCTGGGAGCAATGCACCTAATTCTTTTAAATCTAATGCATCTTTTCTTTAACAGCCATTTTTTACTTCTTCATTTCACTATCAAACTATTACCTCAAATTAAAAAACATGTTAATTTCCCATTGAACAGTGTGATATAAGCAAGGGTTATACAATGTCTTGTTGATTATACTGGATGATAAAAGATTGCTTCCAAAAAAAATACCACCACTATGTCGCTTACTGTAAACTTTACTAAATAATAGATGCCATATGACAGTACTTGATAAAACCATATCCTATACTATCCTATTCAATATCCCCTGAATAGTTTTAAGCTTATGTCTTTCATCAGTGAGGAGCTTTGGATTTTGGAATAGAGCACCTGGACCATTAGACCTAATGCACCTTCCCTCTAAGATTGAAAACTTTCATATTTTTCTCAGTTTGAGTTGATAGCTTGATAATATAATAGAGAAGTAAATGATAGTACCAGATGGGAAGGTCTATTAACTCCCTAAATATGCAGGTGCACTGTTTTGAAATCCAAAACTCTTCACTGATGAAAGCTATAAACTTGAAACTAGTATGAGGATATTGGATATGACAGTTGAGAATAGAGACTTATTAAACATTAACATCTGGCATCTATTACTTAATGAAGCTTACAGTAATTGACATAGAGATAATGAAAGGAAAATGTACGCTGCTAAAAAGTTGGTATGATGTGATTGAGTGAAAAGATTAACTGTTGCATTTATTTTTAAATGAAGAAAGCATTAGGAAAAAAAGAATTTAAAAAAAAACTTTTTCTTTACTTTTAGTTTATAAGTTCACATGGAAAATGAATACATATATGCCAAATGGTAAATATTTTAAAGATTAAATAAAATATAATATTGCAATGCTTTAATAATATTATATTATTTTTTTTATAAAGATTATAAAGCCATCACCTATTCACCTCAGAGGGAGGACAGCTGACTCAAGTTCCCAGCTGAAATTTTAACCGTGTAACGTAATATACAGTTTACATCAGTTTGGTCACTTTTATAGACTAATCATGCTCAATCTGTCACTCAGGTGGTTGAATGACACATTACAATCATATTTATAAAAGAAAAATATTTAATGTTAAAGCCAAAGATGAAATAAAACTTACATAAAGACTTGATTCAAGATTGAATTCTAACAACCTCACTTGCCGGGCAAAGTTGTCAATGCCTTTATTTAAAGTTATATTTATGTCCTAGTTATCTAGCGAAGCTCGTTCGTTATGAGTTTTAAAGTTTTATCGAGGACCACATTCTTATAGATTATATGTCAGTTTCTCTGCCTGAAAGCAAGTTGAGGTATGTAGATGATACGATATTAAAACCATTGGCAGTAGCAAGTTGCGCTTATCTGTGACTAATAGGTTCTCGTAAGAAAAAGGTACATACATATTATACGTAGCTAATTACATAGTTCGATTTTAAATATCCAGTTATTAAAACACATAAATACTTGATTAAGCAGGTATTATTTATTGGTCTCCACACAATCTTCGTAGATATGTTTCTCTGCTTAACACTTTTTACATTACAACAAATTTTTTAAAAATGTTTTTGTTATAATTTTAAATGAGCATCCTATATATAAATATTTAAACCAGCATATTATTTATTGTTATTTTTTACTCCCACTGTATTATATATGCACTTATCCAAACAAATATCTGATGAAAGACTAATATATTACATATAACGAAGTATTAGATAATAATACTTATCCTATCGCCTAGACAAAAACAAGTTTTAAATCATAAAGGAAGAATGCAAACTCCTGCTCCAGAATACAAATTATTTTTTAATTAAAAGGAACTTGAAGCAAACTTTCAAGCTCCCTTAAATCATCCATTCCATCTTATACAACCGATGTACATGACCACTGTATGTGAAAAAGATAAATGATCTCCAATATACATATTTCGTACTAAATTAGCACTCATCAGTTGGTTCAGATCATCTACCACACATATATACGTGCTCGGTTTATATTAAGAAACAAATCTTCAAACTTTAATGGTCAGGCTTCAAACTTCTCCAACCCTTCAGACATCCGTATATATGCTATACTTATATTTAAAAATTATTTTTTAATAATTAATCGCGGAGTTCGTTCATCGTCTTTCTCTCAATCTTTTAGATTTTCAAATTTTCTTAATATCATTTCACTTTTATACCTTTCACCCCCTCTCCCTTTTTAAAAAAAATAATATATATAAGGCTAATTTGCTAATTGATATGAAATTCTTAAATAAACTCTTTTTTCACACATAGATATGCTAATTTAATGAATAGAAATGAAAATAGTTTAATTAAAGATTACCTTGTACTTCGATCTCCTTATTTATTTTTATAACAACTTTCCCGGATAATACTTCGCCAGCCTGCACAATATTTTGACGATTGTCATAAAAAATTTGAAACGAATTCATTTCAGTGGGAAATAAAATGCAATAAATTCTATTTGGATAATTTTTTTAATCGACGATAAATACTTCATGAACAATATAATATTCAGAGTAGCCAACATGAGTAAATTATTTGCGTCACTAACTTTTTTTAATTAAGATAACGATATCTTAAACAAGTGTTTGTCCATCTCCTTGTTATCTATTTAATAAACTAAATAAAAGCAAGAATTAGTACAAAGGCAACTTTTGAAATATATCTCTTAATAAACTACAAAACCTGCTTATAAAATACATACAGTGAAATCGTGGTTGCTGAAAGCAATACATTGTCGTTGTTCATCAAGGCGAAGTTCAGTCTTATGTTTGTAATGATGACATTTTTCTTATTGTTATATATATCGGACTATTTCCAACACGTCGTTGAATTGTTAAATTTTAAAAAAAAAAAAATCAAAATTTTATATTTTTCAAAATACATTAAATTATAAGTATAACATACAGACTTCAAAGACATGCTAACTGCAAAGTAGAGTATAGATTATTTTACCTGAAACTTAGACATCGTATCGAAATAATATGTATCAGTGTTATGAGATAGTGTGGAGAGTGGTGGGTCGTGTGAAAGTCTGTGCTCATATACCCTATATATTACATATATAGACACAGGTATATATTAAGCCTGTGTTTTAGTTATTACATAATAGAGATGTCTGCCCATCCCTTGTATATGTATTAAATGGATTATGTCCTGTACATCAGGGGTCAGATTGATCTTAGGTCAACATGGGTGTGACAAGAATCTCGGCCTCAGGGTGGCCTTTGAACATTCCATCATCAGATTTTCAATTGGATGGACGGTTGAAGAGTTGGAATGTGGAGTAGATTGAAGCCTGTCCATTAAAGTATGAGGTTTGGCTATCTTAATATATATCTGAGCACTTATAGCATATATGTGTAGAGATGGTAATCTGGACCAACTGATGATTGCTGGTTTAGCATGAA
Source organism: Epiperipatus broadwayi (assembly GCA_028023455.1). Lineage (NCBI taxonomy): Eukaryota > Metazoa > Onychophora > Udeonychophora > Euonychophora > Peripatidae > Epiperipatus > Epiperipatus broadwayi. The sequence goes on along the minus strand of JAQFVV010000105.1, from coordinate 3,126,857 downwards.
ATACATATATTGGTGATTATTTATCTTTTCAACATATATGTGTTCAAGTGTATCAGTGTTATGAGATAGTGTGGAGAGTGGTGGGTCGTGTGAAAGTTTGTACTCATATACCCTATATATTACATAAAATAATTAGAAAGAAAGTTTCATTTAAGGATGTTTCCTAGAATTTTGTAAATTCAATTGCAAGATCTTAAGACCAATCAATATATTCTTCAATTTTCTAGATGTGATATTATAATGCCCCCTATTGTAAAGTCATGTCTTCATTGGATTGGGCATGCAAAACAAATAAAAGATTTAAAAAATTCTTAAAAGAATATCTTACATTGGACATGGTGTTCATGATAGAGTAGACCCTGGTTATATTATAAATATTATGTCAAAGACATTCTAAAGAAGTGCAATGTTGATTGTTTTTAAACTATTAAAACATTACATGATCACTATTTCTTATGCTTACACAATCTGTTAAAAAAATAGCAACTCTTTCCATACATTAATACCACCTAGGGAAAACCATAGTAACCAATGAATGCTAGAAGGTTTTTACATCAAAATTCCTATCTAGTGCCTACTAGTCCAATATCCCTAGACCAGTTTCTAGCTTGTAACTTTTATCAGTGAAGAGCCTTGGGTTTAAGAATAATACAACCAGATATTTGGGCACTTAGATTATCCAAATATCTAGATGAAGTGCTCTCAGATCCACCTCATTGATAAAACCATAAGCTAAAAACTAATCTGGAGATATTAGACATTAGCCAGATTTTGATACAAAAACCTGTTAATATTCGTGGATTACTATGGTGTGTACTAGATCGCACTGCTATGTAAAGAAAGTTACTACTGTTTTGATTGTTTTTATTGGGAAGATATACAGTAATGGAAAATAGAAGATATTAGAGAGCTATAATTAGACATGTCATTGAATCACTTTAGAAAGAAATATTTTCTGCAGAAGAAATTAAAAAATAATGTCACAAAATATCAAATAATAAAAATAGTGATTAAAATATTCTATATGTGGATATATTTGTGGCACTCAGATTTGTTTATATAGTCATCACAAAACTCAACACTAATGTAATATTATTATTTTTTGTCTTTTTATCTTTTCATCTTGGATTTGAAATGACCACACCTATTTGCGAGTTGTTGCTGCTGCTATCGGAGTTAATATAGAAAAATTAACATGTGTGTTTCTGTTAACAGTTGAAAATATCTGGCAAATATGTAAGTTTGAACTTTTCTAAAAATAAACATTTAACAATTAAAATAGATCATAGAAATGTTCCAAATACAAATAATGTTACAGTGGTTAATGCATTCACCTATAATATCCATGATTTTGAGTTTAAATCTTGCCAAAATGTGTGTGTGTGCTTTTTAAAGATGATTAAACATTTTCTAGACAAGTTTAAAATTATGGAATCCATCCAGATTATGTTGGGACTGTCATCTCCAGTCAAATATGATCAATCAATATTGAATAATTAACTATGCCTTCTAGAGAGTTGTTAGCTTTATGGACTTTGCTGCTGACCTTATGAAATTTTAGAGAAACATAGCATTTTTTTACTTTGGGAAATTTTAGAGAAATATAGCATTTTTTACTTTGGGGTAAGATGTTTATGTACTTAAAAGTATCTAGTCTTATAAATGTACAAAGATGGAGATAATATTTGAATCTAAATGATATTCTGCTTGTTTGTCAGAAGTCTTTTTAAACTATAAGATGGCTTTTGATATAAGAGATCTTTAATATCTATATCTATTTCTTGTATTTTTTAATTGCAATGAAATCAAATCATACATCATGTGACTTAATTTAATAAGCTTGTATTAAAATGTTATATAATGAATGTGCTAATAGGTCTTAACAAGCTCTTCAGAATATTCCTATTCTCAGACTGGTTTCTAGCTCTGGCTTTCATCAGTGAGGTGCTAGAATATTCAAGCATTAGATTTAAAATATCAAGTCAAGCCCAGTACTTAATCTAATGTTTAACTATTAAGTAGAAAATCTGATATTTTCATACAACCATATGTCTTCAAATTCAACTATCTAATTTAAATAGCCATATGGGATTGAACCAAGTTCAGATACACCATATTTATAAAGCTATTAATATATTGCTAAAGATATTAATATATGATGTATCTGAACTTAGTTCAGTCCCATATTGCTATTTAAGTTAGATAACTGGATTTGAAGACATATGGATGTCTGAAAATTTCAGACTTTTTACTTAATAGTTAAACATTAGATAAAGTGCTGAGCTTGGCCTTGTATTTTAAATATAATATTTGAATATCCTAATGCCTTACTGATGAAATCCAGAGCTAGAAACCAGTCTGAGGATAAGGGTATTCTGAAAAGCTTGTTAAGAGCTATTGGCACACTCATTATATAACATTTGTATTTTTTAAATAAACACTGTTTTTTATAGTCTGCTGCATTTTCTTCTCCTGTATTGTCTTTTTGTAATAATATGCAGTTTAATCATAAGATCGTATTTTCTCTGTAGGTTTGTGGACATCAGTTTTTTGCTTTACTTTCCTGATTTTTAAAACATTAGATTTTATACCATGACAATCCTAAAAGTGAGGCATTGAACCTTGTAACTAATGAAAATGATGGAAAAAGATTAATCATAATGCTGACAAATTTGTGGTCATGTTAAATAAGCTAAAAACATTAAACCAAAGTTTTAACCAGATTCGATCTTCAACACTGATTGGGGAAAATGCCACACACCTAGAGAAACTCTATCTATGATTTACCTTTATACTTGATTAAAAAGAAGAAAAAGCACTACATTAAAATATAATTGGATATATAACAATGATATGTGAAATATATAGCCATATTTAGAAAAAAATGTAATACTTTTATTAATGATAGTAAATCTCTTGCTTTTTTAGCATTACTATTATTGATATAACAACATTTTCCACAGCTTTAGCCCACCAGACATAGAGATATAGTCATATTTCATGTGACAGACCATTTTAGATCCATTTTGAAAGATCCCTAAAGTAGTATGCCTAAACATATACAACAATTTGAAGCTTTTATCTCAAACTAAGAACCAACATAATTTATTATTAATTGATTGTATTATCTCTTGCAAAATCATGGCCAAAAAACCCTAACAATTCAAATTCAGCTAAGCTTTTCCCACCATGACTTTTTCATGATTAAAGTCCTATATACTTGCACATAATTGCTTTTGAACAAAAGGTAAAAGATTGTGTGATTTTACAATTATACAATCCTAATGCTAGAGGAAACTAATTATATTAGACTAACAAAAATGGAAAGAAAATTTAATAAAAAAAAAAAACATAAAGAGAAAACAATTTTTTTTATTAGAACAGTTCCTACCCTTGCACAGCTAAAATCTTATCCTATAAGAAAGTTATTGCTTATTAATTATTTATTTATGAAGGCCATTTCATTATGTGACATCTGTAAGCTGAGTTATAAGTTTATTTTCTGAGTTGTTAATTTATCTTTGTTGTATTACCAAATTAAAGATACTAAATTAATAAATGATAGTTAAAATCTTCTATAGATAGCTTTTCAGAAACACATTGACATTTGGTGCTAATTTTTTTTGTGTGTTTTTTACTGATATTGAAATACCATGGCATTGTAAAATTAAAGTACATTTTTAGTTTTACAGAGCATAAAGTATCTAAGCCATACAGAAGAATCCAATCTGACTGTACTAAAAGAAATAGGTATCAAAGAGCCATTAAACAATTTCACAGATTATGATTAGACTATGAGCAATATTTTGAAGATTTACTGCAAAATTTAAGTAAACAGAATCTATTCATGGTATATTATGCAGTGATTCTTTGAGGGATCAATTGATTATAATAAGGCGACTTCAAATCTTCCATTAAGAATTTTATAGTCAATAATCAAAGAGTTGGTTTTTTTTTTAAAAAAAAATAGACATGTTAAAAATCATTAAACAATAGCATCCATATAAATTTTACATCTTGCAAAAACCAAGTGAATTTGATATTTATTCATTGTTGGAATTTCATAAAATGTATATATATGCAGTAAAAAAAAAATCAAGGATATTGAACTTCATTGCACTTCTTAAGCATTAAATATCATTATTGCTGAAAATATTAATCAAATGCTTAGTGTTTTCCTGAAGGTTTGTGATGGTATTTTGATTGTATTTATATATTGGACTGACCTGTGTGCTATTACTAACAGTTGAATGTACTTTGAAAATTTAAATAAAAATTAAATTATTTTAAAGACATTCAATACTCAATACTAGATGAAGGAAATGCCAATATATAAATACAAATAATCAAGTGCTTCTTTGTTTGACTGGTTGTTAGTGAGCATATTTTATAAATAAAAACCATTGTTTTGTCTCTTATATATATATATTTCTGTATATGTATATAAATAAAAACCATTGTTTTGTCTCTTATATATATATATTTCTGTTGCTGTACTCTTGTAACATTTTTTATAAAAGTATTGCATTACAATCAGTACCCTGTTTCAAGAGATTCCTAACCAGATTTCTAACTAATCACTTATAGATGTAGTTTTCAAAAGATTTTTAACCAGTATTCAAACTGACCACTTGTGAATGTAGTGCTTACGGATTCCTAACCCACATTCTACTTTTGATATAGTTTTAAAGATATTTCTAACCAGCTTTCTAACTAACCACTTATGGATATAGTTTTCAGAATATTTCTAACCAGCTTTCTAATTTACCTCTTAATGGATTTCAAGAAATTCCTAACCAGCTTTCTAACTAATCCCTTATGGATGTGGTTTTCAAAAGATTCCTATCCAGCTTTTTATGAATAGTTTTCAAGATATTTGTAACCAGATTTCTAATTTACCTTTTAATACTTTTCAAGAGATTCCTAGCCAGCTTTCTAACTAGCCATTTATGGGTATGGTTTTCAAGATATTCCTAACCAGCTTTCTAATTGGCCTCTTATAGATATAGCTAACCAGTTTTCTAACTAACCACTTATATATATAGTTACATATAAATTTAACCATTTGGATTACTATGGTCATATGCTATTAAGTGATCATATAAATGATATTAAGGTTTAATATAAAATTTTTGGTGCAAATAAAATAATTTGTGACTGTTTTTTTCTTTAGTAATAGTATAGAAAATTGTTCAGGAGGTCATGTGATATTTAAACACCGAAGTGGCAAATTCAATATTTAATAATTATATTCACTTAATTCAATCCAAGTTTTTTTAAAAAATGTTACTCATCTTAGAACCAATCCAAGAACCTTCTGAATCCTTTACTTTACCAATAAGCTAAACCACCAAAAAGCCTCATATGATTAGTGCAGTGATAGAGTGGTGTTTTCATGAAGCTAAAAGTCAATGGATTGCAGCTGAAATATTACATGATATTTTAAACACAACTGCTCTCTTATAATTACTTGAAATATGCACAGCTATTTGTTATCATCATTTTACATTGGCATTATTCAATGTAAATATTTGTACCATTGAAATAAAAGTACTTCCTTCATTAAATGATAAAGAGTGTGCCATATTAGTACTGTATATTTTACTTGTACAGTTATCAATCACATCAACACTCAACTGACTAATCAGGGTTAATTAGCCTCAAGCTAGTAATAGCTATAAACTTATTTCTTGATTAATACGAATTATTAGTTAGGTTGTCTGTAAAATAAAATCATACCTAGTTCTATTTAATCTTTAGATAATAGTGTGGATGGATATGTGGTTGATATCAAAATATCTTTAATTGTATTATTAATTATATATCAAAGACCTAAAATTTTAAATATTAAAAATATACTAATATTATGGTCTATATTGACTTTGTTTTATGTATAACCATTAAAACACCACACAATAATGACATCTAATGCAAATTCTTATAATCAATAGATGCTAGAAGGTGGAGCATCTTAATCAATGTTCAATGCTTTTTTATCTAATATCTTTAGATCCCAAAGATCCACATGCACTATTCCCAGATTCAAGGTTCTTTACTAATAAAAGCTGATATTGATGGGGAAGCATTGAAAAAGGATTAGGATGCACAATGTTCTTGTATCTATTAATTACTAGAGCTTACACTCAGTGGTGCTAAGGTGTGAAAAAATGTGCCCCTGTTTACACATATTGTAATGTACCCTAATGAAAAAGTGGCTGCTTCTCTCTTAAGATACATGCAGTGCCATCTCTGAATCAATAGATGTGTTTTATCATGATGTAGTTTAGCTATTCACAATTAATATTTTAAGACACTAATATGTCTATATATCATGAGTTATGACATGGAATGTGGCAATGTGCTTCATACATTGAACATCATTGAAAAATGAGCTATCATTAAATTTTGTTTTAAATTAGCGATACTGAAGTGTTTAAAGTGATTCAAAGTGTGAATGGTGGTGAAACTATGAGTTGTAATAATATTTTCAAGTGGTTAGCAAGATTAAGTATTGATGTTGATCTTTGAAGGTATACAAAACACACTGCCACCTTTCACGATGTAGCTCAAGAATAATTGTGTTGCTACTTTGGACATGCATTTACTTACAGATGGCACTACAGACAATTTGGAGGGATAACCAGTCATTTTTTCAAAAGGTACAGTGTATACCTATCTCAAGATTTAAATGGAAAAAAAAATTAATAAACATATATATATATCAGTAATTTGCACTGTTTGTTTAATATTAAGAAAATTCTGGAATTTATTGTGTTAAAGAAAGTACGAATCAAATGCAACATTTTATCAAAGGTGTTCAAATGCTACCACTTGGTCAGGCACAAATAGAATTAAAAAATCAGCCAAGTAAAACGGATAATTATATTTCTGTTGTGTTTATTGTGTGATATTATATCTTAAAAAATACGATTAAATATTTATTAATTGAAATAGATATAAAAATGCTTATTTATAATATGTAACTATTATATCATTGCATGATAATGTTGGCTTGATGTAGCATTAAATTGCCGTGCAACTATTAATGTATGGGATTTTGAGGTACGTTTCTAGATTTTACCTACCACTTCCAGATGTACTGTGATAGCTTGCTTTTCGAGAATAGTGACACCTTGCCCCATGTCCAAATTAGGTTCTAGCAGTTTCCATTTCTAACGTAAACTTACCTCACTGCTTTAACCTTATAATGGACGAGTGTTCGGCCGTTCAAGTCTGACAGTAACTTGTTGTTGTCTGATTTTACTCCAACTACATTGACTATTTATAACTAAATCCCCTTTCAGAAAAAACAATCGGATTCATTGAAAATCATTACCCGTTGGCCTTTATCTATCAGTAGATATGTGTTATCTATTCATATATCTATTGGTCTGTGATGACAAATACGCAATTCGATCAAGATAAGATGAAATCTGGACTAGTACATTACTTGAAGATAAAGTGAAACATAACAATTTCATTTTATATTTTTTAGTCCAATAATTATATTCTGACTCTAACATCCACGTTTCACTATCTTTAATCAATCACGAGTTGACTACGTTAAACCTACATGAATAGTTATGAATTTGGTAGCAGCACGAAATCAAATGAATTCAGTTGGTAGAATAAGTAATATATATATAAAGAAGCTCGTATCTAAGATAAAATAAATATTTTCTAGTAATGCTATTATCTTAATTAAGAAACAATAAATAGACTACTCTACTTGATGACGTATAACGGATATTGTGCTTTTATTTTAATTTACAAATTTCAGTGATTTTATTAGGCTAAAAAGATTTTAGTCTTTTTAATATTAGCTACAATATTAATTAGCATTGTTTAAAATATAACTTACAGCATTGTTTGATACGTAATCAAATGGGAAAAGTGAGTTTATTTGAAATTTTTTATGACAATCCTCAGGGAGTTTATTGTAGTGGTGGAACTGTATCCGGAAAAGTTGTCTTGAATCTAAACGACGGGATAAGGTTAAAAGGTACAGTACGTTGTACATTTATGCAAACACTTTATTATTGCTGCCAGTATATTAATTTGTTTAAATTCGCATACACACATATTAATCAAATCCCAAAATTGATTAAAATAAAATTCATCATCGTTTGTGAATGTACAAAACAAATAACAATGTTCTATAAGTGAAAATAGCACACTGAAATAAGCAGGGTCCAGAAATATCATTAACAAAATATGGTAGCCTAAAATCTTTTATTATTTATTCAATAATATAGTCTATCTACTGTATATGGCTTCTAATTATGTTTAATTTCGATTTCAGCTTCCTTCCCTGTACCAAGTCCAATAATATATATATATATATTGATAACTAGCAATGTATATACTTCCTATATTAATTGCTATATAAAGTGGCATATTACTGTTTGTGCTTTTACATGTAAACACACACACACACACAAAGCATATATATTTTAAATTTCTGTTAAATAATTATATATAAATATAAAAGAGAATCATAAATAATTGGTTGTTTATTAAAGATTCTCTTCTCAATATTTTTTTGTTTGTTTTAATTTATCTTACGATTTTCTGTCACTTAAGTTACTCTAGGGCTCAATCGAGCTTTTTATACAATTGGTCATTTCTCTACAATAAAAACTTGAGCCAATAGAATTATGTGTTTCTGCAACTATATTTTTTTAAATTATAATTATTATAATCATAGTAGTAGAGATTTCAATTTTTTTTTCTTATATCCGCACCCACTTTCCTTCTTTTGGTTCTCTATAGTTAGAGTAGCCAAACTTATTTACAAATGGCTGCTAATGGTGGTGATGAAAAATGAAATAATACATAAATATGCACTGACAATGGTTTTTTTTTCATTCATTACCTCTATGTCAGCTACTGTAAGCTTTACCAAGTAACAGATACCAGATGATAGTGCTTAATAATTATTAAAACTTACAGTAGGTGGCATAAAGATGGTGAAAGAAAAAAGTCTGCTAGAACAACAATATGTAAGCTGGAGTCTTGTGATAAAATCATGTGATACTTTATTGTCTTTCATCTATAATGTAGTAAAAGCATATACTCTTAAAAACAGAATGTTGTACCGGTCAAAAAACCACCACCTAAACTGCAAGTCAAATCCAAACTCAGCCGAACCAAACTCAATTCAAACCCAACTCACCAGTCAGATCAATGGATGATCTAAATCGACAGCATAGTGCTATGCACCAAGGAACTAGCTCAACAGTTGGTGAAGATTAGAGACCCCTGAACTGACATTAATATCGGATAATAAACTGACTAAAGATAATTTTAAATCGAATCATATGTATATGTTCAGGTTGCCAACACAGCAGCAAGCATTAACATTAAAATAATTATTGAATAAAAGAATTAAGAAACCAAGTGTGTTAATAAAATATTTTAATAATAATAGTAATAGTTTTGTTCAATTTTTAAATGATGACTATATTGATTACTTCTAGCCTTTAACAGAGTTTATAATTATAATAAGGATGGCAGTTCCTATTATATGCCAATGAGTATTACACAATATTATGAAAATCTATATTCTATGCCACCAACAAGAAAATAAATGCAGATAAAGGTATCAGTGGTGACGAAAATCATTATTATTCTAATTTTATATGAAAGAATGTGAGATTTATTTTCACATTCACAAATTCATTCATGAAGAGCAAGATATGTATTTAGTGCATAACTTTAACCTTTATTAGAAAACTTATTTAATTTGAGATAACTGAGAATTTGTTCGACTTTAATTGAAATCACTTCATCACGAATTATGAGCGGGCTTTACTGGAACAGAGAGGTAACAGTACTGATAAATTATGAGCTATAAAATGAACAGGAAAAATAATCGCTGGTCGGTGGTTTAAGTAGTATGGTGGCTTGTATTTAACAAGTCTTACTGCCCTTTAAGGAGACATGGAACATGGGGAAAGCCAGGCCGAGTTATAACTACGAACCTTTGGTGTTCCGAATATAATATAAGTGGGGGAGGAAGTGCTTTCTTCCTCTATAATTTAAAATAACAGTAATATTACCACCGACAAGCCTATGGAGCGGAAGATTGCCCTACATCAGCAATGTTTGAAGATGATGACTTGATAGTCACCGTTTGAATAATAAAACCCAATTTATTATAGAATGCTCTACATGATGACTTGATCAAATTAATTAAAATCAAATGAGCTTTTAACTAAAACTATTTTAAAGCATTTATAAAATTATATTAATTATGCCACAAACATTGTGCCCTTCCCGAATATTAATAGATAGTAAAAACAATTTGAATTAGAATGTATTCATTTGATTCCTTTATCAACCCCTTTTGCAAAATATTTTAACATTATATATGAGTAAATAAATATTGGTGAAATGAGAAAATAGCTGGGGCATAGATTAGGAATGGAGCTAATAATTTATTATTAGCCAATTATAACAATAACATTTAATAATTTCTTTCGACTCGATGATTGATAGAACTGTATAAATCTAGTTCTAATGGGCGAGAATTACTACCAGAATTAATATTATGTTATTTTCACAAAGCAAATGGAACAAAGGAGCTCATCAATTCGAAGGATTATTGGCATATAATTAAAAATAAATGACATTAATAAATCACACAATAAATATATATAATATAGTAAATGAACCGCCATTGCAAGAAAGGAAAGTTAAATTTAAAGACTGGAGGTTGAGAAAATTATAAATATATATAATATAGTAAATGAACCACCATCGTAAGAAAGGAAAGTTAAATTTAAAGACTAGAGGTTGAGAGAATTACTATGTAATTTAAAATAGCATAAATAAAAGAAAGTTTTGTACAGATTATTACATTAATAATGAGAAGAGCTTTTAAAGGGAGTGTAAAGTAAAGTTCGGAAATGGGCCAGAAAGTTATGGTTCATTATGGAATTATATTACCATTTCTTCTGGGGCTGGTTCCTTAGTTTACATGTCCGAGTTGATAAAACATAGGCACGCATTTGGAAAATTACTTGAACAGCATTTTGATTGATGTTTCATGATTTTGGCAACATGATTGATTCGGAAAAAGGTTTAGCAACTTCATTGAAGATTTTCAGGGAACTCTAGGCACAGTAGCCAGATTCCTGATGTTTAGCCCCTCACCATGATAGAAACACAATTTAAATTCATGATTTTAAAATGCACAGAGTTTAATGGCACTTCTCTAAAACAAAGATGGCTTCTTCCTTCTCCAAACTTTTCAGAGCTATTCATACTGTGTCTGATGCTTTCGAGCTAGCGCTTCTTTCATTTTCAATGTTACAAGTTTTTACTAATTGATTTTAGATACCTTCCTTCGATAAAGCTTTCAAACTCATTAACTTGAATTCATTTTCTAATTAGAAAATGAATTTTTAAAATCAGAAAAATGATTTTAATTAGGAAATCCTTACATTTTAAATGCTTATCTTTTTTCCTAATTAATAAAACTTTACCCATTGTTTTTGGAAAGGGAAAATCTGAAAGCTTATCGAAAGAATGTAGGTAGCTTTTAATCACTAAAATTCAAACAGATTATTTAAAAGTAAAATAAACATTCCCAACGCAATGAAACTTTAGAACGACTATATATGTTTAAATATTTATAAATATATATGCACAATCCACGCAGTTATAATATATTATACCGGATACTCAATCTATTCTGAAACAGAGGGCGCCACCAATCCAAGGCTGTTCCCTGCAGATGGCTACTGGCGAGTGTAACTTTATCATCTTCAGACCAGTCGTGAACGCGAAACAAGCTATCCAGACTTTCCAGATGAGTCAAGGGGCTTTCTCCCACCTCTGCTTTAAATACTTCAATAAAAAATTGTTTTTCCCAGAATCTGCTGGTGGTTTCCTCCTGCCTTTTTCTTCCTGAGTTTCTATACTCATTTTCAATCTCAACTAACCTATATTCCAAGCCTTTTGTCATATCTAGACACATTTGTTCAACCTCAGCTTTCAAATTATCTTGGCTTTCTATTCTATTATGAAATACTCTCTCTATCTTTTCTTCTACAAGTACTATTTTCGTTTCTAAGTTAGTAGACCTAATGCTATTCTGGTCTAGCTGCTCTTTCATTTTTTTTATCTCTTCCTTTACACTTTCCATTTCCTGTCTATCATTTCTCAACTCATTTTCCATAATTTTATAGCTTCTTGATTCTTCTCTACTTCTCCCATTATTTCTCGTCTCATTTCTTTCATTTCCATAATCATTTCTTCCTTCATTGCCTGCTGGCCCTGCTTTACTTCACTAATTTCTTCCTTCATTGCCTGTTGGACCTGCTTAATTTCCTCCTTTATTTCTATTACTAACTTCATCAACATCTTCATCATCATCTGTGACTCACTTTCTTCTTTTTCTACAATTTGAGGGTTTTTAAATGAGACAGGGCTTTCTTCTACACATGCTGCCCTGTCGCTTTCTTCGTTGACTTCCATTTTTACACAAAGATTAAATTCGCAATACTAACTTTTTTAAAAAAAAAACAAAAAATCTAAACTCTAAAAGCCAATAAAATGCTATTTATTGTTTTCTATAAATTATTTCATAACAAAGATGAACTATATTTAACTCTTTAAATAAAATTACTCCGACAGACTTTCTGAAAATACGCTTTTTAAGTTTCTAAATTATTTCATTAAAAAGAAAGACAAACCCCATTCTACCACCTACTCCAACAATACCTACAATAATTAACAAAAACCGAACCTCCCCCTACTAGATCTTGCCTCTTACACCTGAAATCTTTCTCACCTGTCCAAACAAAATCTCACATGAGTTTGAAAACTCGAAGCCTCACATTGGTAGTGCTAAAAAATTATTATCCTATATACCGGATACTCAATCTATTCTGAAACAGAGGGCACCACCAGACCACTACGTGTCTGGAAAATTTGTTTACTGTGATCAGAATAGATGATGATGATGGTTTGCGCCGACTAGACTCAGGGAGAAACAAGAGATCTTAAATTGTTTAGACAATTGAGACAAAAGCACAAAGACAAACGTCAGCCAAATTAAGTTTAAACATATTTCATAAATTTTATTATGAGAAAATAAATTATTAAATATAAGTTTATGACACAATAGATGGGGGTTAACTCAGGCGTGTACCAGACATACTAAAGGCAAAGCTATGACAGACTGACTGATCTTCTAATAAACAAATTTAAAAAGGGAGGAAGCAAATTTCATTCAGCAGAGGATTCACTTAAACACTGGTTTCCACTTTATGATATTTAAACCATATGCCCCTGAAATAGATCAAAGAACCCAGTGCCGATGAGCTTTCCGAGATCTAAGCATGGTCAGATCTCGAATGTCCTTATATCGGTATGAACTGCACCAATTACTACATTTAAAATAACGGTGATTGATCCACCTCAAGAACAATCGAAAAATATCATTGAAACGAAGAAACAATTAAACCTGGTGAATCCCAGCCAAACGATTGGCGAAAATTACTTTAAAATTAATAATTAATGGTCTCAATAAGAGACAAGTAAATGATTAGAAAAACAGTTACATCTGCCCCAGCAAATAAAGAAAAGAAAATAAACTTACAAACAAATTCTGAGTACACGCTCTGATAAATTTAAAGCACACATAATAACTACAAAAAGAAATCTATCGGAGAGTGCACATGAGTACGAAATATCAAAAGTTTAAATACTCTAGCAGAATGAAAGTATTGCTCACCTGTAATTTAAGAAAGGATAAATTTTATCTTCCTGCTGACGACTTATAAAATTACAAAGAAAAACACAATTCTAATTTCCGCCTTTAGAGATATTAGAAACGAAATCTCCACCTGCGAAAATCAGACAATAAAGTCATCAGCCAAAAGAGTTTTGGAGGTTTAGCAAGAGGGCAAACATAGAGTATAAAATTAATTATTGAATACTAAATAATTACAGGTAAGCATAAAAAAATATATATACAAGACTGCTAAAGCATTTACAAAAGCGAGGCATAAAATATAAAACTCATTCGTCACTCTCCAATAAACAAAACTGAAAGCAAATTGGAAGCTTAAAACTAAGATTCCAAGACACACTATAAAATATTGGAAAACACAGCAAATATTAGATATGAGGCTATATTGATTTAAGAAGACATATTTATGATTAGATTGAGCGGAGATTTAATGAGAATTAATTTACCCTGGGAAGAATAAAAACGAAAATAGTTACCTTTCGGTAAAACAAAGTTCACGTAGAGTGCGCACTTTTACTTAAGTTCATTTTCAGGTTCTTTAGGCAGCAAGGTAGATGTAGAGAGGTTCCGGCTTCTTTTAGGTGTTCAAGGCATTACTGGAGCAAACTTGGAAGTCAGGGATCCGTCTTTTGTGGAGTTAGCAAGCCATTCGGGTGGTGGTAACAAGTATAGAATTTTTCATTTTGTTGTAGGCAAAAGTATTTAATCACAGCTGATGTCCTTTAAGAAATTAAATGTCCACGCTGATATAAATTCTCACTTGATAAACAGCTTGTCTATCAACGAACAATGAATTAACTGACACTCCAAATTTTCGGGGCTATTTATACGTTGCTCCATTTCCCGCGAAACACTTTCCTTGTTGTTCAATTTCTTCGCCTTAGGCAGGGCAAATATTAATCTCCCGCTCAATCTATCTAGGAATTCTACCCAGGGATTATTGAAATGAAAACAACTACATAAAAATCAAATCTCCACTCTTTAAAATAAAAGCCACAGGAATGCAATTAGCTAGCCAGCTTGTTTTTAAATCAAATGGATTTAAAAACAGGCGGTATATGAAAACTATTTTAAAATAAATCGATAAACATTTTTAAAAAATCCGTTTTACATATAAACGCGTGTATACTTGGATACACGCATTCTTTTTAAATAATATAGCAAATTTAAACTCTTCGTTTAATTAAAATTAAAAGCTTAATAAATTTCTTTTTTTTTTTTGTTTAATAACAACACCATTGAACCGGATTTCAATCAGGTTCAATATATAAATTCATGAATAAGTCTATCATGAATTTATTAATAGAATTGATCAATTTAAACCTTAAACTAGTTAATTTTAACACACATTTATATAATAGGTTTTCTTTAAGAAAACTAGCGTGGATTGTCCGTATAAAGCCCCATTGCATCGAAAATTTAAGGTTAGTACTAGGGTTTGAAGTGGGATTATGGATAGATGTCATGAAGCTAGGATCGAACTCAGATCCGACTGCTTCAATGTCAAGTATATTATTTTTAGAAAATAAAGTTCTTTTTGAAATAATTTGTAGAATAAACTTTGTGTTGTAACACGTAATAATAAACTTCTCAACCAGTAGATATTAACTCCTAAAAGATTACTGGAGAAAATATAAATCCAATTTTTATTTCTGCATTATAGTGTTAGTTAGAAATTGTAGCAAGCCCTATTCGAAATAAAATATAATGCAAAATAAAAACTTCATAATGATGTATTAAGAGATAATCTATCAAAGGATCTCATACATAATGCTTGGCACATTTACATATTATGATCGAAATCTGGGCTAAATGAAATTTGAAACTTTTTTGTTTCTAAGCAGGCTTAGAATTTTTACAAATACAATTTTTAAAAATAACTGGTTCATAGCTATTTGTAGGTAATGTGTAAAACAAAAATGGAGAATTTCCAAAACCTTTACTAATAAATAATGTTTGATTTGACAATCTATTTACATTTGGGGGTGAGTCAATTTTAGAAGTTTTTAAACCACCTCCTTAGAATAAATATTTAACATCACATGATTACTCTGGCTTGCACTGAGTGGCACTACTGTATGGAGAGTATTGCCTGTTTTAATAAATATTTAAATTTGGTTTACTCATTCGGTGAATATAAAATTAAAACAGATTATTAAATCTTGACTCACAACAATAAAGCATGGAATATACAGTGATTTGCTGTAGATGACCAAAATAATTGTTATATATATATGTTAAAATGAAGATTTGCACGGGTTAAATATATAAAATACATATTTTGCGGGTTCATCCATGTTAAAAACTTTTAATATATATATGTTTAAATATATATATTAAAAATCTTCCCTATTTGGAAAGATTTTTTTAAAAAACATTCCTAAATTTAACATTTTTTGCTATTGGTGGAATTTTAACATTTTATTCAAATCAGTGATTGTAGCGCCTCTGCAACCATCTTTCTACCTTTTATAACTCTGTGGATGGCTTGTGTGACCAAGTCAAAACGTCAGTATATTAATATTAAAAGTTTTTAACATGGATGAACCCGCAAAATATGTATTTTATATATAAGCCCATAAATAAATTACAGCTATTTAATATGTAACCTTCAGAATATAAACTTATTCATAAAGCAAATAAGTCCAAATATGTTTTTACAATAATTCACAAGTCAGATTCCCAAAGAATCAATTTTTAACAAACTTTTAAACAATGCCGACTTTCTCAAGTCAATGCTAATCTATTTTTTTAGATTATACCAATTTTATCTGACCTCTTCATCATTATATGGTAAATAAATCAAACCTTGATATCTGAAAAGGGTGAAAGTTTATATTAGCATCAATTTTTGCAATATTAATAGAGCCCACTTACAGTTTCAAATAGTAATCAAAATGAAACTTCCAATAATTTTAATAAGCCCATAAATAAATTACATATATTAAATATGTAAAACTAAAAATATAAACTTATTCATAAGCAATTACCATGATAAAGTTTATATATTAACATATGTAATTCAACAATAATTTTTTTTTTTCTGAGCTAATGTAATACATTGCTGTTAATGAAAACATCTACAGAAAAGGTAGTTTTTAAAAAAAATATTCAGCTTTATTAACATGTGCTAACAAACACACTGGATTATTTGTTGATTGAATATAACTTAACATCTACCTTAAGCCTAGATCATGCTTCATCAAAAAATAAATATAACTTCAAGAAAAAAAAAGTATTTTTCAGTATCATTCCATTGCCTTGATGATAAATTTTATTCTGCTATATATACATAATTTGCATAATGTTCCTGTTGTGGTTTTGTTATGTACATTTTTTTAAACAGTGTCATATAACCATTTAATGGCGAATCAACAGAAATGTTTCAAATGATCCCAACCTTATAAAACTGTCCCAAATCTTAACATAGATAAAAAAAAGTTATAAAATTTATAGAAATTAAAACATATCATCTCACTCTCATGAACCAAAGCAAGGATCAAGTATTAACTTATTCTTGGCTGTTTCTTCAATGCTTAAAATTCATACAAATGGGAAAATCATGTGAAAGATAGATTTTATAAAAATTATCTACTAATCATAATCCTAGTTTGATCATAAAGTAGAATAATTACATTATCTCAAGCAATTCTTAATATTTTCTAAAAATAATTTAAACAAGCCAAGAGGTTTAATCCAATGACTATATATATATATATATTGTATTGTCCATGGGTAACTTAAGGTTTATACAATTTATTTTCTTCATATTGAATAACCAAATTACAATCACTTTGATAATTCCCTTATTAGAATATGTCTGGTAATTTTATCGAACGCAATTATTTTTCCTTGTCACACAATCCCGCTTAATGTAGCCAAACTTGAATAATAGTTGAGGACAGAAACAGCTTTTAATTTATTTTAAAGGTGCCAGATTTCTATATAAGACTCCACTGGCCACCCCCTTTCTTTATTAGTTACTATTATAAAATTATTTGCGACACCTGGAGGATTGTATTGCAATTTATTTGGTAACATAATAATTATTGAATTTAAATAATTTTATCCTCTTAATAACAAATAGACAACAATGCAAGTTATATTCTTATGATTTATTAAATTACAATTATGACTATTAGAGAAACTAAATAGAGAATAACAATATAAAAACAAATAAATTCAAATGGCTATTAAACATTACTGTTTCTAACATTCAGATTCTTTTCTTTTTCTATAGTCTGATGCAACACAGCATTTTTTATACTTATTTTTCAAGAAAGTGATCACTTTTAAGTTATGAAATAAAGTCTCTTACCAGTAAGTTGAATTGTTCAATTTATAACACTGTAAATTAGCATGCATGGCTGTTCTTGTTTTCCTGGGAGAGATCCATTACAGTCTCTTATCACAACTTATAGTTAGTCTGGGGTTCAAAGATTTAGGTAGCTGATGACTTCATCCTTGGCATCCTAGGACTTCAGGAAGGAAGAAACATCGGTAAATAAACTTTCTCTATTCACACATATTACAATGATTCAATATGCTGCTGAGAATAGCTTGGCAAAATCTTTATGACTTCATAGAAAATCCAATTTCATATTAAACTGTCTTCTTTAGAAGGAAGATGAAGATCTAAGACTCCTGATGCATGATATATTTGCTTTTTATATTGCCTCCCTGATTTTAGTCAGCTGCACACATCCTGTTGACACCTATTAACTTTGATTAAATAATTTTGTTTACAAAGTTATCTTTTCCCCTCTTTGGTGGCCATTTTTGGTGATGGTGAAAGAATGCTGCAATTTTAACTTTAATTATTTCTAATTGTTTTGTGATAAGAATTTGTTTTCTTATCAACACACAAATCAAAGTAAAGTCTGGTTATTCTCTTTATTTTTTTTTTTTAATTTCTAACTTTAAAAAAATATAACCCATATTGTCCAAACAAAATACAATCAGATATTTAAAAAAATTATTTTCTTTTTGGTAATTTGATAATTTATAATTCTAAATTGCCACTGCAAATTTGTACCCAAAAATATGACACAACATCTCCGTGGTTGGGAAAGACTAAAATAGGGTGTTTAACCTTTTTTTTAATAATTTTTGACTTTAACATCTCAGCTAATTATACTAATACTGAATTACTGATTAATCTTATTTAATAATGTACAACTAAGGTATCCAGAGTTTAAATATGACCAGTTTATTCTACAAGACTTTCTGTTCAGATAACATCTTCTATAAGACCTTAATGTCCTTGTATTGTATGTTCCCTTCTCTCCTGTTTGTGAGAGTAAATGCATTGGTGTCATTCTCTCTTACTATATGATATGGTTCCTCATACAAATTCTGGAACTTTTTACAGATATCCTTTGTTTGGCTAACTGGGTTTCTCTTACCTTGCTCCCTTTTTTAAAACTGTCAGCTTTTGGACCCTTCCTGTCTGTTTTTATGTTGGTCATATGTCTTATCCTCAATTCTTCTACCTTCCTCTGATCCATCTCTTTATCGATACATTCAGGATTGAGTGGTAACTTAGCTTTGTACAATCTCAGCATGGGGTGTCAGAATTGTAGTCTAATAGGAGCAAAATCTGTGGACTCATTCTCCATTCAATACAGCAACTGTTTCATATACTCCCATGGTTCAATGATTTGTAACTCTAAAAAGTCATCCCAGCTCTCTCATCACTCATTTGCATGAGTTTGATTGAGGACTACAATTAGACAACAGTACATGCTATATTTCCATTCCCTCTATATATTCCTTCCATTCAGTCACTATGAAAGGAATCCCATGGTTGTATAAAACCATCCTGTTTACCTACTTTAGGGAAATATTAATTCTCTAACATTTGTATGGCATTTCTTCCATTAGCTTGGGACAAGGGGTATGCAGATACTCATTTTGAAAAAAACCTTATAAACTACTAATATATATTTCACCTTTCAGAACACAGGTAGTGGCCTGTAAAGATCAATAACTATCAGGTCACTGGGTTTCTCAGAAATTATGGGGTACAATGCACCTACATACAATATATTGGCAGGTTTGATCTTTGATACACTTCACACTCTTTTAACATGTTGGCTATCTGATACTGCATACCAGTCAATAAAACCATGTTTTCAACAGTCTTTCTACTTTGCAAGCCCCATAGTGACATATAGACAGTGAATATATATAGTTAATTTATCTTTAAATCTTTAGGCACTATCATTCTTCATGTTATCTCCTTTATATTTATTAAGTACCACAACAATTCTTCTTTCAAATGATACCTTCTCCAATTTTTTTCAGAGTAACTTTCCCTTGATCCATCTTCACTTTTTTCTCTCTCTAGACTATCTATAATTCTCTGGTATCTGGAATCATGTTTCTGTTTATCACCTAAATGTCTAAGTTTGTCTTCACTGGATATATCTATTTCCATGACTACCGCCCCCAGACTTATGTCTTCCATATGCAAATGGCTAACAAACTCCAGATACAGATTACAACTTAAAGCATCTTCCACCACATTTTCTGTTTCCTTACAAAATAGTTAGATTCTTGAAGAAAAAGACTCCAACAAATTAACCTACTGTTGATCAGATAGCTGTGGTTAAAAAATTCCAGACTTTTGTGATCAGTTCTGATTATGACCACTGACCCTATCAAATTTGCCAAAATCTCTAGAAAATGCCCAAATCATGACCAATTCCTCCTTCTCTGTTACAAAGTAATTGATTTCTGGCCTCCTTAAAGGTCTGCTAATGAATCCATCATACCTTGGCTACTACCTTCCTGAGTTTGCATCAGTGCTGCATTCAACCCATATTCACTGCTGCTCACTTGTACTATGAAAGATTTTAAAAAGTCACTTGGTTCAAAAATTTCTCCTTGAATGTCTTTGAATATGGTTTTATGTTTGTTTATCCATTCCCATGGAGTATTTTCTTGTAATAGCTGCAGCTAAAGCTCCATATTTGTTGCAAAGTTCTGGTAAAATTTACTATAAAAATTACGCAGCTCTGGAAATGACCTAACCTGTCTTACTGACCTAGAGACTGGGATTTCCCTAATAACTTGTATTTTTTCAGGATCAGGCTTAATTCCTTTTCTGCTGATCAAATGTCCTAAAAAACTTATTCTTAAAATTTTTTTTAAATTATTTCCTTTTCCCTTTTTTAAAAAATTGGGGTGTATATATAGTACTCTACCAAGGCACTTCAACAATCTTGCCCCACCATTCTTTAAACAAAATGGCATTCTGATAAACTGGTAAGATATGCTGTTATATCTGAAAGGTGTATACTTGCAATCTGCTAGGTGTAGTTTGATTTGCCAATAACTGACACTCAGGTCTAATGTCAAAAAAATTTCTTTATTATGGAACTTGCTAAATAATTCGTTTATATGGAGGAACATTCTATTTGAGCCAGGTAATCCTATTCAACTGTCTAGTGTCTAAGCATGGTTTTACCAACCCATCTTTTTTTACTATCACTAATGGGTTGTTATATGGTGATGATCCCTTCATTATTATCTTCATTCCTCCAATTGTGGCAATTGTTTTTAACCTCTGTTCTATATTGATGAGGTACTAGATAAGACCATGCTTGGTATGGTATGCCATCAATAATCTTAATTCAGTGTTCATACCCCTTAATTATCCCCAGTCTATCTGAAAAATTTGTGCTATATCTCTCTAATAATTCTTTCAGTGCCTTTTCCCACCCTTCTTTATCTAATTTTCCCTTGCTCCATATCTCTGCCTGTGCCCTCTCTATCTTATATTGGATACTACATACTTCTCTCAGTAATGTTTCTTCTTTTGATCTAAACTTGATATTGGCTTCTTTATAATTGATCAGACACACTGTTTTGTGCATGAAGTCTGATCCTAATATTACATCATGTACGAGTCCTTTCAATATCAGAAAAACATGTTGGATATCTCTCTTTACCATCCTTACTCATACCATACTTGTTTTATCACTAGTTGGGCTGTTTTATTATTCGTCAATGTTACTAGGGTTTTCCTCACCGACAGAGTTTGAATGTCAGGGGCTTGTTGCATCATACATTTATATACAGTCTCAGACATGATTAATATTTGTCCACCAGAATCAAACAAAAATTCACTTCAATATTATTAATCCATATTGTAGTTTTTGGGCATTCTTGGGATGCAAAATTTATTGTCTCCCTATCCCATTCACAAATCAAATTGTCTATTCTTGTATTTCTATTGCCATGTCCTTACTATTTATTTATTATTTTTACTTCTTAATTCCATACACTTCTATTTCTATCTTGTATATCTTGATTGGTTTTTATTTTCTTATTATTTATATTTCAGTAATACATTTGCCGATTTTCTTCCCCCTATTGTCACTTTTCCTTCTGAGCTATTTTATTTCCCATCATTTTTCCTACTCTTTTCCACCTATCTACCTACACAAATTTTTTTTTGTTCGAAACAACATTTATATTTCAAATTTTATTCTTCTATAATTCCCTATTCTTATCTCATGTTCTGGGTCACTATTATGGCTCATATATACCAACATTGGATGACATTGCATTATCCATCAGTCAATATCTTGGAGTTTATATGATTTATTTTCTCAGTATTCGGTGACCAAATTATGTTCACTTTGATAATTACTTCATTAGAATATATCTGGTAATTTTATTGAGCACAGTTATTTTTCCTGGTCACACAGCCCCACTTAATGTAACCAAACTTGAATAATAGTTGGGGATAGAACCAGTTTTTAATTTATTTGGAAGGTGTCAGAATTCTATACAAGAGTCCACTGGCCTATCACCCTATCTTTATTAGTTACTATTATAAAATTATTTACTACACCTGGAGGGTTGTATTTTCTAATACAGCATCATCAATTTATTTGGTAATGTAATAATTGCTGAATTTAAATAATTGTATTCTATTAATAACAAACTTAAATAGGCACCAATGCAAGTTATATTATTAAATTATAATTATGATTATTTTAAAAACTAAATAGAGAATAACAATATAAAAACAAATAAATTCAAATGGCATTAAACATTACTGTTTCTAAGATTCAGATTCTTTTTTTATAGCCTGATGCAACACAGCATTTGATATCCTTATAGTTCAAGAAAGTGATCACTTTTAAGTTATAAAATAAAGTCTCTTACCAGGAAGTTGAATTGTTCAATTTATAACACTGTAAATTAGCATGTATGGTTGTTCTTGTTTTCCTGAGAGATATTCATTATATTATCTTATCACCGCTTGTAGGTAATCTGGAGTTCAAAAATTTAGGTAAGTGATGGCTTCACTCTCGGCATTCTAGGACTCCAGGAAAGAAGAAATATCAGCAAATGAACTTTCCAGACTCACACATATCATGACGATTCAATATGCCAGTGAAAGTAGTTTGGCACAATCTTTATGACTTTATAACATATCAATTTTATATTAAACTGTTTTCTTTAGAAGATGAAGATATAAGACTCCTGATGCATGATGTATTTTCTTTTTATAGTGCCTCCCTGATTCTAGTCAGCCATGCACATCCTGTTGACACCTGTTAAGTTTGACCAATTTAAAGTAATTTTTTTCCCCATATGTCATAGCATCGGCAGGGACGCGAACCCGCAACCATCTGCAAACAACTGCTTGCTTGCAAGGCAGCTGCGATGACTTCTCGGCTAACAATGCTTGACAAGTAATTTTGTTTATAAAGCTATCTCCCCCCCCCTTTGGTGGCCATCTTTGATGACAGTGGAAGAATGCTGTGATTTTAACTTTAAGTATTTCTAATTGTTTTGTGATAAGAATTTGTTTTTTATCTTTGCACAAAACAAAGTAAGGTTCTCTTTATGTTCTCTTTATCTCTTTTTTAAAATCTCTAACTTAAAAAAATATATAACCCATATTGTCTAAACAAAATACAATCAGATATTTTAAAGAAAATATTATTTTCTTTTTTGTTATATATGAAAACAATAACGAACTCAAATATCTTGATCTTTCCTTGTCAAGAGACCGCCACGCAATAGATTACAAAATGCTTGTTAAACCATTTGAAACGGCGCTCCATCCAAATCCCCCACAAATCGCAGGTCTTAAGTTTCTGTTTAGAAGCCCTCTTGTGTAATAGAAGACATGGGGATAAACAATTACATTAAAGACCACTAGCAGCAGGATTTAAATACAAAACTATTAGGAGGAAAGTCATGAAATTTAACAGCACAATAGATGATAAATTGCCTCGCACCACTACCCAGAATAACGGCCCCCTCCCTAAAATATCCAATAAACTAACAAAACCTTAAGCAACAAATTCAGCATAAATCCACTCACCCAACACTAATAGGTTGATCAATAACTCCAAAGATTACATTGATCCAGGCCACCCCACATGTGGTGTACTCCATTTCCTGCCCCCAGGCGGTCCACGCCAGAAATTAGCCACAATTAACACCAGGTTGTACACCCTTCAATAGAGCCCAAATGAACAGCAGACATCTTCTGCATTTTTGAACTAAACAATCAGGGCACAATTTACCCCCCCCGTTATTTTATGCTAGAATCAAACGACTAAGGAGAAAGATAAAAGAGGCATTCACATTAACAGAGACATCCAGCAACAACAAAACACTTGACATTTTGAAAAAGGGTATTAACAGTAACTCATTTGAATATTCTCATTTACATATATCAAGTATTTCAGAAGGCAGAGTATGAGGCGTTCCCAAAGTCAGCCAAATTTATTACTAACTATATTTTTTCTCTAATAATTTACAATTAAGTATTTTCATTTTTACAAATAAGGAGAAATTAAAACCACATTTATTACATAATTCATAATTCTAAATTGCCAATGCAAACTTGTACCCCAAAATACAGTACAATATGATTAAATTTCAATTGTACAAATTAATTGTAACACTTTTAACTTGTATTTCTATAAAAAGTAAAACAAGTTTTATATAAATTTAATTCGTTAGAAATCTTATTGCTATATCCCTCGTACCAACATAAGTTGTCTATTAGTTATGAGTAATTCAGATATGCATGACTTCAGATAAATAAAATGTTAGAAGAACATGAAAATAAATTAACTTACAATGGACATAATTTGTACCATACTCTTTATCTGACAAACGTGGGATTACAACTAATCAGATGGTAGGATTTTGTGAATGACCTATTGCATTCCAGAGGCCATTTAAGAATCAGGTTGGAAAACAATGCATCAATGAGAGAGAATTGCTTATAAATCCATATCCAGAGTTTAAAGCCCTAAGAAAATCAAAACCCAAAGGAATAATAATTCTAAGAGCTTAACTGGAATACTTTCTTTTTAAACTTAAACACAACCTACAGAACATTAGCAGTCAAATGAACAATTATTGCAAGTTTTCAGACCAATAATGCATTATATATAACTATGTAATTGCCATCTAATATCCACATACAGCTTACTGCCTTAAATTTCTTTATTGAATGATTATATGCATTTAATTTTTATTTCACCATTAACAATGTGGTGCATTTAAATACCCATGTAGCATTTTTCATGTTTCTTCACCCCTTCATCAAATTGCTAATGTGGAAAATCATGTTACAATTTCTTCCTTCTTTTCAAAGTGCATGCATTGAGTTATTATTTTATCTCAATGTACTGACAATCACTTGTCCTTTATTCTGCTGAGTTCTCCATGGTTCAATGCAGTGATAAAATGGTGGATTGTAGAACTCAAGATCTGCTCCATTACTTCTGGTGTTTCATCTTTTTATATCCTCCTGAGCAATCAACCATTTACTTTTTTAAACCTATAAATATGATGTGTTGTTCAAATACTATTGTTGTAATTGTTATAAATAATAAAAAAAGAATAACAAAAGTGTGTATCTTTAACATGGAGTGAGAAGAACAATTTTGCTCTGATCATTTTAAAGGAAAATGCACGTTTATTATCAATACCAGTGTTGTATTTCCTAAAAAATTTAACACTGAGATATATATCAACCTATTCAGTGGAACTTTAATTTAAACTTTTCTATAGACTGAAATTAAAATTGGATTCATTTGTAATATTTATCGTAAATATTTTCATTTCTGGAAATGAAAAGATATTTGCTAACATTACAATTTATTCCCAATTCAGGAATTGACCTTGAAATTATAAATACAAAAACTAATATAATATTCAGGTTATTTTCCATTATTTATTCTACTGCAATTTATCAATGTTATGAACATTGGAAAAATAAAGATTTATTCTGTTGAATTTGTTAGGTGTAGTTGAGCGTGCTTTTGGCTGGTTAAGCCAGATTCATAAACACTGAATCTGGCTTAACCAGCTGAAAACACACTCAGCTACATCTAACAAATTAAATAATAAACCTTTACTTTGCCAATGTTCATAACATTGATAAACTAAAGACTAATCTGACTTTTAAGATTACTTTAGTTGATAAAAATAGATATTCTTTATTTATTTAACAGTGCCTCAACATCTGTCTTTTAGAATGAAAAGTACTTAAAATTCCAGTATTGAACAAGACACCAATTATCATCTACTCTATTGATTAAGAACTGACAAAAGCTAGTCAAAGTATACAATGTTAAATATTCCATTGATGTTTTTTTTTGTAAGCCAGTCAAATACTTAAATTTTGTACATAGAATTTTGATTTAATAAATTGTTTTAAAACAAATATATATTGAATACGTCTTAATCTCACAATTCCCTCATCTTTTCATGCAAAGTGGATGAGTGAGGTGTACTCTTCTTACCAAACAAATTTGTTCTGTTTCTCATAAAATGTAGGACTTATAAAACAAATTGAATCCTGGTTTGTTCTCAAGGTAATTGAGATATTGATACTTAGGATGCAGATTTTCACTACTTTAGTTACAAGGTGCTTATCCTATAATCTTTGAAAGCTTGATCTGGTTTTTACAGACATTACTTCAACTATGAAAATTTTATTTCTTTATCATAGATTAAAGGCACACATTTATGTGAATAATTAGACATTTCCCCCTAAAAATATAATTGTTATAAAATAAATTTCTTTGCATATAAAATTAATGCATTTTTAAAGATATGTTTACATTTTTTAAAATTTCATTGCAAACAATAAAGACTATGAAGTGAATGTCCACTACTAGAAAATGAATCCAGCTTTTAAATAGTTCCAATATAGTCTGGTCTTCAACCACCGGGCCGCAGAAGTTGTCTGTCGGTCCGAAGCTAGACTGCAAGAAAGCTTATAATAACAAAATAATAAGATTTTAAACTTTTAATTAATATGAACAATTTTTAATTATTTTTTCATCACATTTATTAAAAAAAAAAGAAACAGAACAAAAATACCACAAAATCTAATCAATCATACATAAATTAATTTGTTTTTCTATTTATCACAGATGTTTATGGGGGGGGGGGGTAGAAAGTTTTTTATTACACAAACTCCAGTTGTCTTTTGATAGCCAATCATGGCTGCTTGTCAGTGTTGTTAAAACAATAAAATGTAACGTGACTTTTTTTGATCTCTTAAATTTTTTCTACTCTCTCTTTTAATATTTCATTTTTAGTGGGTTTTTTTTTTTTTTTGGCTATAAGGCTTATTACCTTTTTTTTAAAAATAAGTTCTGTTTCTAACTTTTGCAAAGTATTTCTCAATACACCCCCACCACCCCAAAATATAGTAAGATCAAAACTTTTGACTTTTTCAAGTTTCGTTTTCTTTTTTTTTTTTGTTTAAAAATACGCCCACTTTTTTTTGGCCTATAAGGCAATATTTTTTTTTAGGCTTTATTTGTATACCGTTAAAATACTAAAACTTTTATTTTTAAAACCAATTTCTGTTACCTTTTTTTAAAAATAAAAACAAACAAAAAATAACTTTGGTGTCTATCTTTTGTCTCAGTGTTGACAACGTATTTCTCAAACCCCCTCCCCCCAAATAAAAATTTATCTGTAAACTTCTGCTGGTCCATGAAATCTTATCCTTACTTTTAACGGTCCACAGGTGTGAAAAGGTTGAAGACCACTGCTCTAGAACATAGTAATAATCATTGTGGACAGTAGAATGGACTGCCATTCCAGTTTACATTAAACATGTTATTTGATAAGAAAGCAAAGGAGGTAGAGATTTTAATCAATATAGAAGTTTTATATAATAATGTAGAAATATTTGTTGCCAGTAATACAAGAAGAGCAGATAAGTATAACTAGTTAAGTAATATAATGAATTAAATATTTCCATGGTTTGTTATTATAATAAAAAATGAAAATGAGATAATATCCTTGTAAATAGAAGAGGCCAAACCAGTTTTTTTCATTAAATCTACAATAGATCTTTTGTTTGAGTTTTTCATTAAGTGAAGGGGATCCTTATTTATTTCTAACCCAAGTTCTTATATAGATTTAAACCAACAAAGCAATTTTTATAAGTGTGTGAATGTGAAAGAATAGTACCTTTTTTGACATTCTGCAAATAATATTTTTAATTTTTCCAGAGAGTTGTATGTACTGAATTAAATATTCCCATGGATTGTTATTATAATAAAGAATAGAAATGAGGAACTAATATCCATGTAAATAAAAATAACTTTTAATCTTTGATGTTAACAAAAATGGTCAATTATTACTAATTAACAATCTCTGAAACCAAACCAGTTTTTTATTAAATCTACAATAGTTCTTTTGTTTATAATTGACACAAATTTTAATAAAGACTTGTATTACCCACAACATTTCCAATGTTATTTTTCAATATTCAAAGAGACAAAATATGAAAAAATTCTCAGAATTTTTTTTTTTAATATGATCTGACCCCAACTTCATACATTCAGAGTTTTATTATAACTTGTAAACCTCAAACACACTTTAATTTAGTTTATTTTATATCAAATAATTATTCTTAAAAAATAAAACAATGAACTTGATTGTTTTTTTTTTTTTGTTGTTGTCATGGTTGTGTTTAACCAAATGCATCTCATTCTGTTAAACCTTAAAAAGAAAATATTAAAATTACTGCAATAATGGCTTTTCCAATACAGCACAAATCCATACATGTTAAGATGTACTGATGCATGAGATGAGACTCCCAGATAATTGACAAGTAAGGAGGGATTTTTTACCTTTTGTTTACATGACATTTACAAAGCAAGATTTAAAAACTCGCTGATCTATAGATGAAATGCCTAAATAAACTCTTGGATTTTCTTAGACTATAATTTGATTAGTCTGTTTTTAAATAAATAATTTATTTTGTGGCAGTTAAATAGAATAATCTTGCATGGGTTAATTTGACTTTTTCTACTTAATTAATGTGTACTTCCCTTAACTTAAGAATTGGCTAGTTAATATAATTTACATTGACAGAGGTTAAAAAAATTCTTTTGTAAGTGCATGTATTGCTTTGACCCAATTACAAAAATATTCTTAACATTAAAATTTATACCTTTTTAGTTATATAAATAAACATAAATAATATTAAAATAAACAAATTAAATATGGACATTATAAGAAAATTACATTAGATTGATTAGCTAATTAGATAGAAAATAACAATCATTGAGTTAGTATTTGTCTTTTGTCCTAATCAGAAATCCAAATGCTAGTGGATTAATTATTGTATACTATGGATAAAAGTAGTCTATTATAGATCAGGACCAATTACTATTTTACTATGAATTGTTTTGTTCCTATTAGCATATTTTAATCTTTTAACCAGCCATTTTATTGCAGCTATAATGGACCATTATTTTTTTTGTTTTATTTTTTTCCCATATGCCATAGCATCAGCCGGGAGGTGAACCTACAACCGTCTGCAACCAACTACTTGCTTGCAAGGCAGCTGTGATGACCTCTCGGCTTTATTTTTCATCATATATCTATATTCTTAAAAATAATATATCAAATTTGTAAATAAATAAAAAAAATAAAAAATGGAAATAAGTAATCAAACAAATGATTTCATTTTTTTGCATTAATGTTAAAAAAAACTATTTTAATTGAAAAAAAATCACCAGTAAATTTTTATTAGAAAAAGTTTTTATAAAGAATGTGTTCAAGCAATACAACATTATTTACTAAAATATTAAAATTCTTTATATAATTATAAAAAGTAATAAAAATTAGTAATGTTCTTAAATATGAACATCTTTTAGTTAACAATTGGTTTTTATATTTAGCAGTAGTCATTTTCTGTTTGTCACTAAAATTTTTCAATTTATTAATTTTTTGTTTTTAAATAAAAGCTGAAATTCTATGACATATACTTACTGAGAATCAAATATTTAAGTTTTGTTTTACAAAAATAAAAATAAATGCATTGTAGACAAAATTGCATTTTTCAATATCTCAAAAGCCAAAGTCAGTTTTTAAAATCCAAAATTGCACATATGCATTGAATATCTTATAAAGAAGAAATATTTGATCTGCTAGAATTGAGTTTTATTTAAAGATACTGATACCTAGATATTTTAGTTAAAACTAATATCAATCAAAAACAGTTTAGCTCTAGTTTTTGTCATCAGATGGACATAAAAACTATAAAATAAACTATATAATCAGCAGAAAGAAATGGCATGCTCTGGTAGAGCGTATGGGGTGTTATGAGGTTTTTCACATGAAATGTTTGAATAAGACTAGGAAAGATGTAATCAGTTTATGGTTACGTAGATGGTGTGTAAATGTGATGAAAGAGATAAGAAGATGGTTTCTAAGTGTAGATACGCTAAAGAGAAAGTCAGAGGAAAAGGAGAAAAATGTAGTTGAGGAAGATGGGACAGACTATGTATGGTCTTAGTGAAGTGTCAGGAGATATGGGTGGAGAAATTAGTAGTGCAATGGAGATGGTTAGCCAAAGAATAAGTAAGATAGAGAAAGAGACGAAGTATGTAGAAGGAAAATCAAAATCATTAGAGATAAAGTGTGAGCAGGTAAAGGAATTATTGAGTAGGAATGATAAAGAAGAAGTAGTTAAGAAAATACAGAAGGTGGTAGAAAATGTTATGGAAGGAACAGAGAAAGTAGACTATAAGACAGTATTGATAGAAGATTTACTAATTAGAGAATGTGGGGATATAATTGCAAGGAAAAATAAAAGTAGGAATGTAAGAGTATGTTTGCCTGGAGCTAGAATTAGGGATGTGACAGATAAAGTAAAAAAGCAAGATAATAGAGATGTGTATGTTATACTAGGGACTAATAAATTGTCAGAACCATCAGAGAGAATAATGGAAGAGTATATAGAAATGATTAGGAATTTGAGTAAGATTAAAGGAAGAGTAGGGATAGTTGGATTATTGCCAAGATTTGACAAGAGGCATTTGTTAGATAGGGCATGTTCCATAAATGAGAGATTGAAAAAATTGTGTGAGAGACATGATGTTATGTTTGTGGATGTGTGGAATTGGTTTATTGGAAAGAGTGAATTATATAGTAAAAATGGATTGTACTTAGGAAAACAAGGAAGTGAAGTTTTAGGGAGTCTGAGTTCTAAAGAATATATTTCAGGAAACTTATAAAGGGGGTGGGATTGTAACTTGTAGTGCTATCAAAAAGAAGAAAAATGGACAGGATGTAAAAAGTAAGCAAAGCGTAGTTGATTTAGATATAAGTGTAGATGTGGAGAGGGAATGGGTCTGTAAAATTAATGGTAAGCAAGTTATTTATAAATGTAATGGAGAAGAAAGAATCAAAAGAATTTATAAAAGAGTAGTTAGGAAAGAAGAAATTGTTAAAATTGGGTATTAGAATATGCAAGGTGGTAGGAGACCAGAAAGTGACTGGAATTAAACAAAGCAATTAAAAATGAAGGGCTTGAGATATTAGCAGTAGGGGAAACATATCTAAGAGAAGAAGAACCTATTTTGGAAGATTTGGTATGGCAAGGTATAAATAGAAAAGAGAAAGAAAAAAGATATGGTGGTATAGGTACTATATCAAAAAAATATTTAAATATTGTTAAATGCCAAGAACATTTGTGGTTAGAAATAAGGTTAGGAAGACAAGAATAAATGGTGGCTATAGTTTATATAGCTACTGGAGATAGTCAAACTATAATGGAGTGGAACAATAGCATATATGAATGTCTAGTTAAGGATATACAGAGTTTTTAAAAAAGGGGAAGAGAATAATGATTATAGGAGATATGAATGGGCATATAGAAGAAATTTATGATGTAGATAATAAGAATGAACAGCTTTTGAAGAAATTTTGTCAGAGTGAATTTGAGCATTGAAAATTTATCAAATATTTATGAGGGATAATATACATGGTCTAGAAGTAATATATTCCACACAATAGATTATATATTAGTAGAGAAAGAGGTAATGAATAAAGTATGGAAAATGAAGATGTTTGATTCTTTGTAATCAAAATGATCAGTAATGTGATGGAGAATAGAAATAAAAATAGAAACAATAGTGAAAGATGTGAATGGAGAGTGAATGATAAAAATAAGTTGAAAGAGTATAAAATACAAGTTGAAGAAACCATGGAAGACTATGAAGTACTGGTGTGATGAAATAGAAAAAGTGGCAAATAGGGTTTTAGGTGAAAATATTCAGAAAAATAAAAGTAATAAGAAAATGAGAGTTAGTAAAAGTATAAAAGGGAAGAAGAAGCATATAGAAAATATAAGTGTGCTATTAAGAACAAAGAAAGTGAAAAAGATATTAATGCTAAATGGGAAAAGTATTTAGAAAAGAATTAGTTAGCTAAAATAGATAATTATATAGAGAGAATGAAATTGAATAGTAAATTGTTTTAGGATATTAATAAAAGTAGAAGAGATGGGAATAAAAAATTTTGGAATTACATTAAAAGGAGAAATGTAGAGGAGAGAGAGATATTATTACTAGATGATGAGGGAATAGAGTGTAGCTCTAGAGAAGAATTAGTGAGAATATTGAATAGATATGTAATGGATATAGAAAAGATGTTAGATGTGAAGGGCAGAGGGATAGAAAATATGAAAGCATATAATAATGGGAATATTAGGTTTAAAGAAAATGAACTGAATGAGGCAGGGAAAAAGTGAAAAGTGGAAAGGCAAAAGGTTTAGATGGATAGGCAGCAGAGATGGTACTGAATTTAGGGCATAGGGCAAAGGTTAAGCTATTATAATGTTTTGATAAGATGGCACAGAAGAAAGTTTTTCTGGGTAGTTGGAGTAATACAAAAAAAGTAAGATTATTATTTAAAGGAAAGGTTAATGTTCATAGAAAGTTAAACAATTATAGACTGATATTGGTAGCATCAGTTTTATATAAAGTTTTCTCATATATGGTGGTTGGAAGAGTTGCAAAATGGATAGAAAAAATAATCTAGGAAATGAAAGAAGGTTTTATGTCAGATAGGCATATAGGAGATAGTTTATTTGTAGTTACACAACTTATTGATATGAGTAGGAATTCAGGTAGACAGTTATATATGAGTTTTATAGATATAGAGAAGGCATATGATAGAGTAAATAGAAATTAATTATGGGTAAGTTTTGCAAATTTGGGAATGGATGAAGCTTTAGTGGATATTATTAAGAAATAGAATCAGTTAAAGTTAAAAATGGGATGGGACTAAGGCAAGGATGCCCTATGTCACCTATTTTGTTTTTGTTGTATTTGAGTGAAAAGGAGAGAGCAATAGAAAGACTAGGAAAAGGAATAGAGATACTGTTAATAGGTGGCAAAGGAGTATATACCTTGTCGGGTCTTTTTTGTAGACAATATATTTTTGTGTGCAGAAATAAGAGAAGATATAGAAGTTATGCTGAGGACATGTGCAAGGGTGGATAAAGAGATGGGGATTAAATTTAGTGAAGAAAAATCAAATATAATGATGGTTAATACTGGGGAAAAAGTAAACAAAGAATTTTTATTGGGGGATATAAAATTAAATGTGGTGAATAGATATAGTTATTGGGAGTCATCTTGAGCAATCAGAAAAAATACTTGTATGAATGGGAAAAAAATTGATAAATGAAGCAAAGAAAAGAAAGGAATTGATGAAAAAGTTAACACAGTGTTTTCAAATAATAAAAGAAATATGATGTAGCTAAAATTGTATGGAAGAGAGTGGCAGTAGCAGGATTAACATATGGCAATGATGCTTTATGTGTTAGTAAAGGGATATTAAATATTACTTAGAAAAAGTACAAAGGGAAGTATGAAGATGTGCATTAGATGCAGATGTGTGGACAGCAAAGGAGGCAATTGAAGGAGAAATGGAATGGTCAAGTTTTTATATGAGAGATGCAAAAAGCAAAATGAGAATGTTCGGAAGGTTGCAGTTTATGAATAATAAAAGAATAGCCAAAATAATATTGGGTTATGAGTAAAGGGCAGGCAACAAGATGGGTGAGAAAGGTAATACAATATGCAGAAGATTTGGATAAAAAATTTATATCAGTATACTTGTACAAGAGGTTGGATGATTGAGTTAGGAGGATTGTTGAGTGTTATGGTGGTAAGGAATAGGATAGAAGAATAGATGCATTAATAAAGAATAGGGAATTGGAGAGATGAAGAATTAGTATAGAGAGTAAAAAGAGTTTAGATAAATATAGAAGTAAATTAACCTTTGGATGCGAGTTAATTTATGATAATAGCAAGGAAAGTAGTTTACTGTTGAAGACTCGAACAGGATCTTTAGTAACAAGGCAATATACATGTAAATGAAAAAATATGGGTGATTTAGACTGCAAGTTGTGTAAGGAAGGCATAGAAAATATTAGACATCAGTTAAGTCAATATAAATGCTTGAAAGCAGAAAGGGTACAAATAATGAAGTTATGAAAGACTAAATATAAACTATAATGGTCGTTGAAGAAATGGAAGTTGCAGTCTTACCGTATCTGCACTACAGGGCACCACTAGGTTACTCGAACGTAGAAAATTTATAGAGTAGGCAGATATGTGCTGTTAAGATCTATCTTTTACATATATATGGTTTATTCTAACCATCAGCCCAAGCCACTAGCTCAGTGAGATGCAGAGATAATAATATATAACTTTATTTAAAATATATCTTAAATATAAAAAAATAAAAGCCACTGCCAGTAATTTACACACAAACATTTATTAATGCATATATATAATCATTTAAAATTTGAGGAATAACATTTATTATTTTAGATTGGTTATTAATTTTTAAATTTAAATTATTATTTTAAATTTTAAACCATCTGCACAGATGAATTTAATAATATTTTTTTAAGAGTGTCGAGTATGAATAAACTACATAGATTGCATTTGAAAAGAAAATATCCTATCCCTTATTTAACCTTAGGCCAAAAGTTCACAGTCATACCGACATTAATCCATCTGATACATCAATGTATTCAATGCAGCATGAATACGACAGCACAAATACCATACTGTCAGGAATGTACATCTGAACAGGGTGGTTATAGAAGACATTGACTCTCATCCAGTACAGGAATACTACATCTGTCTGGTGAGAAGAACAATAAATAAAAAAAACTCCATATAAAGGGACTGCATTTTCTGTCTTACTATCCCATTCCATAGTCTAAGAGGGGTGACGCAAGGAGCAGAAAATACCATCTGCTTCCGAAGGTCAGTGAGAGATGGGACTTATTTTGCCCAAGTGTGGCATATAATAGGATTCTGCATGTAGTGAATCTCATGCTACATTTACTAATTACACCAATATATCCAACCGATTAACCCAATTTAACTACAAAACAAATAACCTAAGATATACCCTTCCTTAATTAAACTAATATAACTTTACAAATCTTTGCAGCCATTCATGCCCGACTTAAATTTAACATTTATATAAGTTTGCACAGATGAATTTTATAAAAGTTTGTTTTATAATGTTGAGTATAGATAGGCTACATGGATTACACAGTTAAAAACATTTCAAAATAAACATAAACGATCAAAACATAAAGTCATTGATGGAATTGCAGAGAGAAATTTACAAGAAATTCAATGGCATTCATCATAAGATGCCACATTGACACCAATAACTTTAAAAGACACCTGAATAAATACATTTTAGATACTCAATGTGAGGTATCATATTTACCGAATGTCTATATATTTTAATCAAAAATGAGAATAAAAACATAATTAAACATTAACAAATCCATGCAAGCATCCATACCCAACTTAAATTTAACGCATTTAAATAATTTATACAATAAATATTAATGAAAAAATGGAAATGATTAAAATGAGCAAACTCAAATGTATAAAAAAAATTAACATTAATAATTGATTTGAAAAGTCAGATTAAAGTTCATTTAAAAAAAAATAGTTTAGCTTGTCAAATTTTGAAAGTTCTTAATTTTTTTTTTTTTTAATTTTTCAGTTTATATCTTACAGTAGAAGAGCTCCCAGTTCCTGGTGTCAATTCTCACAAAGTCTTTATTTGAAGACCAGTCTATCTGAAAGTAGCCTTAGCTGGTTCAATCCTGGTATTACAATCATTTCATTTGAAATCAGTGAGAGAGGGCAACAAGTGCATCTTATCACCCTTCTCACAAAATCAAGCTGGAACTGTTCTTAATTTCAATATTTTTCCTTTTATACACGTCATCCAGATTCACTGAACAATGGTTTCCTGTTCCAAATTTTCATTACGGTCAAAACCTTCATTGCTGCTTCTATTGGACATCTAATTTTTTTTGTTCTCTTATCTATATCTTTCATCTGACTTTTTTATATAAGAGCCCCAAGGGCTAGTTTGCTTTTCATTTAATTTATAAAACAATCATTTCCATTTTAAGATTTCAGGAATTAATTAATACCTGTTTCTATTTTTACTTATACTACTTTTTACTAAAATATTTTATATTTAAATCTTTTATCTTTTTTTTTATTATAAAAAAGTAGGTTCAAAAACTTTTTTTTTTATTTAAAAAAGAAATACTTTTAAAGTTTTGCATCTGTGCGAATATATATACATACATTGAACAACTCTTTTTAATTTTAGCTTTCAGTTTTTTATTTACGAACTTAAAAAAGTTTTTATTCTAATTTTAAATTAATGTAATGGCATATTATATACTGTTACAAAACAAAGTGATTATACAAAAATTGGGTTCTTGGTTTTTATGCTGGGTTTGGGAACAGATAAGGAGGATTTAGACATGAAGGCCATGGAGTTGACAAAGATTATGTTGTGGAAATGGAATGGAGCAGGATATGGAGAAACTTAAGGTGGTAAATGGAAAGGGAAGGTAAAATGGCTAACAGGTTTCTCTGGACATAGTTGCTGAGAGATTCTTGACTCCATATAAGGAAAGTCATAGTGCATCACATCACTACAGATAGCTAAAAATGAAGTATGCTGAGCTCTATATTAGCATCAATATAATAGGACTATAACTAGTGGAAAAGTTAATAAATATTAATTAGAATGAGAATAATGCTGAAATAGCCATTGCGTTGGCACATGCAATAATCTCCATATAATTTAGGCATAATTTTGATATTTATATATAAATTATTAAATGTTTTATTTTTTTTTACTAAGGAAATAACATAGAAAAAATTAAATTACCATTATTAACATTCTTCCACATTTAACCTACTTATGCTTTTATTCTATCTGAATTTAATTTATCTTAATTGCATTACTTTTCATTCAATTGTCTTAAAAGTAATGTTTTCTCTCCATTTTAAACCTTGATTTGCTGATATAGTGATAATGAATTTACTTGATACAGCCATTGTTGAAAAGAGATGGGGTAAAGCAGGAATTTTTAATCTGGGGTACCTGTAACCCCAGGAGATATGGAAAGATTGTCCAGGGAGTATGGTGAATAGTAGGTAAAGAAGTATATTATGCTATTCATATATTATAAAAATGGTTATGTTATCAATATTTATGGGCTATTCTGTGCTGTTACTGTCTGTCAGTCACACCAATAACACTTCAGATCTGTTTTCAGACATGAACACAATAAGATTGCATAGACTTTTTTCTTACTACAGGGGTCTTTTAACTCAAAGTATCCACTTAAAATTCAAGATAGCTAGTAAAATTTCCAGAATAGTACCCCTTAAATCTCATCTCAGTAACATCCATACCTTCAGTGCAGGCATGTGACATAGTGCAAGGTACTCTCCTACTGCTTATTTCTTAATATAATGTATAAAGGATAACAGATAATTTTCTAAAAGTCAAGGGGGTCCAGGAACCAAAAGATTGGAAACTCCTAGTTAAATGCTTCAAAACTTCATGACTCTTTAAATAATTCTACTGGTTATATAATTTCATTTATAAACAAAAACCAATCTGAAATAGATTTGAAATATTAGAAACTACTTTTTCAAACACTTGCCTAAACGTACAATACAAAAATTGTTCTTTTTTTGTTTTTGTTTAGATCACTAGAAAATAAAACTGAAACTAGCAATAAGTTTTAATTGCATTAAAAAAAAAAAAGTAAAATAAATACAAATCCACATATTTTGTACAATAACATTAAATTTAAATGTTTATGTAAAAATTATTTATTGCTAAGTAATTAAATGAGTAAAATTTTCTTTTCTTTTAGATTTCTTATTAGTAAATTTTATATAGAAGTTTAAATTTAAATATAATTTTATTCTAGTAAGCACACACCCATAAAATACATTTATATATATATATATATTGTTTTTGGGGGGAGGGTAATGTTTTGTGCTGTATATAAGCTGCGTACTTAGTTTAAACTTAGCAATTCAAAACAAAGCAAAACTCTCCATATAGTAGTGCCATCTTCTGCTAACAAGAGCAATCAATGGATGCCAGAAGGCATGTGCATAAAATCCCTATCTAGTGCTTATTCATCCAATATCCCCAGATTAGTTTCTGGTTTGTGGCCTTCATCAGTGAGAAGCCTTGGATCTGAATTGAGTTCAGACCCATATGACTATATAAGCTATTGAGCTTGGATTGAAAATATTAATTGTGTTTTCAATTTCATTCTCATGGTTTTGTAGTTAAATAGAGTTAAAAGGTGGGTGCTGGAGGGTTGCATTGTGCTCTCAGATCCAAGGCTCCTCACTGATGAAGGCCACAAGCCAGAAACTAGTCTGGGGATATTGGATGAGTAGGCATTAGATAGGGATTTTATGCACATGCCTTCTGGCATCCATTGATTGCTCTTGTTAGCACAAGATGGCACTACTATATGGATAGTTTTGCTTTGTTTTGAATTGTTTAATGACAATTATGTGCTAGTATGAGATAGTGATCATGTGATGTTTAATGGTTTAACACCAATCCTGCCTAATAGGATAGTGGTGGCTATGGTTGTAAAAGAGGCAAAGACATCAAAATGTATGGGTGCTGAATTGAGTTCAGACCCATATGACTATAGAAGCTATTGAGCTTGGATTGAAAATATTAATTGTGTTTTCAATTTCATTCTCATGGTTTTTTAGTTAAATAGAGTTAAAAGGTGGGTGCTGGAGGGTTGCATTAGATCCTAAGATCTAGGTGCAGTGCTCTCAGATCCAAGACTCTTCACTGATGAAGGCCACAAGCCAGAAACTAGTCTGGGGATATTGGATGAGTAGACACTAGGTAGGTATTTTATGCACATGCCTTCTGGCATCCATTGATTGCTCTTGTTAGTACAAGATGGCACTATTATATGGAGAGTTTTACTTTGTTTTGAATTGTTTAATAACAATTATGTGCTAGTATGAGATAGTGATCATGTGATGTTTAGTGGTTTAAACTTAGCACTCATTTTCCATAGCATTTGAATTTTACTTAATTTATTACTTCGATCAAACAATTAGTAAAATCTTTTTTATTAACTCTTTACTCACACCAAGTAATATTAAGTAATTAACATAAAAATCTTAATTTATTTAAAATTTTGAAATTTTTATTACTACTACTATTACTATTGAAGCAGCAAAAAAAATATTGACCATCTTTTTTTCCTCTCTTTTCATAAATGCTTTTGGACTACTTGTTATTGTTCTGAATTGAATTTTTGGGTTTAATTAGGAACTCCATCCAATACATTAAAATGTTTTCCCTTTATCTCAACCAATTGACTGATATAATTTATTTATTATAATTAGAAAAATAATTAATAATCTTCTTGATCCATTATTATATTTTAGATCAAAACCTCCTTATCCACATTTTAAATCTTCACATTTAATTTTAAATCCTTGTTGGTCAAATGATTCCTATATTTTCATTATTTTTATAAGTAGAATCTTCAGTTTTATTTTCAGTCATCACTTCTGTCAATCTGACCTTGCCTTCAGAAGTAGACTAGTCCAGATTCCTTCTTTATCTAATCAGATTGAGCACTCATTGCTGCTAACCAATATGTAAACATATGTATGAAATTGTACCATTGGTTAGTATAGGAAAATAGGCAACAATGCTCTCTGAATCTCATAGCTGCCAGTAAGGTAGGGGATCTGGAAATAAATAACCCTTTTGGAGCGAGAGAGAATGTTTGTCTAACCTGAATGACTAAACATGCTTTCAATCTCTTTCAACAGTGAAGGTATTTCTACTATAATCATTACTGATATGTCTATGCAGTGAATCAAATCTATTATAGAACTGGAAGCTTTCTAGGACTAAGGCTGACTCAAGACAAGCTGTCCAGTACAGCCAGGAAGTCATTTAGGTATGACCAGATCAGTATTAACTATGTACAATTGCATTTATTGAGTGTTTAGTATATATGTATATTTGCTCTATTAAATTATACCTATTAAATATTGAGTGTTCATATGTATTTTTGATATCACTGTTAATTTGAATCTGAAACTTGCAACAGACCAAACACAACATTCATTATTAAATACATGATCTTTATAATCTTCATTACTTTTTCATGCCTACTTTTTGTATGAACAGTTGGCCTTTTTCTTAATTTAGGGATTATTTCACTTGCTTCATTCTATTTCCACTTGCGCATTTCATTTGAATCATTTTTTAGTTTTGTTTTATTTGAGCCATATCTTCGCTTAATTTTACTAAATTTTGGCCTTATCTCATTTATTTTACTGTCTCTAGTAGTCCAACTATTATAACTATGTGAGTGGCTGGTTTCTTATTTAAGCCACATCTTCTGGACTTTTTGTTTCTGGTTGTTGTCTTCCCCCCTCCATCTTAATCTAATGTAAGCAAATAAAATTTGTTTTCCATTTTACACATTCATTATATATAAAAAATCTGAAAATTGATTACTTAAGAACCTAGTATTCTTCTTTCCCCATCAAGTTTTATGATATCACATCTAACTTTTAGATTATTGCCTTTAGGCCAAACTTTATGGTTTAGCATGCATTTATAATTATTTGCACACTCTTTGTCTTCCAAAAAATCACTAATGAAGATTGAAAATACTTTTTCTGCTAATTTTATAAACCAAAATTGTGCTGATTATTTGAACTGTGTGCTCCTAACATTTTTTCCGAAGATTTAGTTTTACTGCCCCAACTTCAGGCTGCTTAAAT
This sequence comes from Epiperipatus broadwayi, assembly GCA_028023455.1. Classification (NCBI taxonomy): domain Eukaryota; kingdom Metazoa; phylum Onychophora; class Udeonychophora; order Euonychophora; family Peripatidae; genus Epiperipatus; species Epiperipatus broadwayi. The sequence goes on along the minus strand of JAQFVV010000105.1, from coordinate 3,085,616 downwards.
ATATTATACTCTGCAGTATCAAAGCCATTAGTTTTAATAATTTAGACAATAATATCACTATTATGTATTTTACTTCCTTATTAGGCAATGAGATTTCATACACAATATTATTTTGTGAAAACTCATGGAGCTTTGCAGTAGCATTACTGGTATGCATCTAGTTCAATACCTTTGTTCTCATGTGTTGGTTTTACCATAAATAATCAACAACTAACTAAATTTAAAAATAAGATACTAGCATTTTTATTTCACTTCATCTGAAAACAAGAATTAAAAATGTACTAAACCCCTCAAAAAATTATAAAAATCTATAAAAACTGGGCATTATATAAATGATAGGCTAACATTATGTAATAATCATGAATTTTATTGTTAGTAAATACAATTTTATATGATATCATGGGATTCGAAATCGTGAAAAGACCAATTTGCAGTTTCTGATAACATACTAATTTTTATAATTTCTCTAGTGCATATGCAAAATCACAAAACAAACTACATGTGACTGTTTTGAATCTTTCAGCATACTGACATTTTCTGACATAATGTCCTTAAAAACATACACAAAAACATTTTTCCTGTTATTCAACAAGAAATCCTCCAAGAATATGATCGTTTTTTTATATGTCAAAGCACCAGCCAGGAAGCGAACCCGGGGCAACTGCTTGGAAGGCAGCTGTGCTGACCACTAGGCCACCAATTCTTGACAAGAATATCTTTTACCTCTAAACCATCACTTTTAGCTATAAAACAAGTTTTTGAAGAATATTTTAATAGTTTCTTTGATCTCTATTATGATGCTAAAATATTTCTTTTTTTTTTTTTCAAGTGAATAATTTATGAGTTTTACACATCACAGGATTTATTCAATTTTCAAAAACCTATCTATTTCTAAGCACTTCTTTCCCCAGAATATTATTTTCTAACTACCACTTTCTCTTCTCAGAGTTAGGTGTTTATCAGGATATATTTCTAGTTCTCAGATCCATTTTTTTCTATTAGAGTAACAAGACCTCAGATTAGCAATCCATTTTCTAATTTAATTAGACAATACAATGGTGAGATTGGTATACCTATCTATTTATTATCATCAGTTTTATTTGTAGAGGATGCCAACCATTCAATTGCTGTAAAAATAAGGTTCCTATGTTTTCTCTTTATTTTATAACTTCTTTTGCTATATAGTGATAATGAATTAAATTATTTGATACATAACATTATACATTTTTCTAAATAACTTCCGTTGCTATAAGATTTTTATTTATCAAAAAAAAAAAAGTCAACTAATCTAAAATAGATCTGAAATATTAAAAGTTACATTTTAAAACGGATCTGTGCTATTTGAAAGCTTGTGATGATGGTATTTTGGATGTGATAATATAGTGGACTACTTCCACATCTACTACTAAATGTTAAATATCTAGAAAATTTTAAAATTTATTTACATTTTTCAAAGTACAAAAACTATAACTAATAACACACAAATAAACAACACATTTAGTAAATTACTCAATGTTTCAAATGGCATTATTCTCCTCTCTTCTTCAAGTATTGTTGGCCTGACTATTGAAAATACTAGTATAGGAGTCTAACTTACACCTTTAGATTCTTGAATATTACATTTTTAGGCAATGTCTAATCAAATTTAGTATTGTTTAAAATTCAATATTCAATAATCTAAAGATATAAGTTTGTTTCCTATACTAGTATTGGAAATAATCAGGCCAGAAATACCTAGAGAGAAAATAATACCACTCAATATGTTATGTAATCTACTGACCTGTATTATCTATTGAGCTTGCATGTCATTACTAACAGCTATTTATATTTGGAAAAGTTTAAATAAAGTTTAAACTTTTCTAGACATTCGACATTTAATGATAGATGATGGAAATATTTCAACATATAAACACATAAAAAATCTTCAAGAAAAGTCTGTATTATTATTTTCAATATATTATAATGGTCAGGGGTTATTGACTCTTACCATATCTGCTGTACAAGGGTGACACCAGGTCATTTGAACCTGGACAAATTTATATAGTAGGCAGCTCGCAGATCTAACCGCTTCAGCTTCACCTATTTAAATAGAAAGTAGGTTGAAATAAAGAAGGGTTCCCCTCTTTTCTTCCATAGCATAAACTTGTGGTTAAAACACCTGGAGAGGTCCCTACTATCACATTTTATATGCATATTATCGAGGTTATAGCCTCAGTAAATATTACTTTATTATAATTATATATTGACTGTTAGCCCATGTCACTAGCTCTAGGGGAAGCTGAGATTTATAATAAATACTTAAAATATATATATTTAACAATGAAAAGCTAAAAATAAATAAATAAACTACTGCCAGTAATATTACTCAAAAACCATTTATTATCACACATATATAAAGTGGAATTGGAGGAATAAACATTATTATTTAGTTTAATTTTTACAGTTATTATATTTAAATTTAAGTTTTAGTTCACACAGATGGAGATTCTATAGAAGTTTGTTTTATAATGTTGAGTATAAATAGGCTACATAGATTAATCAGTTTAAAACTTTTCAAAAATAATCATTCAACCTCAGATTAAAAGTTCATAGCCAAACCAAGGCTTGCTTCCTGATATAATGCAACCAATGCAATATGAATATGAGGAATGTGCATCTGCAGCATGGTATTACTTAAAGAGAAATGATCCTCACCCAGAACAGGAATGTGCATCTGTCTGGCGAAGGAAATCATTTGGAAAAAATATATATTGAAAATTCTCTGTAATGGTAAATTGCAGTCTTGGCTATCTTAATATTAACACCCAGAGCAGAAAGGGAAAACAATGGTGTGGGAAATACATCCACATCCATTGTAATACATCGACTACACCTTTGGGTTATGCATTCATATGGGCTTTGCCCTGTATGCTAAACATGTTTCACATTACATTGATATAAACACCTATATATCCTTCCACCAGCATTGACCCAACTATGAAACAAACATCTAAAATTAAGTCCCTTTAAAATAAACATAAATGAATTTAAATATTAAGTTATTAATTGAAAATTGCTAGGGGAAATTTACAATAAAGTAAACCCAATGACACTCATCATAAGGTGCTGCATTGACAACAACAACTTAAAGATGTGCCAGTAAATATGTTTAGACACTCAGCATGAGGGGTCATATTTACCGATATATATATATAAAATTTACATATGAAAATATTTAGAAATAACCAACATAATGAATCCATGCAGCCATCTATACCCAACATAAAATTTAATACATTTTAATGATTTAGTTAATAAATATAAATAAAAAAAATGGAAATGATTTAATTAGCAAACATATATAAAAATAAATATTAATAACTGATTTAGAGTTCTATTCTTGGTCAGATCAGAGTTCATGATTTAACCTTGGTTAGGCCTTAATCATTTAAGAAATGATTTAAAGTTCATTTAGTAAAGGTTTATAATAATTCTTAGAGTTCATAATGTATAGTTTATACATTACATTAAAGAAGCTCCTGGTTCCTTGTGCCAATTCCCATGAAGTCTTTAGTATTCACACTTTCATGGAAGGCTGGTCTGTTGTTCTTGCTGTAGTGATCAATCCCAAGGCCACCTTAGTTGGTTCAATCCTGGAACTATTTTATTGCAGGACCCATACAATTCGGGGTCTATAATAGTGCCATTTATATTTCAACAGTCTCTTCATTTGAAAATTAGTAAGAGAGTGAAAAGTGCATCTTTCCCCCTCCTACTCAAAAATCAAGTTGTAACTGTTCTTAAATTGAATTTATTTCTTTTTATATTAATCCTTCTGATTCACTGATCATGTTTTCCTGTCTGGGTGATTTTCATTAGGGTCTGAGCATCATTTGACCTTCCACAAGCGGGTAACACAATCTTTTTAATTTTTTTTTATATCTCTTATCTGACCTTTAATTATAAATTTACTCCAAAGGGCTCATTTACTTTAGATTAATTAAAAACAACAATCATTTCCATTTTGAGTTTTAAAAATAATTTAATTATTGTACAGTCTTAAAGATATATTTTTATCTTTAAATCTTTGAGTTTTTGCTTAAAATTTAGTTTTAAAATACTTTTTTTTTAAAATAATGTTTTTTTAAAATAATTTTCCATTTGTGTGATTTATATATATGTTAACATAACTTAGTTTTCACTTTTAGTTTTTTAACTTTTATTTAATAACTTTTATTTGTGAACATTTATACTTTAATTTTTTTTTATAATAATGTAACAGCATGTGTGCCCATTACAATATATATATATATATATAAACAAAAAAGACTTATAAATCCAATAAATAATATTATATTTCAACCAGAGGACTGGTTTTCATCAGAAAGAAAAAAATACCAGTCCTCTGGTTGAAATATAATATTATTTATTGGATTTCTAAGTCTTTTTTTTATTTTTTATATGTATTTCCTTTGGTTAGTTTGTTGTATGTATGTATATATATATATATATATATATATATATATATATATATATATATATATATATACAGATATTGAATGTGTGAAGTTATTCATTTAAATTAACTTAATTAGAAAGCACTTAATGTAGAACAACTGCTCCAGGCTAGGAAAAAGTAAACTGATGGGATAATTGCATATCAGTTTACTTTAACCATTGGACTGGGGAGTTGTTCTAGTTTGAGTGCTTTCTGATTAATTTCAATATTTCCAGCTAAACTATCTATTAAAAATATTGTATTACAATGTGTATATATATTCTTTTTATTCCTTAGGTCACCAGAAAATAAAACTGAAAGCTAACAAGTTTAAATGTGTCTTATAGTAAAATGAAAATATTAAAATTAATGCAATATTTTTATCATCATTGTTATCATCAACCATTATCAATTCATTGAAGAATGAAAGTCTCCCCAAGTTCAATCTATCTTCTCTGATCTCTAGACTCTCTTCTCCACATCACTCCTGCACATTTACTTATTTCATCCATTCATTTCACATGTAGTCTCTTTCTGGTTTTTTTTTACAATTTCTTGGAATCCAGTTTAAGATTTAAATTGTTCATCTGTTATTATCTCTTCTAGCAATATGACTAGCCAGTCTTTTAATTCTTTCAATAATGTCAGTAACAACTGTTTGTTCTCTTACCCATGTATTGCATTTTTGATCTCTTCTTGTTACTCCTAACATGCATCTCTCCATACTTCTTTGAGTGGTCTGAAGTCTCTGTATTGCTCTTCTATTAAGTGTCCAAGTCTCAGATCCATAAGTAAGAACTGGTAAAACACATTTATTAAAAACCTTCCTTTTCAAACACATATTAAGTTATTTCTACCAAAAGCACTCCCACCAAGTTTAATTCTATGATTAATTTCATCCATTATGTTTCCATCTGTAGTAATAATCTGACCAAGTATTGTAGTGTAGCTAACTTCCTAACTCATGCAAATCAATCTTTATTTTTCATCTTTTGAGAAAATCCATTGAACATTACTTTAGTCTTTTTAATATTTACCTTTAGTCCTACTTTCTTCTTTATAACTCTTGCAACATTTCCTGCAGCTCTAAAGCATTATTTGCAAAAACAACTACATCATCTGCAAAATCTAAATGACTTAAATAATCTCCATTTACTTTTACTCCTTTAGCTTCCCATTTTAATCCACAAAATACTTCTTGCAGCACTGCTGTAAAAAGTTTTGGAGATATGGAGTCACTCTGTCTTACACCCTTCTCAATGTTAACCTTCCTAGTATCATTATGTAATCTAATTGTTGCTGTTGCATTTTTATAAATATTCTTCAGAATATGACAATATCCTGGGTCTATACCTTGATGATCCAATGCTTTAATCACTGAAGAAATGCTTATAGAATCAAATGCCTTTTCATAATCTACAAATCCAAAGCATAATGGCAACTCATATTCATTGGTCCTTTCTATAACTTCTCTCAATACTTGGATATGATCTACTGTACTAAAACCACTTTTAAATTCAGCTTGTTCTCTTGGTTGGTTGAAATCCAATGTTCTCTGTAGATGAGTTGTAATTATCTTGGTAAAATTTTTTGTATAAAACTGATAAAAGACTGATGTCTGTAATTTCTAATATCTTCTTTATCACCTTTTTTAAATATTAATATTAATACTGCATTCTTCCAATCATCTGGTACATCTTTATCATTTAGACATTTGGTATATAACTTTGCCAAAATTTTTCTATTTCTTCACCTGCTTCTTTTAATATATTGATTATAATTCCATCATTACCTGGAGCTTTTCCTTTCTTCATAAATTTAATTGCATGTCTCACTTCTTCATTTAAAATTCTGGGCAATTCAGAAGATATAATAGATGTAGGAGGTACTTGTTCTTTATTACTATATAATTCTTGATAGAACTCTTCTACCCATTTCATGATGTCATCTCTCTTTTTAGTAATAGTTCCATCTTTTTTCCTTATTGCAAATATAAGTTTCCTACCAATACCAAAATGTTGTTTTACACTCTTGAGACTTTTATTCTCTTCTACAGCTTTCCTTGCTAGTTCACAATTATACTTTCTTATATCATTTTCAACTCTTTTCCACACCATTTTACAAAATTTGAGATATTCAATCCTTTTTAATGCATCATTTTTATATATCTTCATATTCCTTCTTTTCTTCATAAATTCTCTAGTCTCAGTAGAAATTTTATTGGTCAATTGCTGCTTTTTTCTACCAGCTATCTTTGTTGCAGTTTTTAAAAGTGTATCAGTTATTTTCCTATTAATTTCATTCAAATCTGAATCATGTTCAAAATCTACTAATATTTGAATCGGAAGAGCACACGTTCTAATTTAAATTCATTAGAATGTTTCTGAAGATTAGGAATATCAACTGTAAATATTGTTTTTCTTAATAATTTTTGTCTCTCTAGTTTTGCATTAACATGTATCTTACATCTTACTAATCGATGATCACTTCCTGTGTTGAATTTATTAAGAACATTACAATCTTGAAATATGTATTTTCTGTTAGTCAAAATATAATCCAATTCTGCTGTATCTTCATTTGGATGCTTCCATGTCCATTTCCTTTTAACATTTTTCTCAAAAAAAGAATTCATAATATAAAGTTTTTCTTTTTCTGCAAACTCCACAAGTCTATGTCCTCTCTCATTTCTATTACCATAACCAAATTTACCTACAGCACTTTCATCTTTCATTTGTTTACCAATTCTAGCATTAAAGTCTCCCATAACAATTTTAAAATGTTGTTTAGTCTGATCAAAAGCCTTTTGTACATCCATATAAAAATCTTCTACTACTTCATCACTATGAGAACTTGTTGGGGCATAAACCTGAATTATCTGCATTTGGTATCTGCTATTAAGTTGAATAACTAATCTTGCTACACTGTCCAATACACCATCAATCTCCACAATGTTGTTCTTCCACTTTTTATTTATAATGAATCCTACTCCACTTGTACTTCCAATATTTGTGCCTTTGTAGTAGAGTACATGTCCACTTTTTAAATCAATTGTCTCTTCACCTTTTCTTCTAACTTCACAAAGTCCAATAATGTCCCATTTAATATGAGACAGTTCTTCTTTCAATTCTTGCAATCTTCCTTTACTTGAAAGTGATCTGCAGTTGTAAGTACCTAAATAAAAAGACATCATCAAACGGCATTCTGGGTCCATAATCAGGAAATTCTTAGCACCCATTCTCTCACCAACTGCTGCCTTGGCTGGTGACTTTATGGCCTTCTGGGAATAAGGGCCATGATTTATTTTTGTCTGTCATGATTGTATATATCTATTAGAATTTTTTTTATGCACACACACATTCTGCCTTATCAGGCAACTGATATGAAGAACTCATGGTATTTCTTGATCTTAAACTCAGAGGTAAAAAGTCAATAAACTTACCATGCTAGTTAATGTGTGTTGGTGAGCAGCCAATCCATGTTCATATACTATATGAATAATTGCATAGTAATAATAGCTGCAACAACAAGAATATATGAAATGGACATTAGGAATTTGCCCTGCTCAGTTCCTTTAAGGCCTACAAGAGGAATCAAAGCGTCTTTTTTCAGTTAATAGCAAACTCCTTTCTTCAGCCAATATTTTTATACAATAATATTAAATTTAAATGTTTTATTTAATCAATACATTAAAATTATTTATTTGTTTTTTGGAAAATTTAATGTGCTGCATTGTAAATAGACTGTATACTTTATTTAAAACTTTAGCACTGTTTCCTTATAACATCTGAATTTTACTTAAAATTAGTTATACTTAAAATTAATTATTGTTTGGATCTGACTGCTTTCTATTAAACTTTTACTTCCTACTAAACTATAATAAAGTATTAACATTATAGTCTTAAATTATTCAACTTTGGAATTATTTTTATTATTAGTATTGATCTAAGAATAATTGTGTAGTTATAATAGTATTTCTGAAATCTGCAAAAGTACTTGACCATTTTTATATATCATCATCATCACTGGAAAACCTATATATATATATATATGAGTATAAATTTATATTGTAGGTGTTCATATATATGTTACTGGATTAGCACAAGTTCATTGGACTGAAAGCAGAACAACTCGTCACAATCAAAAAACTTACACCCATACAGATCATTACTCCAATCAAGAAGTCTATTTTAACATTGACATTTCTTTAGTTTCTAAAGGTAAAATAATTATTTTTCTTTTTAATTGTACTAAGAAACAGATATGTATTTGATTTAATAAAACTTTAATCTCTTCCATTTTAAATATTCTTAAATAAAACTTAAAATATTTAGATAGCATATTATAAAATGATTTACAAATAATATATATATTTCTAGTACATTGTTAGAATATATATATATATATATATATATATATATATATATATTCTAAGATATATATATATATATATATATATATATATATATATTGTGCCCTTATCTATAGGTCATAATAGGGTAGAATGGTCAATTGCTAAAAAAAAAAATTTTTAATTTTAAAATACTTTTGTGTAATATATTGATAATTGTATGATCGATTAGATTTTATAGTACAATTTAAGGCTGAAAATACCTGGTATATAAAAGTGTAATGGATTATTTTAAAAAAAAAAACAGTTAAATAAAGCTTAATTATATCCTTGCTTATGGTTGTAAAAGCTGGCCATATAAAATAATACAGCTATAAATAGTTAAAAGTATATTAACAATTCAATTGTAATGTTTTAAAACTAATAAATTAAATAAACGCTATATGTAATATTATAATTATAATTAATATTCAAATTTAATCTAATATATTTTAAGATAAACTTTAGGATGGTGAGAATTATATTTAGTTCTACATTTTTAAATTATTTTCCAAATTTTTATAAAATATATCAGTTTTGGTAATTTAGACCGAGAAGTAAATTAAAAAATCATCTGATAAAGTTAGTAATCATGTGACTGTATATTATATACCTTCACACACACGCTTGTTAGAATATAATAATAAAGTTTGTGAATTATAAAACTAAATATAATTGCTATCTATCGTTAAAGTAAAAGTTGAAATATTAAATGATATTTTAATAATTATTTTAAAGTTTAAATGATTTTGATAAAACTGTAATTGAGTTTAAAAATACTATTCTAAGTAATATTTTAAAACATGACGTCATAAATTCTTTATTTTAAAAAGTTTAATCTATTATAAAACTAAAAATGTGTAAATTTGTTTGCGCTAAAAAAAGTCATTAACCAATCATGGAGGTATTTTAGCAGACGAAAAATAGGAATTAGACGGAGCAGGAGAAGGAATGTGTAAGTAAAGGAAGGAGGAACATATTTTTTAGCTGTATAAGATCGTAAGCTAGAAAAGTGTTATAATTTAAAAAAATTTTGTATTTATTTTAAAAGTTTTGTTTTAAAATATAATATTTTGAACTGCCTTTAAATGGAAGGCTAATTTAAAAGATTTCTTGCCAGGATTTTTATTCAAGTTTAGCCGAAACCTTGCAGTAAAATGGAAATACTACAGAAAAAAATACCTAAAAGTATTGATAAAGTAAAAATAATTGTAAAGTGCCTTGAATACAGTTTATTTGTGATCAACCAGAAAATCATTTGAACTCAGATAAATATAATTTGGACATTATACCGAAAACATAAAAGAAAAGTTATTTGCCGTCAGGAAAAATTATGACGCACAATTTTAAAAGGCTACTCCGAAGTTTTTTTTTTTATTCTTCTCTATAAGGAAAAATTATGAAGAAGTTATAATGGAGAAAGAATGTTTGTCTTTTTAAAGGAAACATTACAAAGTATATAGTACCAGAATTTTAAAAGAAAAAAAAAAAGTTACAGAATAATAATATGAAAGAGCTATTGTGTTTTTATGAAAAAGGAACCGAAAAACTTTCTCTAAGAAGAATTAAAAATATTATAAAGTGTTCATTAGAGAAATGCTTAATAAAGATAAAGATTTGGAGAATATAAATCTAATTTACTTAATGAAATGAATCCATGGAAGCAGAAAAGTTTTATTGAATATTTAAATCAAAGTACTGAGAAGATGCATCGTAAAAGTCGCGCAGGAGAAAATATTAGCAAGAAATATTAGAAGAGAATATTTAGAAGTTTTCTTTACGGGATTAACTAATATCATAATTAATAGTTGTATTAAATATTATAAAAACCAAGGACTATCATTCAGGAATATTTATTGAACGAAGTAATATTTGTTTTACCTTAAAATTGAACAAGCAGGGAAAGGAACATTAAGTGAATGGAAAAGAAATGATAAACAATTTTTTTTTGGCTTTAGTATGAATGGGTTTTCAAGAAAATTTGATGAAGGAGTACAGTAAATATAGTTTGAATATTTTTTACTAATTTATTTTAAAATATAAAATGTTATGTGAGATTAGGGAAAACATAAAACATAAATTTAGTAATATTAAAATTTAAATATAATAGCTTGATAAAATTATAGAAATAGTGTTTAAAATAAAGTGTATGGATGTGAATCTTATATCTACAAGGATCAAATGGATGGTGAAGCCTACGGAACGCGATCGAGGAGATAAAGGTCGTTTGGTAATTTTAATAGTTATTTATAATGCATAATGTATTTTTTTAGATCATCTATTGACCTAAGAATGAAGTGTGAAAGTCTTAATTATATGCACACATTTTATGCAACATTTTAACATATAATGAGATAGGAGTAATTCGGAATATGCATGCAACAATTTATTTAAAGTATATTAATAATATAATTTAACAGAACAATTGTGTGATTCTTTTGAACTTTCATGTGATAAAGTATTCAGATATTTAAATAGTTTGTATATGATTAAATATACGGAGGAAAGTAGTAAAAAGATTTTCTTATAGAACAGTGGAATAGTTTTAAAATATCAATGAATTTTATTATTGTTAGTAATGCAGATATGTATTTGTCGATGTACAGTATAGAAAAAATCTTGAGAAATAAGATCGGATAGTGACTTGGAAGTACTAGTGGAGAGGAAACCAAGATGATGTGTTTTTTTATAAGAAATAGGAAAATATAAGGGATTTGGATCATATTTAGTTTTGTGTGATTTAGTATAGTTAAGAAAGTCCTATGACTGAACACATATGGTTTGGACAGTGTTTTGCATATCTTTAAAACTTTTGATGTTAGAATAAAGCTGAAGAAATAGCTTTAGCATCGTTCCTATGATAGAGGTTGGTAGACAGGTAAAGGTCACTCCTCTATAGTGTCTTTTAATTCACTGTGCCATAATTGTCAAGGTATATGACGAGTAATATTCTAGTTGTATTTTGATCCTATGCATCTATCTTCGCTATCCTTATTTCGTGAATCTGCATCGGTCAGAAAGATATTTTCAAAGAAATAATGAATAAAATAGAACTGAAGATATGTTATCGTTTATGTAAGAATAGTTTATTTGCTTGAATGTATAGAATTGTGTAACTTTAAAATTGAAAGTCCAAAATATCATAAAGAGAGAAAGAATCATATAATACATTGTAAAATTAATTCAGAAATGAATATAAGATTTTGAAAAGAAATCTAAACCAAGTATTTTAAAAGTGATAATAAAATTTGAATTTTTTTTTTTTTTTAAAATATTAATGTTGGAGGGAATGAGTATTGCATATTTATCAAGAGAAAATTCAATAAGATATAATAAACATATACTTGTGCATGGTATATTAATAGTTTTAATTATATCATCCGAAGTAAGGCTTGAATGAGAATATTAGGATTAATAAACATCGGATAATGAATAATAAAAACCTAATACCGAATGTAGAATAGTGTTTTGACTTTGTAGGATTCCATACAACCAATATGAAACTGAATTTTATTATTTTGTAGAATTTTATTACGAATGTAAATTTTGTAAAAAATGTAATTTTAATAATATTAGGGATGAAAAGTGTTTGTGATAATCATATAAGAAATGCATTTTGTAATAAGCTAACCATAATAATAAATCAAGTAATAATACTGTATTTTCTTAAGCGTTAAAAAAAAAAAAAAAAAGATTTAACTAGGAAAAGTAAATAATATTTTGAATTCATGTATAAACTAATAAACTAAGTTGAGATATGAAAGTAAGGGATATCCAATGTATATAGTGTAAAAATATTGTTAATTTATTTATGTTATTAATAAACTTTGTTTTAAATTTGTTTTAAAGTTTTTGTGTCCGAGTTGTTATTTCTCCACATGGATGCATGAAATCATGATACATTTATAATTGAAACAGACATATAGATTTTGCACAAAAGGTAAACATAAAAGTGTTATAAGAATTTTGAGAATTTAGTGGTATGTTAAAATTAAAAGATCATAATTTTATATTATTTATTGGTCATAAGTCGGTTGCCACAATATTACATTAAATTATATGCTAATGTTGCCACACGTATTCTGTTGTTAGATTATTAAAATACTACCACGTACGTATTTATTTATTTCATTTTAGGAAGAAATAAGATTATATTATATTATTATTGTTATTATCATTTTTTATTATTATTAGTTGCTGTGTAGTAGATTATGACATAAAATTCCCTTTTCATATTTTACTACCGTAATTTTAAATCAGAATACAATTTATGAACCTGAGATTTTATTTTATTTTACTTCATTTTATTTAATTGAGCTAGATTCTTGTTATAAAGATTAAGATATGATTATTATTTTAATCGTAGTGAATAGAGCTCAGAAAGTCGTAAGAATACTATGAGTTAGTTATTTGGTATAGTAAAAAGGGGGGATAGTGTTCTTATGCCATTGAGGTAGTATCATGTGGATAATGGCTCAATGTAGTCTATCTCGTTCCCTGTATTGTCACTCCATGTCTCATGAAAATAGTAAATATTTGTTAATTCATTTTAAAATTGAACGTATTTGTATTTTAAAATTAGAGCTAGTAATCATTTTAATTAATGCTGAATATTTCATTTATTTATTTGTTAACTGAACTAGAACCCGTAGTGAGAATGCACGGGGGGAGGTTAGAATATATATATATATATATTATTGATAATATTTATAACAGACATGTTTTAAGAGATTGACTTAAAAATAAATCTTTACTTTTTAAAAGAATATCAAAGGATTCTATTTTTAAGCTAGAAATTTAAAAACATATCTATTTTTGGGTATTTTAATGTAACTAAGTTTATTAACAGAACCGGCAATGTTAAATACAGTAGTAATTATATCATGCCAAATTATAAAAAAAATAATTACATCCTATCTTCAGGACAAAATTCGCATTTTAAAATTATTGAAAAGGCATTTAAAAATAGTCATCTGAACAAAGCACTAAATGTAATAGGAAAAAATATTTGTATTAAATAAGTATCCTGTATATATATAATATCTCATGGTAGTGCCTATTTCAGTTTGGTAACTGTGGCAAATGTTTGTTATATAGTGCCTGGAAGCAGGCCACCTATCGTTTCCAAATTATTGCAAACTATTAAGGCATTTTATGATCATGAACATTACCACTTTGGTTTACAGTTATTTATCGTTGTTGTGTCATGAGAAAGAGCTATAATGACATTATATAATAACTGATTTGTTATTAATACTAACTGGTATAACTATAGCTAGCTTGATTAATACATATATACATATACACCTATTAACATTGTTACAATTCGCAGTATCTTTATACCTTGGACAAAACTATTCTAAGTTCTGGAAGAATGCCTGAAGGTTTCTGCACCTTACATGCCTCTTTGAAGCAGATACTTCAGCCTTGCTGAGAGAGATTGGTGGTAATCATAGTATCTTTCTGGTATTCATGGACCAATGTTCTGCTTAATGATGATATTTAATCCTGAACTATCACTTGTACTAGTCTTGGAAGCTATTCAGCTTGAAAATTAGGTTGAATAGTCTTTCTTCTTCAGATGAATCTCTGTTCATTTGACATACAATGGATGGCTTAGATGCTTATTTGTCCTCTTCAGACAACCAGTAATGGCTTAAATTCATCCCTCATGGTATTTTTGACTCTTCTCCTAGAATATTAGTCCTTTTGGCTACAAGTTCTCCTAGTTCTCTTTGTATTCTCTACCTAGAATTAAACAAATTGTGTATTTGTAGGCTTTGGTGAAATTAGAATATTCATCATTATTGACTTCATTTATTTTACCAGATGGAAAACCCATATTTCCAATTATGAGTGGGTAATTAATTAGTAACAGTTTCTAATTGGATTGCCACTATACAATAGTTTATGTATTTTTGTGAGGCAAGACAACTTTCATTAAGTACTACTTTTTGCCGATAATTTATTTTTCTATTAATATTGATTAATTAGTACTAAATAATCACTCCATGACATTTTATATATAATTTTAATATAATATCTAATTTTAATGCCTCTTTCAGTTAAGTATCTGAGGTAAGTGTTTTGCCACCTTATGGCTGAAACACCTGAGCATCTTTTCCAAATTTTCATAAACTATTAATGCATTTTAAATTCATTAATATTACTGCTTTTGTTAACTATTGTAATTTCAAACATTTTGTTTTTAAACCAACTGAACAAAATCTAAGTTGTCTAGCAATATTTTGTCCATTGGGAAGCACAAACTTGAAAGATGTAATACATATAATTGCAAACAAAGCCAAAATTGATTAGCAAAAAATATTCAAGTCTGAACTTTTGCAAGTAACAACAATATCTCACCAAATAATCATAAAATAATATTTAAAACAACTTTATGTTCACTTGTAGAAGAATAATATACAATATAATAAGATAAAAATAATTTATTGGACTTTGGACATAAAAACATTCTTTCTTTGCAAGCGGATAGAACAAAGATTGGAGGAAAGACTACTATATGATAATGCAATTTGATTGATCTCCATTTTATTCCATTAAAAAATCAATCCATGAAACAGTAAATTGATATTAGAAAAAAAAGTAAACAGTGCTTAAAGAATTTAAGTATCAGTGTTATATAATATTATCTTTGTCTTATCTAAAATTGAAACTATATACTTGACTGAAGCCAATAAACATCACATGACTACCATTTCTTATGCTTGCTTATAACTAATATTTAAAACAGGCAAAACTCTCTATACACTATTGCCACTCTCCAAGTCAGAGTAATCAATGGATGCCAGATGGCTTGTGCATAAAATCCCCATCTAGTGCCTACTCATCCAATATCCCTGGACTAGTTTTGGCTTGTGGCCTTCTTCAGTGAGAAGCCTTGAATCTTAGAGCACTGCCCCTAGATCTTAATATCTAATGCAACTCTCTAGCAGCTACCTTTTATCTCTCAGAACAAAGGCTCCTCACTGACAAAGGTCACAAGCCAGAAAATAGTCTGGGGATATTGGATGAGTAGGCACTAGATGGAGATGTTTTGCACAAGCCTTCTGGCATTCATTGATTACTCAGGCTTGCAGGAAGTGGCAATATATATAGAGAGTTTTGCCTGTTTTAATAACAGTTATAAGCAAGTATAAGAAATGGTGATCATGTAATGTTTATTTACTTTTTTTTTTCATATGTCATAGCATCGTCCGGGAGGCGAACCCACAACCATCTGCAAACAACTACTTGTTTGCAAGGCGGCTGCGATGACCTCTCGGTTAACAACGCTGGATTAATGTTTATTGACTTTATGTCAACACATATCATACTGAGAGAAAAAGTTAGGTAGATTGATAGATGCATTTATTGTTTTTTATTTTTAATTTTTATTTTCTGTTTAGATCCTCAAAATCCCAGTAGTGAACTTCTTTTAGCAGCTGGGAATTATGTTTTTCCATTTTCTACTATTCTGCCACACAATGTTCCAAATTCATTTGAAGGTGTAATTGGATTTGTAAGATACTATTGTAAAGCAGTTGTTGATCGACCTTGGCGATTCAATTTTGTGACAAAGAAACCCTTCTCCTTGATTAATCATTTTGATTTAAACCTACAACCATTAGCAGCAGTAATTATTCTTTTTTTATTATTATTAATTGTATAAATTAATGCATAGAAAAAGTGATAATATAAAGAGAGGTAACATTTAGTATAAGAATTAGAGTATTGGAGTCTTCTTGTCTGAGATCATTGTGAAATAAGATATTAGCCAAGTTATAAATCATTTACCACAATAACACATCTCACTGGGACAATTTCAAAGGAAATTAATACTGCCCCAAATCATCACATATTGCTATATCAAAAATCAGAATAGCGTTGCTGGCCTAACGGTTAGCATAGCTGCCTTCCAAGCAGCTTGCCCCGGTTCGCTTCCTGGTCAATGCATTTGACGCATGAAAAAAAAAAATCAGAATAAATTTTAATCTTATTTTATTTGTTTTATTTAAAAATGTGAAAGATGGAATCCACACAGGTGTAAAACCGGTGCTTTTTATATGTCAGAAAAAATACATGTAATTTATATTCTGTCTTATCTTTCATACTCTCAAATAAAGGACATAAAAATATATAAAAACAAAATAAAATTCTAGCTTATTTGGGTTTATGGTTAGAGAGATGCAATGTTTTGGAACAGCTGTGGATTTGTTTGAAACATCTACTATCCGTCTTATATTATTATAGTTTATAACTAAGAATTTGACTCTTATTTGTATAATCTAATACCTTATTTCAAATAAGCTAAATAAAAATTACTTCAGGGCACTGGTTGATATATTAAATAGGAAACAAATTCTCTATTATATCTGCTCTAAATTAAGATTAACAATTTATATATATATATAAGGTAAAATTTAAAATGAATATATATATATATAAATTTCTATAAAGTATATGTGTGGAATATACTTATATAAAATACAACAAGGTTGCAATATCCACTATATATGGTTTCAATGCTCTTAATGGATAACATAAATTTGTGGATAATAATGAATGCTTCATAAACAAATAAAACATTTAAACACAGACACATATATATTGTCATATAAATACAAGCATCATAACATATATATATAATCATTACAATCAGGCAACACTTAGACAATCCCAATAACAAAACAATCAACAATCTCAATCTGTTGTCAAGGCAACCTCCCTTTAACAATAAAGTGATAATAACTCTTCATGTGCTATATAAACTATTCTTCCATCATTACCATAATGATGGGAAAAAACCAACCAATCTACATATTTTGGATTTCATCCTTATCAAACATCCTAGAAACAACTGACTTTATTCATGGACCATCAAAATAATTTGTAAGCTTTTAATATATTGCTAAAAAAAATCAAATAATCATGGCATGGCATCAAGTAATCTAGAAATAACTTACTTCTCACCAATATATCTTTGTGCATTAACATTAAGTCTTTAGAAATATGACTGCTAAATTTATTGTCAGTTTGAATACTTTAATATCAGATTAAGGATATCAGTGGAATTTAGAAATAGTGTTACTCTGATGGTGGTTGGTGGTTTACAATGATTGTAATCAGGTATGGATTTTCTATATTTAGGCATTTATGGGGCAGGCCAGATTCAACATTGTCACAGGCCAGCTGTTGTCCACCCCTGCTTTAGATGATGCATGAAGAATTGATATTGCTTCATACAATAAGAGCAAGATATCCACTATATTTAATTTCAAGTTTCCCTCCCCCCCCTTATGTATATTGTACATAATGTAGAATAGAATATGTATTGTTTATTTAAGTTCAAGTAAACAGACAGTATATTTTAACATACACACACATATATATATATTGTAACGATCCGGAGAAAGCGCCTTAACGTAATCTGCACTACGGGGCGCCATCTAGGCATTTGAACCTAGAAAAATTTATAAAGTAGGCAGATACGTAAGTCAAAAAAAAAAAAAATTTTTTTTTTTTTTTTTTAAATTTTGATTCCGGTCGTTAGCCCATGTCACTAGCTCAGTGGAATAGCAGAGATTTAATAAGATAATCTAAGAGTATATATAAAAAAAGGAATAAAATAAGCCACTGCCAGTAATTAACATACAAACATTTATTTATGCACATATATATAAGATTTAAAATTATTTTAGTATTAATTTTACATTTTAACATTATTTTTAACTTTACCTTAGATTTTAATTTACATTTTAATTTCTATTATATTATAAGTTTACATTTTAATTAAGTTCGCACAGATGGGATTATAAAAGCTTGTTATAATAAGTTGCTATAGATCGGTTACATAGATTACACGGTTAAAAACATTCCAAAGTAAGCATAAGCGATCAAAATATAAAATTATTGATTACTGACAATTGCGGAGGGAAATTTATATGTAACCCAATAGTATTCACCATAAGATACTTGCATTGTCACCAATAACTTAAAAGACATCCGAATAAATACATTTTAGATACTCACCGTGAGGTATCATTATTTATCGAATGTATATATATTTTGATCAAATATGAAAACGCAAAACATAGTTAACCGATAAACAATCCATGCAAGCATCTATAAACAACTTAAATTTAATGCATTTTTATTTAGAATTGAGTCTGAATACTACATAGATTTGCATTGAAATTAAAAATATTCTATCCCTATTTAACTTTAGGCTAAAATTCGCAGTCAAACTGGCATCAATCCATCTGATACATCGATGTATTCAATGTAATACGAAATACGGCAGCACCAAAAGAATTAAGAAAAGACATTGACTCTCAATCAGATAGGAATATTACATCTATCTAACGAGAAGAACAATAAAAAAAAAAACTCCATAGAAAGGAACTGCGTTCTCCATCTTATAATTCCTTCCATAGGCAAACGGGTGAGTGCGGCGTATATATAAACGATTCTGCCCGTAGCGAATCTCCGATTACATCTACTAACTACATCAATATATCCAATCCATTGACCCAATCTAACAACGACATAAATAACCCAAGATTACCCTCCCCTAATATAACTTTACAAATCTATACAGCCATTCACACCCGACTTAAGTTTAACATTTTTATAATTAATTTAACGGAAAACAAAAATCATAATAAAACTTAAAGAACAAAAAATAAATAAATGGAAATGATTTTACAAAATAAATACATTAAATAAAATTATAACTAATTAATAAATAATGTGGGTCAGATAGAATAAAATTGCAATCATTTAAATCTGGAAAGTTTTTAATTTACTGTTCATAAATTTTAAAGTTCTTACGGTTATTTAAATAGTTCATCTTCATATATTACTTGCCGTTTGAACGTGAATTCCCACGTCGTCCGAAGATTGGTATCCTGTTGGCTGATTTATTTATCCATCCGGAGATTTTTTAGTGTAGTGGGTCCTCAATGTAGAAACGATGGCTCATTTTTCTTCCTTTCTTAGCAGAACTGAAGGGATTGAAGCTGTGCGTCTTTTTCAATCCCCTCAGCACTAACACCTAGCTGTTACATCGTAATAATCATCAATAACTAGTCACTGATTAATAATTTCCAAATTTTCCTTTTATATTAATGTGAAGGATTGAATTTACATTACGTCACCGATGCGATGGTCCTTTCGCTGCGGTCCGATTCCATAGGGATTTCTTCTTATTTGCTAACAGTTTCTATTGTTTTCCTATCTGACCGGTATTTTTACATTTAAATGCCCAAGGCTGGTTTACATTTGACTAATTAAATTTATCATTTCCATTTCTGATTAATTAACCTGTTTTCCAAATCAAAGATATATTTAAAGATAAATTTAAAGATATAATTTTATCTCCAAATCTTTTTAAGTTTTTGTTTTTAAAATACCTTTTCTATTTTTAATACAGTTTTATTTTAATAATTTTTTATATCTGTGCGATTTAATATATAAAAGTTTAAGATGATATTTAATTTCAATTTTTAATTCTAAAAGAAAATTTTTAAATGCGAACTTTTTAATTTACTTTCGTGTTTAATAAATAAAAAACAACAACAATGTAACGAACGTCTGTGCTCGTTACAATATATAACAGATGCTTTTTATGCATATAATATATGTATATAAATTAAGATTATAGTATAAGCAAAATTTTTAAAAATGTGATTATTAATTGTAAATTGAAAGAGCACATTTACATATATATTTATTATATGTTTGACCAATCACAAATCATTCAAAAAATAAAGATAATAAAAAAGTTAATGTAACTATTTTTTTAAATAAAATGAATAACAAAATATTAGAGCAATTAAACATGCTATGGATATTTTTTTTTTTCCAATAACTTTTCCCCCTAAAGAAATGTTAATAACAGTTTTATTATCAGCAGATAATAGCTTTTCTGATTGTTCTGATGCTTCAAGTCTGTTGTACAATCACCTTCTACTTATTATTATTCATTTCAGATTCTGGTTTAAACCCTTCAAACTTTAAGCTTTCTGGTGCAGTTAATAAAAATGTTTTGCAGTTCTTATTTTTCTCTCATTATTAAATCAATAAAAGAAATTAATAAAATTTAGCTTTACATTTTTTAAAAAACATTTAATGATGTAAATACTGTATCATATCAAAACAATAAATTATATATATATATATATATATATATGTTTTTAACATAAGTCAAAAAAAACATTATTAATAAATCTGATTATGTATAGAATTTTAGATAAAAAAAGTAGCTGCTACCCTTTTGTAAAATTTATTAAATCAATGTTTTTATTTTTTGTTTATTTATATTTTTTTGGATGGTGTATAAATGAAACAGAGTATATATAAAAGATATTTTGCAGGTTCATCCATGTTAAAAAATTTAAATATTAATACACCAACATTTCGAGTTGATCAAGTCAAAACATTGGTGTATTAATATTTACATTTTTTAACATGGATGAATGCACAAAATATGTCTTATATATATATACATGTGTGTGTGCTAATACATTTATAATATGTCATAATGTAAAAATTAATATACTATATTTATTCTTAATAATTAATAGAAATGCAGAATACTATTATATTTAAAAGAAGCACTTTTTGTGTACCTATTCATTAATAATTTATTTATTTTCTCTTTATCATTAAATTAATGAAAAGTTAACAATTCTTAAAAAAAAAAAAAAAAAACCTAAATAAAAAGAGCTACAAAGCAATCTTTTATTTATATATTTTGATTGGCTATAAGGCAAATGCCCCCAAAATATCAAACTTGATTAAAACCTAAAAAAATTTGAATTTCAAAAATTAGCAATAAGGTGGAAATACTAGCCATAAAATACTTCTATACATACATGTTTAAAATATATTATATTTAAATTGCAATAAATTGATTTTATAAACTTTATCTTAATAAATTAATTTTAAACACCTAATCTCTTTTTATAGAATAATGCTTCCAATCAAAATCAAAAGACACTATGCTGTATGTGCTGTGAATCTGGACCAATCTCAGCCAGAGCTAATATTCCACGGATTGGTTATGTTCCAGGAGAATGTATTTCTGTAACTGCTAATGTTACAAACCATAGCAATCGCCAGATAAATGGAACTAAACTGATATTATACCAAGTAAGTTATGAGAACTTTAAAACAAAAATTTATTTATTTTAAGTATGTGAGACACATATAATTTTAACATTACAGTGTTTAATATATATTAAAATCATTATGAGTTCATGGCATACAACACCATAGAAGTATGCACAAATATATATAAAGTTGAAAGGAAAAGTAGAAATAAACATTGTCAACTTTTTTTGTAATTATTTCTACATTTCACTGAAATAACACTAATAATTAAATAATTTTGAATTTAAAATAAAATTTTATTTATAAAATAAACATTTAAAAAAGGTCTAATCAATATTTTTATTGAATTCTGATTTTGAAATTAAAACAAGCATGTTTTTAAGATTACAATAGATATCCTGGTAATTATAAAATTCTCCTATCTATTTTAGAAATCTTTTTTAAGTAATGCTTTGTAGATCATACTTTGAAAAAATTCCAAAGTTGCTTTTATAAGGATTAAAGTGAATTGAAAAGATTAAAAAAAATAGGAAAAATATTTTTAGTTAATGTATTTTTTCTCACCCTATCCTAATGATAAAAAGATTGGGAAAAAGAGATTAAGTAGGTAGCTGGGTTTTTTCTAGAGTTATACAAAACTACTATAAAGATATAACTGAAGGCAAAGAGAGCAAGTCCAGTAGCTACTCCATAGTTCACTATAGTAAAGTTTGAATGCATATGGAAGAAAAAGCATCATCTAGTATTCCATAGTCCTAATGTATATGAAAATAGTTGGCTTTCCTGAAGTCTAAATAGAGCTGACTTTAATGTCAACATTTACCTGAGTATGAGGACAATAAACCAATCTACTGTAAGAAGAAACAAGCTTACCCAGAGAGTCCATCAGTTTTCTGAAGGATTAGTTTATAGATATACTGATTTATATGTATACAGAGAAGCACAAATAAATTTATATGTATGAAGCACTGATGAATATATCATATATATTGAGAATATTTTAAATAATTTCTTTAATGAAAATGACATTTAAAATCTAAAATTTAAAAGTAAAACAAGTAAATTATTTTTGCTTGAATTGAATGTCTAAAATAAAGAATTAATTCATAAATGATTTCATATTCTGTAGAAGAAAAAGTAAACTCCAAAAGCATTTTTAAATTGGAAAACAAAAGAACGTGCTGGAATATTTTTTTAAAGATGTTTATAATTAATCTTAAAATTAATATTACTTTTTTTTAAAAAAAAAAAGAAAAAAGAGATAAACTTTTACTATTAAAATAATGAATGGATTTTTATATACTTTCAACAAGGAATTGAATGTGTAAATATATTTTTAATAATTTGATTATTTTGATAAATTAAAATATATGGTATGTCAGTATGCACATACATTTCCATGCACATAACATATATGTTAAATCAGTCATTAATTATGTATTAAAATTAGAAAAAAAAGAATTTTATATATAAGTTATGATATTTCAAATATGTTAATAAATTATTATACCACACATCTATGCAATAATATATATATGTGTTGTATTTAAACCCACCATGAGGTATTTGTATCATTAAAATGTGATAATGTAAAGTTTTTATTATTATTGTATGACATTACCAAATTTTTCAGAAATTATTATGCCACATGTCAGTGTACACAAACCAATGCATGTCAGGTAAACACATTTATGTAAATGTTAATCATTTATTTTATTTTATATGATGATTGAAATATGTCCAGAAATTATACCACATGTCTGTGTGTGAATATATAAGTGTTTTATATCGGAACGTATATGTAAATCACAATGCAATAACAAATTTTGTTTTTATGTTAATCAGAAGCAGAAGATTTAATTCATATGTGTATAGTCATATTCTGCAGACCTTAATGTCATTTCTTTTATTGTTATTAATAAACTTGTATTTTATTGTTAAAACTATTCTAGTGAACTTAATTCTAAATATATTTAGAATATTATCTTTGCATCATCTCTTGGTCACAGTAACAATTATAGAGCTTGTGTTCTCTGAGCTAGATTTATGCATAATGGTCTATTATATAAAAGGGATATATATTATTGTATGATAATCCTGGATTAGCACAAGGGGCCCTTAAAGTTCATGCACTATATTTTTTTAGTTTAGTCTCTATTAGACATTAAGTTTATAGTTGTTCAGTACATCAATGAAACTAAATGGCTAGAGCATTGATGATGGTCAGCATGTTTTAATAGCCCAGCATTGTTGTTTTTATTGTTGTATATTCTTATGAATTAGCACTTAAGTTTGTGCATCCATATTATGTATAAATAATTGCCCCAAGTTAGCAAGGGCTAAACAGTCAGCCTGGTCTACAATAGACCCATTTCAAATCCACTCACAAGATTGACTGTTGATTTATTTTATTGTTGATTATTCATGATGATGAATAAGTTATACTTATTTAAAATGAAATTATAATGAATTATGCTTATACTTAAGATAGTTGGCTGTGCTGATCTCTCAGTGATCTTTTATGCGCATTACTTTTACTTTCATTTTATATTAAATTTCATATTAATTTTATATTTTTTTATTTGTGAATGATGATTTTTTTATTATCCTACATTCACCCCCAATTTCCATCCTGTTACAATATATTAATCATTTTAATATTAAAATTATAACTGTATTAAAAAATGTGTAGCATAAATACATTGAGAATGAAAATTTCTCTAACCACCACAAAACATTAAAACCTAGCTAAAACTCATTTTGTTTGATTGATAATATAAGACATGTGTTTCTATGAGATTTTAATGTTGTTTTGTGGATATATATATATAATGAGCTTGCAAATAGCTTGCAGGTATGCTTTGATTTTTTTGTAATATATATATATATATATATATATATATTGTGACAGTCAGTCTTAAATGACTGGCACAAAGATGGCTGCAAACATACTTGCAGCCAGAATAAGCATATATAAAAAAATAAAAGGTTGGTCTGTGCAAGTATATTTTCTCTTCATTTGCACACATAATATATTTTAAATTAAAAAAGAAGATAAATGGTGACGATACATATTAAATGTACAATCATAGACATTTAAAGTGAAATGCATTTTTTTTTTCAGTTTTACTAATGTGTTATTTTTGATATGGTAAAGGGGATATAAAATTATACTGGGAAATTTAAGTGTAAATAATCCAGCAAGTAAATATGTTTTATTTTTAAATTATCAAATCTTGAGGTATATTTTTATTTTTGGATTACGTGTTGAAAATAAATTTATGTACAAAGTTTTTAAAATAATGTTAACCTTGTTACAACACGTAATCTTCACAAAATTTTTGTTTTCTTTGTTAGAATATAGTTTTAATGACTGCAGACAAGTCAGTGACTTCTCTCTTTTGTTATAATATTTTTAGAGAAAATTGTAAAAGCGTGTGAATAGTCATTAGGCTTGACACCTGCAGATTAAAAATTAATTAAAACATGGGATAGGAATGTGAATCACTAAAAGGAAATTCTTAAACAGATTTAAAAAAAAAGAGATAAGAAAAGTTTTGATAGAACAAAGGTAGTTTAATTAAACTAATTAAAAATCGAAAAAAGCAATAGTTTGTAGAGGGGACCCTGTAATGGAGGAGATATGTAGGTGCTTATCAGGTGATATTGGGGCATTCAATTCAGATATTCAATTCAGTTCAGTTGAAGGCAAGGACTTAAGTTCAAGATATTGAATTGAGTTGAAGACAGTGAGTTCAATGTGTGCAGTTAAAACAAATTGACTTATTTTCGAATCAGGATTGATTCAAGTTTTCATTCATGCAGTGATTGCTTCTTTGACTTCATTTGAAGTGACTTAAATGTTTGATTTTGCTTTTCAAAGAATAAATAATTGAAAGTAAAAATTCAAAGTCATCGCAAGCTGTAATGATGTCCAATCCAAAGAAATAAAAATTGCAAATAGAAATATAGAAAGGAATCAGGAAATGTGACCAGAAAAAGTTTTCTGAAAGAAATAGATTCGATTGAAAGACATCGCAAATTATTTAAAGAATTAATATAATAATTTCAAAAAGATATACAATCTTAAAGTGAATCCATTTGAAGGAGAAATCAAAGATGTCTAACCAGCCTGAGAGCCATAGGATGCCATTAAAATCAATTAAAACTGAAGTGCAGCCCACCAAAATGGAAAGAATAAAATCAAAACTGAGTATTATTGCCCAAGAAAACATGGAGTAGAAGATCCAATTCAGTGCATTTGCACTTCTCAAGACCGATGTAGCCACCAAGTTATGTGACTCTCTGCCCAATCAAAATGTAGCTGTCTTGAACTATTTTGCCTACTATCCATGGAAAAGACCCCTGCAGTTGCCTGCTCATGAATTATGTATCTCCTTCAAAAGTCCTCAGCCCAAAAGAAAACGAAGCCTTCGGGAAGTAAACCCATTTCTATTTCTAAATATAATTATTTTTTTTGTGTGTGATTTAAATATTTCTTACGAATGATTTGTTTTTCTTTTTATTGTTATAGCCATAATTAGATAGTGAGGAATTACATAATCTTTTATATGTATTTGATCAATGATTTTTTTATTATTATTAATTCTATACATGATTCAATAGATTTTATTACCAAAATAAATTTTATTATATTACGAATGTTTTAGATTAAAGATTTAAGGGAGGTAGATTACTCATAAAGTTAAATACCCACAAGTGGTAGGCATTAGCCTGTTCTTCCACTTTAGTCTTATTTTATTACATAAATATCTGCTACGTGCAGGATTAGTGTATAGTCAATAACTGTTTTTTTTATTGAGAATGTATCATATAAAAAACTGATCATTAAATCTACCTTCCCATCTAGTTGAAAGGCTATAGAGTGCAGCATTCAATACATTATAATCTACTGCAAATTCATTTCGATTAGTATAAATTTATTCCATCTGATACATGCATAATAATAATAATAATAATAATAATAATAATAGTAGTAGTAGTAGTAGTAGTAGTAGTAGTAGTAGTAGTAGTAGTAGTAGTAGTAGTAGTAGTAGTAGTAGTAGTAGTAGTAGTAGTAGTAGTAGTAGTAGTAGTAGTAGTAGTAGTAGTAGTAGTAGTAGTAGTAGTAGTAGTAGTAGTAGTAGTAGTAGTAGTAGTAGTAGTAGTAGTAGTAGTAGTAGTAGTAGTAGTAGTAGTAGTAGTAGTAGTAGTAGTAGTAGTAGTAGTAGTAGTAGTAGTAGTAGTAGTAGTAGTAGTAGTAGTAGTAGTAGTAGTAGTAGTAGTAGTAGTAGTAGTAGTAGTAGTAGTAGTAGTAGTAGTAGTAGTAGTAGTAGTAGTAGTAGTAGTAGTAGTAGTAGTAGTAGTAGTAGTAGTAGTAGTAGTAGTAGTAGTAGTAGTAGTAGTAGTAGTAGTAGTAGTAGTAGTAGTAGTAGTAGTAGTAGTAGTAGTAGTAGTAGTAGTAGTAGTAGTAGTAGTAGTAGTAGTAGTAGTAGTAGTAGTAGTAGTAGTAGTAGTAGTAGTAGTAGTAGTAGTAGTAGTAGTAGTAGTAGTAGTAGTAGTAGTAGTAGTAGTAGTAGTAGTAGTAGTAGTAGTAGTAGTAAAAAAATAAGGGAATAAATAAGTATTAGTTCCTTGTTTGGATGATCCACTATGGGCAGGATCGATTGGGGAACTCTCTTATTTAAATATTATAAATTGCAGTTGAATAATAACACCAAATAATAAATCTTTATTAAATTAAGAAAAGAGACAGAGAATTGTTTAATGAAATACATACCTACCATGGATCACATATATATTGTAATCACGTATAGGATAATCTATCATATAAAATGCTTTAGAGTGTGCAAGCGAAGGTGAAACACAGATCGTCCTATCTCATTTGAGTAAATATTTAAGATTATAAATTGGAGTTTTGGATCAAAATTTCATAGTATGTTTCGTATTTATATATTTCTGTTGTTATTTCATTTATTTGTAATATTATAATAAAATTAAGGGCGAAATAAATACGGAGATACAATATTACAATTTTAACATTATGCTGTGTAATTAGTAAATGCTTTATCGTTATCCTCCTTTATTAGTTAAGCAACAAACCACTTTCCCAAGATAAAGAGTAGATGAGCTAGCCTGGGATTAATCTCTATCAGGACCAAGAGTAATTCGTTAGAATATCCATCTTTTTAGTGATTTATTAAGTAAAGCATCTATATTATTGATTTTATTAAGTCAAAAAGGGACTAACCCTCATCTAAATTATGCAGTCATATCCCTCTGGGAAGGGAGCAATCTTTTTCCAGAGGTGGTGCATAAAGGTTTTGGTGAACCGGACCTTTCAAAGCTATGAATGTAATAATTTTCTTTTATGATGCACTTCAAGAAAATAATAAATGATGGTATCTAACAGAATATCTATAATCATTGCTCGGTTGCATAACATACATTTCATGCTCAATGCGTGTATATGGGTAAAGTGGTGGATGGACCGGTACATTATATATATATCATTCATTAGCCATTCATAAATCAATCTGACTATACCAACTTCAGAACAAAAATAAATAAAAAAGAAGGCAAAAATGAATAATATAAAGATTAATTCTGCAAAGATTATAAAAACCAATTTATAAAACATAAATTGTTTAAATATAAGATTTGGCTACCATTTAGTCTATTTGATAATTGAAAATACTGTGCCTAATTTTTCTATGACATTTAAGTAACAAATTATTTATTTATTTAGAACTGTGTTTATTTGTAATAGTCATTAGGGAATCACACTCACTCCTATATGTGCACTGTAGACTATAATATTTGAAGATAGTACAGTGCTAGATAAATAACTTGTTATATATATATGTAATATGACATCTAATATTGACGTGCAGTATGTTGAATGGAATTAAAAGTGATTAATTAAAACCTCTCTATGCTCTCATTTTTAAATGCTTAAGATTTGCCTATATATATATATGTTTAGGTAAAAAAGATAAGATGGATTCATCTTATTTTTTCAAAAGATTTTATTTTGTGTTTAGTAAACAGAGAATATTCCTCAAATGTTGTATTCATACAGCACATGTGTAGAGGATGATGATTCCCTAATGACCATAACCCTTAAGCTAAAGTTTGTATATGATACCTTTTAGATTGACTGTTTCTTCTTTCACAAATCAAATCCAATAAAAAAAAATCCAAAAACTTTATTGATCTGAAATTGAGCACTGGAGAGCCATGAGCCATGAACTTCAAAATCTGTTATTCTATCACTGCATAAAAAATATTCACAATGATGCAAACCAATGAAAATGTGCTTTACAAGAACATTACAATAATATATTCAATTTCGTTATATTCAGCAGATAAAAGATCTATCAATTCATATTTCTTTTTAAAAATTACCATTTGTGCAAATTTGAGGCAGATAGAAGGTCTATCATGATTAATTATACTAATGATTTAATCAAATCAGGATACAAATGCAGTAGAATTTATAGTAAGATTAGACATTTTATTAATAATATAGGAACACACAGAGTTAGAGATATCAAGCCTTAGATGTTGTTGTCTTACATGCCCTCTTTGCATAAGACATTCTATAGGACTTTCTCTATATGGAGTTTCATTTGAGCTTTCATACACCTCTTTCAACTAATAGGCTTATTAACAATATTAAAGACACCATAGCTTCTGATAAGATTCCACAGGTCATCTATAATGTTACATGCTTTCACAATAGATGCAAAACCTCATACTACAGAGAAACCAGAGCCACCATAGCTACTAGGTTGTCACAGCTTAAGTATAGATATAATAAGTCACATACTAACCCAGAATGGACTTCAATATTTGCACAGCATCAAAAAGTATGTGGACATGAGTTCAAACCCGCCTCTGAAAAATTGAATTGTACTGAGAGGTATGATGTTAAATGTAAGGTAGAGGCTTACTTCATAGCAGAAGATTTCTTTGTCATTAATCATAAAAATGCATATTTTGCTATATCAAAAAGATGGCCTAATTGACTCATTTGCATAAAGTTTGCATAATGACTCTAATGAATGAGTCACAGCAGGCTATGATTATGAGAAATACATTTTCTCAAAAGCGCTAAGCCATTTTAATTAGTTAATTGCTATTAATTTATACAGCTTTACAGTATAAGATGTTAGTTCTATTTAATATTATTAATTCATATAATAATGTGTTATCATAATTTCACTTTATGTAGCATCTTTAAATGAAAATTTTCTAATGACTTTATATTGGTGGTAAGAGTCCATATTTCATTTTTTCATAGCAAAATGAGCAAAATAATAACCCACTGTATTTTCAAATAAATTAATTGAAATAATAATATTACTATTATCAAATAACCAAATATCAATTGTAATGGGCACACATGCCGTCACATTTTTTTTTTAAAAAAAAATGTTAAAGTATAAAAGTTCACAAATAAAAACTTTTAAAAATTAAAAAGTGAAAATTAAAAGTAATCTAAACTCGTATATATATAAAATCGCATAGATGAAAAATTATTGAAAGAAAACTTTATTTTAAAAAAAGGATTTTATTATATATAAAAACAACTTCATTAAAGCGGAAAATAAATGTACATAAGAAATACAAATGACTCTAGGGTAAAGAAGTTATAAAAGAAAAAGAAACAAAAATAATTGGTTGCATGAGAACTATAGATGCAGTCTATAGTTAATTTAAAACATGATATAGAATATGCCTACAAATAACAATATGAGAAAACCAATGTAAACTCAAGACAAAAAATAAAACAACAATACATAAGGATTAAATAAGTAGGGATTTCTTAAGGAAACTGAAAAAGCATCCAAGTGTGATCAAACATAAATTTAGAAGATAAAGTACTGTCTCTGGCTTTAAGTTTTTTTAAAGTTTGTAAAAAGAAGGAGTTCATATCTGGCTGTGGCAGAGTGAACAGTTTCTTACACCTGGTCAACCATACAGAATATGTCAAGAAGATAGACATTCTGATGGTTGGAATGTCTCTAGAAACCACACAATCACTGATAGACATAATTTTATAAAAGTCAACTTTACAGTTTTGATAGATGGTCATTTTGATTTTGCCAAGACCATTACAAGTGAGAGTGATATGATCAAATGTCTCATCCTGATGGCAGTAGTTCATATACAGTGGATCAATGATACCAATCTGTCTCCTGTATTTCAGGGACCAATTAGTAGGCATAGCTTGAAGATTTATTTTGACTAGGTAGTCTAAGAATTTCAGTTCCAAAGCCCAGAATTTAAACAGAAAATAATAAGCTTCTGATTGATAATCCCAAGTTTCGGCCTTATAGTGCTTACTTGTGAATTAATAAGCAGATTGGCTTCCCACAGAGTAAGTTTGGACTTGAAGGCATTATCCGATACATTTTATAATGTTTATTAATATCAAAGAGCAGGATGTCAAGCCAGCAAGTTGTAGCAGGTGGAGGCCTGTCTGTAGATGGTACTATGTTGGCAATTTGAATGTGCCCATACTTCTGTATCAGGTTCAAAACAAGTGTATGTGCATTTTGAAATGGCTGGAATAGAGTGGAACGACATCCTGTTTATCTTCCGATGCCATTGCATTTTAGCAATGCTAAAAAAAGTATTTTAAAACTAAATTTTCAGCAAAAACTTAAAGATTTAAAGATAAAAATATATCTTTAAGAATGTACAAAATTTAATTCTATTGTGTAAAAGGCTAAAAATGGAAATGATTATTTTTAATTAATCTAAGTAAACTAGCACTTGGGCATCTCAAAATTTATAATTAAAGGTCAGATAGGAGATAAAAACAATAAGAACAGAGTAACTGAGTAACCAATAAAATCCCTCAGGAAACAGACCATAGTGAAAGAATCATCATCATCATTATGTCATGTTCAGTTAATCTCGAGTTTTGATATAAAAAGGAAATGGTTAAAAATAAAATTTCAGTTTTTGAGTTCCAAGAGAGTTGAAGGAGAAGGAATTGAAAAGACGCGCACTTTCAATCCCTTAAGTTTTTCCAAAAGAAAGAAATGAAGTGTAATTTTCCTATATTGCTGATCCCAGGACACCAGAGTCCTGCAAAGAACTGTACCAGCTAGAGAAAAGGACCTCCGGATGAATACCAACAGAACAGCTAACAGCATATCGGCCTCCCCAGGATGACATGTAAATTAGAAACAACATAGGATCCAAATCACAAGCAAATATAAAGTATGGACTTTTAAACTGTAAGAACTCTAAATATATATTACTCATGAACTTTAAATACAAAACTTTTTCCAGTATTTAAATATAAATATGCATCCTATCTGACCAAACTAAATCATTTATTAATAATTATTTTTATTATATGTATTTTTAAATCATTTCCATTAATTAATTTTTTTTTTTGTCTTTTGAACATTTATTATGATTTTTTTTTATTAAGCTAAAACTTTTAAATCATGTTAAATTTAAGTTGGGTGGGGATGGCTGCATAGATTTGTAAAGTTATGTTAGTTTAAGGGAGGGTTAATCTTAGGTCATTTGTTTCACAGTTAAAATGGTTTAATGGATTGTATGTATTGGTGTAATTAGTAAATGTAGTATGAAGAAATGCTATGTGCAGGATCACATTATCTGCCACACTTGGGTAAAATAAACCCATTTCTTATTGACCATCGGAGACAGACAGTATTCCATGCTCCTTGGAACACCCCTTTAGCCTATGGAATGGGATCGTAAGTCATCAAAAAGGACCACAATCCATTCCTATGGAATTTTTTCTTCTTGCCAGACAGATGTAGCATTCCTGTACTGGATGAGAGACATTTTTCTAGATAACTGTGCTGTTCAGATGCACTTTCCTGACAGTACGACATTATGTTGCATTGAATACATTGATATATCAGACAGACTGGCATTAGTTTGACTGCAAACTTTTGGTCTAGGGTTAAATAAGGGATATAGAATATTTTCTTTTTTGGGTGCAGTCTATGTAGTCTAACCATACTTGACACTCTAATAAAATATTAATTAATCCATCTGTGCAAACTTATAAAATAAAAAATTAAAATGTAAATTAAATCAAATTCTAAAGTAAACATATTAAAATAAATAATTCTGAATTTTATATATGTACAAAATAAATGTTTCTGTATATTATTAATCTAGCAGTGGCTTATTTTATTTTTTTTAATCTTAAAAATTATCTCTGCTGCTCCATGAGCTAGTGGCATAGGTTGACGGTCTTAATAAAATAAAGTTGGATCTTAACAATAAGTATATCCTTACTGAATAAATTTTCCAGGTTCGAATGGCCTGGTGGTGCCCTTGTATGGCAGATATGGTAAGACTCTAATTCACCCTGACCATTATAACAATCACCGACTGTTATATAATAGTATGAGCACCTTTACATCCAATTTCATTTTTAAACTTGAGAAGGTGCCATAATATTGAAATTGATTGCCATATTCAAGCTAGGAGAACAAACACTTAACAGTGATGTAACTGAAAGAATTAAGTAATGGAAATGGAGCTGGCATGGAAATATTTCTGGATGAGATAATAGATGGGGAATTGGAAGTTTTAGACTAGATCCCAACAGATTGCAAAAGGCTTAGAGAAAGAACACATGCAAGATCATTGAATGAAATAAAGAAGTTTGTTGGTGTGATATGGAAAAGAGAGGTTATATATCGGGGAAACTGAACTAAACGTGGAAAGGTTTTCCTCTTGCAGTGGATTAGTAATAATGATGGAAAATGATGATGATCATGTTAATTATATGTATGTGGGACAAGTAATAGCATATGATTTCGATGCTTAAGTAAATTTATATTATATCTTGAGACATAAAAATTTGACGTCTGATGAAAGTAGATATTACACCTTTAAATTGGTGATCTTTATTTTTGGCTTCCATTTTGTTTCAGGATTTAAAATTAAATGTAAGTTATTTGTTTTTAATATATTTTTTAGATATATATATGTGTGTGTGTGTGTGATATACAATATTCTCATTTTTTTTCAATTTTAGTTTTTGACATTTCATGCTACAACAAAGTCAAAAGTTGAACGCAGAATAGTATCTGAAGCATGCAAGGGCCCTGTACCTGAAGGAGGACAAGATATGTGGAATGATTTTCCCTTACCTATTCCACCAATTCCAGCTAGTGAATTAATTGGTTGTAAAATTATTGATATTTCTTACCAATTGGATGTAAGAAACTTATATTCAACTCTTTTTAAAATTTTTTAATGACAAACTAAAAAAAAATAATACTTTACTTTTTATATATATAATATCTTAAATTATTTTTAAAAATTTTTTTTTAGGGGGGGGGTATTTAGATACATTTTTATTATTATATTATTTCATAAAATATTAATTATATATATATTTATTATTTAACACTTGTAAAAGCGCATGTACAATAGCTATAAAAGGCTGATATTTAATGCATTACAATTATAAACATCGCGCTATATAAATAAATGCTTATTTATATATATATATATATGAAAGACATTTGGATAAAGGTATTTGCTTTTGTTATTATTATAATTGTGCTATATTGTGATAGACTTCATGACTTTATGCTATGAAAATTTAAATTAAAACTAGTAAATGACTTCTAAATTTTCTTATAGTGATTTTACAAATTTTAAATCAGTCAATAAGCACTAGGTGGCAGGGCTTACAAGCAGAAAGTGTACAAATAATGTGGGAGAATAAATATAAAAGTGATAAGTGATTTACAGAAAGTGGGTTCTTGGTTTTTATGCTGGGTTTGGAAAAAGATAAGGAGAATCTATATGGAAAGGCCATGAGTTAAACAAAAATGATGTGGAAATGGAATGGGGCAGGATAGAAAAGATTATGGGAAAAACTTAGAGTGGGGAATGGAAAGGAAAAGTAAGATAGCTAACAGTTTTTTTCTGGGCATAGTGGCTGAGAGATTCCTGACTTCGATAAAGAAGTAGCCATGGATGTAAGAAGTAAATAAAGGGTAGTTTATCTAGATGTAAAGGTTGATGTAGAGAGGGAATGGGTCATTAAAACTAATGATAAACAAACTAACTACAAATATAATAGAGAAGAAAGTGTCAAAAGAATTTATACTAGGGCAGAAAGAAAAGAAGAAATTGTAAAAATTGATATTTGAATATGCAAGGTGTTAGGAGCCCGGAAAAGTAGTTGGAATTAAACAAAGCAGCTAAAAATGAAGGGTTTGACATATTAGCAATACTGGAAACACATCTAAGAGAAGAAGAACCTACACTGGAAAATTTGGTATGGCAGGATATTAATAGAAAAAAAAAAGTAAAAAAAAGGGGGAGGTATATGATTAATATCAAAAAAATATTTTAGTATTATAAACTATTAAGAACATTTGCAGTTTGAGATAAAGTTAGGAAGACAAGAATGGATGGTGGCTATAGTATATATGGCCACTCGAGTTAGTCAAACTATAATGGAGTGAAACAATAACATATATAAATGTCTATTTAAGGCTATACAGAGTTTCATAAAAAAGAGGAAGAAAATAATGGTTATAGGGGATATGAATGGGCATATTGAAGAAATTGATGACTTGGATAACAAGAATGGGCAGTTTCTGAAATTTTTTTGCAAGAGAGCAAATTTGAACATTAAAAATTTAATCAAATATATATGAGAGACAATACACATGGTCTAGAAATAATATATTTCACACAGTAGATTACATATTAGTAGATAAAGAGGGAATAATTAAAGTACAGAAAATTAAGTTTTTGATAATGAAGAGATAGTATGTAATAATGATCATAATTTCTTTATAATGGTAATTAATAACATGATGGAAAATAGTAATAAAAGTAGAAAGGATAGTGGAAAATATGGATGAAGAATGAATAATAAAAATAAGATAGAAAAATATAAAATAAAAGTAGAAGAAGTTATGTAAGAGTTTGTTGTGAATAAATATAAGGATTGGTGCGGTGAAGTAGAAAAGTGGCAAATAGGGTTTTAGGTAGTGTATTCAGAAGAATGAAAATAATAAAAAAGTGACAATTAGGAAAAGCATAGAAGAGAGGGAAAAAGCATGCAGAGAATATAAATATGCTATTAAGAACAAAGAAAAAGATGTTAATATTAAATGGGAAAAATATTTTTAAAAAAGCAGTTAGCTAAAGTAGATAATTATATAGAAAGATTGAAATTAAATAGAAAATTATTGGAAGATATTAATAAAAGTGAAAGAGATCAAAGTAAAAATTTTTAAGAATATATAAAAGAAGGAATGTAGAATAGAAGAAATAGTATTATTAAATGATGAGGAGAAAGAGTGCAGTTCTAGAGAAGAATTAGTCAATCTTAAATAAGGATGTAATGGATATAGAAAAGATATTAGATGTGAAGGACAGAATAATAATAATCATAAAATCATATAGTAATGGAAATATTAGTTTTACAAAAAATGAATTGAATAAGGCAGAAAACAAATTGAAAAATGGGAAGGAAGAGGTTTAGATGGTTGGGCATCAGAGATGATGATGTATTTGGGAAATAGGGCAAAATTAAATCTATTATCACGCTTTAATAAAATGGCACAGAAGACAGAATTTTCAGATAGCTGGAATAATACAAAAGTGAGGATATTATTAAAGGAAAAGGTATAGACCATAGAAAAATAAAAAAATTATAAACCAGTAGTGGTAATGTTGGTGTTGTATAAATTTTTTGTGTATGTGGTGGTTCAAAGGGTAGGAAAATGGATATAGTGGAAGAAATGCAAGGAAATTTTAGAATGGATAGGCATATATGAGATAGTTTATTTCTAGTCACACAACTTATAGAAATGAGTAATAATACAGGTAGGCAATTATTTATCATCTTTATAGATATAGAGAAGGCATATGATAGAGTGAATAGAAATTGATTATGGGTAAATTTAGTAAATTTAGGAATGAATGGGCATTAATGGATTTTATTAAGAGATTGTATGAAAATAACTATTATATATATTTATGTTGATACGAAGATTTTCACAGGTTGCATATATAAAAGACATATTTTGCAGGTTCATCCATATTAAAAAATTTAAATATTGTTATACCGACATTTCGACTTGATCACACAAGTCATCAACTGAGTGATAAAAGGTAGAAAGATGGTTGTAGAGGTGCTACAATCACTGATTTGAAAAAAATGTTAAAGTTCCACCAATAGCAAAAATGTAAAATTAAGAATGTTTTTTAAAAAAATCTTTCTAAATAGGAGGAAGTTTGCATGTATCATCTCGCTTATTGATACAATCTGGCCTTTTAAATATCTCAATGGCTTCTCTAATTTTGCACTGGTAGAGATTATCACATCTGGATATGATCCTGGTAGTAGAAAAATCAATTTTATGACCTGAATCTATAGTATGGAGTGAGAGTGCTGATGATGATGAGTGTTGTTTAACAGCATTAGCTTGCTCATCTCTCCTAACACTGATGTGACAATTACTCATACTTATGTAAGAAGCTTTACAATTTTCATATGAGATTTGATAAACACCATGAGATTCAAGAGGGATTGAATCCTTAGGCTTGGTTATTATATTGCTGATCTTTTGATAAATAGAAAATGCTGAATCTATATTATAGCATTTTAATATATATTAAATACTGTCTGTAGTTTCTTTTACATATGGAACACAAATCCTGATAGCTGATTTATCATCCTTTTGTTTCCTATTTTGACCATTTTGGGCTTGAAATAAGGCTTTTGTATATAACTATTCGCTAATAAAACACTATTAATATGATTTATTTCTTTTTTCAGATGTGATTTATCTGAAAGGTTAATTGCTCTATTTAAAAGAGTTTTGGCTACAGAAACTATCTAAGTTGAGTGATGATGAGAATGTAAATATAAATATCCATCCATGGGTGTATTCTTTCTGTAAATCGAAAAAGATAAACTATTTGGTGTTCTGGTGACTAGAACATCAACAAAAGGGAGTTTTCCATCAGACTCTGTTTCCATTGTAAATTTAATATGAGGATGCATATTATTTAAATGTAAGAAAAAATCATCTAATTTATTTTTTCCATATTGCCATGTAAGCTGATGAGCATGGATTGAAAATAGTTTTGTAGTTAAGTAGATTAAAAGGTGGCTGCTAGAGGGTTGCATTAGATCCTAAGATTTAGGTGCAGTGCTCTCAGATCCAAGGCTCCTCACTGATGAAGGCCACAAGCCAGAAACTAATCTGGTGATATTATATAAGTAGGCACTAGATGGGGATTTTATGCACAAGCCTTCTGGTATGCATTGATTACTCAGGTTTGCACTGAGTCGCAATACATATAAAGAGTTTTGCCTATTTTAATAGAGTTATATTCATAATCTTTTATTTAATTTAATGTTTTTTAACTTATGTAATTTAAAATGTCATTATATTTATAATTACAGTTTGTTGTTGTACCATCTGGCTTTGCTTTTGACTTAGATGTGCATTTGCCAATTATTATTGGAACGATTCCTCTTAGAAGTTTTATTCCACCATCAGTTTTTAGTCCATCCATAAATCATGACTTACGTAAGTCTTTTTTCTTTTAATAATTTAATAATTATTAAAACCACCAAATATCTCTCTTGACATTTTAAATATTCATAGTATTGGTACTACTATTTATTAGGCCTAGTTATTTTATTTTTCTGAGATCAAAGATCATTTTAATTTCCTAGGGTGTCTTGGGAATGCAATAATCATTATTTTTCTGCCAAAAAGCAGATCCCATATATAAACTTAGATCATCTTCTTCAAATCTTCTTTTTCTTTTTCTATTTCCCTTTAACATTATTTAACAATTTTTTCTTTTTTATATTCCTTTTTTCAGTCTCTATTGAGCTTTCTTACATATTTTCCTAAGCATACATATTCTATTTTTTCTTATTTTTAATTTTTTCAATAAATATATATTTACAATTCTTTAACAGTTTTATATTTCTAATCTTATGTTTTTTAACATTTTTCAAACCTATATTTTTCAAATTTTGTCTTATTTAATCATTCAACTTCTTTTTCTATACAAGACTATGTTCCAAACAAATGATTTAACAAGCCATTTTTAAAAATATTAATCTAGGGCATAAAAATATATATACACCTTTACACCCCTTAGCAATGGCAATTGGTCCTCCAAAACTCATCATTAAGCAAGAGTATTATATACAGAATACATATTTATAATGGCGGTCTATGGAAAAAAAATTGCTCAGTTCCTAAAGCTAAAAAACTACACTAACTTGGGAATAAAGTACATATTAAAAAAAATTATTTATTGAATGCAGTGTATAAAAATATGTAAAACCAAATCCCTTAATGTAATATGCTTGTGTAAACTGTGCTGTATTATGCAGATGTTCACTTGAAATATGTATGTACTATACACACTGTACTGTATACGTATGTATGACTGTATGATAATACAATTTAAATCTATGTACTGTACATTATATTTAAATAAAGTTTAATTTTTCTAAAGACATTAAACACTTATATGTATATAGTATTATAGATTCATTAATTATATATATTTTAAGTTTATACATTCTATAATCAAAATATTGAATGCAGTACTAACATTGTGTTTTATGAATAAAATATTGTATGTGCTATACAATTTCAACAATGTCATTACCTGTATATGTATTACAGTAATGTACTTTTGCTAAAATGACTTTAAAATATATATTCTTTGACATCATCAGTGACGTAAAATTCAAGATGGCTGGCAAAAAAAAATTTTTTTTAAATTTTTTCCCGATCGTTATAATGAATAATTGATTGTAAATCAAAGTAGTAAGTACAAATTGATGATGATCATTATTGTAAAATATTGCTAAGTAGCCAATCACTAAGATCTAGGTGTATACTTAATAAAGATCTTATTAGCTGTTGAAACTCTTATTTATCTCATGTTACTTAGAAAAATTATTTTTATGCTATTTTAGAGCCACTTGAGAAATCACTGAATATTAGATGGTATAATGCTTTAAAATCTCTATCATTAGATAATCAATTTTTGATTTCACCAATGAAGACTAGAATTCAAAACTGCAACTAATGCATTTGTGCATAAAGAAGCCATCTTTTACTTTTTTATACTATTCAATATATTAACTTGAAATTTAAAAATAAATAAAAAATTCCAAAGGTTCCCAAACTCAGGCTATTTCATTTAAATATCCATATGAGAAATCTGTAATGTTGATAGTATTTATTGCTGCTTACATGGTAATTAAGTTAACCTACTAAGTATATTTAAAAGTACTAACCTGCTCTGTAACTATTCTTAATTTTTTATTTAGTGCTTACTTTTATTGCATTTTATTTATTTTCATTCTAAACTTTCTACAATTTCTATCAATTCTATTTTGTTTTCAATAAATGGGAGTAGTTGGCTTTAAAGGAAAGATTAACAATATTACAAATAAACTAAAGTTTAGTACTGCTTTTGACCAGGCAAGACGAATTCATAGTACTGCTTTCGACCAGGTAAGACAAATTCATATCATTAGACAAAGTATTAAGGTCATTTCTTCCATGTTCAAATAGATCACATAAGAAATATTAAACAATATACTTTTTTTCCTCACTGTTCCCTCTTCTTACTCACATTTATAAACTTACTACTTTATATTTAGTTCAATCTTAAATTTTCCACAAATTTCATCAACTTTTATCTACTACAATTTTGTTCATTTTTATTTAAACATTTACTACCTCATTATCAACAAATTTAAAACATGGAACATTATTTGCAATATTCATTTTTATATTTCTTAATAAGATTTATTGGTACTGGTTGGTTATACATACTGTGGCCATTAGGTGACGCTGCAGTATCATCAAGAACCACAAAGAAGCCTGCAAGTGATAAATTTCTATCGAAAAGTCACTGAAATCAATGTAATATTAAAATGCCTGAGGCAAGAAATGGGAAAATTAAAACACCTAAGGAAACAAAATCCTCAACCCCCCTCCCACAAATTTCTATCCAAAAATTGTTGAAATTGATGTAAAATTAAAGTGCCTAAAGCAAAGAAATCGAATAAAACACTATAAAATTCAAATTACAAACACAGAAATTGGTCTAATATGTAAAAACATCCCCACATGAAGAATCGATCAAAAATAAGTAAAATGCAAATTACAAAAACCAAAACATCATGAATTCTATTTTCAAAAGCTTATGAAATAAAAAAAAACCTGTAATAAAAGCCTATAAAATTAAACAAAAACATACTAAATCTCAAAAATATTAATGAAGCCAAATTAATGGTGGTAATGCAGTACATTTAAAAAAAAATCCTATGACTTTCAACACTATAATGGTGAGGAGTATAATAATTCACAAACTTTAATAACAGATTAATACTTATTAAGTAATTAAATATAGATAACAACGAGCTCATAGTTATTTAAAAAATAAAAGTAGCTATAAAATACAAAAACAGAAATTGGTATCTAACTAATAGATATACCCTCCACCTGCATGAAGAATTAAAACTAAAATTGACAGATGGCAGGAATACAGTACATTTTTAAAAAAAATTTCTCTGACTGAGTACTTTTCAAAAATATACTAAATTTCATCAATATTTAAAAAATAAAAGACTTTCAACATTTGCAAATATTCCTGTACAATTATCCTTGGATGGTATCTAACTAACAGATATAATAATAATAATAATTCACAAACCTTAATAACAGACTAATATATATTAAGTAATTAAATATAGATAACAACAAGTGCATAGCGATCTGTTATCTCTTAAAATAGATTTCAAAGCAACGATTTGTAACAGGAGAGCTTCTAATTGACTTTCCCAAAAATTTATTAAATTAATTATTTTCTGCTTTGAAATTACGACATATCATAACATATGAATTTGAATTTAGAAATGAAATAAAATAATCAGAAGAGAAAATAGGCATGGCCGTAGATTATAGAAAGTTTAAAATAATAATTGATTACAGTTATAGGAAAAATTATTAAACAGTTATATTTATAGTCAAGAATGTTACAAGATTTTATTTTAACAAGATTTTTAAGTAACTGAGAATTTATAATTTAATGAATGTTCATTATAGCCATTTAAATATTATAAGTTTTTAAAATAGATTATGTAGAACCCTGTGTTTAAGAAATATTACCAATTTTCTTCCAGGCTGAGTTGTCCACCATTTGCAGTATGATGGATTAATCATCCATGATGTACTGCCTTGTTTACAACTCTTTTTTAATTAAAATTATAAAATTTAGCTTTCTATTGTTAAATTTCTTAACTTAGCACTTTTATCTTAGTAAAACAAAGGCAATCCCCAAGGAAATAACAGCAGATTAAAAAAATAATTTAACAGAAGACATGGACTAAACACTACCAAGCAAACAGTTATTTAAAGAAA
This sequence comes from Epiperipatus broadwayi, assembly GCA_028023455.1. Lineage (NCBI taxonomy): Eukaryota > Metazoa > Onychophora > Udeonychophora > Euonychophora > Peripatidae > Epiperipatus > Epiperipatus broadwayi. Next base: position 3,043,177 of record JAQFVV010000105.1, on the reverse strand, counting down.
GTTGCAAATTGAAATGTTTCATAATAGACCTCTCACATATATTATATCTCAATGTAATTTAAAATAATAAGTGATTCTTCAGCATTTTACCAAAGAGAAAATATTTTCTTTAAAATATACTTTAGTATCATATTCTGTGCACACTGGTAATTATATATAAGATGCATATTTAATTGTTTTATTTAAAGAAAGTTGCACATTGAAATGTGATGTAATAGACCTATATTTTTTAATGTGAGAGGATTATTATATCACATTTCAATTTGCAACTTGTTTTAAATAACTGTTTGCTAGGCACTGTTTGGTCTATATCTGTTAAATTATTTTTTAATCTGCTGTTATTCACTTGGGGATCACCTTTGTTTTACTAAGATAAAAGTGCTAAGTTAAGAAATTTGACAATAGAAAACTAAATTTATAATTTTAATTAAAAAAAAGTTGTAAACAAGGCAGTATATCGTGGATGATCAATCCATCATACTGTAAATGATGGACAACTCAGCATAGAAGAAAATTGGTAATATTTTTTAAATGTGGAGTTCTACAAATCTATTTTTAAAAACTTATAATATTTAAATGGCTATAATGAACGTTCATTAAATTATAAATTCTCAATTACTTAAAATTCTTGTTAAAATAAAATCTTGTAACATTCTTGCCTATAAATATAACTTTTTAATAATTTTTCCTATAACTGTAATCAATTATTATTTTTAATTTTCTATAATCTACAGCCATGCATATTTTCCATTCTGATTATTTTATTTCATTTCTAAATTCAAATTCATAAGTTATGATATGCTTTAATTTCAAAGCAGAAAAAAATTCACTTAATAATTTTTTGGAAAAGACAATTAGAAGCTCTCCTGATATAAACCACTGCCTTGAAATTATTCTAAGAAATAACAAGATCACTATGCACTCATTGTTATCTATATTTAATTACTTAATATGTATTAGTCTGTTATTAAGGTTTGTGAATTATTATTATATGTTAGTTAGATAACAACCAGAGATAATTGCATAGGAATATTTGCAAATGTTGAAAGTCTTTTATTTTTTAAATATTGATGAAATTTAGTATATTTCTGCAAAGTACTGTCAGAGGAATTTTTTAAAAAATGTACTGTATTCCCGTCATCTGCCATTTTTAGTTTTAATTCTTTGTGCGAGTGGGAGGGGGGTATATCTATTAGTTAGACACCAATTTCTGTTTTTGTATTTTATAGCTACCTTTATTTTTTAAATAGCTATGAGCTCATTGTTATCTATATTTAATTACTTAATAAGTATGGCAATTGTAAATTAGCCACTGTACATTATGTGGTGGGCTGCTTCTGTGCAAAAATGTTTTAATATAACATTTCCTGGCCGGGAGAAAACAAAACACTTTTCTTTTTATTTTAAAAAAAATATATGGACAAAAAAAAATTTCTTTTTATTTTAAAAAATTTACGTTACTTTTCTAATAGTAAACGAAACATTTAAACAAAAAAAAAAACAACACTTGATTAACAAACTAATCAGCTTGAATGAAATGAAATTGCATTCAATTAAATTTCAGTGCATAGTGCTGGAATGGATAAGGAGAATGGCTGGTTTGCAGATCCAAAGGATCATACAAAAGATGCATTACTCTGATCAAACCACACTTGATTAACAAACTAATCAGCCCGAATGAAATGAAATTGCATTCAATTAAATTTCAGCATGTAGTGCTGGAATGGGTGAGGGGGGCAGCTGGTTTGCAGATCTGAAAGATCATACAAAAGATGCATTACTCTGATCAAACCAAGTTTATGGTTTCTAAAACAATGTCCAACCTCCAACAAGTTTATGTTATCTTAGCATTCTACATTAAACATCAAAAACAAAACACTTTTATTTTTATTTACAAATGTATGTTATTCAACAAAGATTATAATTTGTCTCGTAGCTGTTCTCGCGAAAATGTGCCTATTTGCATGAGTTTTGGGAAATGGTGTTTGGCCCTACCATTTTGAAATTATTTTTACCTTCCAAAAGATGTAGGGAAGCATGAGGCTGACCTTACAATTATTACTATGTAATAATAGTATGTCAGATAGGGTGTAAAATCATTACTTCAAATGAACATTAAAACAGTTATGGCCAGTTCAATTACATACACCCTCACATCATAAGGTAGCGATATGTGAAGTATGCACTATTTGCATAGTATCGTGAAGCACATCAGCAGGCCATAATATTTGTGTGCTAATGCCATCTAGACCACTAATGGCTAATATGGACACAACTGTTCTATGCGCCATGACTTTGGCCACGTAAATGGCATATTTCTGTGTTTATGCACAGAAACAGCATCAACACTCAATTTACAGTGGCTAGTTAACAAATACCATATGTATTAATCTGTTATTAAGGTTTGTGAATTATTATACTCCTCATTGTTATAGAGTTTAAAGTCAGAGGATTTTTTTAAAAAATGTACTGTATTCCCACCATTAATTTGGCTTCATTAATTTTTTTGAGATTTAGTATGTTTTTGTTTAATTTCATAAGCTTTTATTACAATTTTTTCTTTTATTTCATAGACTTTTGAAAATAACATTCATGATTTTTTTGTTTTTTGTAATTTGCATTTTACTTATTTTTGATCAAATTCTTCATGTGTGTGAGGGGGTTGTGTTTTATATATTAGACCAATTTCTGTTTTTGTAATTTGAATTTTATATCATTTTATTCGATTTGTTTTTGATTTGTATTTTAGAAGGATTTGTTCGATTTCTTTGCCTTAGGTGTTTTAATTTTACATCAATTTCAATGATTTTCGGATAGAAATTTGTGTAGGGGCGGGGGGAGAATTTCAGGATTTATTCTATTTGTTGCCTTAGGCATTTTAATTTTCCCATTTCTTGCTTCAGGCATTTTAATTTTCCATCAATTTCAGTGATTTTTGTGTTTTAATTTTCCAACGATTTCAGTGATTTTTGGATAGAAATTTATCACTTGCACACTTCTTGGTGGTTCTTGATGGTACTGCAGTATCACCTAGAAGCTACAATACATACAACCAACCAATACCAATTTATTTATTAACTAGTCTAAATTAATATTAAGATTCACAAAATGATTTAAGTTGCACTAAGAAATAATTATAAGATGAATATAAAAATCTCACTATTTTAGTACTATTATACACCATTGAAAATGTTATATAATAAGAAACAAACAAATCCTTTTATGTTAATCTGCATTTATGCAATTAGGCTATAATTTTATGAGGCAAATTATTATAAAATGTAGTCCATTTTAGAAAGAGATTCTTAAAGTGATTAATAATTTTTATTTATTATTCATTAGACTAGAGATTATTCATTTGGTAGCAAGTTTACCATTTATCAATTAAACTGTAGTAATTTCATATGTATACACACTGAACAGTAATAAAGATATATGTAAGAAATATGATCTGGGTCAACTGATGATTGCTGATTCAGCATGAAATGTGCATCTCGTGGATCATATATATTTTTCACATATCTTCAGTCATATGTATATGATTGGACTCCTCCACAAAGTGGCAAAAGAGGATAGAAACCAGCCTCTACCTTGCACAAGAGTGATGTAATGAAATTTAAACTGCAGAAATATTATTCATTAAATGAATAATCTCCATTCTAATGAATGACTAATAAAAATTAATATATTTTCATAAAGTGGTTTGTTTCAAAGTTGTGAAAGCAGTAAGTTTGACGCTTATCAATTAAACTGTAGTAATTTCCTATCTATATATACTGAACAATGATAAAGTTATGTGGAAGAGAATATGATTTATGCCAACTGATGAGTGCTGGTTCAGCATGAAATGTACATCTTGAGGATCATAAATATTTTTCACATGCCTTTGGTCATATATCTATGATTACACCTCTCCACAAGGTCTTAAGAACAAATACAAACCAGTACCTATCTTGTATGAGAGTGCTATAGTGAAAATTAAATTACAGAAATATCTTTAAAATGACATTTCTTTACTTATCAGTAATAGTTAGAAAACAATTTTCTCTAACATTTGTAAGATGTAAGACTTCTGCCACAAGAGTTTTTATGTGATAATAGAGATAAACAATTTCTAGTTTCTTAGCTAAATATTATTATTTTCAGATAAGATAATCTGAATTCTGTTTCACAAATATTTCAAAAATTTCAACTTCTAGACATCTGCTCTGAAATATTAATTCTACATACATGGACCCTGGAATAAATATGAAGAAGTTTAAAACCAAAAAATTTGAGAAGTAGTGTATATTGACTTTTATGAGTTTTTACCATTTATTAATTTACAAGATATAGACTGTGACAGTAACATTTTTTTGTAAAAATTAAGTAATTAAATTTTTTAAAAGCTAAGTAAAGAAATGTAACTATTTGTAAACCTACAAACAATATTTTGAAAAAATGATGGAATACAGATACTAATGTTGTTTAAATAATATTTAATTTATAAAGTGCAAACAGTATTTGAAATTAAACTGAGAGACTGCAAACCTCTTGCGCTTATTAGCCAATCAGGTGTTATTAATAGCAATCAAATCATAAATACAAGACAGAAAATTTAACAAGAAAAGGGCGTCCACCCTCCTCTTTACGTGTCTTTCTATATATCCAAGCCAATCTGAAGTACTTAGATTTGAAAGCATGAATCTTCAAACATATTCACATTAAATTCACTGAGTTTAAATTACAAACATACGTCATGAAATCGTACGATTTACTATGCAGTAGTTTTTAGATGTTATAACTTGCAGTAACATATGTAAATAATATTTAATTTATAAAGCTCAAACAATATTTGAAATTAAACTGAGAGACTGCAAGTTATAACATCTAAAAATTACTGCATAGTAAATCATAGAATTTTATGCTGTATGTTTGTAATTTAAACTCAGTGAATTTAATATGAATATGTTTGAAGATTCACGCTTTCAAATCTAAGTACTTCAGACTGGCTTGGATATATAGAAAGACAAGTAAAGAGGAGAGTGAACGCCCTCTTCTTGTTAAATTCTCTGTCTTGTATTTATGATTTGATCGCTATTAATAATATCTGATTGGCTAATAAGCACGAGAGGTTTGCAGTCTCTTAGTTTAATTTCAAATAATGTTGTTTACTTACTGTGGCCTTTACTTAACAGAACCCTGCTTTTCACATGACCAACTTTATATAAAATGTTCCAGATCTATTAAATCAAATCCTGCTTAATATATGGGCAGTTTGACATGGGTTGTTTCAGATATTCATATGTATTCACATGATGCTCTAAAGCTATTAGTTCAATTTGTAAAAAAAAAAAGCAAAAAATACTACTATACTGAGGAAATTTAAAATGGAGAAAATTGTCATAGGCACATAGTGTACTGTGGAATATTTTTATGAATTCCATATTGCTAACTTTTTATCACTTTAAATTTAAAACATTTTTCTTCTCATAAATATTAAATGATTACATTTTTTAAAGATAAGTAAAGACATTTGTAAGCTTACAACAATCAATAATATTGCACAGTATATCCTAATCTTATATTATTCACAATATAACAATTGACGAATTGTTATATTATATTCACAATATAATAATTTTAATTGATTTAACAATATATTTAATTTTTATTAAGCTACATAAATATATTGGTCACCATTCAAATAAAAAAAATATCTAAGACCCAAATGAATTATTAATTAAATCGCTCTTCTTCCTTTTATGTTATAATGGGAAATTTGATTATGTGACTTATAGATTAAAATTTCCAGGTCATTTATCCAGTTTACAAAAACTGTTTGATGAATCACTCACCCTGTCTTAGATTTCCATTTAAAATTTACTAATAAATGAATGTTTTGTTTAAAGCTAATCTTAAAAACGTACAAAATCATACACATACATATGTGGATAGATCAATTATATATATATTTTCAACCACTTTCCGTTTATTTGCTTGTACTTATAATAAAAGCATGCTATAAAAAAAGAATATTAATTTAATTATAAAATGTTTTCTGACTTAAACAATAAAATATAGTACTATGAAATGAAATCTAATTAAAATCCTAATCCTATTATATCAATATCTTAGGATCACATAGACTATGGTTAAGTTATCTTTGTCATTTGAATAGTCTTATTATGATTGATGTAGATATCCACATTACCCTATAGCTAATATTATAATCATCATTTTTAAATTCTAAATTCCTCACTATCTGCACATATCTATCTATCCTTAAATATAAATTCTGTAATGTATGTATTATTATAATGGAAAGAAGAAGATATTTATAAAAAAAAAGTTGATATTTTATTCCAATCAACAAAGTATTTGGTGAAGTGTACCTACAAACCAATGAATAAACTGTTCATTTATTGTCTCCCTGGCTCCAGGATGTTTTAAGCAGAATGTTCAATGTTTACTAAATTAAAATTTTATAAAATGGACAACTTAAAGTTGCAAAACCTTTAGATGTAAATTATGGTCACCACATAAATTGGAATAGTCATTGTGGTTGATGGTGTATCCTTATCCATTTTTAATTCCTATTAGCCCAAGTAATGAGATCATTGGGTCTATAAAGTATGAAATAAAGATTCAAATAAGAGATATGTTATTAAAAGAACATTAGAAGTTTATTAAAATATTGTAACAGAGGGAAATAAATATATCATAATCTTAATAAAATAAAATAGTAGTAATAATGGCAGTGATAATAATATGTAAATATTAAAGTACGATAATGATGTCTCATTTTCAATTGATTTACCATAATAATATGTTTAATTATTATGGATTCCCAAGAACAAAAGAATATAATGTTGTGAATATTGTAAATATTTATTCATCATCATGTATATTTGTAAGACAATTAAATATAATTTATGTGTAACAATAAAGCATCATCAATAGTATTCTTTTCTATGGACAGGTCCAGAGAGCAATCTCATAATAAGTTATTCCATTTCTCCAGTCCTTTCTTTTCATTGTCCAGTTTTTCAATCCCATGTCTTTTATGTCATCCAACAAGATCAATCTTTTCTGTCCCTTCATGTTTCCATTCACTATTTTTTCCAAAACATCTTTCATTGAACCATTGTTCCTTCTTAATTTTTCCTACTATCTCCAATTTTTTCAAACAATCTTTTTTTTCATTTACTCTTTTTAAAATCTCATTTGTCATTTTATTCAGCCAACTAATTTTTTCTATTTTTCTCCATGATTTCAACTCAAAGACTTATTTAATCCTAACCTTTTTTACTTATTGTCCACATTTCATAACCATACAATAGAACACTTCACATATGGCATTTAATTAATCTTTTCCTTAGCTTTCTTTAAAGATTCAAAAAATATTTTATTTTTCTTGATAAATGCCTTTTTTATCAATGCTATTTTTTTTAACTTTATCTTCACTTTTCCATTGTTTTGTGACATTTGCTCTCTCACACATATTGTGTGCCTAACTAAAAATGATATCTTTGTAAATGTGGGTAAGAGTCTTAAATGATTTTCTTTTAAATAATATTAACATAAACGATGCTTTTGAATATCCATTTGGGAAGGACAAACACTTCTTAACTCTCTTTGACATAACTCCTTCTATTGTAATATATTGTTTCTTTAACTGAGGAAATCCATCAGTAGAATGTCATGAGATAACACTTATAAATTCACAGGGATTTCAAAAGACAATTGACTCTGTGATATCAGGTCATATTTTATGTAGCTTTTATTTTTATAACCTTATTTAATAATAGTCATATTATTTGGAAAAGAATATCTCTTTTACTACATGAAGGACAGATCTATTCATGAAATTGGGTCATATTTTTTAAAAATCAAAACTAAGACTCAATATAGGACACTCAAATCATTGTCTCATGACTCTATCAAATGACTACAGCTTATAAATTGCTGTTCAGAAACATGCTCTTTTACTTTCATCACTGCTATGCCACTTAATGTATGCTTTAGAAACTAATAGATGCCATATGATAGAGCTTAAAAACTAATCTGAGGATATTGGATAGAACAGAATTGGAAAAGGAGTTAATAATCCCTAGTAACTAGAATTTATTAATTACTAAATTTACATTAAGTGGTATTAGAAGTGGTGAAAGATAGTAATCATTAAATGTGATGAGCAGCAATTTCATCTGTAGGATCTTATAGTATCCAAATATATATACACATGAGAATTTGGATTAATATAACTTAAATATTTCTCACACAAGAATTAATTTCATCTGCATTATGACCTTTTGTGATTATTCAGCATCAACAAAGCAATGACATATAATTTCATCTCTTAATTACACTAAATCTTTACCATTTAAGATTAATGAGAAATTATTGACTTAAGAATTGCTCAATTTCATGGTATTTTAATTATATGTATATAACAATTTTAGTAAAATATAATAGATTTAACGTTTTATAAAGTGGCATCTCCATTATGTTTATACTATAATCTTGCTTTATACATGCATGTTGAAAAAAACTTTAAACTTGCAGTTCAATACACAATATGTATTCTATTCTATTGTCAACAAAACGTCTACTATATACTATGTACGTTTGAATGATGCAAAAGAATTTGGATAAAAATATAGCATAGTTCATTGTTCCACTATACGTTTTTATAAATAAAAATATTGTCTCAGCAGTTATTCGCATATTTATAATTTAAATTTGTTTGCACTAAATGCATATATATAAATATACATCATCGCTAAGGTATGTTTGTTAATCAAATGTATGTTTCATCTTCTTAATACCCTGAGCAATAACCCTGCAATTATTTTAACTTTAGTTTTAAAATATTGCTGCCAAAAATAATTATTCTTTAAGATAAGTAAAATCCATATAAATACATCCATAAAATATGCTAACAAAATTACAAAAATTATTAACAGAATGAGAGAAAAAATAATTAAGATATTTTGAAATTTTGTTATTACCATCTCTTTTTTTTCTTTTCTCTTTTCCAAGTCGTTAATGGGATAGAGAAACTAATAAATATTTTGTTTTGATTTTACTTTTTCAGATTATAGATTGAATTATCGTAGAGAAGATAAATCGTTTTTTAATCACCATTTTACAGTTTCAAATATTATCTTAAAAAAAATTCATTTGATGAGAAAGAAAATTTCTCTCCTCACACTTGCAAGACTTCTAGCTGGCATATTAGTAATAATGATGATGACGATGATGACACTTTTCAATATCTGTTTTTATAGATACCATCTTGACAGCAATAATAATTATAGATATATTAAACAATCTCCATATTTCCCCATTCTTTTTAAATTCATAAATAAATACTGTTCATGTAATAGAGATATATATGGGAGATGGTGACCTGGGCCAACTGATGAGCGCTGGTTCAGTACGAAATGCATCTTGGGGATCATTTGTCTTTTATTGTATCTTTATTTATATGAATTTACACATGGGAAAGAGAAAGGTGAATAACTCCATGTGTGTGTATATTTAAAATTAAAAAATCAGCCATATTAATCTGTAACTGAGGTTTAAATTTTATATCTGTGCTAGAGCTAATCTCTAGTTTAGTAAATGATTAGTAATAATAATTAATGTATTTATCTGAGTTGGGTGGTGTCAAAGTTATGAGTGGAGTGAGTTTGACAGGTGTAAATAAAAATATAACAATAATAATTATTGATCTCTCTAATTGAGCACTTATATTACCATAGACTAATATATTTTTTAACAGTTTTATATTTATGTTTTAGTATTTTATTTAATTAAATAAAATATTAACATGATTTTTCAAATATGTTTTTATTATACATACAATATTATAAAAGAATAAATGTATTTGTTTCATTCTATGTTTTACAATTGTTCCCTCGTTTACAGCATGCATTTTTAATCATTTCATACACATTTTTTTATTATTATTTGTTGGAACAGATAAAGATTAAACATAAAATCTAATAGTAAAAAAGTGCACTTACATATATATATACTTAAAAAAACCTCCATATTTCATATGTTTTATTTGACAATTTTGACTACCTAACAGTCTTCTTCAGATCTAAAAAAAAACAATTATATTATGATTATACCCTAGATAAATACTTTGGATATTATGATTATCTATTATGTAAACATATAACATTGCTAATTGTTTAAAACTATCATAAATTAAATAAAACATTGTGAAACTATATTGTGAGAAGTGTCTGTGAAAGCAGCTGACTGTAAATGAAAAATAATATAAAAATTAAGGGTGTAATAAATTGGTCATTGTAAAAACAGAATTAACATAATTTTGCTTATTGTGGATTTATTTATATTTTCTTTGCTCTTTTTAAAGTGCTTTCTTGAACTGCCTGCCACTCTGACCCAAATATAATAGAATATGACTCTATTATATTGTAATTTCTATTTATTATTTTTAAAATTACTTTGAAACAAGTTAAGATTAAATTGCATAGGCAATAGGAATATATGATTTGATTACTAATATTTAACTATTTATCTGAAAGTTTATGATAATGATATTTTGCTTGTAGTTTCTGCATATGCTGAACTATTTCCATCAACTAGAATCAATTATTACATATCTTTTTTTTTAAAAAAAAAAAAATCAAAGTTTATTTAAACTTTTCATTTTTATTTACTAAACACAGAAATAATATATAATTAAAGAGAAATAATTTTTACCTTTAATATATGCACTGTACTGATCTTATAATCACTCAATGGTCTCAAACTAAGATGCTTCCGATTAGCCTGAATGATTATAATGTAGGTTAAAAGATAAGATGGCCACTCTTATCTTTTCAAGTCTCTATCTTGTCTTTGAAAGTATCCTCAGTACTCAACATGACATCATTAAGCTATCATAAGAACACTACAGTGCATATATTAAAGGTGGAAATCATTTCTCTTTAATTAAACTTTTATCTACATTCAACTGTTAATATATAACATAATGATTCAAATAGTAGTATTTGCCTCTTTTTTCAGATGCTACTGATTTGACCAATGACAGTATTGTCATGGGAATTAAACTCGGAATTTTTAAATCCATCAATACTGAATTTAAAGTAATGCTCTAACCAACTAGGCTATTCTGTCAAAGATCAGCTTAATTGGTTATAATGCCACTTTAAATTCACTATTCATGAATCGAAACGATCAAGCCAGCAATACCTGGAAAATAGAATACCTTTCAAATCATTGAGTTATATGCTAATCTATGAGCTATTATTAATAATTGAATGCACTTAAAAGGTTTAAATAAATTATGAATTTTCCAAATGCTGTATTATATGTCAAGTTTTAAAAAATGAATATTGTGATTTATCATTAATAAAATTAATTAATCAAAAAAGTTACTCTTGATATACCATTGAAAAGCAAAATTCTTCTGATGTGGTATAATAACATGACTTGTGTATTCAATTCTGGAGTGAAGATGAAATCTTAGGATTTCTCAAATAATTTCATATTCTTTCAGGTAACTAGCCCATATTCTACCCATCAAATCATTTAATACCAATCAGTAAATGAAAATCAAGTGATTCTTAGCTATAAAGTAATACTGAATCTGTCACATTATAAAAATCCTAAAAAATTATATAACTTTCATAACAGAGGAGACATGATGTCATATATTTCCATATCAAGAGTTCATTGTGGTTTTATTTTTTTCTATTTTAAAAAAGAATATTAATTGCTCAGAAGTTTGATAGGTTAAATTGTGACCAGAAGTTTTTAATCCTCTAGATTATCATTTTACTACTGTATTAAAATATATAGTCAGCTTATTTAAAGATTTCTATGTAAATATAAAATTATTTCAATTAATTATGATAAAAAATAGCAAATATATTCAAATTTGCATAATTATTTTAAAATATTATATAAAATTCATTAATTTTAATTGCTTTATTCAGTTTCAATTAGAAAAAACAAAGTAAATAAACTTAAATACTGGAAAATATATATTTTTACTTTATATTATAGTGTATCAGAAAAGAAAACTATCATTAATAAATAATGTTTTATATTTTAAAATGCTTTCATTTAAGTGACAATTTCTGTTTTTTTTATAAAATCTTGTAATCACTATTATTTAAGTTACAATAAAATTTGTTTTCAGAACTTCAATATATTTTAAGTAAGATCCATGAGAGGGTAGTATAAAGATTTTTTGGTTTCTATTGAAAGCTTGAGTAAAGTTATATTTTCAATTCAAGGTTTAATATGTTTAAATTCAATGTAATTTATTAAAATATGGTACATTTTTTTCTAAATCACTACCAAAGTGATAGGACACTATAAAATTTAGGTAGATGATCCAATTTCTTAGCTAGGGTGCACAGGATGGAAAAATTTTGAATATTTTGATTTCAAATTTAAAAGTTGTTCTTAGAACTTCTATGTTTTAAATAATGTGTGCAATAACTTTGATATCAATTTAAAGCTTTATTTAAGTTAACATAAAATAAAGTTCATTTACAATAATTTTGTTAATCTTTTTTCTTAAAAAAAATTCAAATAAAAAAAATGTCAAACACTTTTCACCAAAAAGGATGGCTTCATATTTTAGGTTATACGTTATAAATATTTGTGCTAACATGCTCTCCTAAAAAAGCTTATTAACACAAGCAACCTATTGAAGCTTAGTGCTTTTGAGAGTATTGAATGTTCTCATAGTCATGCTTTATTGTATACAAATATAATTATGAACACATACTAAAATAATATATAGACAAGGAGTATACATTGCAAAAATATCTAGTGATATATCGTAACGGTCAGGTTTGTACATTTGCTCAACAGACTGAGAGTCTGAGGCAGAGAACCGAAGGCTGACCAAGTAGGGATAATAATATCCTACATCTAATCATACCTCAATTCTCTCACTAGTGCTTCCAAGTCAACCCATCATGAATGACATGCCTGAGGTTACACCCGCTATTTCTTTATTCATGTTCCAGCAATAGCACAGCAGTAAAACATGAGACATCCCCCCATTATATATTATATAACTTAACTAGTGACTCATAAGGTAATGAGCAAGTAATGAGACTGAGACAAATTTATATTTCATAAATTTAATATAATACTAAATAAATAATAGAGTAAAATAAATTGGATATAGCTGGCTCACATGCAGGTGAGTGAATACTCAGGGTTATGAAGAATATATTACAAGTTCTATAGCATGCTCACATACAGGTGAGTGATTCAGGATTACAAAGCTAATTATAGGGATCACATGCAGGTGAATGGTTTAGGGTTATAAAATAATATTACAAAGCAATTTATAGTGTGCTCACATGCAAGTGAGTGGCTTAGGTTTATAGAATAATATCATAAAGCAATTTTTATAATACATGTCGGTGAGTGGATGCTCAGGGTTACAGATGATTTAATTAGTCTATGACTTTTTAATAAGTTTATGCCATCCATGTCCTAACTTATGCCATGTTTTATAGTGAAAATAAGTAACAGTTAGAGTGATCATTTTATTATTAACTGATAAAGATTATATTATTACTAAATTTAAATCTAACCATAAAGATATTTGCACATTATATATAATTGTTACAGATTATATTATTATTACCAAGTCTAAACTTAACTATAAAGATATTTGCATGATATATATAATTGCTATACAGATAAACGCATTAACTCAGATTCTGAATCGGATCAAAGCTGAGGTTACTTTCTAGGAAAGCTGAACTGAGATGTGGCAGTCGTATGTCAGATTCTAGTGCATTATAAACTACAATATCAAAAGAAATGCACCTCAAATGTATTCTTAATTGAGGTTTATTACTTAATAAACAGTTCCTAACTGATCTGCTTGCTATAATGGAAGAGGCCTTTTTATTAAATGAACAGAAGATTGGCTTATGTGCCCTTTGGAATGCTCTGGTTCCTTCAAATATGAATAAATGTCACAGTTGCCTAAACTTTCGAGGCATGACTTGATGAAAGATGAATAAATGTCACAGTTGCCTAAACTTTTGAGGCGTGACTTGACGAAATATGAATCCTGATGTAGGCCATTATAGATATAGCAATAAGATAGGCATATTTATGCTAACCAGCAATACATTCGCAATGCTAAATTAATATTTTATAAATTAACTATGCTAAATCTTAGCTTCTTTCAGTGCTACTACCGCTGGTCAGTTCATAAATGAGATTATTAAGTCACATGATAAAGACAATTAATGAGAATCTGATTTAAGGTTTTCTGCATAGCTTCTTATTCTCTAATTAAACGAAGTTATAGCAAAACTTAAGATTTATTAGATCTTGGATATTAATTATATGTAGTATAATTTATCTCCAATAGAAAACGGACTGATTTTTAAATAATCTAAAATATGAATTATCAAATAGCTCATGCAAAATATTGATTTTTAAATAAACTACCTAAATATTAATCTTAAATAACTTGTCAGAATAAGCTTTATTGATAACACAAAATGTGTTTTAAACAACATCGCAAAATGTACCTTTTAAATAATTTACATAAAATATACCTTTTAAATAACTGGCAAAATACATATTTTAAATAACCTACACAAATATACATCTTAAATAACGTACGCAAATCTGCATTTTTAAATAACTTTAGCAAAATATTTCATTCTAAACAACTGAGTAAAGATGTATTTAAATACATACGTAAAATATACTTTTTAAATAACTTTAGCAAAATATTTTCATTTTAAATAACTTGAGCAAAGATGTGTTTTAAATAACTTGTTTGGGCATTATAAATACCGATTCACTCTAGTGTAAATGATAGTTTTATTTCAGAAAAGAGTTTTGCCTATATTCTTTATATTACAATAATCTGATGTAACAGAAAAGTGCTTACTCACTCCCCTCCCCCCAATAATTTATTAATATACAAGACTCCATTCTGATGAAACATAGCATAAATTAATAAACCTGAACTTAAAACTAAAGATAGATGGCATAAGAATAAATTGCATAAAACGATCAATAAGATGATAATTTAGAAATAAGAATTTGTTGTAAGGTTTATAAAAACTAGATGTTTATGATTATTTAAAATTATTAATGATCAAGCAAGAATTTTGAGAGTGCTCTAAGATTTAAATAAATTTAAGATAAACATTTTAGTTGAACATTTAGAAAATATAATTAATTATGGGATTTATTAGTTAGCTAGCTTTCCTTTAGAATGAGTTTAGTTATGAAATTAAATATTTGGCAGAAAGGATTTACCAGTAAAGTCTTTAAGGCATTGTTTAATGTGCTTCTCTATCAAATCAGGTTGGGATTCTCTGGGTTTTACTCTAGATGCAGCTTTTCAGGTACAGCTTCTTTCTTACTGTGCTGGGCATGGTTGAGGTTTTCTCTCATTGGTAACTGCTCGTGGAAGAGCAAATGGCTGTCTCTTTATCTCTAGCCAATGGTCATTTTTGGAGCAGCTTGGATGTTGGCTTTCTAAGATTCAGCTTTCTAAAATGGCAGGAACAGTTTTCTTATTTAACTTTTCAGCTCTGTTCTTCAGAAATAATTTTGGCAGCAATAACACAATTTTTACAGCAACAGGAAAAATTAAGAAAAATGATGATGGATGGATGGAAGAGAACCTTGATGGCTATTTAGGCCCTTTTTTATACTATATTTTTGACAGTAGTTTCCTCCTACTTTTAGTCATGCTACAGCAACTGATGACTGGTTCAAACTAGCCTTTAACCAAATATACAGTTGGTAAAATATTTAGTACAGCTAAATCTGGATTTAGAAAGGCTCTTTTATTCTAATTGATGTCATAGTTAACCAGGGACAAAGATGATATTCCCAAGAGAGTGGTTATAGCACTTAGTATAGATTTATGCCTGACTGAATTTTATAATTGGTCTTAGTTATAATTTTAAATAGTTCAAATTTTAGCTAAAGATTTATTTTTGGAAATTTTAAAATTGATAAACAACTTACTGCTTGTGTAATTTTAAAGAAACAAAGAACTGAAAATTATTTGACTTGAAAATTATTTAAAATGAATACTGACTTAAATAAATAATTATTTAGAATGAATATTGAAAAATAAGTAATATTATAAATTTAAACTTATTACTCGGTTATATATATAAATTTTAACTATACACAGTTATGTTTATTTCAGTTTTAACAAGGATAAATGAATATGTGCATATATAAATATTTAAGACTGTATTTTTATATTTATAATTAATAGGACAATTATACACACACATACTCTACTATGTTATAAGCACACTCAATGTTTTAAATTAAAGAAATACATGCGATCTGAGTGCAATGAAATATACTATTATTGAAGATAATAAGTGAAACAGGTCTAAAATGTTTCAATATGTAAACTATAAGTATCAAATCGATTTAAAGTAAAATCATACATATTAAGTGAATTTTGTTTATAACATAGTTTTGTTAAGCTTTTTTTTTTTTTAAAAAAAAAAATTCAAATAAAAAAAAAATGTCAAAAACTTTTTGACAGAAAGGATGTCTTTATATTTTAAGTTAGTTAATGCTTTATTATACACATATATAATTATGTACAATACTAAATATGATATATTCAAAAGAGCATACATATTAACTTATAGCAGAAATATCTAGTGATATATAAACTAAAAGTGTCAAATCAATTTAAATACAATAGCATTTTACATTTTTATTTACTTTGCCAATACTAAAAAGTTAAAAATAGAGATAATTTTGTTTATTAAATGCTTTTATTTTTCCTGCATTAAAAAGAAAAAAAAACATTGTTTCTTCAATCACAATTGGGAATTTTAGATTTAACTTAAAATACAAGTATGGGGGATCCAAAAATTAATTAAATCAATTCCTGCTTTTTATAACAAGGAATTGACTTAATTAATTTCTGAATCCCCATGCTTTTATTTCAAATTAAATCTAAAAACCCCATTTGTGGTTAAAGAAATAATATTTCTTTTTGGTGCAGAATAAATAAAAACATTTAATATAAGAATTTATTTATCTCTATTTATTTAATGAACATATTATTCAATCAGCATATCATTCAAGTCAGTTATACCTGATCCAACATTAATTTTTTTACAAAAATTAAAAGATATCAAAGAAAGAGATTTGAAGTTAGCTCCTCACTTAATAGTAAATTCCACATGGAATCTTCTTAATATTGGACATTAAGTAATTTAATGGTTTATAAATGTATTGCCAAATTTAATGTTATTTTATAATTTTTTCTTTTATTCTAAACATAGTTGAATAAACCTGTTTTTGATAATAAAAAAAGACACATTTTAGAAGGGGGGAGAAGAGTCAAAACCTACAGAGCAAAGGGAATATTTTCTGTATTTTAAAATATTTGATAACAATAAAAACCTATTTCTAAAGCTAAAATATTTATATCAAAAGTGGGCAAATTGTGGCTCCTTAAGCTACTTTCTACAGCTCCCAAGACAATATTGGTTTTCATTGCATTTTTTCTATTAATAATCTATAGTAATATAATAAGTAGTGGAATATTTTGTAAAATGCTTTGAAGATAAATAATAAATAGATATTAGAAACTTCAAATGTTTAGCTTTTAAATGACATCAATCAAAGGGGCTGTTAACATGGATTGTATTATTGCATTTTGTTTGTAAAAAGTATTTCAACATTTAATGACTTGTGTAGCTGCTGCCAAAATCCATTCCAAAAGTAACTATTATGATCATAGCATTAAATAATATTTTCTGACATTCTTGAACATTTAAAATATATAAAAAGTATTTCATATTTCTGACTTATAATGTAAAATCAAGCTTTTAATGTTTTGTTATTTCAGTTTATTTAATAAAATTGCACAAATTACAAAATCACTGTTATTTAAATATTTAAAGATGATGAATTTTTAAAGTCACAGTTATGTGTTAAAAATGTGGGCATATTTAAATTTTTTAGCATATTTTATTGTTTTAGTTGTCAGTCACATATTTATGTGTAATGTAATAATTAATGCTAAATTATTAATACTAAAGGTGAAGAAATAATTAAAAAATAAGTACTTTTATACAAATGTCAAAATAAAGATATAAAACAAAATATAAATATGCAAAACCATAAAACAATACAATACTAGATTAAATTTTAAAATTTTTACCAAAATCCTTACACAACCATGGTTTCATCTACTACAAATAGACCTTCTCAAGTGAAAATCAATCTAAAGGAAAACATATATATATATATATATATACAAACAAACCTTCCCATAATTCACTACAAATTCCACCTTCCCTTAATATCAAAAGAAGTCTTCATGAGATTGATAGCCTCAGAATCAAGGAGTTTTATCATCAAAGCCTCCTTTATTCTTCTTTTTAACTCATTCTTTTCATAAAAAATAACTGAAGCATTGTTAAACAATATTCTATGACCTGTATTCAATTCATGAATATATAAAGCTAAGTTAAGATACGTATGTTTAACCCTACTTATATGAACCTTAACCCTTTCATTAAGGCTAAATTTACTCTGACCTACATAAAATTTACCACAACTACATGGAATTTTATAAACAATACCAGGAATAGACCTACTATCAATAGACTGCTTTGAACCATTAAGTAATGAATTCAAATCAGAACCTTTCCTAGCCGTGATTTGGATGATAAGAATTTTGTTGGTAAGGATGATGATTATATGTCTTTACCATTTAAAGCATCAATTTATAATTTGGTTTATAGGAATAGTCATTTGTTAGGTGGAATGAAGGTTGCATGGAGGAAAGGTTCTGATTTGAATTCATTACTTAATGGTTCAAAGCAGTCTATTGATAGTAGGTCTATTCCTGGTATTGTTTATAAAATTCCATGTAGTTGTGGTAAATTTTATGTAGGTCAGAGTAAATTTAGCCTTAATGAAAGGGTTAAGGTTCATATAAGTAGGGTTAAACATAGGTATCTTAACTTAGCTTTATATATTCATGAATTGAATACAGATCATAGAATATTGTTTAACAATGCTTCGGTTATTTTTTATGAAAAGAATGAGTTAAAAAGAAGAATAAAGGAGACTTTGATGATAAAACTCCTTGATTCTGAGGCTATCAATCTCATGAAGACTTCTTTTGATATTAAGGGAAGGTGGAATTTGTAGTGAATTATGGGAAGGTTTGTTTGTATATATATATATGTTTTTCTTTAGATTGATTTTCACTTGAGAAGGTCTATTTGTAGTAGATGAAACCATGGTTGTGTAAGGATTTTGGTAAAAATTTTAAAATTTAATCTAGTATTGTATTGTTTTATGGTTTTGCATTTTTATTTTTGCTAGTATAGTGTTAGACAGTTTTGAAAACAATATATATATATATATTGAAGAATATATCTCATACTTTAGTTTGAAACCAACTTACAAAACAAACCATTTACTATGTCCTAAATCAGTGGTCTTCAACCACCGGCCTCATTTCCTGTTGGTCCACAGCTAGACTGGCAAGAAAGTTTATAATAACAAAATAATAAGATTTTAAACTTTTAATTAATATGAATAATTTTTATTTATTTTTTCATCACATTTATTTAAAAAAAAGAAACAGAACAAAAACAAAATCTAATCAATCATACATAACTTAATTTGTTTTTCTATTTATCACAGATGTTTATGGGGGGGGGGGGCAGAGTAGAAAAAAGTTTTTTATTACACAAACTCCGGTTGTCTTTTGATAGCCAATCATGGCTGCTTGTCAGCATTGTAAAAACAATAAAATGTAACATGACTTTTTTTGATCTCTTAAATTTTTTCTACTCTCTCTTTTAATATTTCATTTTTAGTGTTTTTTTTTTTTTTTTGGCTATAAGTTCTGTTTCTAACTTTTACAGAGTATTTCTCAATACACCACCCCAAAATAAAGTAAGATCAAAACTTTTGACTTTTTCAAGTTTCGTTTTCTTTTTTTTTGTTTAAAAATATGCCCACTTTTTTTTGGCCTATAAGGCAATATTTTTTTTGGCTTTATTTGTATACCGTTAAAATACTAAAACTTTTATTTTTAAAACCAATTTCTGTTACTTTTTTTTAAAATAAAAGTAAACAAAAAGTAAATTTGGTGTCTATCTTTTGTCTCAGTGATGACAACATATTTCTCACACCTCCCCCCCCCCCCAATAAAAATTTATCTGTAAACTTCTGCTGGTCCACGAAATCTTATCCTTACTTTTACCAGTCTGCAGGTTTGAAAAGGTTGACCACTGTCCTAAATGATAGTTCAATATTTTTTAACATCTATTTAATTTTAATATTAGGAATTAAGTGCTGAATTTATATATTGTTTTCTGCTTCTCTTAATAATGATGAAGTGTCTAATATTAATTTCATTATTGATTTATATATTTTTTCCAGCTCCACCTAGTTACAATGAAAGCGTTTTTGGAAGTGCCAACATTCAGGATGAATCGGATAATCAGTTTACAATGGGGCAACTTTCCTACACACCTCTTTATCCAACCTACAAGTTCACATAAATTCAGCAAGTTATTAACTAATCTCATATTTTTATACAAAAAAAAAAGATTTACATATATTCTTTAACAAATCTATGTGAAAGCTATTAACTCGATTTAATATATATACCTTTTCAATTATAGGTAAAAATTTGTTATTAGATTTTTTTTTCACTCAAGTGTTAATAATGAAATAATTATATATAAAGTGCTTTATATATCTTTAGTGGATTTGTATTATAACTCTTTCAGTTATCAAATTAAAATGACCGATTTTATTAATTTTGAGTTCACTTTTACAGTAGTGCCTTATGCTCAATGGTGGACGTGAGATGAGAAATTTTCAGTGACAATCTCTTGATAATTATTATTTCCACAATTTACAATCAGTGATAATATTTTGATGCAAATGTTAGTTTTATAATATTTGATTTTTACTGTCTGTAAAATAAAATTCTAATACTATTACTTTATAAAAGCACCATGATCATTATCATAAAAACTGTAAAACATAGTGAGAGCAAAGTCTTCTCTGAGAGCAATCTGTGTTAATTATTTTATTACACGTCAAAACTAGTCAATGAGAGATAATTCAAGTCAACACTCAGATAAAAAAATCGTTATCTTATAGTTAGCAGTCAACATAAAGTATAATTAATCATGTTCTAATTTATTGTTAAAATTTTTATAAAATTGTCAAGCGTTGATGGCCAAGTGGTCAGCACAGCCGCCTTACAAGCAGTTGTCCCGGGTTAGCGGGTTCGTTTCCCAGCCGATGCTATGACACATAAAAATATATATATATAAAATTATTCGTTATCAACCCAAAATCAGGCTTAGCAATCAACTGATTGTTCTATTGCCTAATTTAGATCGATAAACTTATATGAATCTTTTTATAGGATTTGTTATTTCAAAAATGTTTTAAAATCAAAATATGAATTTGTAATTTATTTTTTAAAATCTTCTAGTCCTTCTTTGAATTGTTTTATTAATATTCTTTATTTTTTAAAAAATCCATGTTTTAACTTGAATATAATGCTTTTATAAATTTTTATTTACTTATAGTGCATAAAGATGGATTATTTTTAACGATTTTGAAATTTTTATGATTTTTAATTATTTTTGATATCTATTTTTCAAGTTTTTTACACCTTAGTTTTCAATCATTCATTTTGATTGCTGAATAGTAAGATAGTTAGTATTCTGTTACCTAAGATTATTTAAGATGTATATAGCTTATGTAAATTATGAAATAATAAAGTACTTTTATTCTGAATAAGACTATACTTATAATTCATTTAAGAATTATATTGTTTTTTCATATTCACACGGACGCTGTTAAACCCAAAGTAGTATTTTTTTAAAATCACTTATCCAAGATATGACAAACAAAAGACTACAGTGTAAAATATATAACTTAAAAACAACATGTGATACACATAGCATGTCCCAATGAAATACTGACTTATTCTCTTCAAGCTGTATATAACATGTCTGACCAGTTGGTAGAGTTTTTGACTTATAATCAGGATGTCACATGATTGATTCTGGTGCTTGAATTTCTTATAAACATCCAAGCAATAAAGCCATATGTTTTTCCCCTGAATTAATGCTTGTGATACATAGCAACATAATTACTCCATACACTGTGAAAATTTTAAGATATTAATATGTCTGGATCAAGAATTACAGCATAAAATGTGACTGCATGTTTCATACTTTAACCCCACAATGGAACAGTATGTTATCATTAAATTTTGTTTTAAATTAGGTAAAACTGTTAGTAAAATGTTGAAACTAGGGAAATGCAGCCACGAATCACAAGAACATATCCAAGTGGCTTGCAAAAGTTCATGGTGGCAGGGAGAGAATTTAACGTGATCTACAAAGGTACACACACATTGTCATATTTTGTATCACAACTTATGATCCATATATGCTAACATTTCAAAATATTTTGTTTAACTAACTAAACCATATCATTATATAACACACATTACTAAACCACTAAATATCACATTATCACAATAGTGGCCCTACTGTATGGAGAGTTTTGCCTGTTTTAACATATTACTACATCTGCCACTTTCTTTATTTTGCTGAAATATTTTATATAAATGCAATTTGTCCACCTTACTTTGAATACTTTTTAGCAAAAAAACTTATTGTATATATGCACACACAATCTTACATTTTGACTGTTCTGTAGTCTTTTTTAGGGCCACTCTTATTTTAATTTCTTAAAACTTTCAGTGGCTCTGAGAAAGACTACAGGTCAGTTAAAATGTGAGATTGTGTGTACAAAGGTTCAAAGTAAAATGGACAAATTGCATTTATATATAACACATGTTTAGAGACAAAACTAGGAGAGAAAACCAATTATTTTTTCATTCAGACACACTGTGTATATATTTGAAATTCTCGATTGTTTTTGGTATAATTACATAACTTACCAAAACTTTTTGTTCTTTGTCTTTTATTTCCCACTTTAAAACCTGCTTGTTCTTTTAGTTGAAGTGCAAAGTTTTAATCTTAGTAAAGATCTTAACAACACAGGTAAGTATGTAGTTTTGAATATCAATAGCATTACTAAATTCTGCTTATCAACTGCTATATCTTTATTATTTAGATATTTGGTATATTGCTTTGTCAATAATTTTATCTTTTTTCATCTACTTCTTTTAAAAATATCTTTAATAACTCAATCATTTTTCCTCCATAGATTTAATTGCTAATATCATTAACAATATTTAAGAATTTTAAATAATGTTATAATTATTATTTTTTATTAATATAAAGTTTTTTTTTATATAAAATTCTATGTGTTTTATGAACAAATGAAATTACTAGACTGATATCACATGAATCAAATGAATTACATTTTTGACACCAAATGTTATAAGACTTCAATTTTAATTATGAAAACAGTCTGACTTTAGTGAGGAATTGATTATAAGTGATTTTTACAAATTTCAAATGAAACAACCCAAAAATATAAGCTTATTCAATATCAAAACAAAGCAAAACTCTCCATACAGTAGTGCCATCTTGTGTGTATAGTGATCATGTGATATTTAGTGGCTTATTCAATATCACTGAAATATTCTATAGAATATATGTTCTGCTTTTTGAATAATAAAATTGAGTCTGAGAAAATTCGACCAAGATTTAATACTCAAAAAAATTAAAATAATTCTCAAAAGGTATAGTATAGTTGTAATTGTAAAAAAAAAAAAAAAAACTAAAATAAAAAATGATACAAGATATGATGAAATTGAATAGAAAATTCCAAACAATATTTTAGAAAGGTAAGTAGCAATATATTTTTAAAGTTATTGAAGACAAAATTGAATTTTTTAAAAAAGAAAACAAATTTTCTTTCAGGTGATAATATTCAAAATTTTTTTTAACCATGATGGTATTTACTAATCAATACCAATGGACGGATAAGAAGTAATTAAGATCGAAATAGAAAAACATTTAGATAAGATCAACTACACAGGAAAAATCCACAATAATGAAAGATGAAATCATATCAATATTAAAATTATTGCCAAAATATAAAGCTACAAATCAATGATGTGAGGTCAGGAATATGATAGAAATCTGAAGACTCAATAAAGAAGCTGGTTTAATTACTCCAATCATTGTAAAAACCATTCAATGTCTTACATATTAGAACATTCAATTTATATTTTTATAATAAAAAAAGAAGTCAGAGAGAATATATAAACTAGTTTATAACTTCTTTTAAACTTCTCAAGCAAAATTATAATGAAAAATCATTCATCATCGATTAGAGCCTTATGTTTAAATAGTAGATGGACAAGTTGACTTCCAGTAAAGATGAAAGACAATATACTATTTGTAATTATATGTTAGACTATTTTCAACATCTAAATATCTATAGAAAAATTCAATCTTTATTTAAACATTTCAATTACATTTAATACTTTGTATGCAGATTAGTATATAACACAACCTTTTGAATAGAATTATTCTCCTTTTTAGGAGTTTTGGCAACTAATATGGGAAAATCAAACCTAGTCATTTTTAGATTCATGAATACTGAATTTAAGTTGATGCTCTAATCAAGTATTTGTGAATCTAAAGGTTTCAGATTGTTCATATTATCTCTTATCTGACCAATAAGACTTGAAGAAAGGAGAATAATATCATTTGAAGCATTGTTATATATTAATCCACATGCTAATAAAAACAATTGAATATACTTAAAAAATTTAATAAAGTTTGAATTTTTTTAAAGACATTTAACAATTAATACTAAATGATGGGAATAATCTAACATATAATTACAAATAAAATTGTCATGATTACAAACTTTAAGACATCAACAAGAGATAATATTTCTGATGCTTTTGGATAATTAGAAAAGACAATAAATACCCAATAAAATGAACTTGTATTTTATTGATTACAATGAATACTTTGATTCAATTCATAATCTTAAAATTATAAAATATTTTTAAAGAAATGAATGAACAGAGCATCTCATTATTATTAAAATGGGCAAAACTCTCTATACAGTAAGGCCGCAAGCCAGAAACTAGTCTGGGGATATTGGATGAGTAGGAACTAGATAGGGACTTTATGCACAAGCCTTCAGACATCCATTGAATACTCTGGCTTATATTGAGTGGCACTACTGTATGGAGAGTTTTGCCTGTTTTAATAACAATTATGAGCAAGCATAAGAAATGGTGATCATGTGATGTTTAGTGGTTTAGCATCTCATTGTTCTTATAAGGAATTTCTCTTGAGATTAAAAACTATTAAAACACCACATGACCACCATTTCTTTTTCTTGCACAAACTATTAAAATAGCAGCAATTCTCTTTAAATAATAGTGCAAGCTATAGCAATCAATAAATGCAAGAGGGATGCATTTGAAAAGATCTAGATGTATTGCTCTCAGATCCATGGCTTCTCACTGATGATAACCGTAAGCTTGAAACTAGTCTAGAAATATTGAATGAATAAGCACTAGAATAGGGTTTTAAGTGCACTAGTCTTATGTCATATATTGATTACTATAGCTTGCACTAGATGGTATTATTTTATAGCGAGTTGCTACTATTTTTGTGAAATAAAAAACTGTTAGTTAAAGCAAACTACAGGAATCAAGACTGTTTTCACATTGATGAGTTTGACATGATTGTATATTATCACTTTATTTATACTGCACAACTTATATATCAAATATTTAATGAAAAAAAAAAAATAGATTAAGAAAAATAGAAGTATAGATTTAGATATTTCTAAGTCAGTCAATACTCTTAATCTTTTTGCATTGCTTATTTTAAATAAATCCGGTTATACATTTCTTTCAACAGTTTTATCAATGCTTTTTTACTATTGCGATGTTTCTTATAATTTTGATTGTCCAGCAATTCTTAA
This sequence comes from Epiperipatus broadwayi, assembly GCA_028023455.1. NCBI lineage: Eukaryota > Metazoa > Onychophora > Udeonychophora > Euonychophora > Peripatidae > Epiperipatus > Epiperipatus broadwayi. Next base: position 3,017,224 of record JAQFVV010000105.1, on the reverse strand, counting down.
GAACTATAAAATACAATTGTATTACATTATTTTTTTATTATTTACATAACATACGTTTTACTTTCACTCTTAGCCTGCTACAGTTGATCTTAATTGGATCCTGTCCTAAGTAAAGAACTTTCTAAGTAAATAAATTATAAATGGATAACTCCATACTCTAAGTATTTCCATCCAAACATCCATTAAAGATATTTTTAAAGATTATTTTCTATATAAAATGTACATGCATCCATATTAAATAGATCAAAAATAAAATCAAACAATATCTAAAAAGTTATGACAGGATAAAATGTGTATGTATATATAAAACATCAAAATAAAATTATTGTACATTATGTAAATATTCTATCTTACAGCTTTGAAGAACATCTAAAAATGTAAGAGGAAGTGCATAATTTGTTTACTTGGAGACATATTAAAAAAAGTTTAAAAAAAAAGTAAAGATGGGATTATGGTTAAAGATGAAAAGTCAAAAATGAATAGAATAGAAACCACAAATGACTTTAAATTTAATAGTAAAAATATAGAAGTTTCGAAGGTTTTGCCTCCTACAAACATTCAGCAATAAAAACTTCAAAATTATATTTTATAGAATTGTAGACAAAAATTTAGACTTAAAAATGTATCTTTAAAAAAACTAAAATGTTTAAACCATAGTAATTATTGCTATGGGTGTAAAAGTTGGATAATGAAAAAACAATATAAGAAAAGCACTGATGCTTTATACAATGGTCCTGGCAAAAAGCTTTGGGGATTATCATGATTAGCAAATAAAACGAGCACACACACGTTCAGTTTAGACTATACTAGAATTTTTATTTCCAAACAATAAATGTACAGGCTTAAATTATCTTAATTTATTCATTAAAAAAATAAATAAACTCAGAAATTTTGAAGATGCAGAAGAAGACCAGAACTAAGATGAATGGCCTTTCTCACTATCACAGTAATGAGTGTGCGATTGAATGACTGAACAACCAAGCAGGTAATAAATAATTCCAAAAATATGCCCTTCTTAGGGTTGCTAGGAATCAACATCTCTGACTTAATGGCCATTCCATAATTAATTACTTTTTATAACAACATTTGAAAAACGTTTTGAAACTCAAATTAATAAGACTGACAATTTTACAATAAAACTAAGAAAGAAACTTAAATTTTAAGAAATTTTTAGTGAATTTGCCTAAAACAAAACGAAAGTCACAAAATTTTTTTTCAATTAAATTTTTGATTATAATTATATCTTACTATACATTGTTTTCTATTATTAAAAAAGAAATAATCATAATCTATTATCCTGTTTTATCATATAATTTTTAAAAATTGTTACATTTTCATTTACCATTGTCAAACTTCCTCCACTCACAAGATGGCGTCAAAGTTGTGAATGGAGGGAGTTTGACAATGGTAAATGAAAATGTAACAATTTACTCTAGATAAATACTTTGCATATAATAGAGATATATATGAGAGATAGTGACCTGGGCCAACTGATGAGTGCTGGTTCAGCATGAAATGCATCTTGGGGATCATTTGTCTTTTATTATATCTTTATTTATATGAATTTGAAAAGAATGGGGAAGAGTGAAGGTGTTTATTATATCTATAACTTTTATAAGTAAATAATACAAAATACTATTATACAACAATTAACCATATATATTGTAACCTTTTAAAATTGTCAAGGGGGTGATGATGAAGAGAGGGATGAAGGGAGATGAAGAGAGATGATGAGAAAAGGAGAGATGAAGGATGGGATGAGAGAGATGATAAGATGAGATGATGGGGGAGAAGATGAGAGAAATGAAAGATGAAATGAGAGATGATACCTATTCTACTATATATTAGAGACTCTTAATGATGTAACTCAGTGGGGTTACAATAAGATCAAAGATGAATGATGTTACAGAGATATACAATCAGATAGAGACAAAATCTAGCTCTAATGCAAACAACTATTATGACATGTTCAATAATTTAACATAAATAATATAAAGTACATTTTATATCATTAATTGTTATCAGAATTAACCTCCTATCAGATCATATACTCTGAATAAAACAAATAACACTTTGTTGAAGAACTATTTCATGAAACCATACTAACAATGACAACAAGAGTAAACAATCTCAGGGGTTTAACTAAACTCTTGTAAAAGATAAAGGTTTGAAGTTGCCTAATAAATGATCACATGGATGAATAAATGAGTGAGTGATATCCTGGCTGACAGTAGGATGCAAGCACTACATTAGTAATGACTGCTTTCCCATGATAAAATAACTAAGATAACTATTTTTCATTAAATTGTTAACACAATAAAATATATTAATTTAAAGATTTGGTTAAATAATCCAAATTTAAATTAATCATAGCCTATTACCCAGGACATTACTCGAGCTGGGAAAAGGACAAGGGTGCTTTTTATGCCTTTCCACCTACTCACAACCTTATGAAATTAAATGCAGTTGGATTTCAATTTTAAAATATAACAAGACAGTGTGCAATCTGAAACACATTAAATAAGCTTCCAAATCACAAATAGTCTTCATCTTATATTATATAATCTTCAGTCTTAGAGGATAAGAATAGCTTAAGATCAATCTTAAAATAAATATTATATTAAGTATCTGTGGATATCTATTAAGATGATTCAATCTAGGAATCACAATTATAAGCATGACTTTATTTGATTTAACCCAGTATGAAATACTCTGTGTATACCTAGGATGTAATATAAATAGTAAATATTGTGAATATCATGAACATTATTATAATACCTTGTGAATATTGTGAACTCTGGGAACATTTGGAACTCAAGACAATAGCATATAAAAGAAAATAAACAGAGACTGAACTTTATTTTTAAAAAAAAAAAAAAAAACAATAGCAAATTTGATTTATTAACAATATAACATAACAAAATATTTACAAAAATTAAGGGAAACATTGCCAAGATAGTGCTGTTATCTTTCATTTCTTCATTTTACTACTAAACTGCAAAAATTTAGTTCAATAAAATAATTGATTGTACCTCCTTGACTTTCTTCCACTGTTTATTTTTTATAAAAAATAAATCAATAATAACCAAGAGTGAACAGAGGCTAATTTAACATTTAAATTTATTTAAATAGAACTCCTTAAGATATTTAAGATCCTAAAATTTCTTTACTTTTCATTAAAGTAGCATAAGCTTAATGAAACATAACTGTATTTTATTTGGCTGAGTTCAGGACAGATGCTGTTCTTTAATAAATAAATAAAAATTCTCATAGAAAAAATCAAATTAAGCAAAAGATTTCATAAATAACATAATTTTAAATGATTAGAAGAAACGAAAGATGTCTGATAGTCGTGCAATGTATAAAAGTATCGAATCTGTACAATGTTTGAGAGAAAATTAATGTATAAATTTGTGTTAAGTGTGTGGATGTATTTTGAAGCCTAACAAAGTAAATTTTAGATCTGCTTTAATGGTTATGAGTTAAATGTTGTGATTGACAACTAATATTTGTTTAATAAAATGAAATAAATGATTGAAAAGATAGATATAAGTTTAGATCAAAATTTAGCTTGTTCATAATAGTCTTATTTTAATAGTCAGTTTGTAGAGGTTTTTTTTTTCCATGGAATTTCTTTGATTAGTTAGCAAAGTTATTAAGGTGTGAGCAAGCACGCATGCGGTATAAATGAGATTTTATTATTGGGACAATTATAGGGTTTTTTGTCTCATGTAGGATATCATTTGATAGCAAATTGAAAGAACAATAATTTTATACCAGTTTCAGATGGATCTTTAATAGTATTCAATCATAAATTTTAAATTAAAACTTAATCTGTTATTTCCAATTATAAAATTTTATTTCAATTTGCGACAGATTTTTTTTTGTACAGCATAAAATTGGGAATTTTTTCAGCAAACCACGTGATTATTAACAGTGTAAATAATTAATATTAAAATTGTGTTGAATAGCCAATCAAAAATTTAATACCAAGGGTGAATGGTCAAGGGAATGAGTTTGAAGTTGTTGACAACCGGAGATTATAAAAGGAACACACACATTTTGGGTTCCTTTCATTGTTCTTATGGGTCTTAATGCATGTCTCCCAGTTTCTGTTTCATTTTATTTATTTTAGTGAATTTTAACTTCGTCAGCTATCCATCTTCTGACTTGATATTGATTTAAAATTGTATTGTATTCTATAAGAATGTGTACGTAAAGCTGCCAAATCAGGCACATGTAATTTTGAGTCCTGAAGTTAATTATGAATCAAATTCCCAGGATGGCAAATTTTGGTATGACTATGTGCAAATGAGGCATCTGAGATGGACTCTTCAATTTTTCCCCAATAAAGTGTTAATAATTCTTTTGTTTAAATAATTATGATGTATAAAAGATGGGAGCGATTGTTTTCAAGAAAGTATAAAATCAAACAATTTGAATTGAAATAAAAATAGTAAACAGGCAAAAACTCTCCATGTCAGAAGGCTTGTGCAAAAAATTCCTATCTAGTGCCTACTCATCCAATATCCCCAGACTAGTCTGGGGATATTGGATGAGTAGGCACTAGATAGGGATTTTATGTACAAGCCTTCTGGCATCCATTGAGTCCGGGAATATTGGATGAGTAGGCACTAGATAGGGATTTTATGCACAAGCCTTCTGGCATCCATTGTTTACTCTGGTTAGCACAAGGTGGCACTACTATATGGAGAGATTTTTTTGCCTGTTTAATAACAGTTGTGTGCTAGCATGAGATGGTGATCATGTGATGTTTAGTGGTTTAATAAAAATAGTAGTTATAATTTCATACTTTGAAAATCTAGTCCAAAGTATCGGCTAAGTTGTCCACATATTTTACTAATTTCTCTTGTAGAAGAAGAAAGACTGATTCTTTGCATGAAAAAAAATTTAAAAATGCTCAAACTATAATTGTCTTATTATGGATGAAAAACCAAAGAAGTAAAATTGAATAAAACCAAAGTTTTACGATGAAAATAATAAATGATGAACCAACTACAATCCCTTTGAAATAGTGAATTTAAAATTCTATAGAAAGTTGGAATTATTAATTATGTGTTTAAGCTTGTGACTAACTTTGAAGTTTAACCCTAGATTGTATGAATTTCTTACTTTGAATATTAAGTGCATCTTAAGAAAACGTATATGTCTTTATTGGATCCAGAAAAAAATTCAGATGTATTAGGATGTAAATTGTGTGGAAGGATATAATATTGTGAAACAATTATGGAATGCTAAAAATAGTCTGATTTCTGAAAATTTTGGCCATTATAAAAATATTACATTTGGATAATATATGCACACTAATAATAGGTGTGGATGAACTTGAACAGTTAGATGGAAGATGATAATCATAAGTGATGAACTATGCTAAGAAAGAACTCCTAAATATAATTTATTATTATTATTATTATTATTATTATTATTATTATTATTATTATTATTATTATTATTATTATTATTATTATTATTATTATTATTATTATTATTATTATTATTATTATTATTATTATTATTATTATTATTATTATTATTATTATTTTGTTCATTAATTTGTTATATGTTAAAAGATTACTTTATTGGGTATATTAGCTAGACTTATTGCAAAATATACCTGGTGTTAAAATTTAGGCTATGGTAGAGAAAATATGCCTTTATATTATTATTATTTATTGATATTGCTTATCTCGAAAGCAATTATGAAATAAAAGAGATATCTATGAAATTGTGGAATGTTTGTCTAAGAGGTTCACAGATATAATTTTTATGCTTATAGTTAAGATTGATATTTTAATGTTTTATTTTATTCATGTATTTTGAAAGTTTATTATTGCTGTGTTCTAGAGGTTGAGAGATTTAAAATCATTATATATTAAAGAAAATGAATGATGCACATTTTTTATATGTATTTTTTTAAATAAATGTTAAACTGAAACACAGGCTTATTATATACCTGTGTCTATATATGTAATATATAGGGTATATGAGCACAGACTTTCACACCACCCACCACTCTTCACTCTATCTCATAACACTGATACACTTGAACACATATATGTCGAAAAGATAAATAATCACCAATATACGTATTTCATGCTAAACCAGCAATCATCAGTTGGTCCAAATTACCATCTCTACACACATATGCTATAAATGCTCAGATATATATTAAGATAGCCAATCTTCATACTTTAATGGACAGGCTTCAATATACTCCTCACTCCAACTCTTCAACTATCCAACCAATTAAAAATCTTATGATGGAAGGTTCAAAGGCCACCCTGAGGCTGAGATTCTTGTCACACCCATGTTTATGTACAGTCAATCTGACTCTCATGTACAGGACATAATCCATTTAATACATATACAAGGGATGGGCAGACATCTCTACTATGTAATAACTGAAACACAGGCCTATTTTTATTAGTGTATCAGTGTTATGAGATAAAGTGGAGAGTGGTGTGAAAGTCTGTGCTCATACAGAGGTATATAATAAGCCTGTGTTTCAGTTATTACATAGTAGAGATCTCTGCCCATCCCTTGTATATGTATTAAATGGATTATGTCCTGTACATGAGGGGCCCAATTAACCTTATGTCAATATGGGTGTGACAAGAATCTCAGCCTCAGGGTGGCCTTTGAGCATTCCATCATCAGATTTTCAATTGGTTGGATGGTTGACGAGTTGGAGTGAGGAGTAGATTGAAGCCTGTCCATTAAAGTATGAAGATTGGCTATCTTAATATATATCTGAGCACTTATAGCATGTATGTGTAGAGATGGTAATCTGGACCAACTGATGATTGCTGTTTTAGCGTGAAATACGTATATTGGTGATTATTTATCTTTTCGACATATATGTGTTCAAGTGTATCAGTGTTATGAGATAGAGTGGAGAGTGGTGTAAAAGTCTTTGCTCATATACCCTATATATTATAAATGCTTAAATAAGTTTTCTTTATTACTTAGTCATATTAGACTGTTATTAAATTATTGGTGCATACTTCAATAATATAGTTTTTTTTGAGAAATCAAACATAGTTCTCTCAGGATTATGTGAGATTGTGAACAACTCTTGTTTAATCAAGGTAGGAAAAATTCTCGCTGCCTTGAAGGTTGAGATGGAATCTAACTCTCTCGTAATGATGTGTTAGGAATTGTAATGTATTCGGAGAACCAGGGTATATCCCCAGCTCTATTATTAATTCACTTCATAAGAGGTATTTTTGTAGTTATAGGGGTAGTGGTTTGTGCATGCCCATATTTATATGGATAGTGACTAGGTCCTAACATATCTCATAGCCCTCAGATAGAAGATGCATTCTGGGTTCATTCCAACACTAATATCTTATTTCATGAAATTCTTTTCCTTGTGGACATATATTTTATCACCATATTTTGTATGAAACTTTGTTTAGTTTTGCGATGAGTCATTTGGTAGTTTTGAAATGTGTTCTCTACTTTAGGGTACTTTAGATTTAAAAGTATAGTCTAAGGAATCGATGTATAATGTTTAGTTGAGCTTTGCTCACAATCATTTCTAAAACCAATAATCCTTCAAAATTTTAAATTTAATTATTATTGAGAGCTTTGATAAGCAACATGCATTATATCTATCCCACAGCTGAAGCAAGCCACCACTGGACTGCTCAAACAAATGAGTAATACTCATGTTGGGAGCATATAAGGCATTAAATGTATGTATGTGTGTGAATGAGGCCTTTAGAATGGCCAATCATTCTACAATTAAGAGTCGAGGAATTTAATATACAGATAAGCGATGATTTATACAAGTAGTTATAAATGTCAAATATACATCTAGGTATAATATTAATTTTACCATACCAATAGCCTTAATGGGTATGTTTATCGTATTTATTAAAGTTAACAAGTTATTGAAGCTTACCTCCCAAGAAAGAGTGGTCGAACCAGCAAAATATAACTGGTCGAAATATTTTTTTTATACTATGGTTATTTACTTTGTTTCAATTACTTAAATAAGGGTCTATTTGTAGAAAGAGAGGCATGTTTGTAGAAATGTTAAGCACAGGAAAAGGGATTATTTTCCGTAGTGGCTGTAAATCCTTATGTAAATATTTTATTTTTATTATCATTTGGATAGCTACAAAGATTTGTTCTATTATGTTGTTGTTATAGTTTATCATTTATTCTGTTAATAAACATTATGTGTTAATTAAAAATTTTGGTGTTGTGACTTAATGTATTTTGGTACCCATAAAATCCAGAATCTAATCATATGCAATTTTAATAAATATTCAATGCTTATTTCAATACAGATAAAGTACGAAAATTTAATTATTAAATTAATATTTTATTTTGTATTTGAGAAATGCTTTTAAGAAACATTCTCAACTTGTGTTATAAATTATCTTGGTTATATGGCAAATTTCTGGAAGGTCTAATTTTAAAATTATTATTTTCATACATTTATTGTGTTATGACGAATATCTTGAGTGAACATAAAATCCCTTTCCCACTCCTGGTATTCGAATGTGTTTCCAGTCGATAATAATTTAGCTAAATTTTAAAGTAGTTAAAATATTTTATTCTAATTAATTGTTTGGTAATTTATCCGGTTTAATATTATTATAATTATTATTGGTTGATGAACAGTAAATATTGGCGTAGATAGATCAAGCGTATGTCCACTTGAATTGCAATCACTGGGATAGCATTCATTAGTCAACAATAAATTTTGAATCACCAAGAAAAGCTTTATATTCTGAATTTGAACCTGAGATCATGTGATTTTCAATTCTAAGATTTTTAATTATAAGAGTTTTGACTTTGGACTTTACTTGCCGCACTTTATGGTGAATTTAACATTTCAATTAAACTGTTTTTAAACTTGAGTTTTTCTGAGATCAGCTTGCTTGTAATCTGTTTCAAGCATTACACCCCCTGCTATTTTCTGTACACAAAAACAGAATTTCACATTGTTTGAACTTATCAGTCATTATTAAAAAAATCACCAAATACACAAACACACTTTATAAAAAAATATGCTACATGGCCCAATTACATTTCATGATGTCATTTGGCAGATTGATGCAGAAGGGTTCCTGCAAGATGAAACAGCAGAAGCATATACAGTACTAAAACCAGAGAATGATTCTGGTTAGGTTTGAATATCCCTCATATACTGTACAATCATAAAAAAAAAGAGATTCAAACAAATCAGTAAGAATAGTGTGATCAACTCTATCCAAATAAACACATTACTTCTAAATAGTATAAACAATATGATTAAACAATGTAAAATTGGTTTCAGGTACAAAATATATCGCATAGGAATTAAGATTTTATTTACACCAACAACATTACTATTATAAATATTAAATTATGTGAAAAAGTGAAATAGATTTGCAATTGCTAACACAATTTCTAGAACCATTTTAAAAAATTGGTCAACTTTGCAAAGTTTAAGAGTGTTGGGGAAAATACCATTTCCAATGGAGCAGTCAAGAATATAGCAAAGAGGAGCAACAGTGAATTCTGCAAAATTTTTATAGATAAAAGAAGATATTAGAATCTAAACTTGAGTATAACTTAAGTTGTTTAACAGCAAATATAAAGTCTTCACTGTTGAATTTATCAACAGAAATATTTTTATTATGACAGTCATCAAGCAATTTACTTTCTGAAAAGATTTGAAATTTTCCTGATGATTCAGAAAAATGAAGTGAAAAGTCATAAAGCACACAAACTGGATCTATAATCAAATTGAATCTTTATTTAGTGTTGATTTTCAGGTCATGATAAATAATGTCAACTCTCTGCTCAATCACAACCATATGTGGTGAGATTAGTTCCCAGGATTTATTGGGGATGAATCCATCCATATTATTTTGCTTACATCAGCAATACTTTATTTTAAGCACATCTCTCAAAAATTCATGCAGCAGTGTATCAAACAGAAAAAAAACTACAGCAATTAACACAAGTTGAGATCTATTCCTAAAAACTGGGAAACTTTGCCAAGTTTGAGAATACTAGAAAAAATACAAATATTTAACAAACAATCAAAAAATGAAGATAAGAAGCATAACAATAAATTCCACAGAACTTTATAAATAAGGGATGGAATATTATTATAGTCTAATTACATATCGGAATAAATTTTCACTTGCCTTAATTTCATATATTTTAAATGGAACAGCTGTCTCAGAACTTTTCTAAGTATGTCACTATTTTGCAAAAGGTAAATTAGTCTGAATTTAGTTGTGTAATATAAATTTTATATCCCTCTTTTCAGATTTAGCAATATCTTATACCACTTATAATGTAAATGACTGTAAAGTCATCATTATTATTATTTTTCTACTTTTTAAAACAAGTATTATAAAGCCTATTGTAATTAATGCTTACAATAATAAAAAGAAAATTTATTTCATTTTAATAACTGATTGTGATAAAGTAATCAACTGAATTCACTGAAACAAAATAATTTCATATCTCCATTTTTGTAATTTTGTAGCTATATTTTTTAAAAAATGTATAAAAATATTTTAATACTTATTGTTGTAATTATAAATTTGTTTAATGCACATTGATTACATAAGTAATATTTACTAAGGCAATAAACCTCATGAATGTGCACTTGAAAATGCGAAGGTAGGGACCGCTACAGGTCTTAACCACAAGCTTATGCTTATTGTAAATAATGCTGATAATAAAAAAATTCAAATTTGAAATAATATTTATATAAAAGCTTAATAGTGATATGACATACCACTTGTAGCATTTGTTAATACATTGCATTAAAGCCATTGAAATTAAAATGCTTGGACCATAATATCATGTGATATGATTACTCAAACAGCAAACTGCAGAATCACAAGATATTATTTTTAGAATAAGTTATAGATTATGTACATAACTCAACAAATTCTTGGAGAAGACATCTAGCATTTTAAAATGGAATTATGATTTGCTTTAATCCTTCTTTTATCCCTCATAAAGTTATTAATAAAAGTTCAAATTATTTAGCATTAGTAGAATGATTACCTTCACATTTTTTAAATATGATTTTATAAATGTCATTTGTAAATATGTTTAGCCAGTCTTTTACAATTAATAAAATAAAAACTCTATAACTTGCTAAAGACAGATAATCTAAATTGGTCTATTTGAATTTGCTAAAATTGCTCTTTATTATTTCAGATAATTTACTTTAATTTTTAAGACCATAATAATCTTAACTAAGTGGGAGTAAATATCTTTTTATATTTTACTATCATCTGAAACAAGTGTTATATATTCAAATACATTAATAAAACATACTGAATAATTAATATCCCCACAACTATGTAAGGCACTGTTAACAAATTCCAATGAGTAATCATCTGATTTGTCAAATATTAATCATGGATTAGTATTTTGAAATATATAAATCTCAATTTATTAAACTATATGTATCATAACTTTAGTACTGCTATGTAGAGAAGTTAGACTTCTTATCCTATTCATTAGCATTTTAATAGCTAAGTACAAACACAGTGTACGTATATTGAAGTTAGACAAAATAGTGAAAAATACCCATGTAGTTTATGATCTCCATTTATTTAAATAGTTTATTCACTTAATATACTGAATGTTTTTATATAACTAGAGAGATTTAAACTTAGGATTTTTCTACCCATTAAAGTTTAAAGAATTGCTGTATTAATATAAACTGAGCACAGAATGTATATATGTGTAGGAGGTTATGATCTGGCACAACTGATGAGTACTGGTTCTGCACAAAATATGCATATTGGGAATCATCTATCTTTTTCACATATATATGGTCATAAGTATCAATTGATTGAGATAGAATGGAAGATGAATATACACTGAAAAATCCTAAGTTCAAATACTAGTTACTTATATAAAAACATTCAGTACACTAAATAAATAAGCTAGCTGCATATTGTCTTGGAAATAGGTTACTAAGTTCAGACCATCCCTCTGTTATTAATACACATGAATACAAAATGGTCCAATAATATGAGGGGTTAGATTGGTGTAAAGTCTACATGGGTATGCCTATAATATCAAATCAATCAAGGGCTTTTCACATTCCATCATTGGTTTTTCAATGACATGGTAGTTGAATAATTGGGTGAAAAGATTGAAGCTTGTCCATTAAAGTTTAAGAAATTATCTTAATATAAATTAAGCACAGATTGTATATATGTGTGGATGATTGGCCCAACTGATGAGTGAATGCTGGTTCTGCACAAAATACATATATTGGGGATCATCCATCTTTTTCATATGTGGTCATGTGTATCAGTTGTTTGAGATGGAGGGGAACACAAATATAAATTGAAAAATCCTCAAGTTGAGATTACCATTTATATGAGAATTCTTTGTGCTTTATATAGAATAAACTTATGTAACAGTTAATCAGTTTCTAGAGAAATATTGTTATTCCTCATAGGGAAAATCATGAAGTTCCTCACAAACAGTTGGTGGAAGATATAGAATGGCCCATAAACACTCAATAATTAAATCTGATGATTGAAAGAACCATGATTATATGTAGGAATTGGGGTTTTATCATTTTTAAAAAATGACAGTATTATCTAAAAATAATTTTGCATTATAGAATGAACTAGCTCTCACTAATTTGAACAAGCCTATAGTTACGATTTGAATATATAAAATAGCAGTAGTCATACTCATGTATCTCCTGAAATAATATGAATACTTGTTTCTATTGCTATTTTTCCATTACTACAAAGAGATAATTTGAGAACTGATAGAATTTACCACCAACCAAAAACACCGATGTATTAGACATTTGTAAACAGTATTTACCAGGATGAGAAATTACTGAGAAGCACTTGAAGGATTTAAAAAAAAAATTATTCAAATTTTAGCATGTGTAGTTTTTATTCAAATAGAATTTAAAATGTAAACAAATATTATAACAAAAATAACAGGGTAGCAAGCACTTAAAAGAATTAAACATTCTAATATAAAAAAAGCTGTCTTTATAAACAAAATTTCATTGAGATTGTATTTGATTGACAAGCTAAATCTTTTTAACAGAGCGCCCCTCACCTACCGTGGCCATGTTTCTAATTTTTATTCAAAGAATCTTGATTTAATTTATTTGGAAAAAAATAACATATTTGGAAATCTTATTTAAATCTGATAAGAATAAATTGGAATATGCTTAACATTATACATGTGATGTTTATTGGTTTAAAATATTGCACTACCTATCAATAACATTTTTTAGCAGTATTAGCTGAGTCTTGCAAAGTTTCAAATCAGCAGTTTCTGTCATAAAGATTTTAAATAGACAAATTAATGTAGTAGCAGAAATGAAATTAAATGAGTTAAAAGGTTATAGCTCCTTCTATCAATCAACTTTGTAATTAATGTTTACAAGGAAAGACGAATTAATAAACATTTTAATAATCTTGAATACACTTCCTTTGTAGACATTAAATAATAAATTTCTTGTTAAGAAAAATTGTAACATCTTACCCCATTTATTTTGATTTCTATTGTTTACATTGTTGTGATTATTTATTAAAAACTTAGTATGTAAATACTTTTAGAGAAAGGCCTTAACCTTTATCATATGAGCCTTGAATGTTTATAATAGTCAAATGATATCTTTTTTTTTACTATGGAGGGACCCCTCAAACCTTGGTATAAGATAAGGACCTTATAAAGATAAGAATGGCTGTCTTATCTTTAACTTTAAAAATAAGATGCCCATTCTTATCTTTATAAAGTCACTATCTTATATTGAGATGTGCCTCTATATCTTAAAGATAAATGGTTGTTCTTATTTTTATAAAGTCACTTGCTATCTTGTGTTGAAGTTTGAGGGTTCCTCTATAGACAAAAAAAGACATCATTTGACTATTATAAACATTCAAGGTGCATATGATAAAGGTTAAAGTCATTCTCTAAAAGTATTCACATACTTCCTATGTGCTTACTAAATAATCGTAACTTTACATTAGTTTATATATTTCCAGTATAAAGATCATAATATTAACTCATTTAAATTGCAAGATTTCATGAATTTGTAAAAAAATAGTAGACTTAAAAAGTGAAGAGACTTAACAGCTTCATGCTCCCAAATCAAGATGCTTCAAATTGGCCTACATTAGTAGAAATTTAGGTTAAAGATAAGATGGCCATTCTTATCTTTATAAAGCCACTATCTTGTCTCTCTATAAGCATCATTTGACTATTATAAATGTTCAAGGTGCATATGAGAAAGGTTAAAGCCTTTCTCTAAAAGTGTTTACATTGTTATAAATGATTGTTTATTGAAAAGCTTAGCAAAAGAAAAAAGTTGTTTTCAATTTTCTATCTGCTTGATTTGAAACTTTGTAACATCCAGGTAGTGTTGCAACAAAATTTAACATTAGATGATGTGACGAATTTAAGTTTAATTTTACCAATATCGTTTTCCAAAAAAGATCTGAAATATTTTCTTCCCAAGCAAAAACATGTTAGAATTAAGTATTACATAAATAAAATAACTTTTATCTGTATCACTTATTAAATCCTTCCGCTAATTAAATCACCAGTAATTGCCAATTTTTTTTTATATTTGACAATGTATCAATAATATTAAGAATGTCAATTTATTTTTCAAAAACAATTTTTAATAAATTCCTTAATCAGCATTATATTTAAAAACATTATTATAAAACTAGACATTTTTTCAGCTTTATAATTGATTAAACACTAGTCTCCAATTCTGCTATAAAAATCTTGAAATTATATTTACATTATGGGTTTAAAAACCACCCCTAATTTGACTATTTAATTTAATGAAATATAAATTAGAAATAATTGTTCTTATAGAAAAATATAACTTTAACTTTCTTAAAAAAGTGCACCTTCTAATTTTTAATTAGATACAACAGTTTATTCTTAAGAAAGGACTGTTTCAAAAATTTAAAAGCAAGATTATTTCAAAAAGTCCTCTTTGACTGTAATACACACATTTGATTTAAAGAAATTCTTTAAAACTGAAAGTAAACCTTCTTAACTGACTTGAATATGGATTACTGCAAACTATCAGATGTATAACATTTTATAAAGATTCCAAAGTATCAAAATACTGTATCTTTTATCGACAATTTTTTAAACTTCAGTAAGACATATTGATACTTCTAACTGGATATTAATATTTCTAATTTGAAATTAGTCAAAGAAATTAGTAGGAGGAACATGTGGTATGTCTTTTTTAGTTACAGTCAGCAGTTTTTTACTGGTTGTCATAATTTTTTTAAAAGTCATACTTAGAATTAGTATTAGTTAATAATGTTTTGTTTTGGACTTTATTTTTAGAGGCTAATATTTCTTGAAGATTTTTTTACTCAGAAATATATATCACATAAATTTTTTTATAGTTTTACATAATAATTAACACTGGTGATAGGTCAACTTAAATGTCAGTTGTCATTTTACCTTATATAATGAAGTTTTCTTTCTATTATAGAGATATTGATTATTTAGCTTTGGTTTGCCTTTCTATAAGAAATAACCAAACCTTAAGTCTTTACTTTGAATTTTGCAAGTCTATACCAGGCTAACCTTAATT
Organism: Epiperipatus broadwayi; assembly: GCA_028023455.1. Classification (NCBI taxonomy): domain Eukaryota; kingdom Metazoa; phylum Onychophora; class Udeonychophora; order Euonychophora; family Peripatidae; genus Epiperipatus; species Epiperipatus broadwayi. Next base: position 3,001,614 of record JAQFVV010000105.1, on the reverse strand, counting down.
CAGTTTTGTCAATGTCATAAATAAATAAATTTAGCTTTCAGTAAATGATACAATACATATAAGCTATGAATCTATATTATTATCTTGGGCCAAAATTATCTACTTTTTCAATGTTGCTTAATTATTGATTTTGTTAAGACTTTTTAGAATAAATTGCATTGATTCATAAGATCAGTATAAGTTTTCACTTATAAAATAGAAACATCAAAAATCATGTGCTGAACTCCAAAAAGAAATTAAATCACATATCCATAAAGTCCAGGTATAACTCTGAAGTTTGGCCACATTATGTTTCACTTCCATTATCTGTTATTGAATAATTTTTTTTGGTCTTACATCCTTCATGATATTTGAAAAATTACAGAAAGTACCCATTTGTATAACAGGCTTTTGTATCCCTTACTACTAATATAATTTTATTGCTGCCTTAATAAGTTGCTTGCTTCAATAAACATTAAATAAGGTATTTTACAATGTGGTAAATATCCACCTCTATCTTATTGGTTGAAACAGCTACTATCCAGATTCAGACTTCTATTTCCTACCAATAAATTAAGCCTAAAGAGTTTGTCCACATCTTCCTTTCACTGCTTCTCTTGACATCAATAAGTAATGTATCTGCACTAGGTTTAATAGAGGTCTGATTGCAGTACTCTAATTTCTATGTTTGTATGAATATATAGCATAATATGTAATTCACAATTCATGTCTATATTTGATTATTGCAATGCAAAAATTTCCATAAAGTCTTATGTATTTATTAAGAATATTCAATGCCATATCTATTAAATCTACCATAGCTTTGTTCATCAAAAAATGTGTGAAAGCCATATAGGCAAAGGCAAAACTAATCTCTTGTATATATATATAATCCCAGTGCATAACGCTATACTGAAATAAATATACAAATATTCAGCAATTAAATCACCCTACATGGTTAAAAATCCAGTACTGCCCTCTGTAAACTAATATATAAATACATTAGAGTTCGTATTTCAAAATAGCCAGATCAAAATGATACCTTAAAAATGGTGATACCATTTTGACCTGGCTATTTTGAATATGAACTCTAATGTATTTATATATTAGTTCACAGTGGGCAGTACTGGATTTTTTAACCATGTGGGGTGATTTAATTGCTTAACACACTAAAACTGGCAATGAAGTTAATTTTTTGCTTAGGGAAAAGATTTTTCCCATTAGTCTATCTCTAACTTCATAAATAAAGTTCAAAAATATGAAATAAAAAAGTAGGCTCATTGGAAAATTTTGGTATAAACTGATCAGCAAACTACGCTTAGTTTCTGTACTGGTGTTAATGGCAAGTTGACTGTATTTATCAGCATATATAAAACAGCATATTATATCTTACATGATCAGATAGCTGGCATACTCAACAAACATGTTTTGTGATACAGCAATATACCCTTTTACAAAGATGAAAATTTTACTAGAGAAATCAGAATGATCATGAAAGCACAAAATACACAGCTAATTTTCAAAAAATGGCTAACATATCTAAGTTTATACATTCCTGGATAAAAGCACTATATAACAGATTTAAATGTGGATGAAAAATAATATACATTTGAATCTGCTTATGAATACAGACACAATATTAATGTATGTGATTATCCAAGGAATCATTGTGGAAACAAAAATATTAAAACCAGACTTTCAAAAAAATCAAATATAACAATAACAAAAAGGACATTCAACCAAAGGAATCTTTGACAAAAGATTCTACCAATCTGACAGCATTCAAGACACTGAAACTTACTGATTCATAAAAATAATCATTCACATTCTGCAATAAATTTGGCTCTTAAAATGAGCATACTTGATGAAAAGAAATGATACCAGAGTAAGTTCAAACAGAAAAATGATAATAGAAATGACCAAAATAAATTGGAAAAATGTTAAAAGACCTACCAAAAATCACAGTAGAAAGATTATGAAAACTTAAAATCAGCAACTGTGTCAGAGATAAGGAACTTCACTCAAAATCTGCAGTTTCCTTAGTTTCAAAAATAATGTAGTTCATAAATGTGTATGTAGTAAAAAGAGGTAAAATATTCTTAAAATTAAATGATTTTCAATGCAATAATGTGCCTTTGCTAATTAAGGCAAAGGTAAATGTTATGCAAGAAAAAGCCCAAAAGATGCTTTTTTAAAAAATCTGGGCTGTCATCACAATAAAAAGAACTCTTAAATGAATATATCAGATTTTTAAGATGTTTAGTAAAAGAAGTGGAATATTTTAAGAATCCAATTCTCCAGCTTTACAATAAATGAAAGTGTCCAGTTAATCAGCTCCTGTTTACATTGAAGATTCCAACATTGAGGAAGAATATTTTGTTTATCAAATGAATGGATTTTTGGAGCAATAATATATTCAGAATGTGCAATGGTCAATGTATCTATAAAAATGGCAGTATTTATATATACAGACATTACAAATGTACAATTACTAAAATCTCAGCAACTGACAAATATTTTCCAACATCAATCAAACAAGTAATAGCATCAGAGAAAAGGAGAATAATTTGCAAATTCAATATGAGGAATGCCTATCTATAATTTCAGATGGACTGATCAACTCTTATAATCCACAAAATGGTAATCTAGCATTTAGTATGTCATTAGTTCCAACCATATTTCAGTGCTTCGCAGACTAAATGGCAGCTAATATTCATGACACAAAAAACTACTTTGCAAAGAAATTTAGTGAGCTAGACATTGTTATAAATAGAGAGAAGATATCAAAAGAATAGAAATATATTTCTTTGGACTTCTATGAATATTAAATTATTGATAGTACAGAAAGCCAAAGGATCATTAAATGTCAAAGAATTTAAAGTGTTTCTAGGAATAATAAATTATTGCAAGTTTTATTCATAATAAAAAAAAATTAGCATTACCCTGACATATATTTTTGCATAAAATGACAACTTGGTGGGGAAAAAAACAAGAATTAGCAATAGGTTAAATAATAAGAGTATTAACTCAAGTCTCAGAACAAGCACTATTCTTGTCCTTAGCAAGAAAGGTGGAGCAGAAAATCCATGATCTTTATGTCTCATATATACAACAATAATAAACTTAATTATATACAATGGTCAAATATCTAAAATAAAAAATTATTTGTTCACAATGTTGTTAAAGATATCTGCTTAATATAATAATCAATTTAAATAAAATTGAAACAAAGAACCAATTATATTTACAATTATTTAATTATCAACTTGGCTTTCATCTCTTATTGAGTCATTTTCAAGATATAGTTTTATACATCACATGACCTATCACTTATATTTATGCCATCTATTGGCCATTATTCTTCTCCAACAACACAATTAACATTATACATATAAATAAATGACATAAAATAAAAATACATAAAAAAGTTTTTTTTTTTTTAAAAAATATACAAATATCTATACATATATTTTTGTATACCTATATAGATAAATATTCTACTCCCAATACATAAAAAAAGTTTTTTTTAAAAAAAAAAATACAAATATCTATCTATACATATATTTTTGTATACCTATATAGATAAATATTCTACCCCCCCCCCCCTTTTATAAACTCATTCACGATTTTACCATAACTTTTAAATCTTCCAATTATCTGATAATGCCCATTTTCCACCTAATTTTGCTGGACCTTTAACTATATTTAAGGGTCCAGCAAAATTAGATAGAAAATGGAGCAATATTAGATAATTGGAAGATATAAAAGTTATGGTACACTTGTGAAAGAATATATAGGGGGGGGGGGAGTAGAATATTTATTTATATATATATAAATATATGTATTTATATGTTTAAATTTTTTTATTATGTATTTTTATTTTATGACATTTATTTATATCTTTATAGTATAATGTTGATTGTATTGTTGAAGGTGAATAATGTCCAATAGGTGGAGTAAATGTAATTGATAGGTCATGTGATGTATAAAACTAAGCCTGGTTAATAATTAAATTATTGTAAATATAGTTGGTTGTTTCAATTTTATTTAGATAGATTATTATATTATATATAAACATAATTATGCTCAATTGACAATGAAGTTCTAGTGATAATTGGGGATATTAAAAAACTTTCATAATTCATTTATAATCATAAAATTCTCAATGATCATGGATTACACGAATAGAAAACTTGAATTAGGATGCATCTCCTGCATTGATTTGTTGGTTCATCTTATTAGCCACCTCTAACCTTGAACTGTTGGTAAAGACATCACCCAAGTGAAGGCATTAAAGTGAGTATCTATTTCTCTAGGATCTAAAAAGAAAGAAAGTATAAATCATGATGATTAATATAATAAGATTGCAAACAACTAAATAACAAAAAAAAGAGTTTAGACAAAAAGACTCAAGTTATCAAAAATTAATTAGGAGTAGAATCTGCAACAAATAAGCCACATCTATTGAATAATTTTTTGAATCAAACATCACAAGATTATTTATAATAAAGAGTATTTATAATAAAAATTGTAATCGACAAAAAGCAAATCATTGATTTAATTCACTGGCATACCATGGTGTAGTTCATATGAAAATGCTTGCGTAGACTTATAGAGGTTCAATGTAATATTGAACATGCTTGTTCAATCATTCTACTTGGAAAGGAACATGTTTGGGAAACATATGCTGCAACAGATAAAAAAAATTACTATCCAGGGAAACAAGTTGGACTATCCACTGCTGCAGTGAGTAAATTGCTTACTGGAATAATTATAGGCAGAAATCTTAGGACAAATATTACTATGTTCAACCATCAGGAGATTGTGGATAATTTATTTATCTTAATGATAATATCTGGCAGTGAAAGATGGCAGTCTGTGAAAATATAAATACAAAGTGATAAATGTATATTTATTACATAATTTAGTGGAAATTAGGTCATTCACAGACATGCAAAGCCAGTGAAAATATGAGAATGAATAAGAGGTACTCAACACTCATCAAAGCCCAGGAACTCAGCCTAAAGAGAGACTACAAGAAAATAGCCAAAACAACACTAAATGACCTAGAAAGTAACAACTAAAGGAGTCAGAGAAGCCAAAAAATTACCAAAGTTGAGGTACGCCCCTGAGAATGCAACTTCAGTCTCAATTCAAGCTGAAGAAATCAGAGACCAGGACAGAATTCCAGATAATTTGACTCACATAAAAATCTAGAAGAAAGAGATGTAATAGCATATAAATTTCTTGACTAAAACTTTCTAGTGTATTACATCTTTTATTAATCTTATTGGTTGGGGAATATATCACATTTGAGTTTATACTTCAGTTGTTTCATTACTACCTTATGAAGCCTAAAGACTATTGTTTGCTTTTCTCCCTCTCTGTTTATTTCAACATTAGATAAATAATATATATATATATAATTAGTTTCCAACCAGTAACCACCTAAACATTCACAGTAAATATCACAACCAATATTTCTAACTGCTGTCAAGGCAACCTTCACACCTTTTAATAGCAAGAATGGAAATCCATTCTTACTAATGGTCCATTGAATATATATGGACACTTAAAAATTGCAACTTGACTACAGAGTATGAAATATTGTTACAATGAAGTTTAAATAAACCTCTTTAAACATGAAATAAACATATCACTATAATGCAGACTAATAAATAGTCATCTAAAACATTACTTAATGCAATACTTTTAAATTGCCCATGTATTATTTAGAAATAATAAGCGAAATAGTGCCTAAAGCTAATCTGGGATATATATATATGTAACAGTCAGAAACGGTGATTCGTTAACATAGTGCAGAATTTGACCACCACACAGAATGGCAGCACCATCAAGGTAGCGAAGCCACCCATAGTACTGAGTTCGAACATAGTTTATCAGTTCCACAATACAATCTACGAAACAACACATCTGTTGCGACATTAGTAAACATTTCTTTAGGCACGGTGGTCAGGGATGTTGCAAGAGATTCATGATTTTATTTCGAGTTAGCCAATAATAACACTAATATTAATTAAACATTTATATTTACAAAATCGAGGAAATATTATATAGAATGGGTATCGAATAAATAAAACGTAACTGCAGACGTATAGTTTGAAATTATTTATTGAAACATTTTAATAATAAATCATTTACCAATAATATTTGGTAATATTTAAATTGATTAACGGAATTTTCCGATACTGTTATTCAAGAATTACATTTATTTATTTAGTAACATTTATACAAAATCATTTTACCAATAATACTTTATATTTAAGACCTCAGTAGCGGTATTTCCGATACTATTATATTTACAAGGAGAAATACATTTATTTGATGACGTAATCTAGCTACCTAAAATTCTTGAGCAAATATTTCTAAGGCATGCCTTTAGGGATTTATACTTTTGCAATACAAGAGTCTAAAGTAAAATTTATAATAGTAGCGGCGGACATATATTTATTTAATTAAAGATATTTACTAATAACTAGGGGCAAACATTTATTTGAGAGTGAGTTATGTCACTAATGCAGGGATGGAGTGATACATAGAATAATAAAGTTAATAAAAGAAACACATGGTACATTTTAGAAAGGCGATATGGAATGGCAGTATTGAAACTGCAAAGCCATGAATGAGTTTATAAGAATGACGGGCTGGCATTTGCCATTGGCCCAAAGAGGTAAGGTGTCACATAAGCATAACCAGGGACAAGTGGTTTGTGCTGCAATTGCCTGCTGGCTGCATGTAACTTTTGTCAAGCCCTATGGGAGCATTTATTATGTCCGCTTGTGTAGGATGACTGGGGTTAATTTCAACCCTATAGAATCTGGAATATTCAAGGCTTGTAATGGGTCATCGTGTCTCTAAAACGTAACACATGTATAATGTATAGACGATTCTGGTAAGATTTAAATATATTTTCTAACTCGGCCCTACATTATCAACATTTAATAAAGAATGTTGGCGACTCTCAAAGAAATGCAATTTTATGGAATTATTAATTAAGATTTAATAAATATAAAACAATATATAAACTGGGTGATTATTACAACTAATATGCCAGCCATTTGCTAAGCAGTAGACCCCTGCATTACAATAAATGAAGCATTGAATGCGTGTCGATTTATATGAAAATATTAAGTTATTTATGAAAGTAAATATTAATGAAAATTTGACACGCATCCACTGTTTCAAGCGATCATAGATTTATACTTAGAAAATTATGAGCATGCGATAATTATATAATAAAATGTAGATTTTAGAAATACGTACCCAAGAAAGTTAGAGTTAGGCAGGCTAGATTATTAAAGAACTTTACATTAAAAAAATTTAATAATTAATTTTAGTTTTACAAATGAGAATTTACAGTTTATAGTTTATAAGTTATATAAAGAATGAATAAGCTATAGCAGGATATTAGTAGAGTACTCTAGAGAATTTGGACACAGGTACCTGTTTATGAGAAGTTTTCCTATTCTGTGATCAGTAGCAAATTGTTCATGATTCTAGCATTAGCAGTTCTTTACAGCATTTAGATGATTCATGTAATTTAACAGCAGCAGCTTTCAAATTATTTTAGGCAGCAGATTTGTGGTTGAATTTTGAGGCAATGGAAGGTTTGGCATCTGATAGGCCATCTCCGGATGGAGAATAGTCTGGGTGCTTTTTACTTGATCATACCATGGCAGGTAAAATTAATTTAAGATCTTGGAGACTCTCAACTGATTGAGAGCACAGCTAAAGTTAAAGTGAAAGTATCTAGAAAGTCTAAAATGGCCTCCTTTCTTAGATCTTATCTTTTACATTTTTGTTAGTGTATTTTTAGATTCCACTTAATCTGCCCTGAGGATAATCAATGCATTTTTGTTAGTTTAATTATAGAGAAAGCTGCTGTTCTATTGTTTAGGTTTAGATTTTACATTTAATTTTTATAATTACATTTTAGGGAATTTTTCTTTTTAATTAATCTATTATCTCTCACCGACCGATGCTTTTAAAATTTCAAAGACAAAAAGGGAACATACGATTATTTTTACTTTTAATTAAATATTACAATCTATTTCTAAAATTATTACTAAATGAAATTTAAACAAAGCAATAACTAACGAATTTTACAATTCAAAATAAATGATTAAAATTATATATTTTTATATAACTAAAAGAAGAAATCTAAATTATATTATTTATCTTTATTTATTGCCTTAAATTTGAGATCGAAATGTGTGCATGTTTATGGTGAATTCTACATATATCTATACATTTTTAATATTGTTACACACACAATTCGATACCAAAAAGTTTAAATTTGGGTAAGATAGACCGGTGAGTGAGAGACGATAGAAAAAGGTGAAACTTAAGATTCGAATATGAATCTTACTGTTTCATATATATATTGTAACTATTATATGAATGACGATGGACATTTTTCTTATTTTTATTTATATATAATAATAAGCATTCCACAAGCAAAGAGAACATATGGACATAAATGAATCTAAATCCACACTTGACCGAACCTGTGACCATACGGATATTGCCCCAGGTTATCTTTCCCGGTCAAATGTCTCTCGACTGCTGTAATTATTAAAGAATTACAGTGCTTGGATAATTTATAAATTAAATGGGATTAAGAATACTGTACCACTAGCCTCACATGATACTTAGTACTCAAAATGGAGTAATAATTATAACCCAACCCCCTCCAGGCATATTAACTGTCTGGAATGGCGAAGAACAAGACAAAACAGACAAAATAATTAAGGAATATTTAATATAATAAATAAATAACAAAAAAGAAAATCAATTGAAATATTTACATACAATAAAAATCATTGGATATAATGCTACAATTAAATGTATGGTTTAAATCCTATAAATGATTCTAATCTACGAAAATAAATTATCCATTTAGAGTTGTGATTCCAAGTATTAGAAAGAACTTAATTATTGTCTATATCATTAATATCTGGAATTTGCAATTGCTTTAAATCAAAATTATGTGCACATATTTTCTATACAGGGGTGATATGTAATTTACCTAGGTTTTTCTTCTTCTCCGATATGAGTTAAGGTCCTGCTGACCGTCATGTGGAATTCCTCCACTTCTTTAGCAGGGAACGGTCACTCTTAGATTGGAATTGGTTTGTGGAATTTCTTCTTATTTATAGTGACTTCTCTGTACTAGGACATCAAGGGCATGGTAGGTGGATCATCAGGCAGGTGCTACACCAGCAGTTGTTACATGGCAAAGGTGACTGTACAAGCACGGTGGGTCTGAATCAACCAGCGATCATGATGGCCCTTAGCCACACATCCTTGAAGCTTCACTTATGTTGTAGTTTATTTTCATGTTCATACAATGTTCAGTCTTCTGTGTTGAGGTCCTTTGACTCAGCTTTCTGGTTTTTCTTTTCAAATTTAACTTTCCATGTCTGCTTTCTATTATATGTTTATATGCTTCTTATCATAGCAGTGTTATCATCGAAGTCTCTACGTGAACTGTCCTTTTAGAATTAATAATTTATTAATGTCTTTTTCCAAATTCTTTCATTATCTTGATCTTTTTGTTTGTAGCTTTCCTTTCACACCTTTCACTTTAAGATGCCTTCAGAAACTTATACAAATTTACTTTTTCATACAATTTCGTAGCAATATTTTACATTTATTTCTTATTTATTTTCCTTTCCTTTTAATAAAATAAATTTTTAATAAAATTGTTTTCATTTGACATGCATTAAACATTGCTGTCTTTATACATACTTTCATACATGCATTTCGTTTTTTCGTCAAAATGTGTACTTTTATGGAATCAATCTTTATCTTTTGTCATGTTTTAAATTCTATTTTAATCTTATTTAAACTCCTCAAATTTTTACTTTTTTTTTATAAATCATTTTTTAGTTCCTATTTCGTTCATATTTCCTTTCTCACTTTTGATTTTAAGCCAAATATACAATTTCAATATTTTCGAACTTTACTTCTTATATTTTCAAAATATACACGGGGGGTAAAAGATATGAATCTTGTTTGCTGCCATTTCCCTCTCTTTCTTTTCATTATGGTAATTAATTATGATATTATCTTTCTTCATTGGTTTAATTCTTTTATTTATTTGTTTTTTTTTTTCTATTTTGAACAGAAAACTACAATATTTAATATTGTTTAATATGAAATATATACATGTGTGATCGCAGTATGTGTGATCATCACAATATATATGTAAAATGTAAAATACAATATCCATTATAAAATATTATATATATAAAAAAAATATTAACGGTAAATACAACATTATAGTTTAAATTCTTTTGTAGTGCTTCCAATTACATGATAATCCGCGTCAGCTTTAACTGAATTTCAAATTTTTTAAACTTAATGTTATGTATATTTCCATAAGCTGTGTATGGCCATATTTGCAACTTGCCTATTAATAACATCATTTTTATATTTATCAATCAAAATTCACTCTTTAATTTTCCTCTTTTTATGACTTCCTTCTTCCATTAATATTTTTATTTCACTACTATTAAATGTAAACCCATAATTACAAGTTTTTCCATAGTCAAAGAATATTTACATTATTTTTAATTCGATTATATAATAATTGATGCTCCTTCAATCTTTTCTCCACAGAACATCTCGATTCACTGATATAAAATTTCTGACATCCACATGAAATCTGATAAATTATATTACTTCTTTGCAATTTAGGAATGATACTCTTAGAATTATTAATCAATAATTGATTAATAATAATAGTTGATTAATAATTCTAAGAGTGTAATTCCTAAATTGCAAAGAAGTAATATAATTTATCAGATTTCACATGGATGTCAGAAATTTTATATCGGTGAATCGAGATGTTCTGTGGAGAAAAGATTGAAGGAGCATCAATTATTATATAATCGAATTAAAAATAATGTAAATAGTCAATTTAATACAGCTTCAGTATTCTTTGATGATGATAAAACTTGTTTACATTTAATAGTAGTGAAATAAAAATATTAATGGAAGAAAGAAGTTATAAAAAGAGGAAAATTAAAGAGGGAATTTTGATTGATAAATATAAGGATGATGTTATTAAGAGGTAAGTTGCAAATATGGCCATACACAGCTTATGGAAATATATGTAACATTAAGTTTAAAAATTTGAAATTCAGTTAAAGCTGATGAGGTTTATCATGTAATAGAAAGCACTACAAAAGAATTTAAACTATAATATTGTATTTACCATTAAATTTATATATCATCATCATCATCATCATCAACCATTATCAATCCACTGCAGGATGAAGGTCTCTCCAAGTTTAATCCATCTTCTTCGATCTTTAGCTTCTCTTCTCCACAACACCCCTGCACATTTTCTTATTTCATCCATCCATCTCACATGTGGTCTCTTTCTGGGTGTTTTACAATCTCTTGGAATCCAGTTTAAAATTTCAATTGTCCATCTATTATCATCTCTTCTAGCAATATGTCCAGCCCAACTCCATTTCAATCTTTTAATTTTTTCAATAAGGTCAGTAACACCTGTTTGTTGTCTTACCCATACATTGCGTTTTCGATCTCTTCTTGTTACTCCCAACATACATCTCTCCATACTCCTTTGAGTGGTCTGAAGTCTCTGTATTGCTCTTCTATTAAGTGTCCAAGTCTCAGATCCATTAGTAAGAACTGGTAAAACACATTTGTTAAAAACCATCCTTTTCAAACACATAGGCATATTTCCTTTTAGTATCAAGTTATTTCTACCAAAAGCACTCCAACCAAGTTTAATTCTATGATTAATTTCCTCCATTATGTTTCCATCTGTATTAATAATCTGACCAAGGTATTTGTAACTGTTAACTTCTTCTAATTCTTCATAATGAATCTTTATTTTCATATTTTGAGCAAATCGATTAAACATTACTTAGTCTTTTTAACATTTATCTTTAGTCCTACTTTTCTACTTTCATCTGCTAACTCCTGCAACATTTCCTGCAGCTCTGAAGCATTATTTGCAAAAACAACTACATCATCTGCGAAATCTAAATGACTTAAATACTCTCCATTTACTTTCACTCCTTTAGTTTCCCATTTTAATCCACAAAATACTTCTTGTAGCACTGCTAGAAAGAGTTTTGGAGATATGGAGTCACCTTGTCTTACACCTTTCTCAATGTTGATTTTTCCAGTATTATTATGTAATCTAATTGTTGCTGTTGCATTTTTATAAATATTCTTTAAAATATGACAATATCCTGGATCTATACCTTGATGATCCAATGCTTTAATCACTGAAGAAATGTGTATAGAATCAAATGCCTTTTTATAATCAACAAATCCAAAACATAATGACAACTCATATTCGTTTGTCCTTTCTATGACTTCTCTCAATACCTGGATATGATCTATTGTACTAAAACCACTTTTAAATCCAGCTTGTTCTCTTGGTTGGTGGAAATCCAAAGTTCTCTGTAGACGAGTTGTAATTATCTTGGTAAAATTTTTATATAAAACTGATAAAAGGCTGACAGGTCTGTAATTTCTAATATCTTTTTTATCACCTTTTTTAAATATTAATATTATTACTGCATTCTTCCAATCTTCCGGTACATCTTTATCATTTAGACATTTGGTATATAACTTTGCTAAAATTGTTTCTATTTCTTCACCTGCTTCTTTTAATATATCAATTATAATTCCATCATTTCCTGGAGCCTTTCCTTTCTTCATACAGTTAATTGCATGTCTCACTTCTTCATTTAAAATTCTGGGCAATTCGGAAGATGTAATAGATATAGGAGGTACTTGTTCTTTATTACTATATGATTCTTGATAAAAATCTTCTCCCAATTTCATAATGTCATCTCTCTTTTTAGTAATAATTCCATCTTTTTTTCTTATTGCAGATATAAATTTCCTACCAATACCAAAATGTTGTTTAACATTTTTGAGACTTTTATTTTCTTCTACAGCTTTCCTTGCTATTTCACAGTTATACTTTCTTATATCATTTTCAACTCTTTTCCGTACCATTTTACAAAATTCGAGATATTCAATTCTTTTTAATACATCATTTTTGTATATCTTCATATTCCTTCTTTTCTTCATAAATTCTCTAGTCTCAGTAAAAAATTTATTAGTCAATTGCTGCTTTTTTCTACCACCTATGTTTGTTGCAGTTTTTAAAAGTGTATCAGTTATTTTCGTATTAATTTCATTCAAATCTGAATCATGTTCAAAATCTCCTAACACTTGAAACCTATTTGTAAGTTCTAATTTAAATTCATTAGAATGTTTCTGAAGATTAGGAATATCAACTGTAAATATTGTTTGTCTTAATAATTTTTGTCTCTCTAATTTTACATTAACACGTAACTTACACCTTACTAATCGATGATCACTTCCTGTGTTAAATTTATTAAGAACATTACAATCTTGAAATATGTATTTTCTGTTAGTCAAAATATAATCCAATTCTGCTGTACCTTCATTTGGATGCTTCCATGTCCATTTCCTTTTAACATTTTTCTCAAAAAATGAATTCATAATATAAAGTTTTTCTTTTTCTGCAAACTCCACAAGTCTATGTCCTCTCTCATTTCTATTACCATAACCAAAATTACCTACTGCAATTTCATCTTTCATTTGTCTACCAATTCTAGCATTAAAGTCTCCCATAACAATATATATATAATTCACAATAAAAGCTCATATGTATATTTGAATAATGTAATGTACTAAAAAGACTAATATATCCAATCTCTATTAAATATAAGTGGACATGTACTCTACTATAAAGGCACAAATATTGAAAATACAAGTGGAGTAGGATTCATTATAAATAAAAAATGGAAAAACAACATTGTGAAGATTGATGGTGTATCGGACAGAGTGGTAAGATTAGTTATACTATTTAATAGTAGATAGTAAATGCAGATAATTCATGTTTATGCCCCAACAAGTTCTCATAGAGATGAAGTAGTAGAAGATTTTTATATGAATGAACAAAAGGCTTTTGATCAGAGCAAACAACATTTTAAAATTGTTATGGGAGACTTTAATGGTAGAATTGGTAAACAAATGAAATATGAAAGTGCTGTAGGTAATTTTGGTTATGGTAATAGAAATGAGAAAGGACATAGACTTGTGGAGTTTGCAGAAAAAAAAAACTTTATATCATGAATTCTTTTTTTGAGAAAAATGTTAAAAGAAAATGGACATGGAGGCATCCAAATGAAGGTACAGCAGAATTGGATTATATTTTGACTAACAGAAAATACATATTTTAAGATTGTAATGTTCTTAATAAATGTAATACAGTAAGTGATCATCGATTAGTAAGATGTAAGATACGTGTTATTGCAAAACTAGAGGGACAAAAATTATTAAGAAAAACAATATTTACAGTTGATACTTCTAATCTTCAGATACATTCTAATGAATTTAAATTAGAACTTACAAATCGGTTTCAAGTATTAGTAGATTTTGAACATGATTCAGATATGAATGAAATTAATATTAAAATAACTGATACACGTTTAAAAACTACAACAAAGATAGCTGGTAGAAAAAATCAGCACTTGACCAATAAAATTTCTACTGAGACTAAAGAATTTATGAAGAAAAGAAGGAATATGAAGATTTACAAAAATGATGCATTAAAAAAGAATGAATATCTCAAATTTTGTAAAATGGTGTGGAAAAGAGTTGAAAACGATATAAGTAAGTATCACTGTGAACTAGCAAGGAAAGCTGTAAAAGAGAATCAAAGTCTCAAAAGTGTAAAACAACATTTTGGTATTGGTAGGAAATTTATATCTGCAATAAGAAAAAAAGATGGAATTATTACTAAAAAGAGAGATGACATCAAGAAATGGGTAGAAGACTTCTATCAAGAATTATATAGTAATAAAGAACAAGTACCTTCTATATCTACTCTATCTTCTCAATTGCTCAGAATTTTAAATGACGAAGTAAGACATGAAATTAAATTTATGAAGAAAGGAAAGGCTCCAGGTATTGATGGAATTATAATTGATATATTAAAAGAAGCAGACAAAGAAATATAATTTTTTTTAGCAAAGTTATATAGAAAATGTCTAAATGATAAAGATGTACCAGATAATTGGAAGAATGCAGTATTAATATTAATATTTAAAAAAAGGTGATAAAGAAGATATTAGAAATTACAGACCTATCAGCCTTTTATCAGTTTTATACAATTTTTTTACCAAGATAATTACAATTTGTCTACAGAAAACATTGTATTTTCACCAAACAAGAGAACAAGTTTGATTTAAAAGTGGTTTTAGTACAGTAGATTTATCCAAGTATTGAGAGAAGTTATAGAAAGGACAAAAAAATATGAGTTGCCATTATGCTTTGGATTTATAGATTATGAAAAGGCATTTGATTCTATAAACATTTCTTCAGTGATTAAAGCATTGGATCATCAAGGTATAGATCCAGGATATTGTCATATTAAAAAAAAAAACATTTATAAAAATGCAACAGCAACAATTAGATTACATAATGATACTGGGAAAGTCAACATTGAGAAGGGTGTAAGACAGGGTGACTCCATATCTCCAAAACTTTTTACAGCAGTGCTGCAAGAAGTATTTTGTGGATTAAAATGGGAAGCTAAAGGAGTGAAAGTAAATGGAGATTATTTAAGTCATTTAGATTTTGCAGATGATGTAGTTGTTTTTGAAAATAATGCTTTAGAGCTGCAGGAAATGTTGCAGGAGTTATCAGATGAAAGTAGGACTAAAGATAAATGTTAAAAAGACTAAAGTAATGTTTAATGGATTTTCTCAAAATATGAAAATAAAGATTGATTATGATGAGTTAGAAGAAGTTAATAGCTACAAATACCTTGGTCAGATTATTAATACAGATGGAAACATAATGGATGAAATTAATCATAGAATTAAACTTGGTTGGAGTGCTTTTGGTAGAAATAACTTGATACTAAAAGGAAATATGCCTATGTGTTTGAAAAGGAAGGTTTTTAATAAATGTGTTTTACCAGTTCTTACTTATGGATCTGAGACTTGGACACTTAATAGAAGAGCAATACAGAGACTTCAGACCACTCAAAGAAGTATGGAGAGATGCATGTTGGGAGTAACAAGAAGAGATCAAAAACGCAATATATGGGTAAGAGAACAAACAGGTGTTACTGATCTCATTGAAAAAATTAAAAGACTGAAGTGGAGTTGGGCTGGACATATTATTAGAAGAAATGATAATAGATGGACAATTGAAATCTTAAACGGAATTCCAAGAGATTGTAAAAGACCCAGAAAGAGACCACATGTGAGATGGATGGATGAAATAACAAAGTGCGCAGGAGTGATGTAGAGAAGAGAAGCTAAATATCGAAGAAGATGGATTGAACTTGGAGAGACCATCCTGCAGTGGATTGATAATAATTGATAATAATGATGATTCGTCAGAAATACGAATCATAACGGCAGATTAATTTCTGGTTAATATGCATATATATTTATAAATAAATAGGTTGCTGTATTTTCCAATCGTCTATTCCATTGAGTTCAAGACATTTTTTGAGTCCCTCACTTTTAATGCAGAATTAATTTAAACTAGGATCAATGACAATCATTACAAATTAGCCATTACCTTCTTGAGCGCGCTTTTTTTTAAATTTGATTATGCATCTTTAAATAAATTTCAACATTTTTTTTTATTAATTGTAAAAACTTTTTTTTTTTTTAATTTATTGTCAACTATGCTTTTTATAAATTTTGTCATACGTATATTGTATAATTAATCTTGTGAGAATAATAGATATAAATCTCAAACAGAATTTTAAATGTCCAAATTCACGCCACATTTATGAGCTATCACTTAAAATAAAGTATTGCTTTTAGACAATTTTAATTTTTCTTTTTTAACATACACAGTTCCTAAAGTATTTCGCAACCTGGGATTTTATTTTCTTGACGTCACAGATTTCGTTCTTTATATAGATAAATCGAAATTCATTAAATTAAGCAAGTTCTCTAAATTTAATGGCAACTAATAGTCGCTTAAACTTATAAATTATGAGGAAAGTAAAACTATTCGAAATTTTTTACGATACTGTTTCTGGAGTTGTATTTAATGGTAAAACATTGTCCGGAAGAGTAATTCTGGATCTGAATAAAAAGATTACAGTAAAGGGTACGTCTTAACATTTTTTTTTTTTGCATTATTTCTTAAGAATTTGGAATTAGAAAATCTAAACATTTTTTAAAGAGAAAACATTTAAATTAATTATGTAAAATATCAGCTTTTTTATAAACGTTTCATTACAATTTTATTTGGAAAAAATATTCCAAGTTAACTGATGTTTGTTATATGATAAATTCTTTGCCCGAAGGATGACTGAGAATACTAGAGGTCTAGTATTGACAAGCAAGTGATTACTCGATCATTTATGGTGATGAGTTTCCCATTCCCATCTTTTCTTTAATATTATTTATTGTAGTAACACATTAGTATTTGGGAAAATGTATAAAATAGGTATTTCTAAATGTATGGAGAGTTTGGTACTCTTATTACATTTAATTTTATAATAAAATCTCTCCCCCCCCCCCTATAATTTGCTTATAGTAGTTTTTTTTCTCGGCAATCAGAACTGGTTAATGAAATAATAAAAATAAATTAATAGCCGATGGCGTAAACAAACCGGTTGAAAAATTAGTTCACTGAATCTAATTGTTTCCAATAATGGCCGGTATCTCACTCTATATAGTTAAATCAGAGAACAACAGACAATAGCAGGAAACTGTCATCATTATATCTGCATACGAGGCAAACCATTCCTTCCTAATCACTAGTTGTACCATTAACAATTAAACTTTAGAAAATTCCCAACCCTAATGGAGGCGAACATCTATATACATGTATATGAATTATGATATATATATATATTTAATTAGTGCGAATATTATAATAAACATTTAGTTACTGAGTTATGTATAATTATTGACTGACTAGAACATAACTCCGTTAGAACTACCTATATAAACGCAACTGCCAATAAACATCACATGATCACCATATCAAACACAACTGTAAAGTTATTTTTCATTGCTCTGCCTAGTTTGGTACAATGATAGAGTGGAGACTGAAATTCAAAATCGATGGATCGCAGCCTAGCTTTGTCACTCCAATAGTTAAACTTCTGACTTCCTAAGCAATAAGCTATTTGATTCATTGACTTATGGGAAATGCAGGTACTGGTGCCCTTATGTATTTATATTAATTGTATATGTTACATATAAGTAAATCCATTGAATATAAGAATATATGTATGTTTATCTATAGATATGCATTAAGAGTATACAAGAATTAATAACATTAGGAGTAAAAATATTATATAACAGTTTATTATTTATTAATAATTTTTAAAGATTATAAATATAAAAATTTGAAATTATCAATACTTTAGTTTGAGCAAAATTTTATATTTATCATTATGAATTGCAAAAATGATTTCACATTTATCGCTAGTTCAATGAATCAACATGATCAGTTATGTAGGAGTTTTGATTTTGAAAAACTTTCTTTAGTTGCTGCTGATATGGTTTAAGTATTTCATGTATCTTGAGAATAAGCCTGCCTACCACTTATAAAATGCACTAATGTAAGTCACAAAATGAAATCATTATTTAGATAGTTCAATATCTTTAGGTGATTAATTGCCTAGGTGGGATTATTCAATTGCTTGGATGTATTGGCAATGGTTTTAGGCAGTCCTTAGAATCCAGAAAGGTGGAGAGTGCATTCTAAATCAGCACCAAAATTTCTTTATGAAATTGGTACTAATGCTGCTTGAGTTACCAAATGCATGATGAATTCAGCACTGTATGTTATAAAACTTCAGAGTACACCAATGAAAGTAATAAAAAGCAAAAAGAATTGTCATTATGGATCATTTTATTACCTGAAAATCTTAAAATCACTAAGTGATTGCCTAGATTTATGTAAAATCAAAACAGAGCCTTCTCTTACTTTACATATATTGTAACCAGACTCTGGTTTGCATCCCCTCTGATGGTTGATTTATTTCATGATGAGCATATTGTAGAAAGGAAAGAATGATTGGTATTACCCAATTCTGACATTAACCCCCCTACAACAATATTTCCTGCTCATCAGAGAGTGTAGCATTAAAGAGACTTCACCCAGATCAGGTTATGCTGAACATACCTCAGGAAACATGAGATTTCCGTGAACAAGTATCCTAGAAAATGGATATGAAATGAAACCGATAAGATATATTATTTTATATAACCACAATTTATTTAAATAACATTATTTGGATAACACTCCTTCTAATAGTTTATTGCAGCTCAGGTTTCATAGATCAGTTAGTTCATTTTATCCCATTGTTGATGATCATACAGTGTCCATTTATATTCCATAATCCTGTTCAGACAGCATTCATGTAGTAGGGATTTATTTAAATATCCATGTGTACATCAAGTTTAAATTCTCCTTCTGTGAGTTTATATTCTCATATGCATATATTTGTAGACATGTCTATTAATTCCCTATTGCAATATACTCTTAGGTAAGTTTGATTTATATTTGGATTAATCCTTTTCATGTAATTATTCAGTAGCCAATAATTATATTCGCATATTTAATTTATGTATATAGATGCACATTTAATTTTCCTATGTAGACACATATTTAACTCATGTATGTAGACACATTTAATTCATGTACATAGACACATATTTAATTCCTGTATGTAGAAACATTTAATTCCTGTATGTAGACGCAAAATTTAATTTATGTATATAGATGCATATTTAATTCAGGTATGTAGATGCATATTTAATTCATGTATATAGAGACATTTAATTCATGTACATAGATGCATATTTAATTTCTGTATGTAGACGCATATTTAATTTATGTATATAAATGCATATTTAACTCATGTATATAGACACATATTTAATTCATGTACATAGATGCATATTTAATTCCTGTATGTATATACATATTTAATTCATATATATAATAGTAACTCGTTTTTGGTTAAACATAATGCATTTACACAAATCGGGGTATGTCTATTTTAAATTAAATTCTTACATTATAATTTCTAGATTTCATTTAGCAAGTTGAAATTTAACACTTTGACAGTATATTTTTTATACTCTTTATTATAAAGCTTAACTTCGAATCAATGTTATAAGTTTTATCACTTTAAAAAATAATCAGTGAATTCATTATTGCATTTCACCATTTCTGTTTCACCATTTCTGTCAACATATTTCAATTTACTCTTTGTTTCTTTTAATTTTAATAACAATAATGGCAATTATATTATTCTATAAGAATTTATTTTAGTACGTAACATTTTATCATTTTGTTCAATTAATCATTTTAAATAACTATGTTTCATTTTATCTTTCTGAAATGCTTTTTTTTACAGCATTTTCATAAATACCTTTAAATATTTCAAATGTTATCTAGAGTTTTCTTACCTTTAAATTTATCTGTTGGAAATTCAGCATTGTTAAATCTTCTCATTAAAAAGGAATTTGTCTTAGAGCTGAATGCTATATATTTTCTTTGGTGGTCACTTAGGCATGTTTTTAAATCTTTATGATTTCCTGGTGTGGGAAGGGAGAGCAAGCTATTCTTTCTAACCAAACATTCTAGCATTTTCCATGTTGATAATTTGCTTCTTCATATTGCAGTTTTACAGTAACCAAGGGTTTCTCCTACTAACTGCTGCACTTTTTTAATTACTGGCCACAGTGGCTGATTATTTAAACTCTTCACTGTAGACTGACTAAATACTGAACTGCTATTTACTGCAAAGCAACTGTTACAATAAATCAACTACAACTTCTGGAATTGATCAATTGCTTGCTTTTTATGCTCCAACTTCCCACAATTTTTTTATCATCATTTTTTATCTCACCCTCACTGACCAACATGTTTTTCAAAACAATGTTGACTTCTTTTTCCTAAGGTAAGAAAGTGATGCTATCTTTTTTAATAAACAAATTATAGCATGTCTATATTTTAATTCATAAACATTCAGCTCTAACAAAAAAAATATATTGATAATATTTTAATTTGAACTCGTCTTAAAATGGGAGAAAAACTTCAGTATATACATGAAGCAATGTGTCTGTTTCAATATATATATATATGAAAACTTATGAAGCTTGATCATCAACATATTAAATTGAGCTATGAATCTATTTGGGAACCTTTAGCTCTTCAGTTCTCCTCTTTATCATTTGGCTAATCTGCACAGGATTATATGAATCTTTTCTGGTTGTACATGTCTACATAATAAAGTACTATTCCTATGTAGTTGTATGCATCTATATAATAAATTACTATATTTTTCATAAACATGAGTCATTATGCATACACATATCTATTATTATTAAGGAGAACTTTACATTTGTTTTTCCCATGTGTTTTGGATTTAAAACATGAACAATAAAGAAAAAAAGTAATAGAATGTGTATAAAGTTGTAAGGAAGAAGAATAAATATGTATGCTTTCTTAAAAATAATAAATGAAAAATACTAATTAAATATCAAGTCAGCTTATTAGCAAAGAGTTTCTTGATTCATATGTCTTTAATTGCAGGTTAATTCTGCTTAAAGCAGAATACCATTTGAAGGTGATGGTAAAATATTCTTGGGTATGTGATCTAGAAAAAGTTGTATCTGTAAATCTTAATGATTTGATTATGTGTATCAATATAGCCATACTTAAAAGAGTATATGGAAGTATATCTCAGGGTATAGATGAATTGATGTTTAGCAAACAATCCATAGCCACATTGTTTAAAAACTTATATTGAAAGGGTTTATAGATTTTTAATGAGTCAAGTTTGTCTCTTTTTTTAATGATTACATATATATTATTTAGCTTTTTTGCAATATCTCAGTAAAATTCATCATCATCCACTTACTTTCAAATGAGTAGAAGCTTTCTAGCTCCAAGAAATAGAACAAAAAATGCGTTTTGTGATGACTATACAAACAATTCTATGAGCCACAACATCCATATATGGAATGTACTGGTCCATTATTATATTTATTTGATATTTTGTGATGTCCTTTAATTTTTGCAACAAGGTTTCTATTCTGAGAGATTTTATTACCATGTCTAATTAGAATCTACCATTGTATTCTATCATCAACTATTTTCTCAATATTGTAATTTTTATATTATAATATAATCTTCAATAACTTCTCTTCCTCTTTTCTCCTTTATTTTTGCTTTTCTAATATATATCATATAACAACCACATTTCATTTTTTTGACACTTTGAAGCAAAATATATTTATTTATTAATATTACGGTTTTGATCGTTCCTAGCAGTCTTCATCAGATCTACAAAAATTTAAACATTATATTAATGCAACCATATTTCATATATATATCTATTAAATTTTTACAATTTTACCAACTTAATTATTAACATAACAAAACTTACTATTATATAACTTTAAAATCTACTTTACCCTTTATTTCTATTCTTAGTTATTATTATATTGATATTTATTCACCTTTTTTCCTTTGCCATAATTTTATAAATTCAATGTAATATTAATGAAATCTTTCTTATATTATTATATCCATATATTTAACCTTATTTTACATATTACTTTATTCAACTTTATTTTACATTTCACCTATTATCTTAATTTTTAATTATTTTATTCCATTTTACCCATATTTTATTTCTACCTCTTCCATTTACTTATCCTTTATAAAATTATTTTAATTCTTATATGTATTTTTATTTTATTTCTTACCTTATTATCTACTAAACTGTCTTTACTCCACCATTTTCTATCCCATAATATACTCTAATTTCTTTTAATCTATATACAGCTCCCTCTATTATCTATTATACAAACTACTTATTTTAATTCTTATTAGTTTTCACTAAGATAGTTTTTAAACCACTTTCTCTATTAATATTTGGATTTATGTTCTTTATTAAAACTGCCTCCCTTATTTTTCTATCCCTCCTACTACTTCCATAACTTATCATTCTAATATTCTCTTTTTCCAGTTTATGATGTGTCTCAATAAAATGCATATATACCGGTGATCCTCTATCATATTTATGTTGTTTTAACCTAATATATATTGAATTTTTTTGTCTCACCAACATATTTATTTATAATCCCTTTATCCCTACATTTTCTGCATTCTATCTCATAAATCTCATTTATATATTTCTTCTGCCCACTTATATACATACTATCTAAAATATCCATTACATTTTTCTTCCTTTTATTCACTATTTTATATTTAATATCATTTTTAAAATCTTTATTATTTTTTTTAATAATATTAATTCCCCTTACTATATTACTATCATTAACTTTTATTCCTATGTATTCCTTCTTTTCTTTTCACTTCATTGTTTTTCTCTTTTTTATACAACTCTTCTATCTTTTTTAGATTGTTTTTTACCTTTTCTGGATATTCATTTTTCTTAAAATCTTCCTTTGTTCTATTTATTTTCTTATCATATTCCTCTCCTTCATCACAATAATATTTTGCTCTATATACCTTAGAATTTATAACACTAATCTTATGCCTAATATCCATATTAGAACCCCAATTTACTGCATTTGAGAGACAGATAAAAAGATTTATAGATAAACTAAATAAAATAGATAAGAAAATACATTTTACAATAGAATGGGAGAATGATAATAGATTGGCATATCTAGATATAATGATAAAGAAGAAATATTATGAGAAAAGATGTGAAGTAAAAACAAAAGTGTATAGAAAAATGGGTATTACAAACACAGTAAATTGGGGTTCTAATATGGGTATTAAGCATAAGATTAGTGCTATAAGTTCTAAGGTATATAGAGCAAAATATTATTATGATGAAGGAGAGGAATAAGATAATGAAATAAATAGAATAAAGGAAGATTTTAAGAAAAACAAATATCCAGAAAAGGTAATAAAAAACAATATAAAAAGATAGAAGAGTTGTATAAAAAAGAGGAAAAGGATGATGGGAAAAAAAGGAAAGAATGAATACATAGAAATAACAGTTAATGATAGTTGTATAGTAAGGGCATTAATAATAATATTAAAAAAATTAATAAAGATTTTAAAAATGATATTAAATATAAAGTAGTGAATAAAATGAAGAAAAATGTAATGGATATTTTAGATAATAGGTATATAAGTGGGAAGAAGAAATATATAAATGGGGTTTATGAGATAGAATGCAGAAAATGTAGGGATAAAGAGATTATAAATAAATATGTTGGTGAGACGAAAAATTCAATATATACTAGGTTAAAACAACATAAATATGATAGAGGATCACCGGTATATATGCATTTTATTGAGACAGATCATAAACTGGAAAAAGAGAATATTAGAATGATAAGTTATGGAAGTAGTAGGAGGGATAGAAAAATAAGGGAGGCAGTTTTAATAAAGAACATAAATCCAAATATTAATAGAGAAAGTGGTTTAAAAACTATCTTAGTATAAAAAATAAATAAAATAAACAGTGAAAACTAATAAGAATTAAAATAAGTAGTTTGTATAATAGATAATAGAAGAAGCTGTATATAGATTAAAAGAAATTAGAGTATATTATGGGATAGAAAATGGTGGAGTAAAGACAGTTTAGTAGATAATAAGGTAAGAAATAAAATAAAAATACATATAAGAATTAAAATAATTTTATAAAGAATAAGTAAATGGAAGAGGCAGAAATAAAATATGGGTAAAATGGAATTAAGGAATGGAATAAAATAACTAAAAATTAAGATAATAGGTAAAATGTAAAATAAAGTTGAATAAAGTAATATGTAAAATAAGGTTAAATACATGAATATAGTAATATAAGAAAGATTTCATTAATATTACATTGAATTTATAAAATTATGGCAAAGAAAAAAAGGTGAATATATATCAATATTATAATAACTAAGAATAGAAATAAAGGGTAAAGTAGATTTTAAAGTTATATAATAATAAGTTTTATGAATAGAGTTATGTTAATAATTAAGTTGGTAAAATTGTAAAAATTAATATTACATTGAATTTATAAAATTATGACAAAGAAAAAAAGGTGAATATATATCAATATTATAATAACTAAGAATAAAAATAAAGGGTAAAGTAGATTTTAAAGTTATATAATAGTAAGTTTTATGAATAGAGTTATGTTAATAATTAAATTGGGAAAATTGTAAAAATTTAATAGATATATGTATGAAATATGGTTATATCAATATAATGTTTAAATTTTTGTAGATCTGTTGAAGACTGCTAGGAACAGTCGGAACTGTAATATTAATAAATATATTTTGCTTCAAAGTGTCAAAAGAGTGGAATGTGATTATTATATGTTATATTGTACTTCTTTATAGGGTATTTGAGTTAATCTTTATAATATAAATGAAGTCTGCCTCCATAAAAATAACATTCAAGTTAACTATAAGGAAATCTTGTATTGCTCATTTTTTCAAATATCTATTCAATGAAGATGTGATATTAAAACAGGCAAAACTCTCTATACATATTGCCACTCAGTGCAAGCCAGAGTAATCAATGGATGCCAGAAAGCTTGTGCATAAAATCCCCATCTATTGCCTACTCATCCGATATCCCCAGACTAGATTCTGGCTTGAGGCCTTCATCAGTGAAGAGCCTTGGATCTGAGAGCACTGCATAAGAAATGGTGATCATGTGAAGATGTGATATTATTGGATTCTATAGTATTACATCAAGTTAAAGGATAATTTGATTAGTTTTGTGATTTTGCTATTATACAGTATTATAAAATGAAAGCTTTTCATGCCTTTGTGTTATACTGATAGGGTGTTATATCTTGGTAAAATAACATCTTGATATATATAGCTAATTTAGTTGTAATAGCATACATCTCCTGCAATGATTTGTTTGTTCATCATGTTAGCCATCTCTAACTTCGAAGTGTTGGTAAAGACATTACCCAAGTGAATGTATTAAGGTGGTTATATATTTCTAGTAGAACTCAGAAAGAGAGAAAGTGTAAATCACGGTGATTAATATAATAAGATTGCAAGCAACCAATTAACAGAAAAAGAGTTTAGACTCAAGTTATCAAAATTAATGCAACAGTTAGAATCTGTAGTCAATGATTTAATTTACTGGCATACCATACTATAGTTCATATGAAATGCTAGTGCAGACTTATGGAAGTCCAATATAATATTGAACATGTTTGTTCAATGATTCTACCTGGATACGAACACGTTTGTGAAAATATGGCATACAGGTAAAAAAGATTACTACCCAGAGAAACAAGTGACAATCTACTGCTACAGTGAGTAAATTGTTTACCGAAATAATTGTGGACAGAAATCTCAGGGCAAACATTACTGTGTTCTTTATGAATACACTGGTTTTGTTTTAGTTTTTGTTTTTGCTACTCAATATAGAAAATATTTTGGATAGAAAATATAAATAATTTAAGTTCAATATTAAACTATTAACAATGAATTATTAAAGAACTATTTAAGTTTATAAACTTACAGTCAATGTTTTTTTAGTCCAAAAGATGTTGCTTTCAAAACCAACAAGGAAAAGAAATTGATGAGGAGGGAAACGATTTCCAAGAAAGAATTATTTCAGCATAGAAATGAGAAATAAAATTGTGTGTATTATATGCTGTAAAATCGGGGTTGCAAAGAATATAATATTAAATGACACTATTAAACAAATCACAAGCAAAAATTCTCATGTTAGAAAGTAAATTATGAGAAAACAAATTGAAAACATTGAAGAACTCATTTTGAAATCAGCAGTGTTTTCAAAATTTATGAAAAGCAATGAATCAGTAACAAAATAATTATAAAATTAGCTATTTATTAGCAAAAAAAATTCCAAACCATATACAGAAGGCTCATTTGTCAAATAATGTATGATCAAGGTTACTGAATTTGTCCATTCTAAATTGTACAATTGTTCCACAGTATTTCTTTATTGAAAAATATAGTGTCAAATAGAATGAGATTGTAGAAAATCTGAGTAATCAACTAACTGCTTGAAGCATCTGCAAAGGGTTGTGCTTTTCTATTACAATTACTGAAAATATTGATGTACAAGATGTTGCACAAAGTGGCTTTGTTCTTTCATGATTGAGATGAGAACAAAAATAATGGAAGAGCTTGTGCTAAAGATATTTTTCATGCAGTATGGTGCACTTTGGCATAGTTCAGTCTTCTTTTGGATGATGGTGTGCAGAAAAGTTAAAGTAAATCTGCCTAATAAAACAACTGAAATCATTCCACTGCATTATTCAACTACAAATTATGTGATCCAAAGTATTAAATGTGAACAACATGCTTGAAACTGACTAAATTTTTAAATTTCATTTAATCCAGAAGATTAATCACCATCTCTTTGGAGCATTTCTTAAAGATTTAGTCTAAATTTGAAAATCAACTTTAACACAGCAGTTCATTGGTTATCTTGCCACAAAACCTTGAGCTTTTATTTGCTTATAGAAGAAATAATATTGCTTTAAATTAAAAATCAAGATGATCAACTTTTAGTGATCTATCACAGATACAAGATTTGGTATTTTCATTTGATATTACCAACCAATTTGAACAGTATCATCATTAGGTTATAGAGAAGAGATAAATTAATAATGGACCTTTAAGAAATATAATGGTAAGTTTTGTATGAAAATTGATTCTTATGAGAAATCATCAGAAAGCTGATATCTTAACTTATTTTCCTAAGTGTAACAGTTTAAAACACAAAATCAAGTTTGTACCTTTTCACAATTGTAACGATATATAAATATGTCGTTACATTTATTTAAAATAAAAACTTAAAAGTTCGCAAATAAAAGGAAAAAACTAAACGCTAAAATTAAAATGTTTGTTAAACATATATATATATATTCGCACGGATGCTAAACTTTAAAAATATTTTTTTCATAAACAAGAAAAAAAAGTATTTGAACGTATTTTTTTAAATAAATAAAAATACCAGATTGAAATATAAAAATATTTTAATAAAAAAATAACGTAAGTTAAAGTAAAAACAGGTATTAATTAATTCCTGTAATCTGTAAATGGAAATGATTGTTTATTAATTATCTAAAAGCTGTGTAATTAAAAAGTCAGATGAAAAGTTAGATAAGAGAAGAAATAAATTTTAGCTTGACCAATGGAAGCACTAAGCCTTGGCTCGGACCCTAACGAAAGTGATAGACTAGTGACGTTTTGTTCATTGAATCCTTGTGGATAATATAAAAAGGGAAATACAGTTTTTTCAGACAGTTCCAGCATTGTGTGTTTGAAAGGTGGTTGCGCCTACCACCTCTCTATAAAAAAAAAAAAGAAAAGACGTGATACCTTGAACCAGCTTGCCATCTCCAGAACATTACCTTCAACGGAGGCGTCACGGGAATTGAAAGCAGAGGCCTGGACTCTTCTACCATAAGCTATATGAAATGAACAATTGTTAAAATCAATCAAGTTTTACAAATTGATAAACAAGCCAACTGAAATGTTAAAACGGACTCTTATCTGACTTTTGTAAGTTTTTAAATCAAATTAATCATGTTTAATTTTATATGTTTTCTGATTGATAAACATCATTTCCATTTTTTTTTTCTTATTGTAAAGATTATTTAAATGTATGAAATTTAAGTTGTTTATAGACGCTTGCATGGATTCGTTTGCGGTTAATTATATTTTGGTTTTCATATTTGATCAAAATATATAGACATTCGATTAAATACTGATACCTTACGGTGAGTATCTAAAATGTATTTATTCGGATGTCTTTTAAGTTATTGATGACAACGCAAGTATTTTATGGTGAATACTAGTGGGTTACTTATAAGTTTCCCTCTGCGATTGTCGGTATCAATAATTTTGTATTTTGATCGTTTATGTTTATTTTGAAATGTTTTTGACCGTGGAATCTATGTAATCGATCTATACCCAACATTTTTAATCAAATCTGTGCGAACGTATTTAAATGTTAAAATTAAGTCGGGCGTGAATGGCTATATAGTTTTGTAAAGTGGTATTAAGGGAGGGTAATCTTAGGTTATTCATTTCGTAGTTGAATTGGTTCAATGGATTAAATATATTTGTGTAATTAGTAGATGTAGTATGAGGTCCGCTACGGGCAGGATTATAGATATACGCCTCACACGACTGCTCTTGCCTATGGATGGGTTTGTAAGTCGGCAGAAGACCGCAGTCCATTCCTATGGAGTTTTTTGTTTATTGTTCTACTTGCCAACAGATGTCACATTCCTGTTAGTGGAGAGTCAATGTCTTCTCTATTTCTACTTATTGTTCAGATGTACATTCCTGACAATATAGTATTTTGTGTTGTCATATCATGCTACATTGAATACATGAATGTATCAGATGGATTGGCGCCAATTTGGTGGCGAAATTTGTTGCCTAAGGTTAAATCAGGGAAGAATATTTTCTTTTCAAATGCAGATCTATGTAGTCTATTCATACTTGACTATCTAAATAATAATTAAACTCATTGAAAATTAGTTAAATGTAAAATTAAAAGTTAATATAAAAATCTAAAATGTTAAACTTATTCCTCAAAATTTAAATATTATTTCATAGGTGCGTAAATAAATATTTTTATATGTTAATTTCTGGCAGTGGCTTTTACTCTTTGATATTTAAGATATAAATTAAGATATAGATTTTTATCTCTGCGTCTCCACTGAGCTAGTGACTTGGGCTAACGATCGGAATATTTAAATAAAGTGGAATCTTAACAGCGCGTATCTGCCTACTTTATAAATTTTTCTAGGCTCAAATGCCTAGATGGCGCCCTTGTAGTGCAGATATTGTTTTTGCGGATAGATTCGATCTTCACTTACATTTCAATCGTTATACAATATTGTGATAAAATTAAACAGATTAAAGACAAATCTGACAAGTGCTTCGAAGATTTCAAGAAGGAATAAAAAGTGTTTTCTCATTTCACATCATTCCCCTCTCCCCAAATCAAAGAAACACCTATTTCCTTAGAAATGCAACTTATGATCTGCAGATTGACTCAAATTTAAAAGAAAAATGCAGAGAAGCTGAAATTCCAAAACTATATTCTTATTTAGGACAAAACTACCATGATATTAAGAAATTTGCTGCACAAATTCTGTGCTATTTTGAAAGCACATACTTATGCAAACAATTACTTTCATGCATAAAACTGAATTAAATAACTCCCAGATCAAAACAGATGAAAATTTTTCTGCTGTAATGATAAGCATAATTATAGTCTCCAAATCTTGAGAAGTTAACTGGAAGTAAATGACTGCATGTTTCTGACAAAATAATAAATCAGTACTTTTTAAAATTTGGCAATAAATATTGTATTCTGTTATGTTTTATCATCAATCAGTAAATTATAATCATATTAATAATGATATATGTTTTGTGTTCCTTGTATATTACCTTTTTTATTTATTGGTTATATATTTCTTACTTTAATTGTAATTATTCAATTAAGTTTGCTATTAATTTATTTATTTAAACATTAAAAAACTATGAAATACAGAATGAGTAGCATTCAAATCCATAATATGTAACCTGTGTGAATTTTGCCGATTAGAACCATGACTCAGAGCTGAAACGAGTTTGACATTCCTAGTTCAAAGCAATTAGCAGCTATAGAAAGTACATTTCAAATCTTTTAACTTCTTTCTTTCATCAGTTGATTTTTTAAGCTGGGAATCTAATGGAGTGTAAGTAATAATTTTTCAGTCTGAAATTGTTCTATTTTGTCAAGCGTTGGTGGTCGAGAGGTCAGCACAGCTGCCTTACAAGCAGTTGTCCCAGTTTAGCGAGTTCACTTCTCGGCCGATGCTATGACACATGAAAAAAAAAAGTTGTATTTTTTAAAAAAATATTTGTTATAGTTTTGGAAAAAATGTATGTTGCAATTAATTGATGTAAATCCTTGTATAAATCCAGTGGTTATATAATCTGAAGATGTTTTACTTTTGTCATTCTGTTGCAAATTTCACTCATGATGACTCCTTGTGGCTTCTTTAGAATGAGCTTTTTTTCAGGTTTCTTGCTGTACTTGTGAAATTCTTTCATATTTACCATTAAAGTGAAGACTTTTCTCTCATTAATAAGTATAAATTGATTTAATTTTATATCCCAGGACTATTTGGTCAAAGATAGTAATATTTAGTATCAAATTGAGCATTGCAAATCTATTTAAATTATTTCCTAAGCAGTTGATGATGGTTTGTCTGATGGAAATATGGGTCTTGCAAGAGGTTAGTCGATTTTTCACTGAATGTTGCTGCATATCAGGCCATATGTTTCTATCAAGAGTGCAAGTAAATAATGTTAATAAATAACACACACACACACACATATATATATATATTAGAAATCAATGTCTGTATTTCTTCAAAATAATATACATAAATTTATAAATAAATATTAGAAAATGCAGTACTTAAAAGTATATAAAAATATATCTATAAACATCACTTAGGAGCGCCTTCAACTATTCTTGTAGTTTTTGTCAACTAATAATTTGAAAGGTCAACATTCCCATAATTCAGTGATTTTGATGTTTGCTGCCTGCCTATTGATTAAATTTTGCTTGTATTTATATATTAACATAGCTTCCTTAATTTTTCTTTTATTATTATTTCTTTTAGTTTCCAATATTTTTACATTACTATAATTAAAATCAAAGCCATATATACATTATTTATTATGGTCATAAAATGGAAGCTAATAAATTATCATTATTTTTATAACTTTGTTTTGTATTTTGAATCCTTTTTAATAATAACAAGTGCTCTTGTGTTCTTTTTTCCAATGTGCACCTCAACTTATCTTTATAAATTTTCTTAATGAAACTTGCCTGTTGATTTGAAATATATGGTATTGATATCCAAATTTTTTATCAGAAGAATTAACATTTTTTATTTTTTATTATTATTATTATTATTATTATTATTATTATTATTATTATTATTATTATTATTATTATTATTATTATTATTATTATTATTATTATTATTATTATTATTATTATTATTATTATTATTATTATTATTATTATTATTATTATTATTATTATTATTATTATTATTATTATTATTATTATTATTATTATTATTATTATTATTATTATTATTATTATTATTATTATTATTATTATATTTAGAATTAAAATTTTTAATAGTATAATAAACATAATTATAACTATATCCAACATTTAACAATTCATTATAATAAATTTCAATATTTTTGTTTTTATCTGATGAATATTTACAAATATTATCATTTCTAAATAAGAAGGACTTTAAACCTGCCATTTTATGTGACATTGGTACTTTTGATTTATATGGAATATATCCTCTTTTTGCTATTGGTTTAATAATCATATAGTAATCCAGTTTATCTTTGTTTCTAGTTATCTTGTGATCTAAAAATTGAAAATTCATTGAATTTTCATCTGTTTTAATCCATTTTAAGCCCTTTATATTATTTAATTAATCAAACAAATCATTAATAGCATTTGGCTTTCCACAAACAAAAACATCATCAACATATCAATTGTATAAAGTAATATCTTTTTGATAACGTTTCTTTTTCAAAATATTTTCTTCATATGTAGACATCACAAAATTACATATTTGGGCAACTGTAGGAAGACCCATTGGCCAGCCATTACTCATTTTATAAAATTCATGCTTAAAAATCACACAAATATTTTTATCAATAAAGTTTAATGTTTCAACAATAAATTTTATTATTGTAACATTAACATTTTTTAACTTTAATGCATTATTAATTATTTCAATAGAAGTCATTCTATCAATTGATCTGTACATTTCACTGACATCAAAGGTACAAATTACATCACAAATATTAATAACAACATTATTAATTTTACCAATGAAATCAAATAATGAACGTATTGTATACATACCAAAAACAAGAATTTCCTGTAACATTTTCTCAATTAATCTACATGATTCATAATAAAACGCACCCCCAAAATCAATTATTAATCATAATGGTTCTTTTTCTTTATGCAATTTTATATTTGAAAATATTTTAGGACATATTGCAGCATAAATCCTGTAATAAGTACAATTATCAATTACACTATTTTTGTTTTTTTTTAAAAAAAATATTAACAAATTGAACACGTAAACTTTCAATATTTATCTTATTAACTCTTATAAAATTAAGAATATTCATTAAGATCACAGAATTATGGGAATGTTGACATCATGGAATTATGGGAAAGTTGACCCTTCAAATTATTAATTGACAAAAACTACAAGGATAGTTGAAAGCGCCCCTAAGTGATGTTTATTGATATATTATTTGTAAACTTTTAAGTACTGTATTTTTTAATATTTATTTATAAATTTACACACACACACACATATATATATATATATTGTAACACAATCCCTTATTTCCCAATGAACATATTGCAGGAAGTAAACAAAGATTGATTTCACTCAATGTTTAATTTTACGATCATACAATAATATTTCCTGCTCATCAGAGGATGTAGCACCATAGAGACTGGAAACATCCAGAAATTTCTAGGTTTGAGATTCCCCAAACAGTGCCACTAGAGTTCCAGCTCACTACAACCTTACTTACAAGGGTTTGGTTATGCCAAGCATAGCTTAGGAGGCACAAAATTCCTGTAGACCAGTGCAATAATACAATTGATGTGAAATGACATGGACAAGAGGTATTAAAATTTCTTGTTGTTTATTATAATTTATTTAACAAAACAGGTTTGAATAATCATCCTTCAAACCTCAAACAAAATATTTCATTGATGGTCCCTTGTATCTCTTTGACCTACTTCCAATAATAGTTCATTGAGAATTAATCAGTGTAATTTATTAAGAGTATACTAAAGTCCTTCTTTCAATAGTTCTTTAACAATTTACATCTTTAGTTACTTAGTATTAGTTAATTCAAAGAGAGGAGTACAATATATGGAGACAATAGAGATAATAATGAAGACAACCGATAGCATTTAATTCAGAGTTTCACCTAATTCAAACAAAATATTTCATTTACAGTCCATTGTGTCTATTTGGCATCCTTCCAATAATAGTTCAATATGAACTAAAGAATGTAATTTGTTGAGAGTATAATAAGTCCTTCTTTCAATAGTTCATTAACAATTTACATTTTTAGTTACTTAGTGTTAGTTAATTCAAAGAGAGGAGTACAATATATGAAGACAATAGAGATAATAATGAAGACAACCAATAGCATTTAATTCAGTTTTACTTAATTCTGATCTGTAGTCTTTCAGATAGTTGTCACATGTAATGTGGCTTAAATTAATTCATGTATGAAGATATTCTTTACAGACAAGAGCATTTCCATTATTCCAGTTAATTTTAGGTAAGTCAAAGCACAATAAATATATTTCTATTCGTTGTTATCCATTTCCAGGTTTGAATCAATAATATAAGCACATTTAGCCTAGGTTCATTGGTTTTCCATTTCAGGGTTTGAATCGATCGATATAAGGACATCTATATTCATTGGTTATTCAGGTAAAATATAAATATGTATTTCTATCTGTTCAGATATCAATTCATCTTGCAAATGTGTTTATTTGGTATTCACATATTCTTATCCAGATTTGTCATTAATTCACGTGTGTAGATTTTTCATTACTTCATTTGGTAACTGGTATTTCCAATTTCATAAGACTCGGGGTTTGAATCGATCGATATAAGGACATCTATATCCATTGGTTATTCAGGTAAAATATAAGTATGTATTTCTATCTGTTCAGATATCAATTCATCTTGCAAATGTGTTTATTTGGTATTCACATATTCTTATCAAGATTTGTCATTAATTCACGTGTGTAGATTTTTTATTACTTCATTTGGTAACTGGTATTTCCAATTTCATAAGACTCATATATATAACCTATTCAAGGTAGTAAATATATTTTATCTGTATACACACCAATAACTCCAGGTATATCATTATACATTTAACCGTGACGCATTGTTTTGGTATTCTTACTTCTCAATTCGTTATATATAACATGTTTTAATTCAGTGTTTATATTCCTTTTCTAAGAGTATTCAAATAAAAAAAAAGATTTTCTTAATCTTTCAGCTTATTCAAGTATGTGGTTCATTATGCACGTATAACCATTAAATTTTACTTAAGGACTAAATCATATTTAAATGTCTGAATTTATTCATGATGTAGTATAAATTTACTAAATACATTCATTTTGTACATTTGCTAATTTCATCTGGGTTATAAACACATTATTATAATTTTCATTGACGATCTCATTTTAAAAACAAAATCAATAGTTAACAGAATCGTTTTAAACATGCTGCTTCCTTTACCTCTTGGGATAGATCATTTAAAACCGAAAATAAGATAATTTTAATATTATATTCTATTAATACTATAGACATTTCACTGTATTTCAATTGCATTTTAATTAAATATGTTTTCATTTTAATAATATTATTTTCTGAGAAATATCAAAGCTTTCTTACGTAATTTATTTTTTACTGTTTCCAGGATTGCTTGCTAGTGGCTTTGTTGAATGGCATTTAAATGACAGGCATCTTGCTTTAATTACCCTTTTTCATATAGGTGTTTTACAAGTAGATGTTGGATAAGTTAATCATGAAGCACGCTGAGAAGGAAAAGGGTTATAATCCCTACTCACACATCTTGGGAGTTTTAATCCTTGGATATCATTTATAGTTGTGCTTGATAGATTGCTTCTTGCAGTATGCTTACTGATAGAAACTTCTGCCAGACTCCTCTATCATAAAATTACTCTTCTTTTATATCTTTCGACTGGATTCAGTAATTAAACAATAGTATGTCTTGCTGAGAATAGCTTTCTTGGTGGTATGTTTTCTCTTTTCCCACTTTGATTTCCCTTGGATCTACTTTCATGTGTTATTTAGCCAAAGGCAACTAACAAACAACAACAATGACATGTTTTTAGATTTCCAATCTAGTTCACAAACGACATTTTAATCCCAATTTATTAAACTTTTATTTATTAATGTTTCAATTTCATTAATAAGAAATTTTGTTCTTTATTAAAAGGAAAATTCTTGTTCTTTAAAGCTTTTATCATTTTTCTTTTTTTTTCTTTTTTATAAAAAAAAAAGATTTTTATCACTATGGTTTGTTTACCTTTCTTGATAAACTGCATTCATGAAAACTACACATTTTTCTATTTCTCTGACTTTTAAATTATTTTAAATCATTTTGAATGTGAGGATGAAACTGAATATAAATGTACATGAAACTAATATATCTGTTTCAATATATTGCACTATAGTAATATTACAATCTATGTTATCAATAGATTGATTCAACATTACTGCGCTGTTGGCCAATGATCCTAAATAAAGTTAAAAAAACAGCCAATGATCTACTAGGATTAATTACTATGCATATTTGCATTCATTGTAATATTCATTATATTTTAATTCAGAGCCATCGATTTAGGCCAGTGTTCTAAACATATCAAAACCCTAAGTTTTTGAATTCAAGATAACTTTTTTTTACCTTTGCAGATAATAGCACTAAATCAATAAATGTATATTTTAATGATCTCATTTATATGCAAATTGTAAGCACTCATGACCTTTTGCTGAATGATGGAAAATACCAAATGTAAAACACCAATAGATTTTTCTACTTTACTCTACATCACTCTTCTTAGAGACACCCATATGTGAAAAGACTAATGAAGTTAAGGCTGCTCTCATTTTTTAAAGTGTTTAGATTTGTACAAGTCCCTACTGTCACATTTTAGGTGCATAGTCCTAAAGTTATAGCCTTAATATATATTACTAATGCCATATGTAAATATTTATAGTAATAGTTATATTGCCTTGTATGGTTTAGTGCAGTGGCATACTAGAGTTCAAGGTTCACCTATCTCAACTAGATTTTGACACTTATGATGCTTGAACTTCATTTGAACTTCTAAGCAACAAATCATTGGATTATATCTATATGATAATATAAATAAATACATATGCCTTTATTGGAGTTCATAAAAAGTTTGAGCGCCAGATCTGTGAGTGCCAGAATCTATCCTAGAATCTCCCAATCTCCAGTCAGAATCTTTACCAACTGCACCAAACTGTGAAGGGTATATCTCTAGCCTAATGAATAGCTATTATATATATATATTCTAACCCATATAATTTCTATTATTTATATCTTATATATATATATATATATATATATATATATATATACTTATTTAAAAGATAATAAATCATCTTTAAGATTAATATATTAAGTGAATAGCTTTTTTGCTTTGGCAGTTCAGAAGTTGTTTGAGCACTGTAAGTGCCAAAACTGGAATTGAGCTGATCTTATGCTCCAGAGTCTGACATGTTACCATGGTATTAAACCATGTAGGGTAATTTTTAAGGTTTGTTATAAATTAAGTCATTGCATGGTACAATAGGTACATGATCATGAAGATCTTGAGAGAGCTTGGTAATATGGTTGCCTGATATGGCTAGCTACTTCAACAGAAATGCATTTGAAAATCAATTGCCTTTATTTCACATAAGTATAAATTTGTTTGAAGAAGAGTTTTTATATATACATGTGCAAGCATGAGTAATCAGAAATCTATTGGCAATCATTAGATTACACTGTTAATAATAATCAAATGACCTTTTTGCTCAGAAGTTCATAAGAAATCTGATTACCAGAAGTATCAGAACTAGAATCGATTCAAAGACTTAAGATTCAGTTTCTGGCACTACCACTGAATTAAACTCTGCAGGGTAGATTATACTATTAATGCAGATATTAATTGAATGCGAGAAATTATGTTTCATATATCCTGTTTTTTTAAAGATCTTACAGTTAATCACTGAAATGTTAAAATGAGAAAAAATAGTCCTTTGTTAATCAATCAGATTAGATTAATATTTCCTCTGGTTTCACTGTGTTTTATTGTTTGTAAAGTTTTTGGGAGAGAAAATTTGAAATAATTTTCTTCAGTAAATATTTGATTATTCCTTATGTGAACAGCTTTGTTTTTACAAGTTTTTTTTAAAGGGTTTTTTTAAGAGTAAAAATTTGTTTTCTTATGTAAATTATTTAATTTATAACAAATTGTTTTGAACTTGTGGAAAGAATTAAGTAAGTTTTATATTGATCGTAAATTGAAAGATGATGTAATGTTTATATTTGAAAGATATAAAATGGATTTCCTAATCATATTTAAAACATCAGATTAAATACCTAATGTGAAAGCTAATTTCAATTTAAATGAGAATAGGTAAATCATGGGATTTATGTTATTAATCCAGTAGTTTGTCTTCATTGCCATTAGTTTACTATCAAATAACAGATCCTGAATGCATATCAATTCCATAAATATCTTTAAACCTTTTTGTCCACTATTATACTCTTCAGACACCCAAAACTATTTCCTTTCATAGATCTTAAAAAACACTTCTCTCACCTTTTTCTGCTTATCTTTCATTAATACAACATCTATTTCATAATTCCTTATATATATATATATGCGAATCCACAAAATATGTCTTTTATATATGCAACCTGTGATCATCTTCGTATCAACACGCACACATATATAATAAATGTTATATATAGAGCTCGCAAATAAGCTCTTAACAAGCTTTGCTCTTTGTTAAGAACTTATTTGCAAGCTCTATATATAACATTTGTAATGCAAGCTTGTTAAATAAGATCATGTGACATATGACTTGATTTTTATATATATATATATGATCAATAGATGGCGTTTTACCAAAAACACTGACCAAGCGTATTGTTTACATAAACGATCAAAGATTCAGAATTAACTATCTCTTTCATTTTAGCCCACCTTCAGATCAGCTGATTTCAAGCTGATTTGCTATCATCAGTGAAGGACAGAGCCAAGAAACTAGATCTAAACACTGACTCCAAGTGTTTATGCACAAAGTTTCTATCAGTTTGCAAGCATGAAATTTTTCAGATCGATAAAGTCTTCAAACTCAGCCAAACAAGCTAGATAGCTATATGGGTCTGATCTCAGTTCAGTTTCTCCACATCATTGCAGAAACCTTTAAAGGTACATTTATGAAAAACAAAAACAAGTTTTAATCACGTTAAAAACCTGCTGTCACTTGTATTTATGATCAATAGATGGCATTTTACCAAAAACACTGACCAAGCATATTGTTTACGTAAATGATCAAAGAGTCAGAATTAACTATCTCTTTCATTTTAGCCCACCTTCAGATCAGCTGATTTCAAGCTGATTTGCTATCATCAGTGAAGGACAGAGCCAAGAAACTAGTGAAGGACAGAGCTCTATCCTTCACTGATGATAGCAAATCAGCTTGAAATCAGCTGATCTGAAGGTGGGCTAAAATGAAAGAGATAGTTAATTCTGACTCTTTGATCGTTTATGTAAGCAATACGCTTTGTCGGTGTTTTTGGTAAAACGCCATCTATTGATCATAAATACAAGCGACAGCAGGTTTTTAACGTGATTAAAACTTATTTTTGTTTTTATAAATGTACCTTTAAAGGTTTCTGCAATGATATAGATTGCAGAGGCTTTGACTATGTGGAGAAACTGAACTGAGATCAGACCCATATAGCTATCTAGCTTGTTTGGCTGAGTTTGAAGACTTTATCGGTCTGAAAAATTTCATGCTTGCAAACTGATAGAAACTTTGTGCATAAACACTTGGAGTCTGTGTTTAGATCTAGTTTCTTGGCTCTGTCCTTCACTGATGATAGCAAATCAGCTTGAAATCAGCTGATCTGAAGGTGGGCTAAAATGAAAGAGATAGTTAATTCTGACTCTTTGATCGTTTATGTAAACAATACGCTTGGTCGGTGTTTTTGGTAAAACGCCATCTATTGATCATAAATACAAGCGACAGCAGGTTTTTAATGTGATTAAAACTTGTTTTTGTTTTTCATATATATATATATCCTTCAAGCTTATTTATCCATATCTTGTAAGTCTCAAATCTTTTTATTTCTTTTTTTTAATTGTCCCTGCAAAATTACAATACTGTATTTGAAAAACCATCTTTTTAAAATTTTTTTTTAACTTTAATAGAGACACAATATCTTCTTATTAAACATGTTTATTCATTACTCATTTTAATATGCTATTCTTATCACCAAACATCTTTCTAAACTTTTGAAACCATTAGATTGCTGATCTTCCTTTAATTGATTATGTTCATTCTTTAGTCATTTGGTTTAGACTTAAATAAAAGTGTGGATTGAAATTTAATCAGTTTTATTTTATATTTATTAAACTCATTCTTAGGTGTTAGATTGCATATTTAAAAGGCTATAACATTAATATAAAATGTATATGTATATAAGTAAATATTAATGTTATTCATTTCTGTCCTTTATAAAGTCATATAAAAATTATAGTTTATATATAAAGTTTGATGAAAAATTAACTATCCTCAGAGAAGTATGCTCAATTGGGCTCTTAAGTGATTGGTGAAATCAGGTTTGATTGATAGAAACACTTACCTTGCAAGAGGTTAATAGATTTTTCATCAAGTGTTGCCATATAAAAGACCTTCAGTTTCTATAAATTTTTAAAGAGGATGTAAATAAATAACATTAGTAGATAATGTATTTACATGGCATTTAATATTTAAATAAATATTAACAAAATTTAAATATTATCTTACCATTATAGAATGTGTTTCACACAGTTTAAAAAATTTGACTATGCTAGACTAATGACTAACATATAAATAAATAAATGTTTTTATTGGGTGCATTTCATTAGATCACTTATATATATATATATATATATATCTAGAATCTATATATATATATATATATATATATATATATAAATCAGATTCTGTAAGGGATTGCGACTTATCCATCTGTACTGAGTTGAACCTACACTATCTTTATTTAAAATATCTTTCTATAACATATTATTAAATGATATTAAGGATTAATATATAAATGAAACATTCGATTTGCCAAGATGGACTTGTAGTAGCCATAAACCCGGAGGCTGATTATTTTAAAACATTACCTTCCCAACAGTAAAAACACATAAAAAATAATAAACATAATTATATCTGTATGGGAATACTTGGCCTTAGTTTCTAGTAATCATTAATATTTTCCCAAGAAACATATTTACGGTCATCAGCATTTTTCTGATTCCATGCACCAATCCTATGCTTGCATAAGAATTATATTGAAGGGATTTAATGAAAATAATAATAATGTATTAATTAATACCTGGTCACTAGCTAGATTATTTAGAGTGGGTAGTCCAGAGACCGACAGAGGTGTATTACTTTGGAGAAGTATGTATTAAATTGTTTAATAAAGAAAACATATAAACATTTTTAATTAAATAAATAACTATAAGATAACAAAAATAAGAAAAACAAAATGGTAGTGCTTAATCGTTTAGTGGCAGTATAAGCAAAAACATATATTTTAACAGATTAAATTATTACTGATTACACAGCTTAAATATTTTATCTTTACACTTATCTATAAGATCTAATAAAAATAATTTCAGGCTATACTATGAAATTAATAAGATGCACACATAAACATTGGTAAACATGAAGTTACTAGGTCACAACAAAATTCAAATTTTGTTTCAACTTTTTCTCACTAGTGTTTGTCGAATTACTGTCAATTGTAGTTTTAGTTTATAGATAAGATAAAATTTGCAAAGCAAATTCCTATCGGTAGGGTTGGAATAAAGTATTGCTTGTAGTCTGAAATTGTTATGAAATATTTTCATTGAAAATATCACCAAGAAGCAATTCGAGAAGGCCATTGGGTCTTTGGTGGGATAGAAAGAAATTCAGGAAAGTGTTGCTTGGTAGAGGTCCTCAATCTATCAGCTGTGCCTCTCAAAGCAAAAATATATGAATATATTTTGCCAGGGATCCACATTCATTACGGATGGATGGGGTGCATACAACTTAAGCACAATCTGTAATGGTGTATATATGCATGCTGTTGTCATACACCAGGAGAACTTTGTTGATCCTCACAACCCTGATATCCACACACAAAATGTGGAAAATATGTGGATGAGAGCTAAACACAAGCTGAAACATCAGTGTGGTACCAGCAGTACTTTATCCAAATCCTACCTACAGGAATTTGTTTTTAGAACTCTACACGACTGATGCCGTCTTTGCGAATTTATACGAAAACTACAATGAACAGTAATTATGAATGTTGGTAGGATATATTATTATTATTTTAATAAATTATTTTTTATAATATAATTATTTGTTATTAATTATTTTTTTATATTATAATTTTATGCCACTGTGTATTTGATATTTCACAACAAATTTTTAAATAATTCGACAAGAGACACTCTGGTGAAAAAAATTTGAACTACAAAATTTTGTCATGACCTGGTAACTTCATGTTTACCTAAACGTTTGAAATAAAATATATTTTTAACTTTGGATTCCTGGAGAAATTAGATTGTTCATATTCACGAATAAAGTAAGCTTATTTAATAATGCAATGGCCATGAAGATTGTCCACAAAGAAAGTCTTTGCTTTTAGCTTCTGATGAAATGATAGTGAATCCAAATGTTTGATGTGGTGAAGGTGTGTGGATGTGAAGTCCTAAACTTCAAATAATTACAGGATCATGGAATAGCTTTGATTTCCTTCATGGAGTGGTGGGAATGAAAACCTAGCAC
Source organism: Epiperipatus broadwayi (assembly GCA_028023455.1). Taxonomy (NCBI): domain Eukaryota; kingdom Metazoa; phylum Onychophora; class Udeonychophora; order Euonychophora; family Peripatidae; genus Epiperipatus; species Epiperipatus broadwayi. Next base: position 2,958,833 of record JAQFVV010000105.1, on the reverse strand, counting down.
ATTTATGGTTTCACCCCAACATACTCCTGTCAGCCAGCATATATATATCTTACTTGCAGTATTGTAGGTCAGAAAAGTTGACAGCAATCACAACAACAGCATAAAATTTTAATCAATGCAAAAATAAGAATAAGAAATCCTCCCTTTATTTCGATTTGGCTATATATATCTTTTTTTCGTTTTTCTAGAAGGTTCTTTTGTCCTCGAGGATTATTTCCCATCACTCTTCCAAAAGTTTGACATTTTTAAACCTTATCCAATGCAATCTCATTAGTCCAGGACACTACGATTTTAGATCCATTTTCCTTTGTCTTCAGATTTTCTTTCACAAAATAAAAGCTTTTAGCAAGTTTTTATTAGATTCAACATTATGATAAAAACATTTAAAACTCTTAATAGGATTACATTATATATTGCTTATAACAGTTCTTTCATATACACTTCAATGCAAACAAATTTTCTTAAAACCTTTATTTTCCTTACAGTTTCGACTATCCAGCAGTTTTCATCAGAGCTACAATGTTTGAATAATATAAATACATAACCATCATTTCATATATATATATATATATATATATATATATATATATATATATCATAACCATCTTTTCACATATATATATATATATATATTTATAATACATATTTATATATAATATACACATATATTCCTTTCATACATATACATATATAGATCTACATCACCCCTAAATATATATAAATTCCATACCTACATCTATATATACATATGCATATCCAAATACTGTACTGGTCGAAAAATGTCTATTGATCCAACATGACCCGGAATACAGGTAACATACCTCAAGTCTGACCATGTACAAGATATATAAGTCAGGTACATTGTGGATTCTGCCCTATTTACCTATATCCCCAGGTCAAAGATCTAATCAATAACTTTTCTCGATGATAACATCAAATTTCTTTACTTTCACCGTGCTCGGAGCTGAGACTTCAAGCATGAGGTTCATTTTTAATTATATTTTAATGAGAACTTGGGTGATTGATTTATATATACTTAAAATCAAAGATTACTTAAAATAAAAGTAAATGAAAAGATTTGAAGAACACTGGAAGTTTTGTTTTAGTTATATATATTTTAAACTCATTAATTATTTTACATTGACATTCAACTCAAGCTCTTTAAAAAACATTCTTTACATTAATTTTATAATTATATAATAAGTTTATGTAAGACCACATCCTGCATGACAGATTTACATTAGCAGTTATTTGTTTTATTATTTGGTTTGCACAAATTTATTTTTTTTATTTTTTTTTTTAAGAAAAATTTTATTCTATAGCTATATTGAATGTTATAAATACAAAAATGATATCAATTACATATCCATTTGAAGTAAAGTAGATCCAACCTTCTGCCATGTTGCTCTTGTGATATAGCTTGGAGCAATTAGTTGGTCCTTTTTCATGATTTTCTCCATGATATTCTTAAATTTAGTCCCATATGGATCTCTCATTCCTTCAATTGTGACTTTACATCTGACACACCACAGGGCATAATTCATGAAAATTGCCAGTCTTATGTCCGTAAATAGACCCTGACCTATATAATCTTTAATTGATTTGTAGTGTGCACTTGTATTGCTGTACCATTTATGAGATATCGATCTATAATTGGACATAATGGGACATTTAAGAAAAATATGATCAATTGATTCCTCCTCTCTCTCACATGCCTGGCACACAGGATTGATCTTCTTGAAATTTCTCCTGTATGCCAGAAATGAGTTTGTAGGGAGGGAGTCCAGGTTGATTTTAATTAAGAAATCTTGAAATTTTGCCTCAATGAACCAAAATTTTGATCTTGAAATCAGTTGCTGATTGGTGATCCCGAGAGACCCTTTGTTTATGTTATTTTCCCCATGTATTATTTTATATGCATTCCAGTATTTAATTTTTGATATAATTGGGTTTTCATTCAGATCAATAACTTTCTGAATATTATCAAATAACAAATTCCACCAACTTTTATTAGTGGGCGGTGGTCTATCAGTTGGTGTGACAGTTTCTTGATATGATATACTTGAATATTTGTTTTGAAGCCAGAATAGTAGGTTATAGTCTCTCTGGAATATCATGGTTTTGATACAATGTAATGAAAGGCCATTGAACCTTCTAGGCATTTGAAGTTTTCGGAGGCTGATGGCAGCAACCTTTCGGCCCCAGAATAGTTTTATGCATAGCGAGTTTATTTTTTTGATAAATTTTTTGGAGGGGCAGATACCAGATAGGAAATAGTTAATTTTTGGGAATATCAATGAGTTTAAAAGTCTTACCTTACCATGAAGTGAAACATATATCTTAGAAAGGGAGGTAGTTGTATGGCAAATTTCTGTTAATAGGGATTCTTCGATTTCTCTCCTCATAGCACTATTGGATTTTGAAAAATTAAAGCCTAGGAATTTCTGTGGGTCAGCTGTAAAATTTGAAGCAATTTTCCTGCCAGTTAGCAAGCTCCAGGAGGCTGATTTCTTTTTATTGAATTTGAGTTTATATTTGTCTGAGTACCACGCTAGTATTTGCTCTAGTTTAGTGATATATTTCTTGGAAGGCAGGCAGATGATTATATCGTCCATATAACTGAGATGTTTAATCACCCTTCCCATGGCAGGTACATACACTCCAGGCAGTGATCTCTCAATCTCCATCAATAGTGGGTTGATATAGGCTATAAAATATAGCACGCTAAGTGGAGATCCTTGAGGAATAGAGATGGAGGGTTCGAACCCAGGTGCAATTTTCCCATTCATTGTGATGTGGATGATTCTGTTGGCTAATAGATTTGCAATCATCCTCAGATAAACACACGGCACCCCATATTCCTGGAGAACATCAATCAGAATGTCTGGCCTGACTGAGTCGAATGCTGCCGAGATGTCGAGTTGGACAGCGATCGGTTTCGACATCTTCCGGGCTCTAATAACATCGATAAGGAGTTTCATTTGGCCAATGGCATTAATTGATGATTCCCCTTTTTTTTGCATATTGATTGGTAGAAATGTATTCATAAATTTTCACTTGGATTTGATCCTTAATTAATTGTTCTATGATTTTAATTAAAAGGGGAATCATTGAGATAGGCCTCAGATTATTCAAGTCATGTTTTCCATCTTTTTTTCTTTAGGAAAGGTACGAGAGATATTGGATATAAGTTGTTAATCTCTCGACTTCCCTCTGCTAAGTGGTTTATCATGGCTTTAATTATTGGCACTGAATATTTCTCTAGATGTAGGAGGATGAATTTTGGTATGCCGTGTATTCCTGGGTGCACCCTCTCTGGGAGGCTTTTTAGCTTGATGCGGATCTTTTCCTCAGTGATATCATGAGTCAGGTTCTCATCCAGGCCAAACAGTCCATTGACATTCCCAGTCTGATCAAATTGAAGTGTTGCCCTAAAGTGCTCTCTAATTGCACAGATCATTTCCGGGCCCACAAGAATGTTGTTATCTATCGTTAATGACAGTGGAACGAGTTTCCTGCTACCTGTTCCCAGTGCCCACCGGAAGTAACTCTTGGACCAGCATTGTTGATCTGGCAGAAATCTCTTGGCTCGCTTGATTGACATATATTCAGCCAGAGATCTCTGCTTATCCCGGTATTGGCATTTCAGGGCAAGGGCAAGAGGTACAAATTGATTATCGAGTGGAAGTTCTTTTAGTCTTTGGTCAATAGCATCAAGATCGGCTAATAAGCGGTTAGGGCCTTTCTTGTTAAGGGAAACCTCATTTATTATGGATTGGAGGATGCCGATGAAGGAGAACCATGCCTCCTCCACCGGTAGTCTTAGGATATCAATTTTTTTAAAGTAGATGTAGGCCTCGGAAAAGAGCCGTTCAGGTGTGGTCTGTTTTAGCAACATTCGAATAGTATTGTTATTTTCTTCAACTATCGGATGTCCAATATTTGTTTCAAGAGATAACTCTAGGGCCAAGTGGTCAGAAAAAATCACTGGTCGAAGTTTTGCATTGATTTTGAAGTGAATACTCGGGGAATAGTAGACAAGGTCAATCAAGGATCTGACATTTTTAGTGTAGAAGGAGAAGGCATCTATAGGGAAGAATCCTTCTCCACTCATCAGTATATGATTAAAGAGGTGAATATATTTTTTATTGAAAGAACTATATGTCACATTGAAATCACCCATTAGGATGACTGGGAATGGATTTGAGGCCATGACTGAGTTGATGGTGGTGATTACTTTCATGATTAGATTGTGGTTATTTTTAGTGTAGAGGTAGATTAGGTTGATTTGAAAGTGGTTATATTTTAGGTTAGCAATTAGGCAATTTGAATCTAGATGCAGAATTTTGAAGCTAGTAGGAGGATCTTTCTTGTAATTGATTAAAATAGCTATGCCTCCTGCTGGTACCATTGAAATTGAGTATTTGAAGAAGCCCAGATTTTGGAGAATCTGATCAATTTTACAACATGAATTTAGATGTAATTTGGTTTCTGCCATGCATACGACATTTGGCTGGCATTTGACTATCCAATTTTGAATAGCAAGTGCCCTGTCAACTGAGTTCAGGCCCCTAACATTAACTCCGTAGAAATTTAACTTCATATAATTTGTATGAGGTGATTTGTCCCTGATTGACCCTGCCATTATCATTGGCTGGTATCTGTCATTCCATTATTCATCTATTTCTGCCCAGTCTACTTCGTTACTGCACTTAGTCCCATGTATCTTCATATTGCACAGACTGATTCTCCATCTCAGAAGCAGCCCAGTCTGACTGGGAGATTTCAGTGTCACTAAGACCTATGAAAGAAGTTAGTAATAGTTCTTCTTGATTATTACTGTCATCCAGATTCATGCTCTGTTCTACTGTCTTAGAGGTACTGGATGAGATTTTGATAGAGGATTGAATATTGCCTTTCCTTCTTTTGTTATTCTTATCATTCCACTGATTTATCTCAATATCATCATGGTATTGTTTATTTAGTTTCTCAGAATTATCATTTGAATATGTTGTAGTATCTTCATCAGAACTGGATCTGGTTTGTTGTCTTGATTTCCTTTTTTTCCTGTTCTTCTTTGGTAATATTTTTCTATTTTGTTGAGTTGTTATAGGGCTAGGGTCTTCATGCACCCATTCTTTTTGGTCACCAATGACTGTCGCATCAGAGTCTGATCCACTCTCATCAATGATCATCTCGGGTCTGTTTGTCTCATTCTCAATCCAATTATGAGGTTGGTTTTGTCCTACCCCACTAGTGAAGTGTTGTGACTCAGTGGTATTAGAGTTGGTTGGCATATTTAAGGGGGTGTGATCCAACACTTTATTTATGGGAGTGTGAATCGGGATTTCTTCTAACATTGTCAGTGTTGGCTCAGATTGATTGAGTTCTTCATGATTTGAGTCTAATTGTGTTAAGTTGTCCGGATTGTCATCAACTATTTTAGAGTCCAGTGTTAAGACTATTGTTGACTTCCCTGTCTTCTTATTGCATTTATGAATCCTATTCCGTTTCGAGCCACATCCATTACATATGCGAGCTTGGCAGTCTTTAATAAGGTGACTTCATTCCAAGCAAAAAAAACATTGTGGTGGAACTCCACGGAATGTTAGGACCATCGGTGAACCTCTGGAGTAGACCACTGTGGGTATATCATTGGGGTGCACTTCTTTCTTTAATGTGATAGTGAAAGTACCAGTGTTGGTCAGAATGCGGCCATTAGTTCGATGGTCATATCTGTATGTTAGTCCAGTTGTTTTCCCATATTTCCCAAGCATGTTATCCAGTTCTGCTTGATCAAAATTCATCAAACAGTTCTTGATGGTTCCATTGAGTGTGATTGCTCTGTTTATATCAATTGTGCAGATGATCTTTCCATCCAAGAGTCTAATGTTATTTTTGAAACAATTTCTAGTAGACCATGAAGTAAATTCGGTAATTATATATCTATCATTTGGATGGGAAAAGATCTTATTAATTCCCATCCACATATCATTTTCAAAGATCATGTTGTAAAATTTCTCAATAGGGAATTTAAATAATCCTCCATTATGATTTGTTATGGCCAAAATCAGAGTTTTGTCATTGATATAGTTTTTAAAAGAATTTAGTAAGAGATCAGGGATTGAGTTATTAAATTGATTATTTATTCTTTGATATTCTTCTTCAGTAAGTTGTATTGTATTTTCTTCATTGTGAGCTTTTATTTGTTGTGATGTATTATCAATTTCTATATCAAGAAAATTCAGTATGGAGTTTTGGTTGTTATTTATTGTGTTTCCATTTTCCCTTAGCTTATCACTTTCTTTTTTAAGGACATTGGCATAGGTTTTACTTTTATTCTTACTATTATAACTTATATCTATATTTTCATTTTGCTCTTGGTATGGAGAAGCACTTTCTTTGATTTTATTGTATTTAGAATCCACAGATTGACTAAGAAGCAATTTTCCATCTTTAGGATTTTTCATAACGATGTTATCGCTAGTAGCGCCCTCAAACGGTTTTTTAGAACGAATTGTACTAAGTGTTTTTGGTTTATTTATGTTGCTATTATTTTTATATGTGGTAGTATAGTTGCTGTGATAATTAGAAGATTTATTCAAGGTTTCAGAAATCATTAATTTAGGTGCTTCTGTCTCATTTTTAATAACTTTTGAATTAGTAATGTTGTCTTCTATAACGACTTTATTGATTTCTAACGATAGACTAGGATTTTTTTTCTCAGATTTCTTTTGCTTTTCATGAGGTTTGATACTTTGTGAATCAGAGATGTTGTAGTAATTATCATTAGAGTTAGGGAATTGTGAATTGGGTAAATTTCTAACTTGGTGAGAACTTTTTCCAGCTTTTGCAGAATTTTTGTCTATTTTGTCATTACTATTATTCAAGCACTTATCGGCCATATTAGAAATATTATCGGAAAGATTTCTATTCTTGCTTTTAGCAGATTTGGGGTTTTTATCCCCTTTCATGACTTAGGATTTAATGAAAAGTCACTTACTCACTTAATAGGGCATTTGTCTCAGTTTTAACTATTATTTTTACGATTAAAAGTTTATTCTTTGCAGGAGCTTGGAGTGGCTGTTGAAAGAAAGAAAAAGAAACAAAAAAAGATTTTAAAATTAAATGACCACAGATTCTAAATTCTCCATCCACATTTAGTACATGGTAATAATACATCAGCATGTCTAAACCTTTGACCAACTAATGTATATAAAGAATAAACATTTTTATTTCTTCTTTATAAAAAGATTTGATATTAACGGATATAAAAAAAAAACAATTATAATAAAAAAATTGACTTGTCATCTTACTCCAATATGTGAGAAAAGAAAATGATTCATTTTACTTTTCTTTATGAATAATAATTTAAATCTCAAACAAAATAATATTTTATTACATTAGTGGAGCTTGCTGGAATAGCATAAACTAACCTCACAGTGATTAAAAACTGTAAGCTGTTATATTAAAAAAAAAATAGATGTTAATTATCAAGCAAACAAATCAATTTAGTTGGACTTTCAACTAAAATCATTCCTTATAAGACTATAACGTAAATTAGCTAAATAAAAATTATTTTTAACTAATCATGATATTAAAAAAAAGAATTGGTTTCTCAGGTCGAAGATCCTTGAGTAGAATCAGTTCCCTATGGCTTGCGTATTAGATAGGCAAAAGGAAAAACAAAAATAACATCAGGTTTATAAGCATATGAATTCAAATGAAATAAGAAATATAGGTAAGGTCATAGGAGCCGGTTCACAGTCACTCCCATGCCTATTCCAATGAAGAGAAAGGGAAATTCGGTATGTCCGCCATATTAAGAACAAATACCAAAAGGAGATAGGAATTATGGAGAGCCCATCATGCCTGCCTATACAGATAACATGCTGACTAACCAACTCTACCTCAACCACACTCTCTGGCCCACAGACATATGCGTAACCGGGAGTCAACTCCTGACACAAATAAATGACCGTTTTAGGTCCGTCCAAACTATTCCTAGCATTCTTTATTAACCTGAGATATTATAATCACCAAATATGAACTAATTATAATTAAATAGCCTTAAATAATCTAATACTTCATAGGGATCAACCTGTGTAACCAAGTACTTTATATAAATATTTAACTAATTAAAACCAAACATATAGAATAAGGAAATTTACTTCTCAAATAAATCCCCTCTTCCCACTTTCCTAACTTTTTTTAAAAAAAGGCATGATAATTAACTGACACTATCCAGCAGCATTATTACTAGGTCAAAATTATATATAGCATTTTTATTCTGTTTTAATTTAAAGAAATCTAAAATTATAGAATCCCATCCTGGGTAATCTATAATCAAACTATTTAAAAAATTGCGGTAGGTTCATTTTGATATGCATATATTCGACATAACTTCACTTGCGAAAATAAAAATAGATCAACTTATTTTTATTTTAAAATTAATTCATTCTTTGCTAAAACTCCCTTCCCCTTGTGAACATAATTTGCTCTATTAGCAAACTATGCTCTTTGGGCCCCCGCAAGTGAAGTTTGTCAAAATAAAAATAAAAGCATGAAATCTCATACTAAAATTAATATACAAACAAATAAATATTTTCATATTCAATAATCAACATATTAAAATTGTGGTGAGATTGCGTTATTAAAAAACATTATAAATAATTTAAAAGAAAAAGGGTTAAAGAGTCAGTTAAAAAGATTTCCAATAAACATTAACTTTTGACATTTTTTTAAGTTGTAAAAAATTACATTTATATTCTAATGATAATTTCTAAAATCTGGATGACATGATTCAAGCTTTTTGGCATTTTACCTGGAGTTCCCTGGAATAAGTGTGTGGGCAAATGTTGATGGCTGGTGGCATTTGAAGGCAGGTTCTGGCAGCAGCATATTAGAAGATTTCACATCTCAGGAGGGGACGGGTGGTCATTTTCCCTTTTACTACTCACTCAATATTTCAACTCGCATAGAGACATTCTGCAACTTTCTCTTCTGTTTTTTCTCTACATAGGTGGGCTTTAATTAAACTCCCTTAATAAGTGATTAGGTGGGTCAGACAGTGAAACGGCAAATCTGAATCAGATTTACCATTTCAATATATACACTTACATCTGTTAAACATACATATATATACTCAGATACACATACACCCATAGACATATTGTAACGGTCAGAAAACGTGTGACTCATAAATATAGTGCAGAATTCGACCACCATACAGAACAGCAGCACCATCGAGTAGCGAAGCCACCCGTGGTACTGAGTTCGAACATAGTTTATCGGTTCCACAATACAATCCATGAAACAACGCATCTGATGCGACATTAGTAAATATTTCCTTAGGCACGGTGGTCAGAAATATGCAAGAGACTCATGATTTTATTCTCGAGTTAGCCAATAATCAAACTAATATTAATTAAACATTCATATTTACATAATCGAGGAAATATTATATAGAATGGGTATCGAATAAATGAAACGTAAATGCAGACATATAGTTTAAAATTATTTATTAACACATTTTAAGAAGACAATCATTTACTAATAATATTTTGTGGATTTAAAGCTTCTGTAGCGGGATTTGCGACATGATTATATTTTAAAGACAACATTTATTTATTTAGACATTATTTTATATTGAGGATTTCAGTAGCGGTATTTCCGATACTGAAATGTTTACAAAAGGAATTCACTTATTTGAAGGCGTAATCTAGCTACCTAAAATTCTCGAGTAAGTATTTCTAATGCATGCCTGGAGGGATTTATACCTTTGCAATGCAAGAGTCTAAAATATGGGTTATAAGAGTAATGGCAGACATATATCTATTTAATTAAAATATTTATTTATGACTAAGGGCAAACATTTATTTGAGAGTGAATTATGAAGATAATGCAGAGGCAGAGTGATATATAGAATAATAAAATTAAGTAAAGGAACACGTGGTACGCTTTAGAAAGGGGATATGGAATGGCAGTATATTGAAACTGCAATGCCATGAATGGGTTTATAAGAATATCGGGCTGGTCTCTGCCTCGGCCCGACGAAGTAAGGTGTCACATAAGCATAACCAGGGACAAGCGGTCCATGTCGCAGTTTTGCCAGCTGGCTGCATGACATTGTCAAGTCCTACGGGAGCACCCATTATGCCCGCTTGTGTAGGATGACTGGGGTTAATTTCAACCCTGAAGAATCCGGAAATTTCACGGTGGAATGGGTCATCGCGTCTCTAAAACGTAACACATGTATACTGTATAAACGGTTATGATGAGATTTAAATAGATTTCTGACTTGGCCCTACATTACCAACATTTACTCAAGAACTCTGGCGACTCTCAAAGAAATGGGATTTTCTAGAATTATTCATTAAATTTAATAAATACAAAATATATATAAACTGGGAGTTATTACAACTAATATGCCAGCCATTTGCGAAGTAGTAGACCCTGCATTACAATAAATGATGCACTGAATGCGTGTCGATTTATATGAAAGTGAAGTTATTAAGGAAATGAGAATGTCAGGCTGGTCTCTGCCTCGGCCCGACGAAGTACATATTAATGAAAATGTGACACGCATTCACTGTTTCAAACGATCATAGATTTAAACTTTGAAAATTGAGATTATGAGCATGCAATAATTAAATAATAACTATAGATAGAAATGTAGATTATAGAAATACGCACCCAAGAAAGATAGAGTGAGGTAAGCTAGATTATTAGATACATTTACACATTACATTAATTATTCAATTTAGTTATACAAATGGTAGTTTTTACATTTTACAATTTAGATAAGTAATATGAAGAAGAGCTATAGCATGTTATTAGAGTACTCTAGAGTTTGAACACAGACAGGTACCTGTTTTATAAGAAGTTTTCTGATTCCATTAGTTTAGCAGCAAAAGTTCACGAGTGGCACTTCTTTCTTGTCTTTAGATATTTCATTTACTTTCATAGCAGCAGCAGCTTTCTCATTCATTTCAGGCAGATCTTCATGGTGAATTTATGATGGGCAATGGAAAGTTCGGCATCCGATGGAGAATAATCTAGGTGCTTTACTCGGTCATACCTTGGCAGGAACAAATTATTTTTTTATATTTTTGGAGACTCTCAGTGATCGAGAGCAAAGCTAAAGTTTAAGTGAATGTCTCCAGCAAGTCTAAGATGGCCTCTTTTCTTATCTTGATCTTTCACATTTTTGTTAAGATATTTTTAGGTTCTACTTAATCTGCCCTGAGGATAATCAATGCATTTTGTTGGTTTTTAATTAAAGAAAGCTGCCGTTCTATTGTTTACATTTTACATTTACTAATTATATTTTGGGGAATTTTTCTTTAATTAATCTATTATCTATCACTGACCGATGTTTTTAAATTTCAAAGACAAAAAGGGAACATAAGATTATTTTAACTTTTAATTAAATATTACATCAGATTTTTTTAGAATTATTATTAAATGAAATTTAAACAAAGCAATAAATACGAACTTTATAATCCAAAATAAATGATTAAAATTATACAAAATTATATAACTAAAAGAAATCTAAATGATATTATTTTATCCCCATTTATTGCCTTTAATTTGAGATTGAAATGTGTGCGTGTTTATGCTGAATTCTACATATATTTATACATTTTTAATATTGCTAACACACACAATTCGATATCAAAAAGTTTAAATTTGGGCGGGATAGACCGGTCAGTGAGAGACGACAGAAAAAGGTGAAACTTAAGATTCGAATATGAATCTTACTGTTTCAACATATATAT